>BSBK01008034.1:870000-1545000 GCA_027943335.1 Chamaecyparis obtusa
TGTCCAGATCCAACAAGTATTTCTTCTTGAAAATTCTTCTACACAGGTTACCAATAGCCTTTATGTCTGGATCCACCTATAGGGATGAGGCAATGAACATGGCTGGGATATCTGAGTTAACGTGATGTTTGTTAATATTTTCCTTGAACTCATTTCCTAAAATAACTGATAGTGCTCTTACCACAATGTTAAATTTGATCAAAATTATCCTCTTAATTCTTTTAGATGAAATTCTTCCCTCGAATGCAACTTGTTTGTTTAGGCATCTTAGCTTTATTGGAGTTTCCATTTTGTAAGGAGATGATATACTGGATGAAAATTATGGCTTATATATTGCAAAGAATTCTAAAAAAGCTAGTTGAAGGTGGATGGGAATTGTCAGTTGTTAAGCTTGTGATTGTTCGTTTCTAATTCCTTGTTCCGAGTAATCTTGAATAATAATGACTATATGAATGTTGATATTAGCTTTCCTATATGATCCTTTTAACATAACAAAAGCATATATCAATACACCTTGCATAATGAGGAAAAATCCTTCATTTATTATTTATTTGTCTATAAAATGAAGGATTACCAAATTACCTATGAGAATATTACTATCTGAATAAATATACTTTTTAAAGAGAATATATATATATATATATGTGTGTGTGTGTGTGTGTGTGTGTGTGTGTGTGTGTGTGTGTGTGTGTGTGTGTGTGTGTGTGTGTATAAATCTATGCGAATGTATATATATATACTCATCAATGAGTGTATGACAATATAAATCTGAACTAAGCAGATTATATATATGCTTACATAAGGATCTAAATATGAAGGGAATTATGAATCCTTGCCAGATAAAGCAAGCCATAAAGTGGTTTTTCCAATACACTTTAATGCTAGATCTCTATTATTTATAGGGGAAACATAACCTTCTTTGATATCAGTTGTCCTATTGCTGAGTGTGCTTCAAGTTTAAAAGTTTTTGACAGAAATAAATGCAGACTACAGTGAATCTTCAAAAGATCATTTTAACCTATGCCAACTCTAAGGAAACAGAACATAATTTATGCTAGAGATACGGAATGAGCGAAAATGATTTTAGCTTAAACTAGCACTTCAAATCCTTCTCAAAACTGTTATGAGCTTAGCACCAAAACTTGGAAAGCCTTACTAATTCTCTTAAAAAGATAGAGAGATCCAATCATCCCCGATGATCATTTATTAAAACCTAAAAATACATACATGACTTTTGTTTAAAATATTAGCTCATGAAACTAAAAAGAGTAGGAGTAGAATATAAATTAATGAATGAAATGTTAACACAAGATTCATAGGAAAATATAACTGAAAGAAACTATGAAAAATTTATGAATGTTAATGTGAATATATATGCGTGAAAATTTACGCATTTAGATATATCCATAAAAAACCCTTAGTGATTGAGGACCCAAAAACCTTTGAGAAGGACGCTAGTAAATTTATCATAAGAATACAACCACGGTTCTAAGAAACCATAGCCTACTTGTACTCTCATAAAGAAAAGATAAAGAGATCCAATCAATCCCGAAAATACCATTATTAAAACTTAAGAATAAACATAATTGAGGAAAATATTAATCCATGAACCCCTGAAAGGGCAAGAGTTGAATTTATGTATATGACATGTAATAGAGGTGAATCATAACTGAATGAAATCATATATATATATATATATATATATATATATATATATATATATATATATATATATATATATATATATATATATATATATATATATATATATATATATATATATATATATATATATATATATATATATATATATACACATATATATATATATATATATATATATATATATATATATACACATATATATATATATATATATATATATATATATATATATATATATATATATTTGCTTAAATATTTACATATTTGCATATATCCATGTAAATATCCATTAAAATCCCAATGGGTGAGAGCATAAAAACCCTAGTCAAGGATGGAAGTATACTTACATTTACAGTCATAGAATATTGATACAGTTCTAAGATTTAAAATACTACTATTTAATATTGATAAATGTACATCAGTTGAAGTTCGTAATTGGGATACCTTCTTTGAAAGCTGACTAAGAACCCTGGACCAAAATAAAAAATTTAGATGCATAGTTTGATAAGATTAATGAAATACCTATACTAATAATATCAATCTTTCTATGAAAAAACCATATTATGTGAATTTTTTAAGGATCTAAACAATGTTTGATATAAATCCCACTATTTGAACAAAATTTGACAAAAATCTTTTGAGATTATTGTTGCTTAATTCATTCTATGATTCCTTCTATCTCTCATGACAGCTCCAACTCTCGCCCTCTTTCTTTATGATGATGATGGTCTCTGCAATCTGGACCTTGAGTTTGGCATGGTGGGAGCATTTCTTAACTTCTTGGGGGATGATGTGTAAATTCTCCTTTGCATGTTGCATCCTAGGCATTTGGAATGTCAAATCCCTCTGCTCTCCAAAAGTCCAACTTCCATTTGGTCTCTACCTCCTCCTTTAAAATTATTTTGAAGAGGATGTCCAAGTTCCTAGCCATAACTGGCCAGTGCTCATCAAATTTGTCTTCTTCCTTGAAGGACATCATCGGGATCCTTTTAGACTTCGAAATTCCATTTAAGTCCTCAATGTCTGTGCTCATAGTTATCTCTGGGTAAGGAGTCATTAGATGTTGGTCTATACTATAAACCATTCTCTCCAATCCTCCGAGAAGCCTCTCCTTAAAGAGAATCCTAGCTACTTCAATGACTTCCTCCTGCCTACGCCCTTTGAAAGAGGAGAGGGCAATGAAAATCCCAATAACACTGCCATTAGTGCAGAAAGTGAAATCATTATCAAAGTAGTTGTCACCCAACCCTTTCTCTAGCACCCTTCTTACTGACTCAGAGGTCGGATTTAGTAACTGGTTCCATCTTTCCAGCTTAATAGCTCCCCTAAATGCATTGCCTTGTTGTCAGGGAGAACATAGGTGGTAAGCCTAGTTTCCATTCTCCTGCAATCTACTCTTAATTTCTAACCTCGCTCAATACTCTATATTTTTAAAAATCTATCCAAAACTTATGAACTAATTTGGTTCGGTAGTACTATATAATGGTTTCAAAAACCCATCTTTTCATCATTATTTCACTTGTTGTTTCCTTACTTGATTACCGTATCATACCATTAATACTGCTTAACCTTCAATTTTAGTGCTTATTGGGAAGGACGGAGAGAAATCCTCCACTATATTTGGGTTAGTAAATTATTGAGATCTAGAGAGTTCTTAAAGGATGAAAACTAAATGATATTGTGGCTAAAGAACTTAATTAATAAGTGTGCCTTCCTGAAAACGTGAAGGGGAACCAGCAAGTTGGCTTATGGTGATGGGATTAAAGTTAATCATGTTTAATCCTACACATGCTTAGGCACTAGAGAAAACCGACGTAAATAATTTTTGTACTTTTTGATCTATACGATTGATGATGCTCTTAAAGGTGAAATACTTAAAGATTGATGATGTTTTTAAAGTAGATCAATGCTAAAGTTTATACATGTTGTTGAGTACAATGCAATAAGTCTAGCGGGGGGACCTCTATAGTTTGAGTTTAGTTTAAATAAAATGCATTTTCCTAACCTTGAATATCCTAGGTAAACTATGAGGAAATCAGCCTCGTGAACTTTAGTGAGGGTCCTATGAATTATGATGTTGATGGTTCTATTTAGAGAGTAGAACCCTATCTTCCCCCAATTTGGCTAGTTTGTCTGCTCTTTTGTTACCTTCTTTGTAAATATGATTGATAGAGATTTTTTTAAAGGTTTCACATAGGCTCAAAGCTTGAGATAGAAGTGAATTCAATCTCTAGTTAGGAATTGTCCCTTTCCTAAGAGCATTAATTATAATTATTTAATCTCCTTCTATCTCAAGGTGTTGTAGTCCCATAGAGGCACATTTTCTAAGACCTTTGACTAGAGAAAAAAGTTCCACCCAATTGTTGGTTTCAATCCCTATAGGTTCTTCTATGGTAGAAATTTCCTCCCCATCTTTATTATGAATACTGCATCCAATGCCAGTTGTCCCTGGGTTCCCTCTCGAGGCACCATCAAAGTTAAGTTTGAACTATCCCTCTTTTGGAGGACTCCATTTATAGTCAAATATTTTGGATGCTGTGATTTGATTACCTAAGCCTATAAAAATGGGGAGTGAGAGACCTATCCATTTTCCTCACATTTTTCCATCCCAGTGACACATATACAAATCCATTTTTTGAATTTTAGAGATTCTGCAGTTCATGTTTTCTATGCTGACAGCCTCAATTTTATTGCAGTTCATGTTTTCTATGCTGAAAGCCTCAATTTTATTATAGAGTTGTCTCCAGTCCAGTTTCTCCACTTTGAATATCCTTCTGTTATGTTCTTTCCATAATTCCCTGATCAAGATTGAAGGGGAAGAAATCCATAGGCTGGCATAAATACTATCTTTTTTTATGGCTAGCTAGGCTTGTAGTATCGCAAGGAGAGAGTGAGGAAAGGTTGATGACCATCCCAAATTTCCTGCGAGCCACTTCCAACACTGATTTGAAAAAGAGCAATTAAGAAATAAATGATCTACATCCTCTTCACAGCCCTCACAAAGGACGCATTTACTAGGTCCAGAGAAGCCTAGCTTCTTGAATCTATCCACAATTAAAAGTCTATAATTAAGGGCTAACCAAGTATAGAATCCTACTTTAGGGAGACAATTTTTATTCTAGCAAAGGTTACTATGTATTGTCATTTTGGGTCTTTTATAATTTTGGGAGATGAGATTGTACCTATCTTTTGTGTTATATTCACATGTTTTAGAGCCATCCCAAACTAGTGTGTCTTCAGAGGTTTTTAATGAGAGCTTCCTTTTGCTAAATTTTTTTGTAATTGTCTTTTCATCTTCTAATGAAATACTCAAACCTTTCAGAGATTTCCATACCCATTCTACTCCATTAAAAATAATATAGTCCTTGAGATGGGTACCCATCTTTCCCTTTAGGAAATTTATGAGGCAAGGGTTATCTAAAGAGTTGGATATTGCCTCATAACCTCCCCAAGAATCATCCCAGAAGAGAACTTCATCACCAGAGTCGGGATTCTAGGTTAATTTCTCCTTTATTATATGCCTACATTCCATCATAAAATTCCATATTTTTTTATCTCTTGGGAGGGTAAGTTTCTCTGAATATACTAATTGGATCTGTGTCTTCTAGGTAATTATGAATGAGGATTTTGGACCATTTAGCCTTCGAGTTTCTATACAACCTCCAAATCAATTTAGCCCCAAGGGCCTTACCTTGATCCCCTATATTCTTAAGACCTATTCCCCCCTCATCTTTTGGTTTGCATATATTTTCCCATGAAATTAAGGGGATTTTCTTCTTTTCATTACCCCCCTACCAAAAGAAAGTTCTTAAATGCTTGATAATTTTTGTTCTTTTGTGAGAGAGGAGGTGAATACAAGATAATTGATAAGTTGGCATAGCTGTCAAGACTGATCTTACCATAGTTGCTCTTCCTATAGAGGAGAGCCATCTTCCTTTCCATGAATTCATCTTGTTATTAATTTTGTCTATAATGGGGTCCTATATGTATGTGGCTCTCTGGTCTTTAACTAGGGTGAGACCTAGGTATCTGCAAGGAATATTACCTTGATTAAAATTTAGAATCTTACAAATATGTTTCTCGACCTCTTTATTAGTATTAAAGAAAATTATTTCTAACTTATTTGGGTTAATTTATTGTCCTGAAGCATTTGTGTATGTTTCCAGAATCTTTTTAAAGGAACGAGCCTCTTTTCTGTTACTGGCCCCATATAACAAAGTGTCATCTACAAAATGCTGATGTGTTGTGGGTTCTAGTTGACTGGTTATGGTTAATCCTTCAATAGTACCTATCCCATGCTCTTTTGAGATAGCCCTACCTAGTGCCTCTACCATAATAATGAATAAAAAAGGAGAGACAGGGTCCCCTTGTCTTAATCCTCTAGATATGTTGAAGAATCCTTCTGGGGTACCATTCACTAGGACAAAGATCATAGGAGTGGAAATGCATTCAAATATCACATTAATCTAGCTTTTTGAGAATCCAAAGGCTTCTAAGAACTTGCATAGGAATCTCCAATCTACTTTATCATATGCTTTCTTTATGTCTAGTTTGATGAGCATGCTGGGGTTTTTGTTTTTTTGGACCAAGTGTATAGCTTCTTGAGCAATAATGACACCATCAAAGATCAATCTTCCTGGAACAAAACTTGTTTGTTCCTTGCTAATGATTAAAGGAAGGAGTTTTTGTAATATGAGAGCGAGGGTTTTCGTGAGGAGTTTATATAATGTGTTACAGAGTGCAATTGGTCTAAAATCATTGAGGTTTGTGGGCTTTTCTTTTTTGGGGATGAGGGCAATAAAAGTGTTATTTACCTCCTTAAGAATTTTCCCTGAGTGCCTAACACTTTCTAGTGCTTCCGTTACTTCCTTTCTGACAAAGTGCCAGCATTTCTAGAAGAAAATAGCCGAGAAGCCATCTGGCCCTGGAGATTTATCTAGATTCATTTGCATTAGGTCATTTTTAACTTCTTCTTCTAAAAATTTAGCTGTTAATGCTTTATTATGTTGTTTAGTAATAACTTTGGGTATATTTTTAAGAAGTTCCATTTGACTCACTAAGTTTGAACTCTCCATATTATTCAAAATTTGATTGAATAAATTCATTGTTTCGGTAACATTTTCTTTTGAATCACTTATAGTGTTGCCTGCATCATTTGTTATACTTGATATTCTATTTGTATTTCTTCTTTATTTCGTGCTATTGTGAAAGAATTTGGTATTTTTGTCCCTTGCTTCCAGCCAAATCTCTCTTGACTTCTGTTTCCAAAATAATTCTTCTCTTTCCAAAATCTCTTCGTATTCCTTGAGAAGATTCTTTTCTTTAAAGTAGAGTTCATCATTCATTCCTGCCTGAATGACTTGAGAGTAGACCTCATTCATTTTTGTTTCTAGGGCCAATTTTGTTTCAAATATATTGCCAAATTTGGTTGAATTCCATTCTAACAATTTCCTTTTAATCAATTTTAGTTTGTTAACTACTATGAACATCTTGGACCCTGATATATTAGGTTCTAACCACCAAGCCTCCATAAGATTTAGGATATATGGATCCCTAAGCTAGGCCTGTTCAAATTTGAAGGCACATTTATTTGGTTTCATTTGTGTTAAAATGTTGAGAAGTATTGGGTAATGGTTTGATCCTGATACCATTAAGATCTTAGCCTCAAGGGAAAAATCATATTTGGTCAAACTTCCTTTAAGGAAGAATCTATATAGCTTTTATGAGATGTTGCCAAAACCCTTTCTCCTATTGTTCCATGTGAAGGAATTGTCTTCTGTCAGAATTTTGAGAAGAAAGTTTCTTTCCTTCCAAAGGTTAAAGTCCCTGGCTGCCACCGGTAGGGTCTTCGCGCCCCCTCTTTTTTCAGAGAGCTTTGAGATCTCATTGAAGTCTCCTCCCAAGATGCTTAGTTTGTCATTCCTTTGACTGAGAAAGGATTCGATTTCCTACCAAACTAAAAGTTTCTCTCTATTTTAAATAGGGTCGTATACATTTATTATATTAAAGGTTAGATTATTCCTAAAGTCCTTAACCAATCCACTCATCCAATATTGTCTTCTTTCTATAATGTTTATTGAAATGTACCTTGGGTTTCAAATGATGGCTAAGCCTCCTGAGGCTCCTGAAGCTTGTGATGCTTCAATTAATCTAAATCCTACCTTTTTTTTTAATTCTCCATTTCTATGTTATCTAGCTTAGTTTCTTGTATAAGCATTATCTCTAGGTTATGAATTTTTATGCAGCGTTTAATTATTCGCTGCTTGTTAGGGGCATTCATGCCCCTAACATTCCATGAAAAGAGGTTCATGGCTCCTTGGGAAGGCTCTTCCCCTTCCCTGCATTTAGAATTGATGTGATTTTAACCTGACCCCTTGCTTCTCTTGCTAATTCTCTTAATTCTACATTAGGCTTCCTTCCTCTTTTTCTTGAAACTTTCGCACAATCTGGGGAGTTCCTGCCATCTTTTAGGAAAGTGATGCCTAGAGTTTCTTGATCTTTTATTTCCCTATTTTTGAGTTCAATGATCAATTCTTCTATGATCCTCCTAAAGTTTTGACATTTGTGTTAATTCCATTTATAAGTAATTTTTTTTGAAGTTCTAGTTCTTCTTTATCACAGATTTCATCCATGAATTGATCCATAAGTTCTTCCATTAAAGTTTCTCCTATAAAATTTGTTATTATGTTGACTTCCTCCTAGATTATGTCACTGTCTAATGGTATTACAACCTTAGGGGAGGGTTCCTCAACCAGACTCTGGTCTATGTGGCCATGAGTTGTTTCCCATGAAGGGCTAATATCCTCTTCCTTAGACTGAGAATCTGCCTCAGTAGTTAAAGGATGATTAAAATCTAGGTTAGTAGGCTTAGGGATATTAACAGAGATTGGAGTAGAAGTTGTAAATTGGGGTGAGATAAGGGTTGTTTTTTAAAAAATTCCCTCCACAACTTTGTGCATATTTGAATTTTGTATGGGGTCCTTGGCTATTAAAGGTTTGGCTGCTAGATTGGAGACAGTTATTCTTGGTGGAATCACTTTATCCATAACTAGATCAGGATTCCTATTCAATATTATCGAAATCTTATCTAGCTGAGGAGGCAAATCATTGAGATGAAAGCCTCCAGAGTTCTGATTAAAGGAAATATGAGGAGTGGGGTCAGGGAAGGGTGGAAAAATGGGTTGAACATATAATTCCCCTTCCTCCAGAAATGAGGAGGGACAGTCTGTTCTAAGAGAATTTGTTTTATGAGAACAAATTTTAGATGAACCATCCTGGGTTAATTTCATTTTGTTATCTAGGTTTACCTCTAAGACCTGTTTGGAATTCTTATTGAGAGCATCTAAGAGAGGAGGTGATAGATCTTCCTCTTGGCTTCTAAATACTTTATGTGAGTTTGCCAGACCTGAACGTTCTACATCTATGTCTTTTATTTCCTCAAAATCATCATCTATGATTTTAGGGTAAATAGATATCGATCCCGTCTTGCAGCTTAATTCCAAAGGAAAATTAAGAGATTCATTGATTTCCATTCGGACAATGATGATTCTTTCTGCACTATTTTTGTCTAGATCTACAAACCCTACAAAATCTCATAGGCCATGTCCTATTTCTCTGAGAGAATCAACATCTGAAAGTTCGAAGGGAAGATTGCAAAGCTTAATTGCTTTTTCAACCAAGATATTCTTTAATTTAAGTGGATCAAAAAAGGGCACCCAATCCATGGTGAAGAAATCTATATTTCAAAATTTTGAAAGCCCTTCATTAAAGAGTTTTGCTTTCAACTTTTTTCTAGAGCAATCAATATAAAGAAATTTATTTTGAAGGATAGTAATACATACCTCATCATGCAACTATGCTCTTATCCAGTTCGTGATCTTCTCAGTCGCAGCTCTTGTTCCAGTCCATCTGCATATGATGCCATATTCCACACACAAATTTTGTGTTCTACTCACCTTATTATTAATAATAACTAATTTTTTCTGGCTAGGTCTATTCACTAAAGGAATGTTATTTATACCAGGATTTCTTCCTAAATTATTTTCAATTCTTCTATGCGGTGGGGAGTATACCTTACCCTGTAAAGAGCCAAGATGCAGATTACCAGAATTGCCCAAGTTGGGATCTCCAGAAGGATGTGTGTGATTTGTCCCAATCTTTCTCTGCATTCGAAGTTGTTCATGTACCACATTTTGGAATGCCTGAGGCTTAGGGTTTATATTTCTTTGATGCGGTGGCGAGTAAATTTTAGATTGCAGATAAGGGGTGCAATCCAAATTGTTTATAGTCTTAAGCTTCCCCTATGATGAAGCCCTAGAAGAAATCCTAGGGGAAGAAGTTGATAGTGCAGCAAATCGATTTGAAATATTTATGGGAATAGGGTCTGAATGAATCTTCTTTAAACATCGTTGATGTCCTGAGACTTCTATCCATTCTTGGGGCCCTACTGCCCAATAAATCTATTTGGGTTCTTACACCAAAACCCACTGAAAACTTCATGGATTTGGCATACATAGTCTTTGCAAAATTCTTAATCTGGCGATCCAAGGAAGCTATCGAGAAAATTTTTGTTCGAGTGCGATTAGTAGAGCGAAAAAGAAGAGTCATTTTTCAGCAATAATTTTAATATTATAAATTGATTTGTATATGAATAATTTATAATTATAAATATTAATAATTAATTTAATTTTTAATGTTAACTTAGTTAAATTAATATTTATTATTAGATGTTAATTTAATAAAAATTATTATTATTTACATTTCTAAAATTTTTATTTATTTTTTTATGTTGATATATGAGATGTTTTTTTTGTAGCTATGAATTGATAGCATTAATTTGAGATTAATAAATCATATCTTTTTGTTAGAATGTATGTTAAGTTTATTTTAGTTCTTATTGATGAGTAGGAGTTATGGACGAGTTGTTATGTGAATATTTATAATCGAATTAAACTTTAGGAAACAAAGTGGATTTTGTTCAAACAATTGGAACTTTTATTATGTTATGTCTGTATGAATTCTTTATTATGTTATCTGATGTGTATTTGGGGAAAATATGTGTTGGCCTTTTTAGGGCGTGTATACTAGAGGCTTGGGGTTATTGATGTCTTTTGACATGTGTGTTGTTCTATTGGTGCTTATGTGGTTATTTATTATGCATTATGATGTTATATCATTTTTATCATTTCTACCCAACCTTGTTGGGACCTAATCTCATGTATGTAAACTGTTTGAGAGAGTGGCTATGATGTTTTGGTTGGAGGACTAGTGTGTGTCCCTGATATCCTTTTGTGGACTAGAATTTGATTGGTATACTTTTATGAGACCTATGTGATTATTTATGATTTGTAAGCCTAGGGGAGGTTAAATAGGTGCATCTTAGAGGATTGGCTTACAATAGGGGTCTGGGACCCAAAGTGGTCAATACTAGGGTAAACTATCGTAAGTTTGCTAATAAGTGATAACATAGTTATTAAAATTTGGAGACTTCATTAAAAAGATAATTAGAGATAATGCCTTGCCCATGCCTTGAACACTTGTATAGGCTAAGGGTGGGAGTGAGATGATACCTAGAGAGTAGGTATGATTAGAATTCCTCATGTTCATGAGAGGGTATTCTAGTTACACGTGGGTCGTATTGAGGGTTTAGGGCCTAGAGTGGCTAGTCTAGGATAACTCAATGCTTGAGGGTCTGGGGTCCAGAGTGACCAGTCCAAGGTAACTCAAGCAGATGGCCATGTGATGATACTCCCATAGTATGTAGCCTAAGTCTCCTTCGTATTTTTCTGCTTTTTCCTTTGGTGGTGAGTTTGTTATTTTAGTATTAGCTAGTGGTCTGTTTTAGTGTTTGGTGATTCTAGTATTGTTCGATATTATGGTATTTTGTATTTTGGTATGTGTTGACATTTTTATATTTATAATATTTTCTTTATCATTAGTTGGTGGTGCCTTTTGAGATAGAAATCCTTCGGGACGCTTTGCTTAATTGTTTTAATTGAGTTTGTTATCCGAGTGAGGTTTGTTGCAATCTCCTCAAAATGGTGGGAGTGGACCTTTGGTTCCACGAGGTTGGGTGGTAATATTTTCTTTTACAATTTGAGATTTTGATGTTACTGTGGTGGTGCTAGATGATGCTTTTTGTTGTTACCTTCTTCTTGTTCTTCATTGGAGGCTTGTTCGTACCTATCCTATGGTGTTTATAGTTATATCTTGTATTAGTGCTTTAGAAGTGATTCCTTTAAGATATTGTACTATATTTTGTATTTGGTTATTATGACATACCCTACGAATTGTACAAAGGATGTTGTTTCATTCTATTTACTCCTTATGGTATTCCAGATATACTTGTTATTCATTTGTATATGAGATATTTAATAAGCAATACATAATTCTATGTCATGGGACCCTTGAGAATTGTTAACTGTATTTGAGTTGTACATATGTACTTGTTTATATCTTATGATTATATTGCTTCCGCATTGTTATCATTATTGTTTGTAAACTCTTAAGAAAAAAATTATTTTGTAAACATAGCAACATAATTAGGTTAAATTCTTTTGGGTTGCTTGGTGGGGCATTACATTTTGCGCACTGTGCATATACAAACTTTCAGGTTTCTTGAGTGATGATTACCTTCAAATTGGTTTGGTGGTCTTGTGATTTAATTTGGTCCATTGATTTGACATGTTTACAGGTAGGGTTTTTTTTTGTGCCCTTGTTGCTCTTTTAGGTTTTGTTTCAGTCTTTCTTGGGTTTTTTTTTCAATTAGATCTTCTAGTTTTAATTATTTTTCCTATGTTTAAGACAAGGTGGGCAACTAGGACTCAATAATTCATCACATTCATCTAATGAGAATTTTGTTTTTGACAAACCAATAGAAAACCTAAGTCCATCAAACTTTCAAGGTTTTAGAATCCAGAAACCCCAAAAGGGCAGATGGGACTTGAAGCCCCGAAGCCCCTACATTATACCTTAGCAAACCTCCAAAGAGCCAAAGCCCTTTTGGGATTTTGGGGCTTTGGACCCCTAAAACATTGAAGGAGTTTTAGAGGTTTGCACCCTTGAAACCTTGAAGGTTCAGTAGCAAATGCCAAAGACACCAATGCTTGAGCATGAAAATGGTCAATTTTTTATATTTCTGACCTTGTGACTCTAAAAGGAGTCATCAGGGCTTGGAGCCTCAAAATATAAAAAATAGACTTATAATTGTTGATTTTCTCATTGTTAGTTAGATTTAGGGTTAATTTCTTAGTTCTTATCTAGCTTTAAAGTAGTTTGTTTTCCTATTTTTCAAGTAGTTTATTTTGCTTTCATAGTTAGATTTCCTATTTTTAATAGAGGATGTTGATTAATCTTTCTTTGAGTGTAGGATCTTAAGGTATGGCTTCTCTACTTCCAATGAATTACAAGTTCAAGGGGTATGGCCCAATGTCCAAATTGGGTATTTCTCCATAGTGAGATTATCGACACTAATATCAACCACATGGATTTTAATCAGTTCTTGAAGAGTATATCAGAACCAAATGGTCAGACACTAGATGCTACTATGATGGTATTCTATAGATTGGTGAATGTTGTAGGGCACCTAGTGTCCATTCTATCCTCCAACTTGATGATGACCATAGCAGAGCATTATGACCCTAATGAAAGGAGGGTTGAGAACAAGATAGGAGATGTGGTCTTGGACATTAGACCATATGTGATCGGGGATGTCTTCCACATCCTAAAGGCTAATTCATACCTCACCATCTCTAAGGAGAGGGGTGAGCACTACTTCAATATAGAGGCCAACATCTTGCATAAGATCAACCAAAATTAATTGGAACGACCTAGGAAAGAGGCCAAGCGGGAGAAGATGGACTTCCACAGGGCATACCTGATGGAAGATATGAAGAATTATGTCACCTTACTGAGAAAGGTGTTTGGTCTCCCACAAGCAAGTCAACTAGATACATGGATGGTGTTGTACATTGACACCATAAGGAACATGAAAAGAAAGATAGATCGGGGGTGAATAATTAGTGACAAACTAAATGAGCAATTGTAGAAGGTAAAGAGAGACCCCAAGTTCTATACGAATTCTTATGTTATGTAGTGTGATGTCCCCTATCTCATAGATCAATTCTGATAAATACACATTGAAAATAAATAAAAATAATATTATTAAAAATAATATATTATTAATAATAAATAAATAAATGAATGAATGAATAAACTAATAAGTTATATAATAATGAAAAATATAATATCGACTAATAACTTGGCTGCATAAAAACTGATTACTAACTATTGATAAGTAGGAGATATTTTCCACAGCAAACTATTGGTTATATATTACTAACCAAGGTAATATCTAATACTGAGACCGCTAATGATATGTGCGATATCGAACAAACTCAATCAACATTAAATAAACTAGGGTTATCATAAACATAAAGGTTTGAGTCAACAGACGCGATGAATGGATGCGATCCATTCCATCGCACAAGTATAAAACTATACTCATATTGTCTTCATTGAGTATCAAAGATATCTTATCTTACTATAGTCGATATCAAAGGCAGATCACTATACATCGACCATAATCGCAAGAGATATATCATTGGAGATATTGATATCGACCACAGAAGACAGTATTATTATTGTGATTAATATCAACTGGTATTTTTAGCTCTATATTTCTGTTGGGAGGACCTACCCTATATTAAGCGATTTGCTTGGGCATCGTTACTGCCCAAATTCGAAGTATAGAATAACCATCGAAGATAAAAAAAAAACAATAATCCTCACGTATAATCCAATTGGATCTGCTTATATCGGGCAATTGCCTTCTTAAGCATTAATCGAAGATAAGCGCTTAGCTATATCAAAGACAATGTCTTGGTTGCAAGGAGAAGATACTATAAACAATTAGAAAGAAATATACGAAGGGAGGATGTGGGTTTGCTATCGTAATCCACTTCATAAACTCATACAGTCAACGATGCTAATGCTCGATCAACATATCATTAAGGGATTCACTGCTATGAGACTCGTAACCATTGCAAACTGAAGACTATCATGGGTAGATCTCTACTTACATATGTTCTGGACTCATAGGAAATAAAGTCATCTAACTCAGCAAACATAAGAGATATAGTCAACACCACTTAACCATTTAAGACCCCCTTACGCCATGATAGTTGGAATAAGTTTTTGACCGCAACATGTTAATGGTTGTGTAAAATAATTCTATTTTGAAATATAAGAGAACGGTCAAGTGTCCTACTGATTAGAAAGAGGATATCGAAGCCCTTTTGCCACTTGGAAAAGTAGTAGTTTATTTAAGACCTAATCCTATTGATAATGATAATCCAATAAATATTAGTCTTAAGATATAAAAGGTTGAATACCATAATTGACAAATATAATGAAGCAGGTAAAATAGAGATCATTCCAAGCCAGTGGTTCACTAATAAACGGTGATAAATCAGTGATTATTATTCACTAAGGGAGCAACTAGAAGGTCAAATAATCGTTAGCATTGTCAAAAGAACCTTAAGTCAAAGAGGTTTGATTATAATGAAGACACAACTTTGATTGATTGGAGAGCACAACACTAAATGAAAGAAAGTTGTATAAGAAAGATCTAGATGTATGAATCAGTCATCGACTTGGAAACTTTTTGGGACCTTCTCTCGTGGGCGTTGTTCTACTTGGGTGATTCAGTTGCAAGTACATAAGTCAAAATATGAGATAGCACCATTGGTTGCAAGGGAGAATTTAGCATATATCAGACAGAACATAAGATTATTATTGCAAGATAAAAGAAGTCGTGTACAATTGAATTAAGGAAATCGGACCCAAAATCTAGAGGACGAGATTGGGTGACATTACATGTAGCTTCTTGCAGCTCCTGTAGACTATCTGAGTTTGTACAAGAATGGATCCCTCCAGGACCCTAATGTATATCCTTTCAGTATAAATCCTCAAGTCATTAGAAAGGATAAGTTTAAAGAGGGAAGCCCAAAATACAAAATTGTCAATGATAATTTTGTCTTTGCAGTTATTTGCTCCATTGAGGGAGATTTTGCCAAAAGATGTCTGAAGAGGCTACTACCAGAATGAAGAATGTGGGCAGCTACTTCATTTAATTTAGAACATTTACTTATTTCAAAGTGGCAAGATGCACTTTGTCACTAAAGAAGCTCCCTAGATACTCATCAGAAAAAACAACCCTGATGGAGTTGTGTCGAAAGTTGTGAGATGCTCACAGACTTATTGTGAGTAGACATAAGCCATGTTTCACTTTCCCCATTTCCATTGGAGCAGATTTAGTGTAGGGAATTAAAGAAGCCAGAATAGTGTGCTTAGAATGGGATGAATGTCCTATAAGTGAACTGAAGATTAAGAGGGGAAACTTTGACCTAATTGGGACTTTTAGCAAAGTAATGGGTTCTCACTTCAAACATCAGCCCCATCTTGAAGATCATTGGGTAAATTGTGTAGACGACTATGGTTAGAATCTGTGACTACTGCAGGCTATCTCTAGAACCTTGCCCAACATGTTCTCAAAACTTGCATCCTGAACAGAGCATGGAATAATGATTTTGATAATGTTTTATGGCCTTGTACAATAAGGATAAAGTCTATAATCAATCAATTTTGAATGCAAAGATTGTTTCTCTAGAGATTGGGGATATGAATAATAGAAAAAGGCATGTTGTCTAATTTACTCAAAATTGGATACATCAACCATTTAGAATGGATCTTGTATTGATGAAGCAAAAGGTAGATCCACCAGCCAAGATTGAGAAATGAAAGGGGAAGAAAGTGAATATTCCAATATTCAAATAGACACCTTCCCTTTCTCTGGGAGATGCAATAGGCCATGCACAAGTGGTGGCAACAGAATACCCTCTTGTAAGGGAGTATAACACAAAGGACAAGATAAAGGTTGTGACTATGGATCCTACTCCCATATCCTCACCTTCTACACAGGAGACAAGTCCAGCTCCCAACACCGATACATCTACAAAAATTTCATCCTCTTATGGATAATAAAGGGTTAAAGCCTTCAATATTAAGGTTACTAAACCTTAGGTGTCTGATCAACCAAAGAATAAAGTCTACATGAGACTTAAGGACAAACATTTTGTGGCACCAGACTTAGAAACATTAAAGGAAGAGGAAGAACTGGAAGAGCACCATGTTCTATTAATTAGAAGGACAAGGTATAAGACAACAACAACAACAACAACATAAAAACTAGATACATTTCCCTCTTCAAGGGATATTTTTGAGCCCCCTCAAGAGGGTACTAGCTAGGTTATTCCACCGATGGTGAATTTAGAGTTTGATTAAACAACAAAACCAAAAAGGGAGAAGGATGATCCTCTAGGAGATGATGAATTATATATATTAGATTTTGAAAACCTTCTCGGTTTCAAGGAATCCTCCCAAGAGCTACCTTTTGGTGATGTAGGAGAAAGTGGGGATGGACAAGGTGTTGTGATGTTTGATTTTAAGGTCCAAGTACCACCCATGTTCGAAACAAAGATTCAAGAGGTTTAGGTTTAGGTTCCACTTGAGGTTGGAGTAGAAGTACCCCCAAATGTGGAGATAGAGAAAGAGGGGCCAGTCCAGGAGAATGTACAAGTAGAAACCATGGAGACACAACCAAAAATAGAGGCACAAGGGGAAATAGAAGTAGATAGTGCACAAAATGAGGAGCCTAAGGGTAATGAATCAATACAGGTTGAATAACAAATTTGAGAGCAACAAGTAGATAGACCTGGTTCACCTCCATCCTTTGAGCACATAGACTCCACTTTGGAACATGAGTAAGAAGAAGAGGAAAGGGAAGTAGAAGCATCAATGTTGGATATGGTACCATAGGAGCCTTTATTTGCAAATACCAAGCCCACTTGGCTTGCGAAGGCTATTCAACCCTATAAAAAGACATACACTGATATGGATGCTATTGACTTATCACAAATCGACCAAGCATTCTATCAAGGGAAGTCAAGAAGAAAAGCATACTAGATTTCCTATGCCAGTAAGGACATGAGAGGGAACTAGAAGGCACAGGTTGCAGTTCCACCTTCAGATAAGAGTGTTGAAGAGGTCATCTCTGATGATTTTTTAATGTAAGAGGAAATGCATTGTCAGCATTAGGGGTTTATTAATTAAATACATGCATCAAGATGAGACAAAAATTAAAAGTATCCAGAAATAGAATAAAGTCCTAAAGGACTACATGTCTCATTTAGTTGGTCCCATTGACCAAAATAATCCAGAGGCTACATTATAGGAAGCACTAGAGAAGAGGGCACCTCCAGAAAAGAAAAAAAAGAAAAAAACTAACCCATTCTTTACGGCTTGTGTTGATTAGAGGAGTTTGGTAAAGAAACCATTCAACTAGTTTTACTGCATTTTCATAATATTGCCACTGATCTCACTCACCTCCTCTACAGTTTCAGAAGGAGAAAGGTGTATAGAAAGGAATATTGAAATATGGGGCTGTATGCACCCAAAAATGGTCGCCTAGACTTTGGGCCCCATTTATTTGATTTATCAATCCTGAATCATTTTTATCAATATTCTCAACATTATCAATTTCTTGATCAAGTCTTAATTTCGATCATATATTAGATTTTTATCCTATGGGCTAACCATTTATCTTAAGTTTTTATTTACCTAAAAGGAATATTTCCTCCCCTTTTAATTAAATAAAAAGCCCCCACTTTCCTCTTATCCTAAGTTGCACAAATAAAACATTATTCATATTTTATAAAAAAGGGAAAAAGCACTTTTTGTCTCACATGAGGCTCAAAAGTCAACACTTCACTCTCATTGGAGGATGCTTGTGCACATGGATTGCTCCTCTTTCAAGCTCCACCATTGATTAAGACTTTTTGCCTCTTAATCTCAATGGTCCATTTCACCTCATTTCTTATAAAAGGAGAGCTCTCTCCTTCATTTGCATCCACTTTTTTTATGCTAATGTTATGCTGCAAGTTTTAGGTGCATTTGGAGTTTGAAGACATTGAAGACTTGCTTCATTGCATCATCTAGTTCATATTTTCTTTCATAAGTTGCATAATAATGGCATTCTTAGTGTAGACTTCCTTTTATGCAATAGATTAATCTCACATAGTCTAAATAGGAAGGCTTGGTAATACTTGTTCTTTCCTTTCATAGCATAGTTTGTACTTTCCTTTCATAGTTTAGATTGCATCATCATATAGCTTGCATTGCATTGCATATTTGATTCTTGGAGATATTGGCATTGTTGCCCTTGTCTTCACTTGAATCTCTCATTGTGTGGTTGACTAGCAAGGTCACAAGCTTGTAGCTTTAGCTGAGAGCAAACACATCATAGTCCCTTGCAACTCCATGCATAGAGAGCTATGAGCCGCTTTGTGAGGCCTCATTCTTGAGCAAACTTGCATACAATGGTTCATAGAAGTGTACCATTTTAGTGTGTACATTTCTGGCGCCCACCATGGAGCTGAGTAGATTAGCTTTGTCCCTTTAATTCTGCATTTTTCATCAAAATTTTTGTCAATTTTCGGCTTAGTTTTCATTCTCTGGTTTTCTGTCTCAGAGTATCGCGCGATACTTCTCAGAAATATCGCGCGATATACCTTTGTATAGCGGTGCGACACTTCACGTGAAAGAAGAATCGCCCACCAGTACTGAGAAATATTGCTTGTCATCGAGCGAAGTATCGCCCGCCCATAGTGAGAAGTATCGCCCAGACTGAGGTATATTGCGTGACTATAGGAAATTGTGTCGCACGATACTGTGAAGTCTGAGAAATATCGCCTGGTCTGACAGAGACTTGCATTTCCAGTTTTCTCATCCGAACTTGATCATTTTAGTTTGCTATTTTGTTTTGTTGTGTTTAGATAGGTCTAACCTGCATCTTTTAGCTTAAATCTATCAGTTTATTGCATGTTTACATTTGGATTTTGATTTTGCTAACCTTGTGGGTCTAACAAGTTGTGTTTGTAGGTGCTCTCATTTGCTTGAAAATTGCTAAAAACGCATGTCAAAGAGGGCTACTAACAGTTTTTGCAGGGCTGCCCAAGCATAAAAACAAAAAAAAAAGTTTCTTGCTTGTTTATTTACTTTCCTTTCAAGTGTGGCATTCACTAATTGTATTAGGAATCTTAATACCTTGTGAAAGGGATCTTGAGGTGGTAGGAGAAGTATGCTCTTCACCTTTAGGTGAACCAGAAAATCTTGACCCATCTTAAGGTTTTGGAAGCAAGGGAGTAATTGAACCTCTTTGCTTGGTGTGTTTGGGAGAGATTCTTGAGATAGGGGAGTATGCTCTTCACCCTTGTGGTGAACCAAAAACTTTGAACCTCAAGAGTTGATCTATTCTTTATTTAGTTTAAGATCCTTTAGCAGGCCTGCTCTTGAGCAATCAAAAGGAATGACTCAAGTGGGGAAAACCTTGTCATCATTTTCCTTGGTGGAAAGTGATTCCAACTCACTATAATCTCAAGGCTATCAAGGACACCAAAAACCTTGGTAGACATAACACTTGTCTTCGTTTGATGTGAGTAGCTCATGGGATTGCGACCATGGGAAAAATATTGAACAAGAATGCTTAAGGTACTCTTGAGGCCGCAAGGTCCTAGTCCTTTATGAGGAGCAAGAGGGGTGTTGTGAACGGAAATCCTTATTAAGAACCATTAGATAGAAGCCACCTTATTTTAGCCACTTATCTTCTTAGTGCAAGGATTGATCCAAGTGGTTTACCCGGATCACCTTAAGATACTCACCATATGTGTCCCTTTGGTTGTGTCATTTGACATTTCCATGACAAAGCCAACATCTCTTGTGGGTAACCACTTGGTGTGAGGCGAGGGGGCATCAAGTTGTGGGCTAAGTTGGTAAGTATTGAGCCTTGACTTTTTAGGATAGATTTGCTTGAAGTGTCTTCGATTGTGTGATACCAGTGCAAACGTTCTTACATACAAACAATCGGTAGCATTCATAGGGTGTTGTTTCAATTCTGATATCACAAGTGTTTGTCTTGGCAAGGTTGCTTTTGCACTTGTTTCAAGTGTTTGAGACCATGTTTTGATCCCTTACTGTCTGCAAACCTGCTGAAATTCTGCTGATATTGTGACTGAAATCGAAAACATCAATCCTCAGACTGGAAATTTTGACCAAACAGACCCAAAAATGCAAATTTTACACAATTCTGGTCAAGAGTTAAACAATTCTACAACAGTATCGCACACTGTAAAGCGAAGTATCACGTGATACTTCACGCTTGCTAGAAATATCACCTGCTTTGAAGAGAAATATCGTGCGATAGTTCGCCCCTGACGGACTATCGCCCGACCTGCCTGGAGTATATCGCCCGCCAGTACTAAGAAGTATCACCTGGCTTCGGGCGAAGTATCACATGGTTATAAGTTTATCGCCCCAGTAGCCTGGAGTATATCGCCTGGTTAAATTCTGTCGGGCTTAAATTTTGGTCAGTTTCAGTTGCTGTTAATCAGGCTAGGTCTTAGAGTAGGCTTCTCACCCTGACGTTTGAGACCTGTCTTGACTCCAAATTTTTGGTTTTTAGTCCTCCGGGATAGCATCATTTGATTTACGAAATCACTTTGGAATAATTGTCAAGTTAGAAGGCCATTCTTGGTGCCAAGGTTCATCTTTAAGATTGTTAGCTACATTTTTGGAAAATTTTAGTACTCTTATTGTCCAAATCGCTTTCATTTAAATCTCAATTTCAATTATCTTTTGGCCTAGTCCAACCTCCTGATTCAAAAGTGCAAGGGTAGTCACCCTTTGATTTGAAGCACCTCTTTGACAGTGTTGGTAAAGCCCTTTTTTCTTTTCATTTCTCTTTGGACAATAGAGGACTTTAATTATCCTAGTTTGGCATTGACACTTTGAGAGGTCACCTTCTCATTGAGAATATCTTTCTTTCATGTCAGTTACGACAAGGTATCAAGTCAATCAAGGGAAGTGACCCCCTGTTGCCTTTAGCCAGTTACCACCTGTCAAGACTCGTCGATAACCTAAGGGAAAAGGACCCCTTTTTGATCAATCTCGTAAGAGTGAATCTGAGGTCTGTTTTAATCCGGGAGCTAATCCTATTGAAGTGAGCACCTCTTTCATACCACTTTCATCAAGCATGGACATGAGTTACACTTTTACCCGACAATAAAGAGAAGCCATGAATCAAACTCTCGAGGATATCTTCCAACGACACAGAAGAGAGTATGGTGGTTCTTCTCATGCTAGTCCACCCGGGTCACCTCCCAACAACGTGAGGTATTTTGATGCTCATCAACGAGCCGAAAGACATCATAAGCAAGCTCACTCAGATTTAGGGTCACAACATGAAGACCAGAACAATGAATCTAGTGATCACCACATAAACGCAGCTAATGCAATAAGGCATTCGAGACAAACCTCCCCACTTAAAGACACCTCTCGATATGCAAATACAAGATTGAGAAGCATTGAGAGAGAGAAGAAAGCCTACTTAGATGAACAGGCTGCTAAAAAGGAAAAATTCAGACAACTAGAGGAAGAAGAACGTGCATTGTTGGATATACAGAAAAGAGTCACCCAAGAAGAAGAAGATAGACTCTATGCACAACAACTCCAAAGCCGATTTAATGGGAGGGGAGCTAATAGTGGGACCAACTCACCCCCATCTACCCCTTCCCCTAGCCCTAGAAGAAGATCAAGGACACCCTCACAATCCCCGAGTCCTAGAGGAAGAAGGGCTTCAAGATATGACCATCATAGGAGACAGTCATCTCATAGACATTCAAAGCAACCGTCCCAATGAGCACATCATGGCTCACAACATGGAGGAAGTTATGCTAAATTTGATCATATGGACTTCATGACTATGCAACAAGAACCATCCTTTCAAGCATATGTGGAGCAATATGTGGAACAAAACAAAGACCAATTCTTGGAAAGTCTTATCAACAAAGGCACTAAAGTTTCATATAATTTTGATGTTCACCAAAAGATCAAGAAACAGAGCCCTTCAACTGATGAGGTGATCTTACAAATGCAAAAGGATATAGATAGGATGAAGGCTCCCAAGAGCATGTTTCATTTGGACTCCATATGTCCTAACCCCATTGACAAAAGTGTGGTGATGGTAGAATTCCCTAAGAAAGTTGAGTTCCCAACATATGACAAATATGATGGCACTGGTGACCCTCACGACCATGTTCGACAGTTCTACATAATGAGCTTTTCCTTTCACCATGAAGACTCCTACTTGATGAAATTATTCCCAAGGAGTTTAAAAGGTCAAGCCATGGAGTGGTTCACCAACCTTTCCCCTCCAGTAAAGACATTTAAAGAACTTGTCCAAAGATTTGTTCAGCATTTTGCTTACAACTTATCGAGGTCGGTCACAATGCTTGATTTGTGTAAACTTAAGCAAAATCAAGGGGAATCTTTTGTCACATTTTTACAACGATGGAGGCGATTGTGTTCGAAATACCCAAGGACAATCCTTGAAGAGGAGAGAATTGATATCATTGTGAGCAATCTAATACTAGAACTAAGATATGAAGTCAAGAAAATCCCATTTAATTCCTTTGATACTATGGTAGAGGTGGCATGTCGCATTGAGGATGTCCTGAAAGAACAAGGAATTTTGGCTAAACCAATAAATAACAACAATAGCCAAAATAACAATACTAATGGTAACAAAGACAAAAAAAACTCCTATTGGAACAAAAACAAGCAAGTGGTCAACGATGGAGTTGTTGACTCATCTCAAGTCAAAAATGAAGGAGTTCTTAACCTCTCTCATGCAGTTCAAGCTATGAAGCTGCAAACGTCTTCAACACAACAAGATAAACCTAAGTATCAAAGGAGGTCTAAAACGGAGAAAAGACAATTTACTAAATTGGGAGAATCTTATGCAGATGTTTTTAAGACATTAGTTGCTCATAATTTGGCACACCCACAGGATCCTACAAAACATCGTATACGGGATCCTTTACCTCATTGGTGGGATGCGAAGGCTTTTTGCATTTTTCATAATGGGATTGGACATGACATAGAAAATTATTTTAAACTCAAGCATCTTGTCCAAGACCTTATTGAGAAAGGATAATTACAAGTGGATGGGTTAACCACTAATGCAGATCATAAAGCCTTTAAAGAGCCCTTGCCTAAATATGAGAAAGGAGAGAATTCTAAGAATGGCAAGGCGGCTATCAACTACACCTACACAAATGCGGAGAACGTCATTAACATGCTTGAAGTTGTGGATGATAGTGTCAACATGATGAGAGGGAAAGATTCCTATGGACATAATGTGGACTCAACTCCTATGACTGATGAAAGACCCGTTGTGGTGATAAGAGGTCCTCACTCACAAAGAACGCCTCAGTCCCTCAATGCTATCACTAGGGGGCAGGCCCAAGCGCCCATTATCATTAGAGGTCCTAGCACTAGCAAGTCTAAGTAGCCCGTGTCCAAAGGTGCTCCTCCCAAATCTGTTGTTGGTCCTGATTCCAATTATAATCTTATTGACCAGCTACAACATACACCCGCGCAGATATCCATTTTTGAGCTTTTAGAATTGTCTCCTAAGAACAAGCGCGTCCTTGAGGATGCTTTGCAAGCAGCCAACGTCCCTAACAAATTAGATATTGATCAATTCCAGAACATGGTCAACCATTTGGCTAGCCCTCATTACCTCACCTTCTCCGAAGAAGACGACAAATCCATCAATCACCCACATAATTTGGCCTTACACATCGAAGTCATGATTCATAAAACCTGTGTTAGGCATGTACTGATAGATGGGGGTGCGGGGCTCAATATTTGTACCCTGAGTTTGTTGTTGGCTCTAGGATATTCTGAGAATGTCATTAACACAAGGAAAAGAATCACAATCAAAGCATATGATGAAGCAGAAAGAAGTTCTAAGGGATTGGCCGTTTTACCTATTCGCATTGGTCTAGTAGAGAAAGATATCTTATTTCAAATTGTTGATGTTGGACCCTTAGCCTACAACATTTTGCTGGGTAGGCCATGGATTCACGAAATGCAAGCAGTCCCATCAACATATCACCAGTGTGTTAAGTTTCCCCATAACGGTGTAGAAATTTGCATCCCTGGAGATAGTGCTTTATCAGTTAATAACATTTTTGCGGGATCACATGTACCTTTGAATAGGGAAGCTGACAGTCCTAGTAGTTCACTTGAACAATGCAAGCAGAAGTTCAAGACCATAGATCTTGGGATGGGAGATTATAAAATGGATTCTTTTACAAACATGCCAATCTCTCCTAGGTCTTATGGGAGACCATCCCCAAATGTGAAGCCTTCATCATCAGCAATGACATTATTTGGGAAATTTGTTGAGTCTTTGGTCCCCATTCAAGAAGAGAAAGAGGAAGTTGCTGTAAGGGACTGGATCTATCACGAGGAGAAATACAAACATAACGAGAATTTTGCTCCTTCACCTGAAGCTTATGGGCGAGGGTATACACTGGTTAAAAATATGGTATATCCAGGATATGGTCCCCTTAGTCATAGGCTGGATGCTAAAGCTGAGCCTCTTGATCATGCTCTTTTCGGATGAAAGAATAAGTCCACGGTTGGCTTAGGTTTTGAGAATAAACAGAAGAAAGGTGTCCCTGTCCCAGCTGCAACAGACAGTGATAGTGACTCAGATTATACGCTTGATCTTTCCAATCAACAAGATGTGTCTGATGATTGGGTGCCCTCATTGAATCTCCTTTGGGGAGATTCCACAGATTTGATACTTGACAGCCCTACTATCCCAGCTGCGATGGATAGTGACTGTATGACTGCTAGATCGACAAAGGAAAGTGTTACTGTCCTAGCTGCGACGGATAGTACCAATACTAGCACTAGAGAGGGGGAAACCCTTCCTAACCTTGAGGCTTCTACATCACGAGGCCCAAATGATGACTCAGACATAGATTCCCATGAATATGAATGGGACTCACTTTCAGACGCAACAGTTGATCTGGACATAGATATTGTTCATGCTTATAGTACCCAACCCGATGCAGCTAACAAGCCTAGTGTAGGACTAGAGGATCATCCTCCTCAAAATGCCTTAGTGGATGATGCTTCATTTGATAGGATGAGTCCTAATTCGGGTATCTTAGGAGAAGACTTGATGAACTCTGATTATATGGTCACCAGAGATGACACCTTTCGTATAAACAATATTGAACCAGTCATTGACCTACCTCTTGTTCACTTTGACCTAATTGACTGGTCTCAGCGCCATCAAGAGCCCACATTCCTCACCTTCCACAACGATTATGAAATTGCCTGCTATCTAAATGCTCTTGAACCCATGGTTGCTTCCACCAGTGAACCAACAACCATCATGATAGAGCCTGATATTAAGTACCTCAGTCTCAAAATAAAAGAAAAAAAGAAAAATAGGTCTGATGGCGAAAACCACTTTGTGGCGGTGTCAGAACCAAAAATAGTAAAAAAAAATGATGCATCCGAGGGTGAAAACCTCTTTGAGGAACCTAAGGATGGGGTACTTAATAACTTGCCGAGTTATTTCCATGATAGATCATCAATATCGATTGAGCCAACAAAGCCAATCAATTTAAACACAGAAGAAAATCCTCAGATAGTCCATCTTGCTCAGTCTTTATCAGAGGAAGAGACCAAGGCATATGTACAATTTTTACAAAAAAAGAAAATTAATTTTGCATGGACCTACTCAGACATGCCAGGGCTTGACACGAATCTCATAATGCATCACTTATCCATAGCTCCAGGAGTCAAGCCAGTAAAACAAAGACTCAGAAAAATGCATCCACATGTAGCTCTCCTTGTCAAAGGGGAATTAGAAAAACTTTTGAGAGCTGGATTTATTAGAGCCATCGATTATGCAGAATGGATCTCAAACATAGTACCAGTTTCCAAACATGATGGGTCCATTCGTGTATGTACAAATTTTAGAGACTTAAACAAAGCATGCCCAAAGGATGATTTTCCACTTCCAAACATTGACATGATAGTGGATATGACAGCGGGCTATGAAATATACTCTCTAATGGATGGTTTCTCTGGGTATAATCAAATCAAAATAGCTCCTGAAGACCAAGAGAAAATAGCATTCACATGTGCATGGGGAACCTATTGCTGGAACGTCATGCCATTCAGATTAAAGAATGCAGGAGCAACCTACCAAAGAGCTATGACCACTATCTTTCACGATATGATGCACAAAAACATGGAAGATTATGTGGATGATACCCTGGCAAAATCAAGAAAATGGGACACACACCTCGATGATTTGAAAGTAATTCTAGATTACATGGAATAGTTTCAACTTAGATTGAACCCAAAGAAGTGCGCATTTGGCATCACCTCAGGCAAACTTTTAGGATTCATAATATCAGCAAAAAGTATCGAGGTTGACCCTGAAAAGGTCCAAGCAATTCTAGATATGCCACCTCCTCAAAATATCAGCCAAATGAGAAGTCTTCAAGGACATCTTCAATCAATTAGGAGGTTTATTTCTCAACTTGCAGATAGGGCACAACCCTTTAACAAGACATTGCATAAGGGTGCTTCTTGTGTTTGGAACGAGGATTGTCAAAAGAGCCTAGATCAGATCAAACAATACTTGGCTAATCCTCTTATCCTAATGCCTCCTATTCCAGGGAAACCATTGATCCTATATATTTCAGCTACAGACACTTCCCTGGGGGCATTGTTGGCTCAATCAGATGATACTGGGAAAGAACGGGCCATATACTATATCAGCCGTACTCTAGTCTCCTATGAGATCAATTACAATAATATTGAGAAGTCTTGTCTCGCGGTGGTGTTTGCTTCTCAAAAGTTGCGCCACTACATGCTTGCTCATACCATACATTTGGTTGCCAAAATTGATCCTCTTAAGTACTTGCTTAGTAAGGCTGCCCTCACGGGTAGACTCGCTAAATGGATGATGGTCCTAACTGAATTTGACATAGAGTACGTTGAAAGGAAGGCAATAAAAGGACAAGCTATTGCTGACCAATTAGCTGATTTCCCAGTTCAGGATAGTATGCCGGTCCAAGTGGAATTCCCAGATGAACACATCTTGTATACAACTACTCGCACTTGGACAATGTTCTTTGATGGCTCTTGCATGCAAAATGGATCAGGTGCTGGAGTGTTATTTGTTTCTCCACATGGGTACAATATTCCAAAGTCTTATAAACTTTTATTCCCATGTACCAATAATATTGCAGAATATGAAGCTTTAACTAATGGCTTGAGAATGGCTATAGAATGGAACATCACAGAGTTACATGTCTTTGGGGATTCCCAGTTTATCATCAACCAAGTCAATGAAGAGTATCAAACCAAGGATGACAAATTGATACCCTATAAAAAAATGGTTGATTCTTTGAGACGCTATTTCACCTTTGTGACGTTTCAACAGATCCCTAGGATAGAGAACAAAGTTGTAGACGCCATGGCCACATTAACTTTACTTCTTCAGTTGGAGACACATGAATCCAGATTTGAATTCCTGGTGGAAGAGCTACACCATCCCATCTTTGACTCATCTGAAAGCCACATCATTTGTGCCATTATCACACACGAGTCTTCTTGATATGGTGCTATCTATTCATATCTTTGTGATGGCATCATCCCTGACACATTCAACCGCTCTGAATGCTGAAACCTCATCTGTAATGCCTCTCACCACACCCTCATCTCTGGTGATTTATATAGGAGGGGTTTAGATGGGACGCTCCTTAGGTGCTTGGAAAAGGAGGAATCCAACCAAGCATTAGCTGACATCCACGAGGGCATTTGTGGTGGACATTCTAATGGTCTTTCCATGGCTCGAAGGTTGCTTAGGGCGGGATATTATTAGCCCACAATGCAGATAGATGCAGTCACCTTTGCTAAGTCATGTGAAAAATGTCAGAAACATGGAAACCTGATTCATGCTCCAGGTAGAGAGCTGATCCCTTCTGTTTCTCATTGGCCATTTCAGCGCTGGGCCTTTGATCTGGTTGGGCAGATTCATCCCAACTCATCAGGTGGACACAAGTTCATTATTACTGCCATTGACTACTTCACAAAATGGGTGGAGGCTGTGCCACTTTCTGTTGCTTCAGGGAGGACCATTTCTTTGTTCATCTTGAATCATATTATTTGCCAATTTGGAGTGCCTTCTGAGATCATTACTGAAAATGGAGGTCAATTTAAGAATAAGGACCTAAAGCATCTATGCAAAAAGTTTAAAATCAAACAACATTAGTCCTCCATCTATTTTCCACAGGGAAACGGACAGGCAGAAGCCTCTAACAAAACCATTCTTAAGATTCTTCATAGGACAGTACACAAGAATGGTAGGGATTGGCACTTACAAATCAATCCAGCACTATGGGCTTACAGAACAAGTATTCGCACACCTACAGGAGCCACTCCTTTTTCTCTCACCTATGGCGCTGAAGCAATATTACCTTTAGAAGTCGAGATACCATCACTTAGAGTCTCACTCAAAGGATTAATTACATATGAGGATTACCGTACCATGAGGTTACAGGAACTAGAACTCCTAGATGAGAAGCGTAAGGCGTCCTTTGATCACATGAGAGTGTATCAGAAACGTATGTCCAAGGCATTCAACAAGAAGGTTCACCCTAGAGAATTTCAAATAGGTGATCTTGTTTTGCGAGAGAATCCGAAGAACCAACAGAACAGAGAACAAAAGGGCAAGTTTGAACCCAACTGGCTTGGACCATGTCATCACAGCTACTTTTGGTACCGATGCGTATTTACTGTCAGATCCTGATGGAGAACAGCTCCCTGATCCCATCAACATTGTGCACCTCAAGAACTTCTATCCTTGATGCCCAGTCTGTCTGGGGGCATCCTTTGTATATATTTTATGATCCTGAAAAAATACCAAAAAAATTCATATATGATGCTGAAAAAAATCCTAAAAAGCATAAAAAGTCCTGAAAAAAATACAAGAAAATTAAAAAAGTTTAAAAATCCAAAAAAAATGAAAAAATGAAAAAAAGAATCCAAGTGGTGAAAACTTGGAAACAGGCGCTACTTGAGGTCTTTGCACTCCTATTTGTTAGCATGTGTCCTTGACACTTAGCCACTTCCCATCATACCTTGACCTTATTTGGCTTGGTCTGGAATTGGTCTTTATTTTTGTCTAGGGGGCATAACTGTTAGCATAGGTCCTTTAGACATGTTTGTTTCTTGGGGCATTTCACAACAGGTGTTTTTCAACACCACCCCAACCAGTGTTTTTCAACACTACCCTTGCGTCGAGTGTTTCTTAACACTTATTAGATGTCTTACCCAATAGTCTAAGTTTGATGCAATATTTCTCATTTGCAGATGCAATACTCAGCGTCTGACTCTATGACCAACACACACACACTTAAACAATCAACTCGTTGAGATATGTTGACTTTATTTTTCTTTGTGTGCTGTCTATGAAGATTTCTTTGATGAGTGATCTCTCCCTGAGAAGTTTTTGATGATGCATAGCTAGAAGACTGAGGGAATGAGAACATGTTTTCTTTCTTTATCTGCTTGTGGGTATATTTTGTTGATCCTAACTGTCATGAGCATTTATGCTGGTCCTACTTGACACTATGGATTGACAAGGTATTATCCTTGACTGTTTTGTGAGTGCATGCTTTTAGCTATCCTGACTTTCATGTGTCTTGATACAAGCATAATCTCGCCATATCAAACTTAGGTGATCCCACTGCATTAGTCATCTCGACCTATACGTCTTTGATGCCTAGGTGGGATTCCCACATTTCTATCTGATAAAGATCATATTCATATCCACATAGTTATGATAGTGTACATTGTATGATCTTACGACGCTACCAATAACGCTCGATGATGATAATTAGATGTCTATAAGCGTTGTGACCTTGCAAGTCAACCACTTTCATAGTAGCTTGCATTTTTAGGTTCATGATAGTCTAGTCTTGCATTTCTTGCATCTGGAGAGAGCTCTCCTTTTCATCTTATGTGGACCTGTCAGTCGGCTGCACTCACCTTTTCTTCTTCTCGATCATGTCTTTCACTCCATGTCTTTTTCATCTCGAACCTGTTCCTGTTCATCACAAGGGGTTAATCATATCATCATATCTATATCACAACTGTCATTTTTAAGAAACATGAGTCTATATCATACACATGAGAATTAAACATACATCTATGAGAGAGAACATACATAAGCACATACATAAGCATTTTGAGCAAAATGACAAGACAATATACATAAACTGATACATCCATCACAAGTGAGACAAATACACATGATACATCAAACATCCAGTAATCTCATACATCTATATCCAATGTCATGATATACAATACAATATAAGATCCCAAAATCTGGATCAAAAGTCTCAAGATATGTCCAAGACAACCTAAGACCTAACCCTAAGACTCGCTACCACCCTCGTGAGGAGCTCGTGGTGGTGGAGGAGGCATAGCTCTCCTATCGAGTACCACATCTGATACCCCTGCCCTCTGAGAGTATGATGGTGCTCTCTCCCCCTCTGGGATGGCCTGCAGATAGAGTCTGTGATAGTAGGCTACTCTCGCTGACTCCCGTCGGAGCTCCAGTGCCTCGGCCTGTGCCATCGCCTCACGGCGTGCTATCTCTGCTCTGAGATCAGCTATCTGCTGATCTCGCTCTGCCCTTAAATCTAGTAGCTGCTGATCTCTCACGGCTATAGTAGTCCAGAGCCGCTGTATCTCTGCCTCTTGAGTCTGTATCTGGGCTCTCAGATCCTCTCCCCCCACAGGCTGCTCCTACTGTGCCTCTGCCTGCCGGCGAGCTGGTCTCGCCTCCTCCTCCGGTGTCATCGATCTCTATCCCCGTGACCATTTTTGGCCACCTGATCTCAACCCCTCCCCTCTCTCCATCCTCCTCCCTCTCCCCCTCCTGCCATCTCCTCCATCCCCTCCCTCTCCCCCTCCCTCCCCTCCGTCCCCTCCGTCTCCTCCATCTCCCCCGTCACCCCCCTCCGTCTCCTCCCAGCACTGGTACCTGTGCATCTGGTACTATAAATTGAGGGAATGGCACCCTCTGTCGCTCTGCTCTATAGGCTCCATTAGCCCCTACATCTACCATATCTGGGAAATACTCCTAGGGCTTGCTCTTGATACCTACTGTCTCTATGACAGCCTACTGATAGTCCAACATGGGTAGCCACCCATGACCCTCCTCATCTCTGGCCCTGCCATATGTGGTAGTCTCTATCGAGACTCGCTGCTGCCCTCCCGAACTGCCACCATACTTGAGTGATGCAGAATCTCTCAACTATCTCTGCATACCGACCTACCAGTGGCCGACTACACAGCATATAACTCAGCTCATCGGCTGCATCTCCCCAAACCTCAACCTCCTTGTAGGGCCTCCATGTGAATGAGGCTATCTCATCTAGAATCCGTCTGTAGTATGTCACATCCCTAGAATGGGCATGTGATATGAACCTGAGATACTTGTAGATGTAGGGGTACCTCCTCTCCCTCGACTGAACCCTGGGGTGCACCACAGCGATGTGCTCCCACGCCCATACCTGTGCCAGGATGGCACCGCATGCTCATGTCTGACCGTCTCTGTAGATGATCTCGTGCAGCTCATGGTACATCTCTGCCAATATGGCAGGACCCCATGCCATCCACCGAGGCCTGTCGACCAAATCAACTAGTAACCGAGCCCATCCAAGCGGGAATCCCTTCTGACTGCGGTCAGTCATCAGGATCTGAGAAATGATGGAAGCCACTATACATGGCACTGGGTAGTCTTGGCCAAAATCATCTATCAGCCTCTCCCAGCTGATATGCCTATCCAGAATCGTGACATCCTGGAACAACTCCTGAACTAGGCGGCGCCCCTCCGTGGCATCTTGATCATAATACACCTGTGCCAACAAATGAATCATGTCAGTTTTCATCATATGGAAATATTACATTTATGATTATATCTCAAAACATGATTATACTCACCGACTCGCCATGGCACGAAACCCGTAGTATCCTGTAGACATCCTCCAGTGTGATAGATGCCTCTCCAGTAGGCAGGTGGAAGGTGTTGTGCTCGCTATGTCATCTCTCGGCAAGAGCAGTCAACAACCCATGGTCCACTCTGATGTATGGATACCTCAGCAGATATTTGAATCCCATCACTCTGATATCGGCATTGCCCGGATCGTCTAGATCCTGGACACACCTCAATCATGTCACCTTCGGCGCTCTGATGATGAGCGCCAGAAAAACCTCCTACAAGCCAAAAACCAAGCCAATTGTTAGCGCATATCATGATGGATGTCCAAAAACTCAGTATAAAATATCACTAAAACGTAACATTGTCTAGACCCATGTCATTTTTGCTCAAAAATGCATTAAATATCAAATTTTTTAAACTGGGCGATATTCTTTTTTGGAGAAGTATCGCGCGATACTTCTCCCTATAGCGGGGCGATAAACCTCATGCCGCGCGATACTTCGCCTAGTATCATGCGATTTTTCACCTAGTATCATGTGATACTGGTGCCTTAGGTCGTGCGATACTTTGGGGACCCGCGAAGTATCGCGCGACACTTCTCCCCAAAGCGTGCGATACTTCTAAAGTATCGCGTGATATTTCGCCTAGCAAAAAATTTTGAAATTTGAAAATTTAAAAAAAAACATGCTAAAACAGCTATTAAATGCAAAAAAATGACTCAAAAAGCTTGAGTTTTCGAAAACATACTAGGGCAGGATAGTGTGGTGGCCGGTTGTGCAACCGGGCGTGCTCGAATCGATGCCTGTGGATAGGAACTCCTGCTTGCTGGGCCATTTTCTCTCTCTAAGCTCTGAAAATTCTCAAATCGCTAAAAGACAAATGATTTTTAAAAATGACATTTTGACCCCTTTTATAGCCTTTTGACTTTTCAACCTCATTTTCAAAACACCTCAGAATTGCGCAAAAATTGCACCCCTAGCTAATTTCAATGTCCCAGATCTATTTTCGGACTTGAAATTGAAATCTGAGGTCATCTTGATAGTCAAAATCATGTTTCAAAATCTTCCCCCCCTTCTGCGCAGTTGACTGATCTTTTGAGGCCTAATCCTTCGATCTTTGTTGGGGCATCGTCATTTCTTCATTTCCATGTCTTCCAAACTTCTAGTCTTTCATTCATATTCATTTCCATTTCCTCATTTCTCACGTTTGACTACATCTTTTCAATCAGGCTGGGGCATGTTTCATTGCCTAATGGTTAACTTATTGACCCTTACCTTCGATTATGATTTAATTCTGATTTGATCAAATCCTTATCAATTCGCTGTTCTCCTCTATACCTGATTTCGATTTCGATTCCGAGGGGGCAGTACCTATGGGATTCTCATCCCTGATTCTCTTGATCCTCTTGATTCAGACATCTTTTATGAGCTTTCGCTCAAATTTGAGATTCTTATCTCCTACTTTGAATGTGATCCCGAATCGACCTCATGTTCAAAGGCCTTTGTTTATGTTTGTCCAGGTGTGATCCCGAATCGACCTCACATTTGAGTTGTTTTGTGATCCCAAATCGATCTCACATTGCAACTTCATTATTTGACTACATGTGTTCTCAAATCGATCACACATTAGTCAAAGAGGGGCAAATGTATGCACCCAAAAATGGTCGCCTAGACTTTGGGCGCCATTTATTTGATTTATCAATCCTGAATCATTTTTATCAATATTCTCAACATTATCAATTTTTTGATCAAGTCTTAATTTCGATCATATATTGGATTTTTATCCTATGGGCTAACCATTTATCTTAAGTTTTTATTTACCTAAAAGGAATATTTCCTCCCCTTTTAATTAAATAAAAAGCCCCCACTTTCCTCTTATCCTAAGTTGCACAAATAAAATATTATTCATATTTTATAAAAAAGGAAAAAAGCACTTTTTGTCTCACATGAGGCTCAAAAGTCAACACTTCACTCTCATTGGAAGATACTTGTGCACATGGATTGCTCCTCTTTCAAGCTCCACCGCTGATTAAGACTTTTTGCCTCTTAATCTCAATGGTCCATTTCACCTCATTTCTTATAAAAGGAGAGCTCTCTCCTTCATTTGCATCCACTTGTTTTATGCTAATGTTATGCTGCAGGTTTTAGGTGCATTTGGATTTTGAAGACATTGAAGACTTGCTTCATTGCATCATCTAGTTCATATTTGCTTTCATAAGTTACATAATAATGGCATTCTTAGTGTAGACTTCCTTTTATGCAATAGATTAATCTCACATAATCTAAATAGGAAGGCTTGGTAATACTTGTTCTTTCCTTTCATAGCATAGTTTGTACTTTCCTTTCATAGTTTAGATTGCATCATCATATAGCTTGCATTGCATTGCATATTTGATTCTTGGAGATATTGGCATTGTTGCCCTTGTCTTCACTTGAATCTCTCATTGTGTGGTTGACTAGCAAGGTCACAAGCTTGTAGCTCTAGCTGAGAGCAAACACATCATAGTCCCTTGCAACTCCATGCATAGAGAGCTATGAGCCACTTTGTGAGGCCTCATTCTTGAGAAAACTTGCATGCAATGGTTCATAGAAGTGCACCATTTTAGTGTGTACAGGGGCAATGTCTTGCATGATTTGAAGAAGATAAGGAGGTAGGGAGAAAATATTTTGATTGAAGCAAAGATATTTGAAGATGGAGAAATAGACAAGTTGGATGTCTTGATAAGAGCCACTAACCTCATTTTCAAGAAATACAACAAAAGGCGTGAGTTAATTAAAACCAAAAGAAAAGAAACGATGTCAAGGGTAAAGTAAGTAGAAGAATTTATTGATTCTATTGATTGTGAACTCTACCCAGATGATAATAATTAAACAACATATACCACCAAAAACATCATTCAACAATTTTGTGGGATTCTCGCTACCATAAACACAAAAGAACATGTAGAATGTGTTAGGAATAAGGTGTCTCAACCTTGGATAATTCCTATTCTTATTATTTGTTTTGTAAAATGTATTTCTTACAAATAATGTTGATGTGTCAGCATCTTGAATTGTGTGTAAGGAGATCATGGCTAAAATGGTTATGACGGATTCCTATGACACGTAAGAGCTATGTCAGGAAGATTCAATGACAGGTGAAGACATGTGGCAACTGATAAATTTGAGTACTGTACACTCTTCCCCAATCGTGGGGTTCCTATTTTCTCGGAGAATGGTAAAACCCTAATACGGTTATCTTTGGAAGTAGCCCTAAAAAGTGAAGCGCATGATATAAGCTTTTTTAGGGTTGTGAAGAGATATGATGCGAGTGTATTGTTGGAACATTTTATGCTGTCGTGATTTGTCTTCAAGGGTTTAGAAATCTTCTGAAAGAACTTGCATTGCAAGTGTATTGTAAGCTGTAATAGTTTTGATCAATACATTGTGCAGGTTTTGGAGTGCTGGGGTTTTTACCGAAAGGTTTCCCCAGGGTATATCATTGTGTCATTCTCTATTTTTCTATATGTATGGTATGTGGTTGCAATATCTTTGTTAAAGTAGTTAATGAATCTGAAATTGTAAGGTTTTAAAAGAATTTGCATAATACTCTCCTATAGAGATTAGCGTAGGAAGCTGTTTTCGCACCTGAGTTTCCTTACAGAATGGATGTATGAGGTGAAGGAGAATATGAGATAAATCATGGAGGATATTGAATAAATTTAGAGGATAGGGATGCAATTGAAGATATTCTGGAAGAATCAACAAACTCATCTTGACTTCATGAAGCTCCCAAATTTTGATGAAGTAGATGTAGTTATAGAGAAATTTTGACAAGCGTTCCTGGGCATTCTACCTCAACGCTAGCAATATTTTAATCATTTATTCTTTTAGTTTTTAACATTCATTCATTTACAAACTTTGGTTGTGGCCTCAAATGAAGAGAAAGAATAAAAGTCAAAATTCTGGAAAATCATGTTTTTTTGGTCAAAAATCATAATTTTTGGGGTTGAATCTGCATGGAAAATGTCATTTTTGGTTTTTACAATGCTTGGCATGGTTTGTATACATCAACAACAATTCACTCCTATATTAGACATTGAAATCATCTACAAAGTTGATTGGTGACATTTTAGCATAGTGATACTTCAACCCCACTTCATTCTGAAATTTTAGTTATGAGTTTCATGATTTTGCATTGTAAACACTATATAACACAAGTGGGTATTGTAATAAGTGTTAGAATTTTTGCAATAGAACATAATATACATTTTGTGTTGCATTCATAGTGTGTTTATTTTCTATCTTTTCAAATTTGGGGATCTATTTTTCCACATTCAAGAACCGAATGTATGTTTGCTTGTGATTTTTCTTCCAAATTAGATAGTTGGTGTTAGTTACGATTTATTTTACTCGCAGTGGTAAATTAATGGTGAAGATTTAATTGTTTATTCTTGAGTAAGAATTTTCCTTATGTGTGTGCATGTATTGTATGACTTAGTGATTTTGAGAAGTTTGAAATAGCTTTAATCTTCAAAATTCCTTTGATGATTGCATCTACATAATATGACTTGTGAGTATTCTATTTCATATTATTGTGGGTTTTCTTAATATGATCCATTATTCAATATGTGAGTTGAATTTATTGAGGTTGATGTCCTTTATAAATTTCTTTTAGTAATTTGCTTGAATTCTTGTTACTCTCATCTTTTGACACTTTTTAGAAAATGAAGGTTAGAAGTTAGTTTTCATTGTAAGGATTAAACTAGTTTGATTTGTTAATTGCATGCATATGTTAGTTTCTAACATTAGAAAATCAAAAAGAGTTATCAAGATCATTATTTTCTAGATCCCATAGTTTTGAATCAACAAATGCCTCCTTGTAAAATCATATTATCTTCGATTGAGTATCAACACAGTTGTACCATGACCACAAAGAACCTTGGGAGTGACTTTTTCATTCTTTCAAGAGATGGATTTTTGCATCACATCTCCCTACTGTTACATCATGTAAAAAGGACACTCAAAAAATCCTTTGACCCATACTTGACCATTTTTTTCACTAGCCTTGTCTCATTCTATCCCCTTGTTTTTGTAGATTTGCCAGTAAGCCAGTGCTGACTATATATTTGTCATTGATGACAACATATGGTAAGTAGCATGCCTGGAAGACTTATGTGGTAAGATTTGAGTATATGTAGCATGAACATGTTATCAGCATCATATCATGGATGCAAAGGTTAATTGTTAGAACAGACAGTTATGTAGCAACTTGTGTTAGCAGTGTTCCTAACAGAGTCATAGGCAGTGTTCTGTGAGTGATTGTCTGTACAGTCATCATGGAGCCTTGCGCCATTGGATATGTGATGAAGACATGTTAGTGATGTTACAATCATGGATGCAAAGTTTGATGATCAGTATAAGTAAAGTTGTGCAGTCGCTATTCACCAGTAGCAGTTTCCTGTGTTTATTCAGAAGAGCCGATAGAGATTATATTGGTTTAGGAGTTGCGCTTATCATTTTGGTATGGACCCTTGGGTTATGGATTGGAGAAGAGTAAAAAATGTTCGGTTAAGAGTGCATGATGTAATTTAGCTTGGGGAGAAAGCTTCATCTTATTTGGTAGAGCTGACAGTGTGTAGCGTGCATCTACATGTATTAATATTGGACAGGTCCCAGATTGTGTTGCGTGCTTAGTAGAGTCGACAAAATTATTATTAGAATGTGTTATGGTTTCTCTAATATGATTTCGAGGTGGTTTTAACAGGCCGACTTGATTATATCATTTGGAGGAAAGATATTTATAGGCAGTCATTTGTGATTGCTAAGGCATGGTTCAGAGTTAATTGTGAAGAGCATAGCAAAGAGTACGAAGTGTTGAGCCATCAACAGAAGGTCTATGTGACCAAGTAAAGAGTTTGTGCTATACATTGGAACTGATCCAGATAACAGGTCAAAGCACAGTTCACCAAGATCTAGATATAGTGTGTATCTAATATTCAAAAGGTTGTAGCCTTTACCCCCTTTAAGCAATGTGCTCTCAGACAGTGCATCCTCACCCCTAACGTGGTTAATTGTAAAATACTCCTAACAGGGTTCGACCCTTGACCAAGTCACTATACTAAATGCATTGTAAAGACAACTCCTAACATGGTTAATGATCTTCTAACAAGGATCATAATACACTAGTGTAGATTATTAGTGGGTGTCAATTCCCACCAGGGTTTTTACCTATTTGGGTTTCCCCGTAACCAAAATATTGGTGTTGTGTTCAAGTGTTCTTTCATTGTGTTTATGCTTTATGTTTAAGTATACTTAATAGGATAAAGAATTAAAACTTATAGATAACTGATTCACCACCCCCCCCCCCCCCCCCTCTCAGTTATCTCTTGGGACTATTCCTAACAATTGGTATCAGAGCCAAGTGCCTCAGAGAGAAATTTTAACAGCTTGAGGTTGATCAAATGGCATTCTTTAGAAAAGACAGTCCTAAGTTTGATGGAGAGAATTATCTTGATTGGAAGAACAAGATGATGACACATTTGCATTGCATTGATTTTGAAGTTTTTGAAGTGGCTATCAAGGAAGTTCAGATCCCCTCTCTAGCAGATCTTGCAAAGGATGATGCTACTAGAAAGCAAAAGGATTTGTTCCATCAGAATGCAATAGCAAAAGAAGCCCTTATCAACACCCTATCTAATAGTGAGTTTTCAGAGATAACGAAAGTAGACACTGTATGCACCCTAAAATGGTCGCCTAGACTTTGGGCCCCCATTCAGCAATTTATCAAATTCCCTAAATCAACATTTTCAATTCAATATCAATTTCCTTGATCAAATCCTAATTTTATCATTTATTCAATTATTTTCTATGGGCTAACCATAATATCCTAAGCCTTTATTTAATTAAAAGGAATTCCCTCCCCTTTATTAAATAAGAAGCCCCCACTTTCCTCTTATCCTAAGTTGCACAAATAAAGCATTATTCTTATTTTATAAAAAGAAGAAAAGACTTTTTTATCTCATATGGACACAAAAGTCAACTCTTATTTTCTCATTGGAGGATATTTGTGCACATGGATTGCTCCTCTTTCAAGCTCCACCCTTGATTAAATCTTTTGCCTCTTAATCTCCATGGTCCATTCCTTTTCAATTCCTTTAAAAGGAGAGCTCTTTTCTCATTCTTAGATCCCAACTTTTTATGCTAATCTTATGTTGTAGGATTTCTTGGAGACTTTGGAGCTTTGGAGATCTTCATGCATTTAGCTTTCATTCTTGCATTCTTAGGTTAAGCTTTCATGGCATCTAGCTTAGTTTCCTTTATGCTCTAAATTAGCTCACATAGCTTAATTAGCAAGGGTTTGTAATACTTTTATTTTCATAGCTTAGCTTGCATCTTCATTCTTAGCATATTTTCATTGCATTGCATTTTCATTATTGATTCTTGAGGATATTGGCATTCTTGCCCTTGTCGCTTTGAATCTCCCATTGTGTGGTTTACTAGCAAGGTTGCATGCTTTAATAGCTCTAGCTGAGAGCACCATCAACATCCTTGTGACTCCATGCCTAGGAGCTCTAGGTCACTTTCTCAAGGTTTCCCATTCATGGATTCCCTTGGAAGTAATGACTTAGAGAAGTGCACTATTTAGTGTGTACATTTTTGGCACCCACCGTGGGGCAAAACACTCTTGTTTTGTCCTTCTTTTCATGCATTTTCATCAATTTTTCATCAATATTTTCTTGTTGTTTCATCAATATTTGCTCTCTGGTTTTTTTTGACAGAATTATCGTGTGATAATTTTCTAGTTTTGTATGATAGTTTCTTATATACCAGTGTGATTTTTTACTAGTTAAAGTATCACATGCTTTGGCAGATTGTGTCTTACTGTTGTTATGTTCTCTATCGCATGCAGGTATCAAGAATTATCGCACAGAGATAAAGTATTGCACCAGCACAAAGTGAAATATCGTACGATCCTTTCTCTGACAGAAATATCGCCCAGGCCTGGCAGTGAGCATTTTTTTCATTTCTTTGCAAGATTTACTTGGTTTGATTTGGATTTCTGATTTGTTGTGGTAGAACAGGGGTCTATTTGTAGATTTCATTTGGTTTTGATGTGCTAACCCTTGTAGGGCTAACAAGTTGTGCTTGTAGGTGCTCCTATTGCTTGAAATTATTTGCTTAAAAGAATGCATGTCAAAGCTCCAAATGCATAAGGGCTACTAACGGTTTTTGCAGGGCTGCCCAAAGCATAAAAACCAATCAAGTGCTTATTTAATTGCTTTCTTTTTTAGTGCGGCATATACTAGTTGTTTCATTTATTAGGCACTTAATATCTTGTTGTAGGAATCTTTGGGTGGTAGGAGAAGTATGCTCTTCACCCTTGTGGTGAACCAGAAAATCTTGACCCATCTTTAGATTTTGAAAGCAAGAGGGTAATTGAACCTTTTCTTGGTGTGTTTGGGAGAAATTATTGAGCTAGGAGATTGTGCTCTTCACCCTTGAGGTGAAACAGAAATCCTGAAACTCAAAGGTTGATCCACTCTTTGTTTAGCTTTTAGAATCCTTTAGCGGGCTTGCTCTTGAGCAATCAAGAGGAACGACCCAAGTGGGGATAAGATTTTTGCCGGCTATTCCAACCCACTATAAACTCAAGGCTATCAAGGACACAAAACCTTGGTAGACGTAGTACTTGTCTTCGCTTGATGTGAGTACTTGTGGGATTGTGACCATGAGGAAAATGTTGAGCAAGAATGATTAAGGTACTCTTGTGGTCGTGAGGTCTGTTACTTGTCGCAAGGTAAGGCGTCCCTTTGGGGAGTAAGAGGGGTATTATGAACATAAGCCCTTACTAAGAACCATCGATAGAAGCCACCCTATTTTGCCGCTTAGATTCTTTGTGCAAGGATTGATCCTAGTGGACTAACCCAGATCACCCCAAGATTACTCATCATCTGTGTTCCTTTGGTTGTGTCATTGGCACTTCCATGACAAAGCCAATATCTATTATGGGCAACCACTTTGTGTGAAGCAATGGAGCATCAAGTGTGGGCCAAGTTGTTAAGTATTGAGCCATTGTCTTCTTAGGCTAGTAAGTGCTTGAAGTGTTCTCATTGTGATCTACCTATGTAAACATTCTCAAATATCAAACATCACGGTAGCATTCATAGGATTTTATTGCTTTGATATCACAATTGCTTGTCTTGGCAAGGTTTCTTTTGCCCTCGTGCAAGTGTTTTATGACATGTTTGATCACCTACTATTTGCAAACCTGTCTATTTACTATTGTCACTATGCTTGAAATCAAAAAATCCAACTTTCAAACTAAAATTTTGACCAAACTACCCTTAAAAATGAGATTTTTAGCACTCACTGGTCAAGAGTCGTATGATCCTGAAACTGTATCGCACACTGTACTAAGAATTATCATACAATAGTTCATTCCTGAAAAACTATCGCACTGCTTGCCTGGAAAGTATCACGCAGGCTGCCTAGAAATTATCACACTGCTTACTGTGAAATATCACCTGATCAGAAACTATCATACTGTTAGCTTAGAAATTGTTGCACAGAGTCTTTTTGCTTCCTGTCTGGTTTATGCAATTTCCAGTCTTTCCTTAGTCGACGAGATTTTAGTAGGTGACTTACTCTGCTGCTAGAAACCTGTTTGTACCTCAGGTTCCTATTTTTAGACCCCTTGAATTAGTGCTCTCTAATTTTACAAAGTAGTCTTGCTTGGCATCGATAAGTTAGGAATTATCCTTGATTGAAAAAGTACACCTTTAGATTCTTTGATAACACACTTGGAGAGTTTCAATACTCTTTTGTCCAAATTCACTTTCATCAAAATTCAATTTCAATTTCAGATATATTTGGGTAAATCCATCCTTCTGGTCCATATGTGTTAGGATACTCATCCTTTTATTATACACCTCTGTGGCAGTGTTGGTTTACACTTTTTTTTCAGCTTTCTATCTCACCATCTCTTTTTGGACAATTGAACACTTTCATTATCCTATTTTGGCATTAACATTTCATAAGGTCATCTTATCACCAAGGGTCCTTTTCTTTCATGTCAGTTATGACAAGGTACCAAGTTAGTCAAGGAAAATGACCTCAAGTTGTCTTCGAACAGTTACCCTCAGTTCAAACTCGTCAAAAGTGAAAGGGAAAGAAACCCGTCTTTGATCAATCACCTAGGAGCGAGTCTGAAGTTTGGTTTGACCCAAAGAGCAATCCTAGTGAGTTGAGTACCTCTTTACCACCTTCTCAATTAGATATGGACATGAGCTACACCATGACTAGAAAACAAAGAGAAGCGATGGATCAAACTCTTGATGACATTTTCCAAAGACATAGGGATAACATGCTATTTGGTGATGACAATCAACCTGAATCACCCCCTATTAACTCAAGATATTTAGATGCCCATCAAAGAGCCAAAAGACATTATGGGCAAGCTCACCAAGATGCACAGTCACAACATGAAGACCAAAACAATGAATCTAGTGATGCTCATGTGAATGCTGCATTTACTAATGACTTGTTCAAACATTCAAGGTCAAACTCTTCACTCAAAACAACCTCAAGATATGCAAATGAAAGGCTTAAAAGAATTGAGCACGAAAAGAAATCCTTTTTGGACGAACAAGCCGCTAAAGAAGAAAGGTTTAGACCTAGAGGAAGAGCAACAAGCCTTGCTAGAGTTGAGAAGAAAAGCATTCCAAGAGGAACAAGATAGGCTTTTAGCCCAACAACTCAACGATCAATTCAATAATAGGGGTACCAACAGTGGAAACAACTCTCCACCCTCTACTCCCTCAAGAACCCCTTCAAGAAGCAGAAGGTGGTCAAGGACCCCTTCAAGATCTCCTAGTCCTAGAGGAAGGAGGATTTCACAATATAGGAGACGAACACCTCCTAGGAACTCGAGACAACCCTCCCAATGAGCTCATCATGGCTCTCAACATGGAGGAAGTAGTGCAAGTTTTGATGATCAAGATTTTATGAGAATGCAACAAGAGCCACTATTCCAACAATATGTGGAGAAGCACCTTGATCAAAACAAATATAGGTTCCTAGAGAGCTTGATTAACAAGGGTGCCAGAGTCCCTTACAACTTTGATGTGGATAGGAGAATTAAGAAACAAGGACCCTCTCAAGAAGAGGAGATTAAGCAACTCAAACGTATGATGGAAAAGGTGTTGGCACCTAAAAGTTCCTTTTCACTTGATTCTATTTGTCCCAATCCTTTCGACAAAAGTGTAAGTATGACAGATTTTCCTAAGAAAGTTGAAATCCCCCAATACGACAAGTATGACGGCAATGGTGACGCACATGATCATATGCATCATTTCTACATCATGAGTTCTGAGTTCCACCAAGATGACTCCTATCTTATGAGATTATTTCCAAGGAGTCTCAAGGGTCAAGCCATGGAGTGGTTTACCAACATAACCCCTCCCGTCAAAACTTTCAAGGAATTTGTCCACCGATTTGTTCACCATTTTGCATACTTGTCAAGATCAGTCACTATGTTAGACTTGTGCAATTAGAAACAGAACCAATGGGAATCCTTTGTTACCTTCTTGCAAAGGTGGAGACGATTGTGCTCCTGCTATTCTAGGACTATTCCTGAACATGAAAGGATTGATATCATTGTTAGCAATTTAGTGCCTAAAATGCGGTATGAGGTTCGGAAGATGGTCTTTGATTCCTTTGATACTATGGTTGAGACTGCATGTCGAATTGAGGATGTCTTGAAAGAGCAAGGCATTTTGATCAAACATAGCAATAACAACAATGGTCAGAATACTAACAATGCTAATAAGGACAAAGGCAAGCACTCGCACTGGAATAAGAATAAGCAAGTAGTCAATGATGGAGTTGTGGACTCTTCCCAACCCAAGGATCAAGGAGTCCTCCATTTGTCTAGTGCAGTCCAAGCTATGAAGCTCAACACATCCTCCAACCAACAAGAGCACAAACCAAAGTATCAAGAAAAGCCTAAAAAGGAGAGGCGATAATTTTCTAAACTGGGTGACTCCTATGAGGATGTTTTCAAGATGCTTATTGCCAATAACCTTGCACAACCACAAGATCCAGCAAATTTCTGCATACCTGACATTAAGCCGCATTGGTGGAATGAAAAAGCTTTCTGCAAATTCCACAATGGCATTGGACATGACATTGAACATTGCTAGAAACTCAAACACCTTATTCAGGATCTTATTGAAAGTGGCAAACTTCAGATTGATGGGTTGAATACCAATGAAAACCACAAGGCATTCAAGGAGCCTTTGCCCAAATATTAAAAGGGGGAAACCTCTAAACCCAAGAATGGAAAAGCTAAAATTAACTATACATACACAGGTGCAAAAAATGTGGTCAATATGCTTGAGATTGTCGAGGAAAGTGTCAACATGATGAGAGACAAAGATCCTTATGGTTATGATGTGGGCTCTCCTCCTATATTTGATGAAGAACATGTGGTGGTGCTTAGGGGTCCTCACTCTCAAAGGTCATCCCAAGCTCTTAACGTTGTCACCAGAAGCCAAAGTCAAGGTCCTGTGGTTATTAGAGGTCCTAGTTCCAACCAGTCCAACAAACCCAAGCAAGTGACATCTAAGAATGTCACCACCAAATCAGCAGTCAAGCCTGAAATTAGCTATAATCTTGTTGACTAGTTACAAAGAATGCCAACTCAGATCTCAATTTTTGAACTCTTGGAATTGTCTCCAAGACATAAGTGTGTCCTTGAGGATGCTTTGTGTACAGCCAATGTTCCTAACAACATAGATGTTGACCAATTCCAAAACATGGTTAACCACCTTGCCAGCCCTCATTACCTAACATTCTCAGAAGAAGATGACAAAGCTTTGAGCCATCTACATAATCTTACCCTTCATATTGAAGTCATGATCCACAAGACCCGTGTCAGGCATGTGCTGATTGATGGGGGTGCTGGGTTCAACATTTGTTCCTTGAGTTTTTTGAAGATACTGGGTTATTCTGAGAAAGTTATTGATACCTAGAAGAAAATTACCATTAAAGCCTATGATGAGGCAAAGAGAAGCTCCAAGGGCTTGGCCATTCTTCCTATCAGGATTGGCCCTATTGAAAAGGACATTTTGTTCCAAATTGTTGATGTTGGTCCTCTAGCATATAATATCCTACTTGGAAGACCATGGATCCATGACATGCAAGTGGTGCCATCCACCTACCACCAATGTGTTAAGTTCCCCTATAATGGAGTAGAAGTCTATATACTCGGGGATAGCACATTATCTGTAAATGCAATTTCAGTAGGAACTCATGTTCCTCTCAACAGAGAAGCAGAGGATTTTGATGCAACTTTAGCACAATGCCAAAATAAGTTTAAAGCCATAGACCTTGGTATGGGGGGATATCAAATTGAATCCTTTACAAAACTGCCAGTCTCACCTAGGTCCTATGGTAAACCTTCACAAGAGATGCATACTTCATCTTCAGCAATGACTTTGTTTGGTACATTTGTAGAGTCCTCGATGCCCATCCAGGATGAAAAAGAAGAGGTAGCTGTCAAGGACTAGATCTATAAAGAAGACAAATACATGCATAATTAGAACTTCTCTCCCTCTCCTAAGGTCTATGGAAGAGGGTACACTCTTGTCAAAAATATGGGCTATCCAGGTCATGGTCCTCTTAGTCACATATTAGATGCTAGAGCCAAACCACTCGATCATGCTCTTTTTGGATGCAGGTCTAAAACAACGGTTGGCCTAGGTTTTGAAAGTTAGAATAAGAAAACTATTCCTATCCTTGTTGCGACAGATAGTGATGATGAATCAAACTACATACCCAATTTGCAAAATCAACAAGATAGTTGTGAAGATTGGGTCCCTTCCACCAATCTCCTTTGGGGAGATTCAGATACTCCAGTTACCAATCCAACAGTTTCAAACCTATAACCAGAAGTATTCATTGTTGAGGATCATGTTGAGGATCCTATTCAAGAACATCAATACACAAATGTCATTCAAGAAGGTTTTACCCTTGGTGACATCAAGGCCTCTACCTCAAGGCCTAGAAAATATGTTTGGTGTAAACATCCCAATCGAGATTCAGATACAGACTCACATGAGTATGAATGGGAATCTCTCTCTAATTGTTCCATAGTTGACATGGATATTGATGTTGTCCATACATATGGTTCCCAACCCGAGGTAGCTAATGAGTCTAGTGTAGGATTAGAGGATTGGAATCCATGAGTCGCTTTAGTGGACGATGCTTCGCTTGGTAGGATAAGTCCTGATTTGGGTACCTTAGAGGGATACTTGACAAACCCTAACTCTGCAATCACCAGAGATGATACCACCTACATACACAATATTGAACTAGTCATTGACCTACCCCTTGCCAATCCTCACCTAATTGATTGCTATTAGCGCTATCAAGAACCTCAACTCCTAACTTTCCAAAATGACTATGAGATAGAATGTTACCTAAATGCTCTTGAACCTGTAGTCTCTTCCACCAGCAAACCAACTACAAGCATGACAAAACCAAATATCAAGTACCTTAGTCACAAAATGAAAAGAAAAGAAAAAAAGAATAAGAGTTCTGATGGCGAAAACCACTATGTGGCTGTGTCAGAACCTAAAAAAGTAAAAATAAAAGATTGTATATGAGGGCGAAAACCTCTCTGAGGCACCTAAGGATGAGGTACTTGATCATCTCCCAAGTTACTTTTAGGACAGGTCTTCAGTGCTTGTTGAGCCTACACAACCAATTAATTTGAATACAGAAAAGGCTCCACAAATAGTGCATTTAGCTCAGTCTCTATCAATACAAGAAAAAGAGGCATATACCAAATTCCTACAAAGCAAGAAAATTAATTTTGCTTGGACTTACTCAGACATGCCAGGATTGGACACTAATCTCATTATGCATCACTTGTCCATAGCTCCAGGTATCAAACTAGTAAAACAGAAGTTGAGGAAAATGCATCCTCACATAGCTCTTCTTGTCAAAGCTAAACTAGAAAAACTCCTTAGTGCAGGATTTATAAGAGCCATTGATTATGCCGAATGGATATCCAATATTGTACCAATTTCAAAACATGACAAGTCCATTCGCGTCTACACAGATTTTAGAGATCTTAATAAAGCATGCCCAAAGGATGATTTTCCACTTCCAAACATAGACATGATAGTGGACATGACCACAGGTTATGAGATCTATTCTTTGATGGATGGTTTTTCTGGGTATAATCAAATCAAAATAGCTCTTGAAGACCAGGAAAAGGCTGCATTTACTTACGCATACAGAACCTATTGCTAGAACGTCATGCCATTTGGATTAAAGAATGCAGGAGCTACTTATCAAAGAGCTATGACAACTATATTCCATAACATGATGCATAAGAATATGGAAGATTATGTGGATGACACCTTGGCAAAATCTAAAAAAAGGGATACACACCTAGGAGATCTAGAAGTCATTATGGATCGTATGGAATAGTTTCAATTAAGATTAAATCCCAAAAAGTGTGCATTTGGAGTCACCTCTAGAAAACTCCTAGGATTTATCATTTCAGCTAAAGGCATAGAGGTGGACCCAGAGAAAGTTCAAGCAATATTGGATATGTCGCCTCCCAAAAACATCAGCCAAATGAGGAGTCTTCAAGGACACCTTCAATCTATAAGGAGGTTCATTTCACAACTAGTAGATAGAGCTCAACCCTTTAATAAGACTTTACACAAAGGGGTTAAATCTATCTGGAATGAATATTGTCAGCAAAGCATGGACCAAATCAAACAATACTTGGCCAATCCTCCAATCTTGATGCCTCCTATCCCAGGAAAACCACTCATATTATATGTGTCAGCAACATAATCTTCCTTGGGGGCATTATTGGCTCAACTTGATGATACTGGAAAAGAAAGAGCTATATATTACATCAGCCGTACTTTGGTGTCATATGAGGTTAATTACACTAGTATTGAAAAATCTTGCCTTACAGTGGTGTTTGCTTCCCAAAAGTTGTGACATTACATGCTTGCGCATACAATACACCTCATTGCAAAGATTGATCCTCTCAAATATTTGCTTGGTAAGGCTGCTCTCACAAGTAGACTTGCTAAGTGGATGATGATCTTATCAGAATTTGACATAGAGTATGTTGAGCGTAAGACTATAAAAGGACAAGCCATTGCAAACCAATTGGCTAATTTTCCAATTCGAGATAAAGCACCAATTCAAGTTGAATTTCCAGATGAGCACATAATTTACATGACTGCAAGAACATGGAAGATATTCTTTGATGGCTCTTTCATGCAAAATGGTTCAGGAGCTGGAGTGTTATTTGTTTCTCCTCATGGGTACACAATTCCTAAGTCCTACAAGCTATTATTCACATGTATAAATAACATTGCTGAGTATGAGGCCTTGACAAATGGACTAAAAATGGCAATAGAGTGGAGAATCACAGAGCTGCATATTTATGGGGATTCATAATTAATAGTCAACCAAGTTAATGAAGAATACCAAACCAAAGATGAAAAATTGGTACCCTACAAGAAAATGGTTGATTCATTACGATGATATTTCACCTTTGTTACATTTCAACAAATCCCTAGAGCAGAGAATAAGGTAGCTAATGCTATGGCTACATTGGCTTCACTTCTTCAGCTAGAACAACATGAGTCCAAATTCAAATTCCTGGTGTAAGAGCTACACTACCCAATCTATGACTCCCAAGAAAGCCAAGTTGTTTGTACCCTTATTGGCCATGAGTCATCCCGCTATGGTGCCATTTACTCATACCTCCATGATGGCATTATCCCTGAAACCTTCAACCATTCTAAATGAAGAAACCTAACCCGAAATGCCTCTCGCCACACCCTTATCTCTGGTGATCTGTATAGGAGGGGTTTAGATGGGACATTTCTTAGGTGCTTGGAAAAGGATGAGTCCAACCAAGTGTTAGCTGACATTCATGAGGGCATTTATGGAGGACATTCTAATGGTCTTTCCATGGCCTAAAGGTTGCTTAGGGCAGGGTACTATTGGCCTACCATGCAAACAAATGCCGTAGCTTTTGCTAAATCATGCGAAAAGTGTCAGAAACACAGTAACCTGATACATGCTCCAAGAAGAGAGCTTATTCCTTCTATTTCTCATTGGCCATTTCAGCATTGGGCCTTTGACCTTGTTGGGTAGATTCATCCCAACTCATCAAGTGGACACAAATTCATTATCACTGCTACTGATTACTTTACCAAATGGGTAGAAGTTGTCCCACTTTCTGTTGCCTCAGGCAAGATAGTTTCTCTATTTATTTTGAACTATATCATATGTCAGTATGGAGTGCCTTCTGAAATAATCACTCATAATGGAGGTCAGTTTAAAAACAAGGACCTTAAACATCTCTACAAGAAATTCAAGATAAAATAGCATTGGTCCTCCATTTACTTCCCACAAGGAAATGGCCAAGCAGAGGCTTCGAATAAGACCATTCTCAAAATTCTCCATAGAACAGTTCACAAGAATGGTAGAGATTAGCATTTATAGATAAATATGGCCTTATGGGCCTATAGAATGAGTATTCATACTCCAACAGGGGCTACTCCTTTTGCCCTCACTTATGGTGCTGAAGCAGTGTTACCTTTAGAGGTGGAGATTCCTTCACTTAGAGTTTCCCTTAAAGGTTTAGTGACAAATGAAGACTACTGTGCCATGAGACTTCAAGAACTAGAACTTCTAGATGAAAAGCATAAAGAATCATTTGATCACATGAGATTTTACCAAAAGCGTATGTCCAAAGCATTCAATAAGAAGGTTCACCCTAGAGAATTTCAAGTGGGGGATCTTGTCCTACGAGAAAACCCTAAAAACCAACAAGATAGAGAGCAAAAGGGGAAATTTGAACCTAATTGGCTTGGACCATACATCATTAATGTTGCTTTTGGGACATGTGCTTATTTACTATCTGATCTAGAGGGAGAACAACTCCCTGATCCTATCAATGTTTTGCACCTAAAGAAGTTCTATCCATGATGCCTGTTTTGTCTGGGGGCATCTTTTGTATATACTTATTGATCCTGAAATTTTTTTCCAAAAAAATTCATATATGATGCTGAAAAAATCCTAAAAAGCATATAAAGTCCTGAAAAAAATACAAAAAAATAAAAAAATGCAAAAAATTCAAAAAAAATAGAAAAAGTGCCTTGGTGAAAACCTGGAAATAGGCACCTTGGTAGCAAAAATACAAAAAAAATCAAAAATCAAAAATTCTCCAAGTGGTGAAAACATCGAAATAGGTGCCACTTGAGGCCTTTACACTCCTGTTTCTTAGCATGCATCCTCAACACTTAACCTTTTTCCATCATGCCTTGACCTTGTTGCCTTCGTTTGGAATTGGTCTTTGTCTTTGTCTAGGGGGCATAACTGTGTTAGCTTTGGTCTCTAGGATGCGTTGGTCTTTAGGACATCTTGCAAATGGTGTTTTTTCAACACCACCCCAACTGTGTTTTTCAACACTACCTTAGCATCAAGTGTTTCTCAACACTTATTAGATGTCTTACCCGCAATCTAGCATGATATGATATTTTCTCACTAGCAGATGTGATACTCAAAGTTTGACTCTATGACCTACACACACGCACTTAAACACTCGACTCACTGAGACTTGTTTGACTTTATTTCTTTATGTGCTATCTATGATGATTTCTTTGATGAGTGTTCTCTCCCTAATAGTTTTCGATGATGCCGAGCTAGAAGACTAGGGGCATGAGGACATGTTTTATTTCTTTTTCTGCTTGTGGGTATATTTTGTTGGTCCTAACTATCATTAGCATTTATGCTTGTTCCACTTGACATTAGGGTCTACAGGGTATTATCCTTGACTATTTTTGCAAGTGCATACTTATAGCCATCTTGACTTTCCTTATGTCTCGATGCAAGTATAATCTTTCCATATTAAACTTAGGAAATCTCACTGCACTAGTCATCTTGACTTATATGTCTTTGGTGCCTAGGTGGGATTCCCACATATCTATCTGATATAGATCATATTCAGATTCACATAGTCATACTAGTGTGCATTGTATGATCTTGCGATGCTACCAACAATGCTCGATGATGACTATTAGAGACTAATGGCTTTGTAACCTTGCAAGTAAACCACTTTTCATAATAGCTTGCATTCTTAAGTTCATGATAGTTAGTTTTGCATCTTGCATATGGAGAGAGCTCTCATTTCATCTTTCACAGACTTATCCATTAACTGCGTTCACCTTTCGCTTCTTCTCAATCATGTCTTTCACTTCTTGTCTTTCATATCACATCATTTTCTATTCATTTCGGGATTGAAACCGAAATCTGAGTTCACCTTGATTGTCAAATCGCATTTCTCCTTCTTTCACGCAGTTGGTTGACCTTTTGAGGCTTGATCCTTTGATCTTCATTGGGGCATCTTCACCTCTTCATCCCCATCCCTCTCACCCTTCTAGTCTTTCATTCATTTCATTCATCTCTCTCTAAGGTCTTGACTGGGGCATATCTTCACTGCTTGATGGTCATTTTGTCATCTTTGACCTTTGATTATGATTCCTAGTGAGTTGATCAAATTTATCAATTTGTTGTTTCTCCTCTACCTAATTTCAATTTTGATTTCGAGGGGGTAGTACCTATTAGCTTCAATCCTTGATTCAACATTATCAATCAAACCTTTCTTGAGATCCTTATCTCTTATTTGAGACTTGACAATCTCCTATTTATAGGTATGTTGGTCTTGTCTTTCAGCTTATCTTTGTCAGCTTATTTTTGTCCTGATGTGTTCCCATCCGTTGAACACACGTCTAGGTTGTTTTGTGATCCCAAATCGATCTCACATTTCAATTCCATTCTTTGACCACATGTGATCCCAAATTGATCTCACATTAGTCAAAGAGGGGCAAATGTATGCACCCTAAAATAGTTGCCTAGACTTTGGGCCCCCATTCAACAATTTATCAAATTCCCTGAATCAACATTTTCAATTCAATATCAATTTCCTTGATCAAATCCTAATTCTATCATTTATTCAATTTTTTTCTATGGCCTAACCATTTTATCCTAAACCTTTATTTAATTAAAATGAATTTCATCCCCTTTTATTAAATAAGAAGCCCCCACTTTCCTCTTATCCTAAGTTGCACAAATAAAGCATTATTCTTATTTTATAAAAAGAAGAAAAGACTTTTTTGTCTCATATGGACACAAAAATCAACTCTTATTTTCTCATTGGAGGATATTTGTGCACATGGATTGCTCCTCTTTCAAGCTCCACCCTTGATTAAATATTTTGCGTCTTAATCTCCATGGTCCATTCCTTTTCAATTCCTTTAAAAGGAGAGCTCTTTTCTCTTTCTTAGATCTCAAATTTTTATGCTAATCTTACACTAGAGGATTTCTTGGAGAGTTTGGAGCTTTGGAGATCTTCATGCATTTAGCTTTCATTCTTGCATTCTTAGCTTAAGCTTTCATGGCATCTAGCTTAGTTTCCTTTATACTCTAGATTAGCTCACATAGCTTAATTAGCAAGGGTTTTTAATACTTTTATTTTCATAGCTTAGCTTGCATCTTCATTCTTAGCATAGTTTCATTGCATTGCATTTTCATTATTGATTCTTGAGGATATTGGTATTCTTGCCCTTGTCTCTTTGAATCTCCCATTGTGTGGTTTACTAGCAAGGTTGCATGCTTCAATAGCTCTAGCTGAGAGCACCATCAACATCCTTGTGACTCCATGCCTAGGGAGCTCTAGGTCACTTTCTCAAGGTTTCCCATTCATGGATTCCCTTGGAAGTAATGACTTAGAGAAGTGCACTATTTAGTGTGTACAGACACAGCCTACAAGATATGGAAGCACCTAGAAGACATGTTTGAAGGAGATAAACAAGCAAAGAATGCGCACAAAAAGACATGGAAGAAAAAATATAATACATTGGAGATGCTACCTGAAGAGAACATAAGAGCCTACAATCAAAGGATTAATGAAGCAGTTGTTGGAATCAGAAACAATGGTGGAGAAATTTCAGAAGAAGACATCATGGATAAACTGATGACTACATTGACACCAGAATATGAGAGAAAGATAAACATCCTTGATGAGACTATGCAATTTTTAGAAAACTTCAAAAGAGAAACTTTAATCAACAAGATTGATGCATTTGAGATATCAAGTTTGAAAACAGAGCCTAAAAGTGAGACAACCTTAAAAGCTTTGGTCCATGGTAAGAAACCCTTGAACACCTCTGGTAATTTTGATGATGATGATGAAGAAAAAGCTCTAGATGATTTCATTGATATGATTGCTAAAAGAGAAAATAAAGGAAAAGGAAAATATGAAGGTCAATTACCATTCAAATGCTTTTCATGTAATAAGATTGGTCACTTTGCATCTAAGTGTCCTACAAGAGTTAAAAAGTTTAAGAATAACTACAAGCCTAAGTATACAAAGGAATGTTACTATGCTGAAGATGGAGTATCAGATGAAGAATCAGCTGAGGAGGAGATTGGATTCATTGCTCTTGAAGATGAAAAGAATTCACAATAGTTAGCACTGATTTCACAAGTTGACATTAGGACATATTGGATCATTGACAATGGTTGCTCACATCACATGATAGGAGACAAAGATAGATTTGTTCATTTGGATAGATACAAAGGAGGCATGGTTAGATTTGGAGATAACACTCCTAAACCCATCATTGGTAGAGGAACCATCACCTTGGATGGAAAGAACAACACTGATGATGTTCTTCATGTTGATGGTTTGAAACATAACCTACTAAGTGTTGGGTAGTTGCTTGACAAAGGTTACACGTTAGAGTTCAATGGAAACAAGTGCATCATTAACAACAAGGAAGGAGAAATGATTGCATTAGGATCAAAGCCTAAAGGTAATTTTTTTTAGCTTAATCCAGAAGCAAGTTGTTTTGTTGCTAAAGTAGATGATAGTTGGCTATGGCAAAAAAGACTATGTCATATCAATTTTGATAACATAGTAAAGATTAGCAATGTTAAGGCAGTAAGAGACCTACCTAGCATAGCAAAGCCAGTTGATATTATTTGCAGGGAATGTGTGATGGGAAAACATGTGAGAAATTCATTCAGAAGCAAGCATAATTCAGTAGAAAACAAGTTGGATTTGATTCATACATACCTATGTGGACCAACTCAAACAAGATCCTACTATGGTGAAAAGTATTTCATTTTGTTTGTAGATGATTATTCTAGAATGATTTGGGTTGCATTCTTGAAAGATAAGTCAGAAGCATTTGATAAGTTCAAAATATTCAAAGCTAAGGTTGAGAATGAATCTGGACTAAAGATAAAATGTCTAAGGTCGGATAGAGGAGGAGAATTCACCTGTGACAGATTCTTTAGTACTGTGAAGAACATGGCATAAAGAGACAGTTAAGTACACCTAGAACCCTTCAGCATAATGGGATTGTAGAGAGAATGAATAGGATCATCCTTGATACAACGTGCACCATCATGATTGAAGAAAAAGTTGCTCACACCTATTGGAGAGATGCAGTCAATACAACAGTCTATACCAACAATAGAATACAATTAAGGTCGGGCGCAGACAAGACACCTTATGAGCTATGGTTTGGTAATGTTCCCATAGTGAAATACTTTAGAATCTTTGGAAGCAAGTGCTACATCAAGAGGGATAAAGCAATAGGCAAGTTTGATGCAAGAAGTGATGAAGGTATTTTTCTTGGTTACTCTACTAAAAGTAAAGCTTATAGATGTTTTAACTTGAGATTGAAGAAAATCATTGAAAGTGTTCATGTTAAGATTGATGAAAAGTTTATGGTTCAAGAAAGATATCATGATTACTCACCTTTGATTGAAGAAGAACCCAGACCTTCCACTAGTGAGATAGTTGTTGAAGAGATGTTTGATAGTATTGATGTATTGTTCAATGACCCTAAAACAAGTGAAGAAGAAACTCAGAAGGAAGATGAGTCAGTATCACCTAAAGTTCCAAAGTATACATCTAGATATCACTCTAAGGATGATATCATTGGAGATCAGAGTAGGAAAGACACAACAAGATCAAAAGCAAAGAATTCATCAAGCAATGAAGCGGTATGTTTACTATCTCAGATTGAACCTCTAAGTGTTGAAGATGCATGTAATGATTCAGATTGGCATGATGCTATGAAAGAAGAACTAGATCAGATTATTAAGAATGATACTTGGGAAATGGTCCAAAGACCTAGTGATAAGCATGTGATTGGAACAAAGTGGACATTAAGAAATGAGATGAATGAAGATGGTATAGTAGTAAGGAACAAAGCAAGGTTAGTATGTAAGGGATATGCGCAAAGAGAAGGTATTGATTATTCACCTTATCAAAAAAACTTGATATGGTATGTCGATTGAAGAAAGCCCTTTATGGACTTAAGCAAGCCCCTAGAGCATGGTATGAGAGACTTGATGGATATCTAACAAAAATTGGATTCAAGAAAGGAGCAACATATTGTAATCTATTCATAAGAGAGACATCTGAAGGACTACTACTTGTAGCTATATTTGTTGTTGACATTATATTTGGGGGTAATGACAAACTTAGTACAGAATTTGCTAAGGAGATGCAAAGTGAGTTTGAGATGAGCATGATTGGACCTATCAAATACTTCTTGGGATTAAATATGCAGCAAGCAGAGAAAGGTATTTTCATTAATCAGTCCAAATATGTGAAAGAGATATTGAAGAAGTTCAAAATGGATGATTGCAAACCAGTGGGCACACCTATGATAATAGGATGCAAGCTTACAAAAGAAGATGATTCCTTAGCAATAGATACAACATTATACAAGTCTATGATTGGTAAACTCATATATCTTACTCAAACTAGACCAGATATTTCTAATGCAGTTGGCATAGTTGGAAGATATGCACCAGAGCCTAAACAAAGTCACCTCATGGTAGTAAAGAGAATATTTAGATACTTGCAGGGCATTATAGATTATGGTCTATGGTATCCTAAATCAGAGAATGTTGAGCTTCATGTTTATACAGATGTTGATTGGGTAGGATGCGTTGATGATAGAAAGAGTACATCAGGTGGAGCAGTGTTTCTTGGTGACAGACTTGTCACTTGGACAAGCAAGAATCAAATTGTATTTCTCAGTCAATAGCAGAAGCAGAGTATGTTGTAGCAACCCTGAATTGGTCTACAATTGTTTGGATCAAGAAGATGATAAAGGACTTTGGTATTCATATTGATTATCCTATTGCTATTCATTGTGATAATACTAGCACTATCAACATGTCAAAGAATCTTGTGATGCATGCAAAGACAAAGCACATAGAGATTAAGTATCACTTCCTAAGAGAGAAAGTGCCAGAGAAAGAAGTCAAGTTGGACTATGTAAGCACAAAGGAACAGCTAGCAGATATATTCACAAAACCTTTGCCAAAGGATACTTTTGAGTATCTCAAGGAGAAGCTAGGAGTAATTCCCTTCCTTGATTCTGCTTAGAAGAAAGAAGAAAGAGCATTAGTCCCCAAGGACTGATGGATGGTTGACTACTCTACTTCAGGAGTAGTACCAGTGTTTAACATGATCGGTGCCCTTTTCCATTGATGTCAAAGGGGGAGTAATATATAGTCATGAAAAACATAATTAAAGGAGTAATATACTAAGGGGGAGTAGTATTCAGTCATGAAAGCAGTTCAGTTGAGAAAATGGAGAATGTTGAAAGAATATTATAGCAGATGGAGGATTCATCCTTGGGGGAGTTTTGATGAGGAAATAGAGAATGTTATAAAAGAATTGTTCATTTGGGTTGGTGATGTTTTTCATTCCATATGTTGCCATCAATGCCAAAGGGGGATATTGTTGGAGATTTGCCAGCAAGCCAATGCTGACTGTATGTTTGTCATTGATGACAACATATGGTAAGTAGCATGTGTGGAAGACTTATGCAGTAAGCTTTGAGTATATGTAGCATGGACATGTTATCAGCATGATATCATGGACGTAGAGGTTAATTGTTAGAACAAACAATTATGTAGCAGCTTGTGTCAGCAGTGTTCCTAACAGAGTCACAGGTAGTGTTCTGTGAGTGATTGGTCGTACAGTCATCATGGAGCCTTGCGTCATTGGATATGTGATGAAGACATGTTAGTGATGTTACAATCATGGATGTAGAGTTTGATAATTAGTATAAGTAAATTTATGCAGTCACTATTCACCAGTAGCAGTTTCCTATGTTTATTCAGAAGAGCTGACAGAGATTATATTGGTTCAAGATTTGCGCTTATCATTTCGGTATGTGCCCTTGGATTACATATTTTGGAGATGAGTAAACAATGTTTGGCTAAGAGTGCATGATGTAATTCAGCTTGAGGAGAAAGCTTCATCTTATTTAGTAGAGCCAACAGTGTGTAGCGTGTGTCTACATTTATTAATATTGGACAGGTCCTAGATTGTGTTGCATGCTTAGTAGAGCTGACAGAATTATTATTGGAATGTGTTATGGTTTCTCTAATATGATTTCAAGGTGGTTCTAATAGGTCAACTTGATTATATCATTTGGAGGAAAGATATTTACAGGTAGTCATTTGTGTTTGCTAAGGCATGGTTCAGAGTTAATTGTGAAGAGCAGAGCAGAGAGTGCAAAGTGTTGAGCCATCAGTAGAAGGTCTATGTGACCAAGTAAAGAGTTTGTGCTATACATTGGAACTGATCCAGATAGTAGGTCAAAGTGCAATTCACCAAGATCCAAATATAGTGTGTATCTGATATTTAGAAGGTTGTAGCCTTCACCCCCTTTGAGCAGTGTGCTCTCAGATAGTGCATCCTCACCCCTAATAGGGTTAATTGTAAAAGACTCCTAACATGGTCTGACCCTTGACCAGGTCACTGTACTAAATGAATTGTAAAGACAACTCCTAACAGGGTTAAGGATCTTCTAACAATGATCATAATACACTAGTGCAGATTATTAGTGGGTGTTAATTCCCACCGATGTTTTTACCTATTTGGGTTTCCCCGTAACCAAAATATTGGTGTTGTGTTCAAGTATTCTTTCATTGTGTTTATGCTTTATGTTTAAGTATACTTAATCGGATAAAGAATTAAAACTTGTAGATAACTAATTCACCCCCCCCCCCCCCTCTCAGTTATCTCTTGGGACTATTCCTAACATTTGTGTTCCAACTTATAGGTTGTAGGAAATATTTTAGGGAGTCCCATCCAATTTAGGATTTTGCATGACATTGCTCTGATTACTATAAACTCTCCACACCAAAAAGGGTTGCACTATTGGTTCAATAGTTCTATAATGTCACCAATCCTCATGGTCAGCATGAAAACCCATGCATGTCTCTACCATTGACAAAATAATGGTCATACCACCACACCTTTTAGGATGCACACACTCCTTCATTATCCTCAATATCTCATCCTTGGATATCAAATCCAAATCCCACACCATAAAGGTTGAGGCTATATCTATATTGAAGTGATATTAGTGTTTTATCCTGAAGAAAATCTCACAAAGTATGAGGTCAATAATTTTGTAGAAGAGGGGATCATTGATCTTAAACACCCCTCTCATTTTCTTCTTTGAAATATTGCCACAAAACACAACTATTGTTTCAGTGAGATGAGTGTAAATTTTTCCTCCATGATGCTTGTCACCTTGCAATGTCACAATAGTCTATCTCACCCAAATGAAATGTGGAAAATTAACCAGTATGGGGGTTTTAACTTGTGATATGCACACTCCACATATCTACCCATTACATTGCTTTATGACATTAACATTCGCTAGTGTACTTTAAACCAAGCTCCTCACTCTTGATCCCTTGGTAATCTTAAAAAATATCATCTCTATTATGATTTATTAATGTTACTATTGCTTTTGACAACTTGTCTTCCAACCGGTTGCCACTCCATTTTACATGAGTCATTTTTAAAATCCTCAAATGTGGAAAGGGTGGATTTAAATTTTTTAATAAAAGTATTCAAATTCTATGCACGTGCTTTACCATTGACAATGACATTGATGATTATGATTGAATCCCCTTCAAAATTAATACAAGAAACATTTATTTATTTTTTCCATCAAAACTACATTCAAAATCTCTTGGACCTCTGCCTCATTATTGGTTCCATCACAAAGATATTACTCTCATATCACCAAAAGGTTCCCCTGCCAATCTCGCACTTCAAACCTTGCCTCAGATGGGCCTGGGTTCCATTTAGATGCTTCATCAAAGCTCAACTTCATCCAAATTGGTTTAGGACATTCCCAATGCTGCTTAATATTTGCAAGGCCATCTAGATTTACCTTGCAAGGCCCATTCATAGGCATAAATTCAACCAATGACCAATTTTGTTGAATTAAGATATCACCAAAAATGAAGGGTATTTTAGAGGAATTGATTTAAGATGTTGAATTACTCACCAATTCTAATGTGGCCCTCTCTATACACAAAAAGATACTATTCAGATCTTCTAATTTATTTTAGAATATGTGGCAATTTCTCTCTTTCCACACTTCTCATATGACTGATGAGGGACACACTTGCCAAATGCTCAAGAAGGTGGTTTGATTTTGAGCTCTAAAACAACATTGAAATGGTTCTATAAGAGTCCCCGATAAAGGAAAATACCAACCCAAGAATTTTAAAACAAATCTCCAACATTCTTGGGTAAACTCACAATTCAACAATAGGTGATCTAGACTTTCTTCGTTATAATGACAAAAAACACTTTTACATGGTTCTACAAATCCAATCTTCTTTAGTCTTTCCCCTGTAGAAGTATCCCTTAGAGGGCTAACCATGAAAATAACCCATCCTTCAGTAAGAAATGTTTTTTCTAGCATATTATTAATGGTCAATCCTCCATATTGGTAGAAAATTCAAGGATTTTATACCCTAACTTAACTAAGTAATCACCCTTTTGTAACCCATAAAATATAATTTCATTCAATTCCCCTGAGAGATTCACCTTGCAAGAGGAAATAATACCTCTTAAAATTGAAGCACTACCTTCATCCATGTTCAAATCCTCCATTAATTTCCACTTCCACTCAATCCCTACCCCCTTTATTGATGGCTCTAAAAAATCTACAACCCTTTCTCCACATTTATTTATTGCAACCTCTTTCAATAAATTAAAATTATCTGTCTTCTCAAAATAATCCTTACCATCCCAAGAGTCTACCTAGAATTTTTCCAACTTTCCATCACCAAGAAACCATGGAATATGTTTTATAATCATAGACCTACACGTCAAAATGAGATTCCATAACACAAATCATCTTGGGGTATCTTGGATAGTCAAGATTCTATCTTTGTCATTATTGTCCAAATATTTAACCTGCAAAATTTGAACCGATTTCTATTTTGGGTTTTTATACATATTCTAGATTAATTTTGCACCCATGGCTTCATTCAGTATCTTCCAATTTTGAAGTCTTGCAACCCCTCCAGATTTGGGATTACAAATCTTATCCTAAGCCAATAATGAGAGTTTGTCCATATCCTAGCTCCTTTTTCAAAAGAACTTCAACATTTTTTGTTCAATAATTTGAATGACCTAGGCTAGGATTTTTAGACACATCATTGAGAAGATTGGTATTTCTAAAATTATAAATTTTAACTTAAGGATTCTCCTTGCGAAGGTTAGTTATCTACTCCCTTGACCTTGTATTTTTTCACTACAACCATCCACTAGACTTTTCCATAAACTTGATTTACACATGCTCTAGTAGATAAGGGGATGCCCAAAAACTTACCCAAAAGTAAACCTACTTTCACATTCTGAGTTCTTGAGACCTCTCAGCTTGCATCTAAACTTTTTTTGAAGAAGAAAATTTTAGATTTCTTCCAATCAATCCTTTTCCCTGATGCTTTATTGTACCTTTCAAGGATAGCCTTCATGATCATTGCTTCTCACCAATTTTCCTCACCCATTAACAGGATGTCACCTAAAAATTAATGATGGGAGATTGGGTCTACTCCCCTTGCTACTTTCACCCCCTTCCAAGTGCTAGTCTCCCTTCTCTTGACAATAAGTTTTCCCAAAACTTCTACGATGAAGACGAAAAGGAAGGGTGAAATTGGACCCCCTTGTCAAGTGTTGAAGGGTTTCATGGACTGCCACTCATGAATATGGAAACCCAAGTTGGGCGTATAAACATTTGTATCCAAGAGATCCATTATAGGAAAAATCCAAATCATTCTAAAACTTTAAACATAAATATTCTATCCACTCTACCATAGGTCTTCCTTATACCCAAATTTACAAATATTTTCTAAGACTTGCCAAGTCTAGTGGATTCATGTTTAAAGATAATGCCATGATATATTCCTTTGGAGAAAAAATACTTTGATCTTTTGATGTGATTGACCCCACCACCTTTTCAATATGTTGGCCACAACTTTAAAAATGATCTTATAGATTTCATTATAAAGGGATATGGTCTAAAATATTCAGAGAACCGAATCTCCTCCTTTTTTGGGACTAATGCAATCAAAGTATTGTTAAAATTCTTTAGAACATAATTTTCCCTTCTTGATTCCTCTATACCTCCTAATGTTCAAATTTCATCATATCCTAAATTTTTTTAAAGAACATTGATTGATAACCATTTGGTCCTAGGGCTTTATATCGTTCCATATCAAATAATGCATTTTTAATCTCTTTCATAAACACAGATTCTAGTATGATTTTGTTTTCTGCATCTGAGATCAATTTGGGCACAACTCCAATAATTTCTTCATAATCTTCCAATGTCCCTAAATATTCTATTGGCAAAAGGGATGTGAAGTAGGATGTTGTTGCCTTGTTAATGTCTAAAATATCTCAAAGTCACTGCCCACTTGAATTTTCTATGGAGGATATCATGTTAATGGAACATCTTGATTTCATTGAATTATGAAAGAATTTCATGTTGTGATCCCTATGCTTTAACAAATTTTCTCAGTATTTCTACCTCTAGTGGATTTATTCTCTCACAATATTTTCATTATACTTTATGTGAAGGTCTTTCTCAACAAGTAAATGAAATTGGTCCATTCCTTCCATAAATAACCTTGTTCTTCAAAGCTACCAACTACTCTTCTAATATCTTCTTTTCTACAAATATGTTCTTAAAGTGGTTATATTCCATTCTTTAAGATTTGTTTTGATGAATTGCAACTTTGCAAAGAATCTAAACCCTTCCTTTGCTTCCCATTGTAGATAATTTTTCTACCAACTAGCTACCAACTCATGAAAGCCTTCCTTCCTAAATAAAATCTTTTCAAATTGGCACCTCAAGGGCAGTAAATCCCTTTGAAACAACAAAGTAACAAGAAAGTGTTCAAACCATGACATGGTGATAATTAGGGCCTCATAAACGAAGGGGAGAGAAACCCATAATCTTGCCAAGAAAAAATGATCTAATTTTTATGCAATATTGGAAAATCCTTGATGCTTATTTATCCATGCGAAGGAGATATTTGAAGCTTTGATATCCCATAACCCATCACATGTCACAAACTCTTGAAATTCTATTTGAATAGTACTCAAAGAAGCCTTAGCTCCTTTTTTATGTGCAAGTTCCAAAGTTGCATTGAAGTCTCCACATATAATGAAGGTTGCTTAATCATAAGTCATAATGATATCTAATATACTATTCCAATTTTATTTTTTAAATATCTAGTACTAGTTGGACCATACATATTAATTGATAAAATGTCTCCCTATAATAATGTAGGCCTTTGTTTCATTAGATTCCACAAACTCTATTGAGAAATCACCTCTAAATAAATCATTCAAGGATTCCATAAAAGACCAAGACTAATTGAGGCCCCATCTACATCCTTGAAATAACTATTCCAAAGCTTCCATGCATGTGATAACTTTTATGCTTCCACTTAATCAAGTTTCATTTCTTGTAGACAAACAACATCTAGTTTTGTTTGATCAAACGTCTCTTATTAGAGGCATTGAAGCCCCTAATATTCCATGTGAGAAACTTCATTATTGTTTAGGAGGGATTAATTCCCTCCCAAAACTTAATTTTATTTGACCCTTTTGGTTCCAATCAATTTCCAAAAGGGCTAAACTTATTTTTATGACCTGTAGACTTCTTCTCCCTAACCTTGAATTTCTTCATCCTAGACTTTGTCTAAATAATGGTTCTTTATTCAACTACCCCTTTTACATCCTCCCACTTGTGTGCTAAAATGTTGACACACTTCTATGAGTCATTATATCCAAGATTGCTCAAGAATGAGGTCTCAAATGACGACTCATAGCTCTCTATTCATGGAGTGCAAGGGTTTGTAATGGAGGCCCTCGGTTTAGACCTAGTTTTTGCCCATGCAAGTACACCATAAAATGAGAGATTCAAAGAGGAAAAGTAAGAGTGCTAGTCTCCATGATCATAAAATATGCATGCAAATGAAAATGGAAGCTTATTCTATATGATAACAATGCATGAAAGCAAACTAATCTATGAAAGAAAATACGCATGCAAGATTATTCTATGAAATGAAATATGAATCTAATCTAATATGCAAGTGCAAGAGTAATCTAAATGGATTGCCATGGATACATGAGAGAAGAAGACAAGAAGAAAGAAGTGTCAATGTTCAAGCTCAATTTCTCAAACTCTCTTCCAAAATCGCTCTCCAAACCTGCAACATAAAAATAACATAAAATCTGGATCTCCAAAATCTTGATCTAAAAAAATCTCCATGCCTAAAATGAGAAGGAGACGGCCCCTTATAAAGAGCAATGAATGGTAGAGATTAAGAGGCAAAATCCAAGGGTGGAGAAAAATTTTCATTTTGACTTTGGTGCACAAGATTCTCAAGAGGCAAAATCAATGGACATGGTTAAGAGGCAAAAAGATGCATGGAAGAGATTAAGAGGCAAAAGGAGATTCCACTCATCTTGGAAAGTGTGCATTCAATGTGTAGACACAAAGTATTTTTCTTTTTATTTTAAATTTAAAAATTCTTTTTTCATGTGCACACATAGGATAAGGTGGATTTTATTATTTATTTAAAAGATTTTTTTTATTTAATTAAAAGGGAGCATGTTCTCTTAATTAAATAAAACTTAGGATAAAATGATCTAACCTTAGGAAAAATTGAATTAATTACGATTTGATCAAGGAAATTGATTTGAATTGAAAATATTGCAAAACATTGATTTAGGAAATTGATAAATTGATGAATGGGGGCCCATAGTCTAGGCGACCATTTTAGGGTGCATACATTTGCCCCTCTTTGACTAATGTGTGATCTTTATGGGAACACATGTAGTCAAAGAATGTAGTTGAAGTGTGAGATCGATTTGGGATCACAAAACAACTCAGACGTGTGATCGACGAACGGGAACACATCAGGACAAAGATAAGTTGATTGAGAAAGACAAGATCAACACCCCTATAAATAGGTAATTGACATGTCTAAGATAAGAATCTCAAGCAAGGTTGCCCCAAGTGGAGCAATTGATAGGATTGATAAAGCTGAATCAAAGATTGAATTTTGATAGGTACTGCCCCCTCATGATTGAAATCGAAATGAGATAGAGGAGAAACAACGAATTGATAAATTTTATCAAATTAAACTAAAGATAAGGTTCTTGATGTAAGATGAAATATATAAGGATCACATAACCAAGGTAGATCATCAAGCATGAAAGATTATGCCCCAAGGTTAAATTAGAAGAAAAGAAGTGGGGTGAAAGCGAATGGAAGATAGAAGTTTGGAAGACGTGGAAAGAAATAGGGAGAAGAAAGAGAATTTTCCTTAAGAAAGATAATGCCCCAAAATCAATCAACTATTTAAGATAGATAATTTTGATTGAGATCACGAAGAAGATAAGGAAATGAAGATCAAAACATGACCACAGTTGATTAAAAGTCCAAAAGAAAGATGAAGGAAAACCCTCTCAAACTCCTAATGCAGCTTAAAAATGCAAATTAACATGAAGTCTAACAATGCAAGCTACATGAAAATGCAAAGCTGTACTTGCAATAGAGAAACTATAACATAGGATTTTGTGTTCATCATTCATTAGAGAATGTTAAGGAACTTATTTTCATCATTGGGCCATTATTAACGGACAGAAGAAAATCACACAATCATTACTAGTCACAAGCGCAACTATGAAGATATGAATGTGATTTATATCGGATTGGAATGTGAAAAGATTTTAACATAAGCATCAAAGACATAAAGGTCAAGATGACTTCAATGTTAGCTTACCCAATTTAATGTAGCAAAACCACGCTCGCATCAAGGCATAGATGTCGGGATGAACATAAGAACGGTTGTGCAAAAATAGTCAAGGATGATGCCTCAAATCTCCTAATTGTTTCAAGGGGACAACAAGAGACACTATAGAGTTTCAAGACCACACCCACAAGCAGAAAGCAAATAAAAACATGCCCCATGTCCCAAGTCCTCTAGCTATGCATACCGGAGAGACTTATTAGACAAGGACACTCAACGGAAATCAATAACAGTCAGCACACAAAGAAAAGATCATGACATTGCTCAAGCATTAAGAGTTGTGTTTAAAAATTTAAGTGTGTTAACTGATACTAAGTTTTGAGGATAAGGATCAAATGCTTGCAAGCAGGTAAGATCACATTACAAAACTAGGTAAGACCAAACTGATAAGTGTTAAAAAACACTCGATGTCAGAGGTTGTGTTGAAAAACATAGTTGGGGTGGTGTTTAAAAACACCGTTTGTGAGGTGTCCTAAAGACTAATGCATCCAAGAGACCAAAGCTAACACAGTTATGCCCCTAGACAAAGACAAATACCAATTCCAAACCAAGGCAACAAGGACAAGGCATGATGGAGAAAGGCTAAGTGTCAAGGACACGTGCTAAGAAACAAGGGTGCAAAGGCCTCAAGTAGCGCCCATTTCTAGGTTTTCACCACTTGGATTTTAATTATTATTTTTTTTCAGGACTTTTTATTATTTTTTTGTATTTTTGCTACCAAGGCGCCTGTTTCCAGGTTTTCACCAAGGCACTTTTTCTATTCTTTTTGAATTTTTGAATTTTTTTGATTTTTTGGTATTTTTGGAATGTATCATTTTTTTGGAGATACATCAAAGCTCCTATTGCTAGGTTTTCACTAAGATGATCATTTTTTCAGGATATTTTTGGGTTTTTAGAATTGTTGACAATATATCATTTTTTGGGATTTTTTTAGGATCAATAAGTACGTATAAAGGATGCCCCCAAACAGAATGGGCATCATGAATAGAAATTCTTTAGGTGCAAGACATTGATAGGATCAGGGAGTTGCTCTCCCATTTTTGTAGATAGAAAATAAGCACCTGTCCCAAAAGCTATTGTAATGATGTAAGGTCCAAGCCAATTAGGTTCAAATTTGCCCTTTTGATCTCTATGTTGTTGATTCTTAGGATTTTTATATAGGACAAGATCTCCCACTTGGAATTCTCTAGGGGGAACCTTTTTGTTGAAGGCTTTGGACATGCACTTTTGATAAACCCTCATATGGTCAAATGATGCTTGACATTTCTCATCTAAAAGTTCTAACTCTTGAAGTCTCATGGCGCGGTAGTCTTCATCTGTAACTAGACCTTTGAGGGAAACTCTAAGTGAAGGAATCTCAACCTCTAGAGGTAACACTGCTTCAGCACCATATGTAAGGGAAAAAGGAGTAGCCCTAGTAGGAGTATGAATACTCATTCTATAGGCCCACAAAGCCAGATTTATCTGTAAGTGCCAATCTCTACCACTCTTACAAACTATTCTATGTACGATTTTAAGAATGGTTTTGTTTGATGCCTCTACTTGACAATTTCCTTGTGAAAATTAAATGGAGGACCAATGTTGTTTAATCTTGAATTTCTTACAGAGTTGTTTAAGGTCTTTATTTTTGAACTGGCCCCCGTTGTCAGTGATAATCTTGGAAGGCACTCCATATCGACAGATGATATGGTTCAAAATGAATAGAGAGACTGTCTTGCCTGAGGCAACATAAAGTGGGACAAATTCGACCCATTTAGTGAAGTAATCAGTAGAAGTGATAATAAACTTGTGTCCACCTGATGAATTGGGATGAATCTACCCAACAAGATCAAAGGCCCAACGCTGAAATGGCCAATGAGATATAGAATGAATCAACCCCCTACCTAGAGAATGTATCAGGTTACCATGTTTTTGACACTTTTCACATGACTTTTCAAAAGCTACTACATCAATCTACATCATAGGCCAATCGTACCCCACCCTAAGCAACCTTTGGGCCATGGAAAGACCATTGGAATGTCCCCCACAGATGCCCTCGTGGATGTCAACTAACGCTTGGTCAAATTCTTCCTTTTCTAAGCATCTAAGAAGTGTTCCATCTAGACCCCTCCTATACAAATCACTAGAGATAAGGGAATGGCGAGAGGTATTTCGGGTAAGGTTTTTGCATTCAGATCAGTTAAAAATTTCAAGTATAATGTCATCACGAAGGTATGAGTAAATGGCAACATAATAGGATGACTCACGACTAACAAGGGTACAAATGACATGACTTTCTTGGGAGTCATAGATAGTGTGATGTAGCTCTTCCACAAGGAATTCAAATCTAGATTCATGTTGCTCTAACTGAAGGAGTGAAGCAAGTATAGCCATAGCATCAACTACTTTGTTTTCTGCTCTAGGGATTTGCTAAAATGTGACAAATGTGAAGTATCATTTCAAGGAATCAACCATTTTCTTGTAAGGTACCAGTTTCTCATTCTTTGTTTGATATTCATCATTGAGTTGGTTGATTATCAACTGTGAATCCCCATAGATGTGTAACTCTATGATTCTCCATTTTATGGCCATCTTAAGTCCATTTGTTAAAGCTTCATACTCAGCAATGTTGTTTGTACATGAGAACCATAACTTGTAAGACTTAGGAATCGTGTACCCATGAGGAGAAACAAATAACACACCAGCTCTTGAATTGTTTTGCATAAAGGATCCATCAAAGATCATCTTCCATGTTCTTTCAGTCATATACATGAGGTGTTCATCTAGGAAGTCAACTTGAATAGGTGCATTATCTTGTATCGGGAAATCAACCAATTGATTTGCCACGACTTATCCTTTGATTGCTTTACGCTCAATGTACTCTATGTCAAAATCTGAAAGGATCATCATCCATTTAATGAGTCTACCATTGAGGGTAGCCTTGCCTAGTAAATACTTGAGTGGATCTATTTTTGCTATGAGGTGTATAGTGTGCGCAAGCATGTAATGTCGCAACTTTTGGGAAGCAAACACAACTGCAAGGCAAGCTTTCTCAATGCTAGTGTAGTTAACCACATATGAAACAAGAGTGTGACTAATGTAGTATATTGCTCTTTCTTTCCCATGTTCATCAAGTTGAGCTAGTAATGCCCCCAAGGAAGATTATGTCGCTGAAAAGTATAGAATAAGTGGTTTCCCTGGGATAGGAGGCTTTAAAATGGGAGGATTTTCCAAGTATTTCTTTATTTGATCTATGCTCTTTTGACAATCCTCATTCCAAACACATTTGACTCCTTTGTGTTGTATACACCTAAAAATGGTCACCTAGACTATTAGCCCCTTGCTAGCATTATTTGCTAAATTTATCAATTGCTTATTCTTGATCAAATCCTAGCTCTATCATTTATTCGATTATTTTCTATGGGCTAACCATTTTATCCTAAGTCTTTATTTATTAAAAAGAATATTTCCTCCCCTTTTAATAAATAAAAATCTCCCACTTTTTTCTCTTATCCTAAGTTGCACAAATAAAGCATTATTCTTATTTTATAAAAAGGGAAAAAACACTTTTTGTCTCATATGGACACAAAAGTCAACTCTTATTTTCTCATTGGAGGATATTTGTGCACATGAATTGCTCCTCTTTCAAGCTCCACCCTTGATTAAATCTTTTTCCTCTTAATCTCCATGGTCCATTCCTCCTCATTTATTATAAAAGGAGAGCTCTCTTCTTCATTTTCATATCTTAGGTTTTTATGCTAATGTTAAGCTGCAGATTTTCTAGGTACATTTGGAGCTTTTGAAGATTTGGAACATTCTTGGCTTTTGCATCTACATGTTATCATAGTTTCATTTCTTGCATTATCATGGCATTCTTAGCTTAGATTTCCTTTATGCTTTAGATTAATTCATCTAGCTTAACTAAGAGGCTTTGTAATACTTGCATCTTTCATTTTCATAGCTTAGCTTGCATTTCTATTTCTAGCTTGCATTGCATTCTCATTTGATTCTTGAGGATATTGGCATTCTTTCCCTTGTCTTCATTGAATCTCTCATTGCATGGTTTACTAGCAAGGTTATAGGCTAAATAGCTCTAGCTAAGAGCATTCTTAAGACCCTTGCACTCCATGCCTAGGGAGTTATGGATCGATTTTTGAGACCTCATTCTTGAATGTTCTTGAATGTAAGGATTCATAGAAGTGTGACACAATTTTAGCACACATTTTTGGTGCCCACCATGGGGCAACCCACCTCTTGCATGTTGGTTTTGATTATTTTTGGAGCTAACCCTTGTGCAGATTTGTTTTGAGATGGAAAACCCTAGATTTGAAAGATTTGATCATATCTCTCAAATCGCTTAGTTTTTTAGTTTGAAATTTTTTTTGCGAGTTGGTGACATATTAGAGAAGCTTCAGTAAAAAATTTAGATTTTTCAAAGGTAATTTGTATTTTTTATGATTTTTTCCTTTTTTTTCATAAAAAATCAATTTCTAGTGCATAGCAACATATTTTTCAAAAAAATTTACATTTTTAGAAAGGTCTTGAAATTCTACAGGGGGTTCATTCATTGTGTTTTTAATTTAGAGGTCATATCATAGCTCATTTGGTCGATTTACAAAAACTGGTCTATTTTGGGAAAGTGGCTCTCTAGGGCACAAATGAAGAGATTTTTTTGAAATTCTTACATTTTTGGAAAGCTCTCTATTTTTTAGTAGGGGTCTTTGTTTTTTATGTCAATTTTTTTTTGCCGAAATCATATCAAAAAAATCAGATCTTGTTGACTAGGTCAAATGCAAAAAAAATAAAATTTTGTGATGGGTATGCACTTATTTTTCATTGTTCAATGCATGATATGAGTTATCATTTGGATTATTTGCTGGTTATCTTTGCTCCTAAAAATTGATTTTCAGATCTAACCCTAGGGTTTGTATAAGTTGGACACACATTGCATATCTTGTTTGCTTGTTTGCTTGTCTTGTTCATTTGAAGGTTCATGACTTGCTTTCATGGAAAATGCTTAAAACAAACAAAAAAAAAGGCAAAATCTACTAAGCGCATTGCGTTAGACTTGAGGTATTTTGTTACATCTCTACAACATTTGGATTTTGGGATTAAAAATAAACCTCTCATGTGTTTGGTTTGAGTGTTTACATGCTTTCATAGAACACATTTCAATTGATGCTCTTAATGGAAAATGAATGGACATAGATTTGCTTTCATACAAGTTTGTGTAAGTGAATGCTTGTGTTTAAACCTTAAGTAATTCTTGGTTCCAATATCAAATATCTCATTGAGGGATTGAGGGCATGGATTCATTCCTTGTTTACATAGGGAGTTAAATGCACCACTTTGTGGACTCACTCTATGTTTACTTGGAAAGTTAAATATTCTATTGTTCAACCCTTTTTCATTTGTGACTAGTATTGATAAACAACTTTGGAGTACTTTTGATTGATCTTGTTAGCTAAATTGGGTGTTGGACTCGCTTATTTCTAATCACCCCTTATTACCGCCATTTGGATGCAAGGTCAGCATTCATACATAGGGGAGGGGTCTACTTGAAAAGAGCGTTAAGTGTTCCACAAAGTTTCCCCCTTTTTATGCTTTCTTGATCTCATTAGTTTTCTAAGGTGTGGACTCACTTTGAGTTTGTGTGAGAAGTTAAATGTTTCACTTTTGGACTCACTTTGAGTTTGTGTGAGGAGTTAAATGTTCCACCTTATGGACTCACTTCACATTCACTTCAAGAGTTAAATGTTCCACTTTTGGACTCACTTCACTTTCACTTGAAGAGTTAAATGTTTCACTTTTGGACTCGCTTCACATTCACTTGAAGAGTTAAATGTTCCACTTTTGGACTCACTTCACATTTACTTGAAGAGTTAAGTGTTCCACCTTTAGTGCTTTAAATACTTTTGATAGTGAATTACTTACTTTTTATTTCTAGAAGGCCTACTTGGGGACACACCACCTCAAGGGATGACCTTAACTCCTGTGTTTCAACGGAGTATAAATAGCGGGAGGTGAATCGAAAGACACCTCTCTTGGGAATTGAGTTTAATATCACTCTTGGCTAAGCCTCAAAGAACTTTATACCTTTGAGAAGTGAAGGAGGATATTTGGGTTACCGTCTCCCCCCGGCTGTGTGATTTCAGATTCTTCTCATCTACAGATTTGGGCCTCATGTACCTTGCGTATATCAAGGACTCCCTTTAGAAAAGCTATGTATATCCCTATGGATAGCTTGATAGGATGTTGTTGTGTTCTAAGTGCCTGCTAAAACATTTTAAAAAACATACACAAGTAGAATCTTTAAGGAGTAGAAATGCTAAGTCACTATTCTTGTTCATGTGCAAGGTTGTTTTGCCCCTTGCTCATTGTTTGAAGACAATTGCTTGCTTGAACTCCTTGATTGCTATCTTATGTGCTTGATCAATGATAAAAATCTATTGATGTACTTGATCTTTTAAAATGCTTCAAAACTGAGATCTTTATGTTCACTGGTCATAGAGTCGTATGACCCTGGAACAGTGTCGCGCCCTGTTCTAAGAATTATCATGCGACAATTCACCCTTGCAAGACTATCGCCCTACTTGCCTGGAAAGTGTCACCTGACCTTACTGGAAATTGTCTCTTGGCTTAGGTCGAAGTGTCACCTCACTATAAACTATCACCTTGTCTACCTGGAAAGTGTCGCCCAGAACCTTTTTGCTGTCTTGTTGCTGTTGCAATCCGGAGCTACTATACTTGCATTTTAACCTGTCGTAGAGTGTCTTTTTATGTTCTTACCTGAAGCTGGTATGTTATCTGCATGCTCATACTTGTTCTAGACTAAAACAAATGAGCTAAAACTATTGGATTTGAGCTTAACAAATGCTACTCTTGATCACTTGTCGCATCACGGTTACCTCTCTAGCTACTTTCTTATTGAGCTTCTTGCTCGCTGCTCGGCTTTAGTCAATTGATTGTTGTAAGTGCTTGATCACTTTTAATGAGCCATCTCTCTATTGTTCTACTTTGACAAATGATCTTTATTAGCTTTGCTTATCTCAAATCTGAGAAACTTTATCTCATTCTATTAGTCGACCAACATCTCTTTTCATGCCGGTTACAACTCGGTCTCAATTTGAGCAGGAGAGTCATCCTCCGTTCAATTATACATAGTTACCTTCTCCAACTAGATGCTCAGAAGTGCCCATTAGCAACAACAGTTCTAGTTCTAACCAATCTAAGGATTCTAAGGCTACCCCGTGGTACAAAGGAGGTTTCCTCTTTTCCGCATTCAAAACCCCCAAAAACACAAACAGTGTCTCACTCACTTTGACTAAACAAGAAAAATTTCAACGCTTGCAAGAACATTTTGAGCAAAAGGATAACCAAGTGCGCTTAGACAAAGAACACAATCAACAAAGGATGGATGCTGCTAGGTGCATGGCTTATAGAGGGACATTTCATGAGCAACTTGAGACTAGTAATCATGAGCATAGACCTCTTTTTATCAATGGCAACAACACGCCACCAAGATCTCCTCCAAGACCTACTTTTGGCATGCCTTCTTCACCTCCTAGACCTCCTCCCTCTCAACATGAGGCAGAGGCTGATGATGAGATTTCTAGTGAGGATCTTATGAGATTTGAACAAGATGTGGTCTCCCAATGAATGATGCATAAGCTTTTAGAGCGTAATGGCGACCAATATTTTCAATATATGACTTCTAGAGGATACAAGCTTCCTCCTAGCTATGATTTTAGACAAATTGTCCAACCAAGAGTACCGACTGAATTGGAAGTCCTTCAGGAAGAATTACGTCAGATAAATCAATGCCTTACCCAAATGGCAATAGACAAAGAGCCTCCAAAGGTCTCTTTTGTAGAATCAATTTGTGCTCTTCCCTTTGATAGGAGTCTATACATGGTCCTGTTTCCTAGGGATATTGAGGTTCCCAAATATGACAAGTATGATGGAAATGGTGATCCTCATGACCATGTGCGTCACTTTTATGCTCTTAGCATGGACTTCCTCCATGAAGACACATTTCTTCTACGACTGTTCCCTCGAAGCTTAAGAGGCCAAGCTTTGGAATAGTTTGTGAAATTGACACCACCTTTTAAGACTTTTGATGAGTTGGCTCAACGATTTACCCAGCATTATTCTTACAACATCCAACAACTTGTCACCATGATAGATCTCGTTAATCTAAGACAACATCAAGGTGAGCCATTTGCAACTTACTTACAATGTTAGAGGTCATTGTATTCTAGATATCCTCATCTGCTACCGGAGAGAGAAAAGATTGATATTTTTGTCAACACTCTTGTGCTAGAACTATATTATGATCTAAGGAAACAACTCTTCTCCTCTTTCAATGACATGGTTGAAAGTGCATATCGACTTGAGGATGTAGCTATAAGAAAAGGGGATATTGTTATTAATAAAGATGCTAAAGGCAATGGCAAAGACAAGAACAAACCTTGGAATAAAAACAAGTATGTTGTTAATGATGGGGTTTTTGATGCTCCTAAAGCTAAAGAGCCTACTTTCAATCTCTCCAATGCTATCTATGCAGAAAAACAATAGGAAGCTAGTAACACTCACAGTGCTCCTAAACCTTAATATGCAGATAAGCCTAAGAAGTCATTTCGCAAGCGAATCTATACCAAGTTGGCAGAACCTTACGATGTGATCCTTAAGACTTTGGTTGACAATGGATATCTGACACTTCTTGATAAACTTGGTAACTGGGATCCGCTAAATAGGCCTGATTGGTGGAGAGAGGATCATTACTACCATTATCACAAAAATAAGGGACATCCGACAAACAATTGTTTTAAGCTTAAGGATGATATTCAGGATCTCATTGATAACAACACAATCTTCACTGATGGCTTAACTAAAAATTCTGATCACACAGCTTTCAAAGATCCTCTACCTAAGCAGGGGGAAACCTCTCAAGCACATAAGAAGAATCATGATGCTAAGATCAATTATACATACACTTCTGATACACCTGTGATCAACATGGTAGAGCCTATTGAGAGTGTTCTTATGGTGAGATCTCAAGATGATAATAAAGCCAATCATGGTAAGCCAAAATTGGTCTTGCAAACACATGGTAGTTCATCTTCCTGAAGTGAGACACTGAATGCTGTTACTAGGGGCCAAGCCAAGATTGTCCTTAAAATTGTGCAAGATCCCAAGCAAGCTTTGCCTTCCAAACAAGTGGCTCCTTCAACCACCCCCAGCTATGATCTTGTCCAACATTTGCAAAAGACACCAGCCCAGATATCTATCCTTGAGTTGCTTCAGTTATCCCCTTCACATAGAGCGATTCTTTATGAGGCTCTATGTACAACACGTGTTCCCAACGACATTGATCCAAATCGATTCCAAGCTATGGTCAACCACATTTCATCTCCGCTATCTCTCTCCTTTTCTGCAAAAGATGACATATCTATTACTCACCCTCATAATCTGGCTTTACACATCGAAGTTCTAGTCTACCACACCCGCATCCGCCAAGTCCTAATAGACAATGGTGCAGGGTTAAATATTGTTTCTTTCAATGTCATACAACAGTTGGGTTTGTCAGAATTTGTTGTGGATTCCAAGAAGAAGATTACTAAAAAAGCTTACGATGAAGTGGAAAGATCTTCCAAAGGTCTTGTCATGCTGCCTGTCCGAGTGGGCCCTGTCATGAAAGATATTAGCTTCCAAGTATTGGACATCCCACTCACATATAACATTCTTTTGGGTCATCCTTGGATCCATGACATGCAGGCTGTTCCTTCCACTTATCATTAGTGCGTCAAATTTCCATACAATGGCATTGAAGTTGTGATTCCTGGAGACCATACTATTGCTATTAATACTCTTGCTGCTGCTGAAAAATTTGTTCCTCATAATGAACCTTCTGTTGATCCTAGTACGTCTCTAGTTGCTACTGAAAAATCACTTAAGATGATGAGCCTTGGTATGGGTGAATATACGCTGGATTCCTTTTCTTCTATACCTATTTCTCCTAGGTCATATGGGAAACCTTCTGATAAGATGAAGTCGTCTGCTTCTAGTATGGTGATCTTTGATACTTTGGTTCCTTCATCTATTCCTTTAGAAGCAGAAAGAGAAGAACAAGTTGTCCAAGAGTGGATCTATAGAGAAGATGAGGGTAGTACGGAAAATGCCTTCCTTGATCATTCCAGAAATACTCCCATGCTCAGTGATTCAGACACGGATACAGATGAGTCACCGCTGCACACTATGACTCAAATGGGAGATGATCTTCCTTCTACTTCACTTCTTTGGGATGAACAAGGTATACCTACTGATGATATTGCTAAAGCCTCTATGTCTAGAACCTATGTGCCTAAAGAATCATTGCACTATGATAGACAACGTCGCAACATTGCACGACTACTACAAAGAGGTGATCTATCGCATAACGAAATGAATATTTCTACTTCTCAACATCTTAAGCCTCTTCCAAAAGATTCTTCCATGACAGATATTGATATTGATTTAGTTCATACCTCTTGTAACCCACCCGACGTAGTTGATGAGTCTCGTGCAGGGTCTGATGAGTTTGTTCCCCGTATTGCCTTAGTTGACTACGTTGGTCCTTCTCTGACAAATCTAGATCTAGCTACTTTTGGAGCTTACCCTATAGGCTCAACCTCTCTTGTCACCAAAGATGACACCCCTCACATAAATGCTATTGAACCAATCACTTCATTTCATCTCGCATCAATACCTTTTACTTCTTCCACCAGCGAACTAGCAACAAAAAAGATTGAATCAGCAATCAAGCATCACAGTCATCAAGTCAAAAGAAAAGAGCAATGGTCGAATGGTGAAAACCATATTGTGGCAGTATCCGAACCTAAGAAAAGTAAAAATAAAAATCTACTCAAAAATATTGATTATCAAATAAAAGATGACAAGCTGATTCTCTACAAAAAAATGGTGCACTACTTCAAGCATGATCTCATATCTATTACACTTCAGCCCATTCCTAGAGCTGACAACAAAGTTGCTAATGCCTTGATTACTTTGACATCCATCTTACAAATGAAAAAGCATAAATTTCACTTCAAGTTCCTGATGGACGAATTACGCTATCCTGCTCACAAATCTTACAATTCTACCATCTTTTCATATCTTCCACCTCATATTCCTCCTAAAAATCCACCACGCCATTCTTCCTGCCATCCCTTACACTTTACCTTTGTCTCTGGTGACTTGTATAGGAAGGGTCTAGATGGAACTCTCCTTAAGTGTCTAGAAATAGAGGAGTCAGAAAAAGTGCTAGCTAAAATTCACGATGGCATATGTGGACCACATTCTAATGATCCTCCACTAGCTTAGACACTACTTAGGGCTGGTTATTATTGGTCGAACTGGTTGAGACCTCCTATCATCATAGTTGCAGCATTTGGGCCTGTGGCCTATCAATTCTCTACATCAGAGGAAGCGGATTTTTGATGCCCGTTTCTATCTGGGGTATTCTTTGTACATACTTTATGATCCTGAAAAAATTCCAAAAAAAAAAATTCATATATGATGCTAAAAAAAATCCTAAAAAAGCATAAAAAGTATTGAAAAAAAGAGCATCCTAGTGAAAACCTAGCAATAGGCGCTTTGATGTCTCACCAAAAAAATAAAAAAAATTCAAAAAATAAAAAAATTTGAAAAAGTACCTTGGTGAAAACTTGGAAACAGGCGCCTTGGTAGCAAAAATACAAAAAAATTATAAAAAGTCCTAAAAAAATCTATCAAGTGGTGAAAACCTGGAAACAGGCGCTGCTTGAGACCCTTACACCTATGTCTATCAGTCTTGCATGGTGCTCTTTCGCTCCACTTCTCGCTTTGTCTCTCCTAGCCTAGAATTGACTTTTGTCTTAGTCTAGGGGGCATATGTTGTTTTAAGCTTATCTTGGGTCTCTTTGTGTGTCTAGGTTTCTTGGGCACCTTGGTTCCAACGGTGTTTTTCAACACCACCCCAACTGTGTTTTTCAACACTACCCTAGTGTCAAGTGTTTCTTAACACTTATCAGATGTCCTATTTGTAGTCTAGATGATGCAATATTTCTCACTGGTAGATGCGCTACTCAAAGCTTGACTCTATGACCTACACACACGCACTTGACTTGCTGAGATTTGTTTGACTTTATTTCTTTGTGTGTTATCTGTGATGATTTCTTTGCTGAGTGTTCTCCCCCTATGATCATTTTCGATGATGCATAGCTAGAAGACTAAGGGAATGAGAACATGTTTTATTGCTTTTTCTGCTTGTGGGTATATTTTGTTGGTCCTGACTGTCATTAAGCATTTATACTTGTTCCACTTGACATTGGGATCTACAAGGTATTATCTTTGACTATTTTTGTGAGTGCGTGCTTATAGTCATCTTGACTTTCTTGTGTCTCGATGCGAGCATAATCTTGCTATATCAAACTTAGGTAATCTCACTGCACTAGTCATCTTGACCTACATGTCTTTGATGCCTAGGTGGGATTTCCACATTTTTATCTGATATAGATCATATTCATATACCCATAGTTATGCTAGTGTGTATTGTATGATCTTGCAACACTACCAATAACGCTCGATGATGAATATTAGATGTCTATTGATTTTGTAACCTTGCAAGTAAACCACTTTTCATGTAGCTTGCATTCTTAAGTTCATGTTAGTTAGTTTTGCATCTTGCATATGGAGAGAGCTCTCCTTTCATCTTTCACGGACTTGTTAATCAAACTGTGCTCACCTTTCGCTTCTTCCTGATCATTTTTTTTGCTTCTGGTCTTTCATATCACATCATTTTCCTTTCATTTTGGGATCGAAACCAAAATCCAAGTTAACCTTGATCACCCAAATAGCATTTCTCCTTCTTCCACACAGTTAGCTAACCTTTTGAGGCCTGATCCTTCGATCTTAGCTGGGGCATTCTTCACCTCTTCATCCCCATCTCTCTCAACTTCTAGTCTTTCATTCACTTTCAAATCCCAAGTTCAAATTCCTCCTCCATGGTGTTTACAGGTTGAGGGACCGATAGGTTTGTGCCCTGTGTCCCATTTGTGGGGCATATCTTCATTGCTTGATGGTTATTCTATTCTCTTTCTTCAATTATGATTTCTAGTGATTTGATCATGCTGCTCTTGCTTCTGCTTTCCCTCTACCTGGATTTTGCTTTCGATCCTAAGGGGGCAGACACATCATATCTTATTGGCTATCTCTTTCCTAAATGTTTAGTACTGTTGCTACCAGGTTGACCATATAGGATTTGCTATCTCTCTACACTTTAGTCTTTGGAGTTAGATCGCTTGCCTTCTTGGCTATCTGCTTGCCTTCTTGGCTGATCTGAGTTGTTTTGTGATCCCAAATCGATCTCATATTTCAACTTCATTTCTTTGACTACATGTGTTCCCAGATCGATCACACATTAGTCAAAGAGGGGCAAAATGTATACAATTAAAAATGGTCACCTAGACTATTAGCCCCTTGCTAGCATTATTTGCTAAATTTATCAATTGCTTATTCTTGATCAAATCCTAGCTCTATCATTTATTCAATTATTTTCTATGGGCTAACCATTTTATCCTAAGTCTTTATTTATTAAAAGGAATATTTCCTCCCCTTTTAATAAATAAAAATCCCCCACTTTTTCCTCTTATCCTAAGTTTCACAAATAAAGCATTATTCTTATTTTATAAAAAGGGAAAAAACACTTTTTGTCTCATATGGACACAAAATTCAACTCTTATTTTCTCATTGGAGGATATTTGTGCACATGGATTGCTCCTCTTTCAAGCTCCACCCTTGATTAAATCTTTTGCCTCTTAATCTCCATGGTCCATTCCTCCTCATTTCTTATAAAAGGAGAGCTCTCTTCTTCATTTTCATATCTTAGGTTTTTATGCTAATGTTATGCTGCAGGTTTTCTAGGTACATTTGGAGCTTTTGAAGATTTGGAGCATTCTTGGCTTTTGCATCTACATGTTATCATAGTTTCATTTCTTGCATTATCATGGCATTCTTAGCTTAGATTTCCTTTATGCTTTAGATTAATTCATCTAGCTTAACTAAGAGGCTTTGTAATACTTGCATCTTTCATTTTCATAGCTTAGCTTGCATTTCCATTTCTAGCTTGCATTGCATTCTCATTTGATTCTTGAGGATATTGGCATTCTTTCCCTTGTCTTCATTGAATCTCCCATTGCATGGTTTACTAGCAAGGTTATAGGCTAAATAGCTCTAGCTGAGAGCATTCTTAAGACCCTTGCACTCCATGCCTAGGGAGCTATGGATCAATTTTTGAGACAATTTTAGCACACATGTGTAAGTTCTCATTGAAAGGTTGAGCTCTATCTTCCAACTATGAAATGAATCTCCTTATGGATTGAAGACATCCTTGAAGACTCCTCATTTGACTAATGTTTTTAGGAGGTGGCATATCTATGATTGCTTGGAATTTTCCAAGGTTTACCTCTATTCCTTTTGTTGAAATGATGAATCCTAGTAGTTTTCCAGAGGTGACACCAAATGCACACTTTTTAGGATTTAACCTTAGCTAAAATTATTTCATGCGATCTAGAATGACTTCTAAATCATCTAAGCACGTGTCTCTTTTCTTAGACTTGGCCAAGGTGTCATCCACAATCTTCCATGTTTTTACACATCATGTCATGAAAAATGGTTGTCATAGCTCGTTGATAGGTGGCTCCTGCATTTTTTAATCCAAAATTCATAATGTTCCAACAATAGGTACCCCATGCACAAGTGAATGCAGTCTTTTCTTGATCTTCAAGAGCTATCTTAATCTGATAGTATCTATAAAAACCATCCATCAAGGAATAAATCTCATAACTCGCAGTCGTGTCCACTATCATGTCTATATTGGGAAGTTGAAAATCATCCTTTGGGCATGCTCTATTGACATCTCTAAAATATGTGCAAATTCAAATGGATTTGTCATGTTTGGAAACTGGTACAATGTTTGATATCCATTCAGCATAGTCAATAGCTCTTATGAATCCTGCACCAAGGAGTTTCTCTAATTCTGCTTTGACTAGGAGAGCTATGTGAGGATGCATCTTTCTCAATTTATGTTTAACCGTTTTGACACCTGGAGCTATGGACAAGTGATGCATGATAAGATTAGTGTCCAACCCTGGCATATCTGAATAAGTCCATGCAAAGTTGATCTTTTTTTTCTATAAGAACTTAGTGTAAGCTTATTTTTCTCATGGTGAGAAGGACTGAGCCAAGTGTACTATCTATGGAGTCTCATCTGCACCCAAATTGACTATTTGTGTTGGTTTGATAAGCACTGAAGATCTATCTTGAAAGTAGCTAGGGAGATGATCAAGTACCCCATCCTTAGGCGCCTCAGAGAGGTTTTCACCTTTGGATACATCATTTCTTTTTACTTTTTTTGGTTCTGTCACTACCACACAGTGGTTTTCACCATCATAACTCTTATTCTTTTGATTTTATTTTCTTTTTATTTGTGACTAAGGTACTTGATGTTTGGCTCTATCATGTTGGTAGTCAGTTCACTGGTGAAAGAGACTATGGGTTCAATGACATTCAAGTAACAGGTTATCTCATAATCATTTTGGAATGTTAAGAGCTCAGGTTCTTGATAGTGTTGGGATCAATCAATGAGGTTAGGATGAACAAGAGGTAAGTCGATGACTGGTTTGAGGTTGTGAATGTGAATGATATCATCTCTGGTGACCAAAGAGTCAGAGTCCATCAAGTATCCTTCTAAGCTACCCAAATCGGGATTCATCCTAACAAGTGAATAATCATCTACTAGGGCAACATGTGGGTTCAAATCCTCTAATCCTACACGTGACTCATTGGCTACCTTGGGTTGAGAGCTATAATTGTGAATGACATCAACATCCATGTCAACTATGGAAGGCTTTGAGAAGGAGTCCCATTCATACTCATATGAACTTGTTTCTGAACTTCAACTAGGATGTTTACACCATGAAGGTTTGGGACATCTTGATGTGGAAGTTCTAATGTCATCAAGGGTAACACCTTCTCTTTCTATCAAATGAACAATATTCTTTCATTGATGTTCTCTGATAGGATCTTCTACATTTGATTCATCTTGTTCTAAGCTTGCAACTGTCTCATGAGTGACTGGATTATCTGAATCTCTCCAAAGGAGATTAGTGGAAGGGACCCAATCTTCACACATATCTTGCTGATTTGTCAAATTAGGTATGTATTTTGGTTCATCTTCATTATCAGACTCATCAAGGATAGGAGTAGTGTTCTTGTTGTGATTTACAAATCCTAGGCCAACCGTCTTCTTAGACTTGCATCCAAAAAGATCATGATCAAGGGGTTTGACTCTAGCATCCAATCTATGACTAAGAGGGCCATGTCTAGGATAGCCCATCAGTTTGAAAAAAGTATACCCTCTTCCATAAGCCTTAGAAGAGGGAGAAAAGTTCTCATTGTGCATGTATTTATCTTCTCTATAAATCCAGTCTTTAACATCTATCTCTTCTTTCTCATCTTGAATAGGCATTGAGTACCTTACAAATGTGCCAAATAAAGTCATAGTTGAAGAGGAAGGTCGCATTTCTTGTGAAGGCTTGCCATAAGACCTAGGTTAAACTAGTAGATTTGTGAGGGAGTTGAGTTGATACCCCCCATGCCAAGGTCTACTGACTTGAACTTGTCTTTACATTCAGCTAAGGTTGAATTGAAGTCTTTTGCTTCTCTATTGAGGGGAACATGAGCACTCGCTGAAATTGAATTAACAGATAAAGTGTTATCCCTAGGTATACAAATCTCTACTCCATTGGAAGGGAACTTAACACACTGATGATAGGTAGATGACACTGCTTGCATATCATGAATCCATGGTCTACCGAGTAAGATATTGCATGCTAGGGGGCCATCGTCAACTATTTGGAATAAAACATCTTTTTCAATAGGGCCAATCCTAATAGGAAGGATGACCAACCCCTTGGAAATCCTTTCCACCTCATAAGCTTTGATAGTGATCTTTTTTCTGGTATCTATGACTTGTTCAAAATAACTCCACATCTTCAAGAGACTTAAGCAAAAAAATTTAAGCCCAACACCCCCATCGATCAACATGCACCTAACACAAGTTTTGTGGATCATGACCTCAATATGAAGAGTGAGATTGTATGGGTGGCTTAAAGCTTTATCATCATCCTCCAAAAAGGTAAGGTAATGAGGGCTAGCAATATGGTTAACCATGTTCTGGAATTGATTAATGTCTAAGTTGTTGGGGACATTCACTATGTGCAAAGCATCCTCAAGGACTTGCTTGTGTCTCAGGGACAACTCTAAGAGCTCAAAGATTGAAATCTGAGCTGGTTTTCTTTGCAACTGGTCGACAAGATTATAGCTCAACTTAGGATTAACTGCTAGTTTTGAGGTGACATTCTTGGATGCCACTTGCTTTGGTTTACTTGGTTGACTTGAACTAGGTCCTCTAATGACAAGGGGACCTTGACTTTGTGTGACAACATTGAGAGTTTGAGATGACACTCTGGAGTTAGGAGCCCTTAGCACTAGGATGGGTTCTTCATCAAAGAGAGGAGGAGAGTCCATGTCTAGATCGTAACCATAGGGATCTTTATCCCTCATCATGTTGACAACATTCTCTACATATGTGTATGTGTAATTGACCTCAACCTTTCCATTCCTAGGTTTAGAGGTTTCCCCGTTCTCATACTTGGGAAAAGGTTCTTTGAATACCTTATGGTCGGCGTTCCTGTTCAATCCATCTACCTTAAGTTTTCCATTCTCAATGAGATCTTGGATGATATGTTTGAGTTTCTATTTGAGTTTCTAGCAGTTTTCAATATCATGTCCAATGTCATTGTGAAACTTGCAAAAGGCTTTCTCATCCCACCAATGTGGCTTAACATCAGGTATATAATGCTTTGCAAGATCTTGAGGATGTACAAGGTTGTTGGCAATGAATATTTTCAAGACATCCTCATATGAATCACCAAGTTTTGAAAACTGGCGTCTCTCTTTCTTGGGCTTATCTTGGTATCTTGGCTTGTGCTCTTGTTGATTAGATGCATTGAGTTTCATGGCTTGAACAACACCAGACAAGTGAAGAACAACTTGATCTTTGGGTTTGGAGGAGTCCACAACTCCATCATTGACCACTTGTTTATTCTTATTCCAATGTGAGTTCTTTCCTTTATCCTTGTTAGGGTTGTTATTTTGACCATTTTTGTTGTTGTTGTTTCCATGTTTGGTCAAAATTCCTTGTTCTCTGAAAACATCCTCAATCCTACACGCAGTTTCAAGCATGGTGTCAAAGGAATCAAAAACCATCTTCCTAGCTTCATACCGCATTTTGGGAACCAAGTTGCTAACAAGGATGTAAATCTTCTCATTTTCAGGGATGGTCCTAGGGTAGTGAGAGCATTGTCATCTCCATCTTTTCAAGAAAGTGACAAAGGATTCCCCTTGATTTTGCTTTAAGTTGCATAAGTCCATCATGGTGATAGATCTTGAAAGGTTGTATGCAAAGTGTTGGACAAATCTATAGACAAGCTCTTTGAAAGTCTTAATGGGGGGAGTTATGTTGGTGAACCATTCCATCACTTGACCCTTAAGACTCCTTGGGAACAATCTCATGAGGTATGAGTCATCTTGATGGAACTCAAAACTCATGGTGTAGAATTGATGCATGTGATCATGTGGATCTCCATTCCCATCATACTTGTCATATTGAGGGATCTCAACCTTTCTAGGAAAGTCTTTCATGCTAACACTTTTGTCAAAAGGATTAGGACAAATTGAATCAATGAGAATGAACTCTTGGGTGCCAACATATTTTCCATCATACTCTTAATTTGTTTAATCTCTTCTTCTTGAGATGGACCTTTCTTCTTAATCTTCTTGTCCACATCAAAGTTGTAAGGGACTCTAGTGCCCTTGTTGATTAAACTCTCTAGGAACTTGTCTTTGTTTTACTCTAAGTATCTCTCCACATATTGCTGGAAGAGTGGTTCTTGTTGTATCTTCATGAAGTCTTGGGAGTTGAGGTCAAAACTTGAGCTACTACCCCCATATTGTGAACCATGGTGAGCATGTTGTGAAGGTTGTCTTGAGTTCCTAAGAGGTGTCCGTCTCCTATAATGACCATGTCATGAAGCCCTTCTTCCTCTAGGACTAGGAGATCGTGAAGGTGTTCTTGAACGTCTTCCACTTTGTGGAGTCTTAGGAGGGGTGGATGGAGGAGAGTTGTTTCCACCACCAACACGCATGTTGTTAAATTGATCATTAAGTTGTTGAGCCAAGATTCTATCTTGCTCTTCCTAGAAGGCTCTCCTTTCTATCTCCAACAAGGTTTGTCTCTCTAACTCTAGGAGTCTAAATTGCTCTTCCTTTTCACCTTGTTCATCTAGGAAGGATTTCTTTTCACACTCAATTCTCTTAAGTCTTTCACTCATGTATCTTGAAGGTGTTTTGAGCGGTGAACTCAGTCTTGAATGTCTAAACAAGTCATTGGTGTATGTTGCATTCACACAAGTGTCATAAGGTTCATCATCTTGGTTTTCATGTTGTGATTTTTCTTCTTGATAGGCTTGCCTCTTATCTCTTTCTGCCCTTTGGTGTGTATCCAGATATCTAGTTGAGATAAGGGGTGAGACTAGTCGATTTTCACAAGAGGAATTGCTAAACGAAATGGTATCTCTATGTTTTTCAAATATGTCATCAAGGTATTTATCCATTCACTCTCTCTCTCTCTCTCTCTCTCATTGAGTCATTTTGTAACTCATATCCATATCCAAGTGAGAAGATGCTAAGGGTGTAATCAACTCACTAAGGTTACTCTTGGGATCAAACCAGACTTCTGAGTTGTTCCTGGGTGATTGATCAAATACAGGTTCTTTTCCCTTACATTTTTGGTGAGTTTGAACTAAGGGTAATTGGTTAAAGACTACTTGAGGTCACTTTCCTTGATTTACTTGATATCTTGTTGTAACTGACATGAAAGAAAAGGTACTAGGTGATAGGATGACCCTAAGAAATGTTGGTACCAAACTAGGATAGTAAAAGAACTCACTTGTCCAAAAGAGAGGTGATAAGATAGAATTTTGCAAGAGGCATAAACCAACACTGCCATAGAGGTGCCCACTGAATGGGTGAATACCCTAACACATATGGATCAGGAGGATGATTTACCCAAGTTATATTGATTGAATTTGAATTTTTATGGAAGTGAATAGACAAGAGATTACTAAAACTCTCCAAGTGTGTTATCAAAGGATCCAAAGGTTTATCTTCTCAACAAGGATGGTTTTTAGCTCACCGGCTACAAGCAAGGGCACTTGTAAAATCAAAGATTACTAGTTCAAGAGGTCAAAATGCAAGAATCCAAGGTGTAAATAGGCTTCTAACAGCAGGGTAAGTGACCTGATCTGACTTGGATCAATCGAGGAAGACTGGAAATGACAGGATAACAAATCGAACAAGTTGTAAAAAGTTGGTTTTTCGACTCGAGAACTCAATTTTTATTCGTTTTAATTGACAAACAAGATGCATTAACAAATTTTTATCATTAATCAAGCACACAAGACAACAATTAGGGAGTTCAAACGAATAATTATCTTCAAACAATGAGCAAGGGACAAAGCAACCTTGCCCATGAACAAGAATAGTGACATAGTATTCTACTCCCTAAGGACTCTACTTGTGTATGTTCTCAAAATGTTTTTCAATCACGCACATAGTCATAGAAAAGAAAAAGTTGGTTGCACTATGGTTTGTAGTAATGGTCAACTCTGCAACTCTTGCCATCTCAAGTGGGCGAAATCCAATCCTGGCGCACCGAGGTTTTGACACAGTCCGAGAATTTAATCAATCTGGAGTTGCTGAGGAGATCTGACAACCCAACAAGAGACCACACCTATGGAGATTTCTTCCACAAGGATATTTATATAGTGGTTGTTGCTCCACGGTAGGAATGGCTAATAACTCTTGAGGTTCCGTCTATGTGGTTTAACCAATAAAAAGAGTGTCCACTATGGTTAACCCTCTCTAACAAGGAAGACTCACAATATGGACCACATGGGGACTTAGGTCAGATTAAAGGGTTCTAAGTTTTTGATGTGACCAAAAGGGAACAAAGCATACTCCTCTAGCCTCTTCACCTCACCTAGAGATAGCAAGAAGATTAATTGACATGCTAAGTTGAAATCACCTCACCAAGGTTTGTATGCCAACAACAATGACTACCGATCTCTCTAAATGGGACCAAGAGAGAACGTACCATCAAATGTTGAAGACTAAACCAAGTGGGACAATGAGATGATAACAAGTCCTTCCCTACCTACAAGGGGATCTATCGTCGAGAATAGCTTCACATGTAAGACAAGCGAATGAAGCCCACTCTCTCAAGAATGCCACAAATAGTGTTCATAGGGCCTAATTACTATGTGGAACATATATGCAAGAAAGAAATCTAGATTCATTCTTTCCTTTAGAGCAAAAATTGGAAGTGTGATCTACAAAAGCGAGAAACACTCAAGTCAGACACATGAGAGGTTCATTTTTATCTCCAAAATCCAAATGTTATAGAGATGCAACAAAATACCTCAAGTCCAAAGCAACACGCTTAGTAGATTTTACCTTATTTTTATTTTTGTTGAGATTTTATATACAAGCAAGCCACGAACTCTCCAAGAAGCAAGACAAGCAAACAAGCAAACAAGCAAACAAGATATGCAACGTATATTCAACTTATGCAAACCCTAGGGTTAGATCTAAAAATAAATTGTTCGGAGCAATAATAACCAACAAATAATCCAAATGACAACTCATATCATGCATTGAACCATGTGAAAAATAAGTGCAAGCTAATCATTAAAGGCCCCTCTTTTTTAGAAATACATCCTCTTTTAAAAATAATGAATCACCACCTAAATACCTCAAGTCCAAAGTAACACGCTTAGTAGATTTTACCTTATTTTTATTTTTGTTGAGCTTTTTTGTGCAAGCAACCCACGAACTCTCCAAGAAGCAAGACAAGCAAACACACAAACAAGATATGCAATGTATATTCAACTTATGCAAACCCTAGGGTTAGATCTAAAAATAAATTGTTAGGAGCAATAATAACCAGCAAATAATCCAAATGACAACTCATATCATGCATTGAACCATGTGAAAAATAAGTGCAAGCTAATAATTAAAGGCCCCTCTTTTTTAGAAATACATCATCTTTTAAAAATAATGAATCACCACCCAAATACATCCTCTTTTAAAAATAATAAATCACCACCTTCACCACACTCATACTCAATGAGTTCCAACCTTTCAATCTCTACAACATGGTCTTTGGTAGGTGAAACATGGATATCTTTGATAGAGTAGAAAAAAATTTCCCTTTTATAGTAGTCTCTTTATCATGACCAAGATTCCAAGATTCCTCTACTATCTTGAATTTGGATTCCCAATGACAAGGATCAAGCAAAGGACCTTCTCCATTTTTTCAAAATGGGGAAACTAGGGTTTCCACAACCACAAAATCCTTAATCACTACCAAAATGCTCTTTTTATTTTCCTTGGTGGTTACTGTAGCCATTGGGTTTCTTTGCTCTTCCAATGAATCAACTCCATTTGGAATCACCTCCTCTAAAAGGAGTTGTGAAGACAAGACACAAAATCACCAACACATGGAATGACAGAAGGAAGGGTTTGATTCCCACCCAAAATATCCACATTTATCTCTTCTTCTATTATATACCCACTAATTCCAAACTTTGGATTGACATAAAGCAGGGTTTGATTCCCTCCCAAAAAATGCAAAATTGTCTTTACTTCTATGTGATGCCCATTGCAACTTTCTTGATGGATCATCTTAGGTTCTATATTTCTCTTATATAGATTTTGTTCCTTTCCACCACTACTTTATACAACTTTTGAAAGATTATTCAATTTAGCGACCAAGATGTCCTATTCCAATCCTTTTCCTTTTTATCAGAAATAGATTCCTCCTCCAAGTGTCCCCAAATCCCACATTTCTTACATTTCTCTATTATCTCTTCAACTTCAATCTCTTGCCACCAGATGTCTTGACTTGATCTAATTTTGATTGCATGAGCTAGAGTAGGATGATGTTTCTAAGCAATACACATGCATACATACATACTGAAGTCCCTTTTTTCAATAGCGTCATCCTCTCTAAGAAACCTACCCATATTGTTACCAATGAGCTTCAAAATCTGTAGGTCCTAGTATTTATGGGGAAGATTATAGAGTTGAACTCAAGTAGGAACTTCCTCTATAGAGGTTTGTAGGGGATTAAATTTTGGTGACCAATCCTTACTAAAAAATTCCATACTACCCATGAGAAAGGGCATGTTATTTAAGATCCATTATTTCTCACTTCTTCTTTGACAAATGAATAGAAATAAATAATTAGATAATGTATTGAGAATAAAGTACTTACCCCATTGATCATCACACCACTTGCAAACTTGAGGAAAAGTTGGCCAATCCCTGCCCCACTTCATGAAGAAGGCCTTCTCCTTTAACATATTCTTTGAGTCCTGCCATTTTGAAGAATCGAATCTAACCACAATCACTCTACTCTTCATTATTTCATGTCTCTCCTTAGAGATTTTCAAAGGAATGAATAGATTTTTAGGATGCCACTCCTTCGTCTCAAACTCTTAAGCCCATCATTTTTTCCACTGAATAATAAAACCCCATTTATTTTGATTATTCATGGGTCAATCCACTTAATTAAGAAGACCATTTTCCTCTATTTGGTTGATCTTCCCATGACCTTCTTGGTGGATGCCATGTTGGTAGCTTCCTATGCTGGTCCAAATGTTATTCTTGGCTTTGTAACTCACTCTTGCGTCTTTTGCCTTAAAACCCTAAATTCCTTCCTCTTAATGCCATTGATTGTGAACAATAATTTCTTATATGTATTAGAAGTGGACTGCGATGCTATTATTAGAAAACAAATGAGCAATTATGTTTGAAGACATTCTTAGAAATCACTTTGATAATGGATATCGATTTGTTGATTCTTGCTAGGTTCTCACAAAGGGAGATTTTTTTCTGATGTGTTATCTAATGATACGATGAGATGAAAGTGTCTTGAGATAATGCCTTTATACACAAATTTAGACACATATTTTGAGTTATTGACACCCATGTTGGTAGGTAATGATCAAATTACAAGGTTGTTGGCTTTTATAAGTGGAAATTGGAAAATTAGGTTAAAAGAAACTCTAAACCAAAGGATATTGCATATGAGTGGAATATATAAGCTCTAAGTTAGTGAGTGCAAACAAATACTTAGATTATATGGTAATATATTGAACTAAAGACGTTGACCCAAATATTACAAAATAATTTAAAAAAGTGTATAAATACACATTTATCTCTTTTGTGATAGTTAGGCAATCTTTAACCTATTGTAAAACATAATATATAAAAAATAATTCATCATAAATAATTGTAAGGTTGAATTGAATAGATGATTAGAGTGTGTGCTTCTGGATTCAACTGTGTGGATTTCATTTGTATTAATATTTTAGATCACACTCAATTATCCATCATCAAGATGAAAGATAGTTGTATAAAGAAATTGGAAAAAAATGCAAACCCATGTAGGAGGGGGGAGGGAAAGAGTGCACAAAGTTTAAAAGACAAAATGAATAAAATTAAAGATAAAATAAGGAAATAAATAAAATAAAATAGAAGGCAAATAATACTACGTATAACCTACATAAAAAAATAAATGCATAAAATAAACATAAAAATATATAAACAATTTTTTAAATTTGTATGTTTATTTTATGCATTTGTATTTTTTATATATGTTATATGTAGCATTATTTGCCTTCTATTTTATTTTGTTTATGTCCTTATTTTAGCTTTTGTTTTTTGTTTTCATTCATTCAATCTTTTGAACTCTGTGGACTCTTTCCCCCACCCCCAACTTTTTCTACCTGCATGGATCTACAATTTCCTCCAATCTCTTTATACAACTCTTTTTCATTCTGACGATGGATCATTGAGTCGATGCAAATAAAATCCACATAGTTGAATCGAGAAAGACACCCTCTAATTATTATGGACTGTGAAAATCTAATGTCTACGATTGAAAAGATGATTTTTAAGGCTCACGAGGCTAGATATATTCCTATGGGATAATAAGCACTATATTTTTAACTTATTAATCTATTATTTAATTTTGATGAACTCCCTTAGTTTCTTAGTTGTCTCCTCTTTGAATAGATAATGTAATGAGTTTTTCATTAATATATTCAAATGATTGGATCGAATGTCATTGTAAAATTTATAATCTAAAATAAAGTATTTTTCAAATCTAACTATGTTGGTTGTGCAATGACTTTTTCTTTAATATATTGAAATGATTGGATCAAATGCCATTGCAAACTTCATAATTTAAAATAAAGTATTTTTCAAATCTAACTATGTTGGTTGTGCAATGAGTTTTTCTTTAATATATTGAAATGATTGGATCAAATGCCATTGTAAACTTCATAATCTAAAATAAAGTATTTTTCAAATCTAACTATCTTGGTTGTGCAAAAGATAAACTATTTTATTCTATTATTTTCTTGAAGCTAAATTTAAAGCAATAACTTCTCTCTTTTTTTAATACCTTTTCCTATAGATACTTTAGAATTTATTATAAGAAAAAGTCTTGATTTATTTTCTATTACCAAGACAAACATTTAGATGGATGTTCTATTTGTTCATTTACTTGATGTTTTGTTTCATCAAGACTTCTCTCTTTCGCTCAAGATCTCTTTGATGACAACCTTGGGTTATTTAATTTTCATTCTATTTTTCATTAATTTGACTTTTTAAATATATCTTATGAGATGTTTCATAATAATAATTTCAATAAGAAACATACCCATTTCAACTAAAATGATCATATTTTAGATGCAAGATTGATAGATGAATTAAGCCCAAGGGAAAAGTGATGAACAAAAATATTCTTATTCAACTAAAAGACTCTAGAAACCAAAGGACACTTAATCACATGGTATACAATCTATAAAGATATTTGTATCTAAGATAGAAACAACTTGAAAATTGACAATCTAAATTTTCTTGCGATTGTGAATGAGTACAAGTATCTTGGGATCAATTTTCACAACAATCTTAGCTGGGAAACATGTAGAGCAAAAATAATTCAAGGATGTTGGAAAACACTATATTCTTTACAAAATAGATGTAGGAATGCAGAGTTATGGGATTGGAAAACCAATAAGATGGTTTTTGATTTTTTGGTTACCCCGGTGATCTTTTACAGATGTGACATTTGGGACAATAGCATGTCAAATAAGAAATGGAGGCAAGTAGAAAGAATCCAAAAATATTTAATCATCAACAATCTCAAAATGAAAACAACGGTTGCCTATGAAATCTTATTGGCAGAAACATGCATATTCCCTTTAGAGGCCTCAATGATGGTTCGATTATTAAGCTATCTTAAGAAAATCCAAAGTATGAAAAAAACATCGGTGGCCTATATTGATCATAGAGGAAAAACTTGATAGAAGAAAGAACAAATGGATGAAACAAAATGTCAAATGGATGGAAAAATGGAATGTTATTATGCACAAATGTCCGGATAACAATGATGGAATAAAAAAGTTTGTGAAGGAAAAATTCAGGAGATCATGAGGAGAAGGCATACATATGAGCAAATATCAAATGGAGAGCTAAAATGCTCATAGCACAACTTAGAGCAAGTTCCCATCATTTGAGGTGTGAAATATGTAGATAGATGATACCTAAGGAAGAATGGGAGGATAGAATATGTTTATTTTGCAACATAAGAGTGGTAGAGACAAAGTGACATTTTATCACGGAGTGCCCAACATACAATGACATCCGGTCTAGATATGGAGATATTCTTGAAGCTGGCAATTTAGGTACTCTTTTTGAAGAAACACAACTAGACATGACAACAAACTTAATGATCAAAATTTATTATCGAAGAGCTAACTTAAAAAAACAGTTTCAAAAAATCTAAAATTTGACAACCTATTCTTAAAGTTTTTTTTTTTTTCTAAGAGGTTCCGTACACTGCTTTCCCCTTCACATGTTATTAAAAACTTTCATTCATTCATTCCATTTTAAACCAATGGTTCCACCCCTCAATTTTAACACTTCGTATATTTAACAGTCATACAACGAAGGTGTGTTTAATGACTTCAACGATAAAAAACGAACCTAAACAAAACTAACTAATTTTCATCTGGGTAGCTAACCCAGTGCAACCGCATTGAGAATAATCCCTTGAAATCTCTGAAAAACAAGCAACAATGGAGGTGCAAGTTAATAAGTCAGAGAAACAAGATGAGGAAGAAGAGGGAGTATTATTGTACTACCAGTACGTGGATGTACCAGACACAGAGTCCCTCCTTCACTGGTTTCGTGATGACTGTAGTGCTCTAGGCCTTGTTGGTCGGGTTCGCATTGCCCCCGACGGCGTCAATGTTACTGTAAGTAGAGTCTTCCTATTTTTCTTAAATAGCTTTTATCAGAGCCCAATCTCTTACAACTTCTGCGTTTGTAGCCCTAATTATTCCAAGTTCTAAACACGGCCTAGTTAGTTCAAATGATAGTAAGAGGATCAATGACCGGAGTACGAAGTACGCTGTAGCTGATAATACCACGAATTGGAACAACTATTTGCTTTTAGATACGCTTAAAGGTGTTGGCGGATTGGCAAGGCATGGTTTATACTCTTAAGCTTCTCATAAATGTATGGATATCGGCGCAACATTACTTACTCTCAAAACTATCTCTATTATAACCAATTTGAATTTGAGTGCTTTGGTAAACATTCGAGTTCGTTTAGTTTGTAACGCTTTTATGTTTTGTATGTAACTGACTACGTGTTAATTACTTAACCGGCTGGGCAGTTGCTAGTAATTAGTTTAAGTTGTTACCAATGATTGCATTCGGATTGGCAACTGTTAGGGCATTTTAAATACACTTCTCGTAGTTAGCAATCATTATTTTTCATTTCAAATTTCTTGGTAGGTTTTGTTATGTTATTAATGTTGCAATTGGCTGTGTAGTAGTTTAGCAGTGAACATCGACCTAAAACCAACAGTCATTATTCAGAGCGAATGCAATGTAGGTTCCATATTAGAACTGAATACACAATATTTTGTATCAACAGAATAGTCAACAGTCAACAGAATACTGATCAAAGTATTAACCATGACCTGGTCCACTATAACCAGCCTAGTACGCAGCATTAGCAGGAGAAAAGGATTTAAGACACATTCTGCCCAATCCATCACAACATAATGGATGGTAATAAAAATCTGGTCCCCCACTCTGTAAATCCCAGTTTTAAAAGATTCAGTTGAGCTCAGACTTGGCAAGCTGTGCACTCGTACATAGCCTATACATGACAAATATTAAAAACCATGAAATAATATAAAGTTCTTCAATTATTTAAATCTTTTATCATGCACCCTTCAATAAATAAATTTTAAAGTCAAAATAAACTAATCAAACAGAAGTATTTATCTATCACATACACAAGTATATATTGATTATATGAGTATAAATGTAGATTTTAGTTGAAGGAAACAATGTTTTTAAATATATAAATATTATCAAGTCTTTTAGGTGTACAAACTCATGGATTATGATATCCATGGCTTAAAAAACAAAAAATACAATATGGAGTCATGAACTGCTGCAAAAAGGTACTTGTAGCTCAACCCAACATTGCTAGTTGTATGTAGAGTCATGCGCTTGTATCTTTAACAAATCTACAGATACTACCGTAGTCATATGAGCATTTCATAGGATATGGATTGGTCAAGGGGTTTGAGGGCAGCATTGTTGGTGCACTCCTTGTTGCGATGTAGGGTGGGGTTAAGGGATAAAGTCCCTGCTACCAAAGCCAAATTAAAGCCTTTGAGACCACACATACCTTCTTAGGACATGCCATTTTTCAGAATTTTATTGCTTTTAAACAACCTTAAAGTTCTTCCAAATCCTTAAAAAAACACTTGACTTGCACGCTTTTATATTTGAGTGTTTTAATTGTTTATTCTTTTCTTTTTCTAGTGAATTGGCGAAGTCTTCTTGGTGGGACTTGCTGAGTTCTGTTGATTTGGCAAACTCGGCAAGTCTACCTAGACTTGCTAGTTACTTGAGGCACGAGTCCACAAAGCTTAGTTTAGTTAGCTTTCCTTAGGACTCATCGAGTCTTGGTGAGTTCAAGCAAATGTTTTATCTATGATAAATTGTAATGTCCCCATTTTTCACAATATTGTTCAATGAGCTTTTGGCTAGTTTCTAAATTTTCTCGTAAGCTTCAGGTGGGTTGGAGAGAACTCCAAACTTCTTCAAGTGCAATGGTTCAGTTTTTTCTTGGTTTTTGTTGTTGGATTTGACCTCAGTTGGTGATATGAATCACTGTAATGCTTTCAGAATTGTTTTTGGCCTCTTGGTGTGTCCTCCAAACTCCTTGGAGAATACGTCTGTTTTTAGTAAGTTCCTGAGTGGACACCTGCCATCATCCCTCAACTTTAATTACTTCATGGCATGATCAGTTTTGGTTTCCGGTGTCTTAAAAGTGCTTTCTGCAACTCAGGTGGAGTAATTAAATTATACACTTCAGTTTCTAAAGTTTAATGTTAAATTATTCACAAAAGTGTTATACTTTATAAAGTTATTTAATGCCCCCCCAAAAGTGGATGCCTAGGGAATTGTGAAGGGTATTTGCACCTAAAGCTCCTTAATTTGTCAATTTGGACATTTGAGGGGGAAATGAATTATTTAGAATTTAAAATTGCTCTTTTTTCTCAAAAAGCTATAAAAGGAGGTTTTTGGCTCTCATTTCCATATGCAGAAGAGTACATATAAAGAAATATTGTTGGATTGAACCTGCATGTTCTTCCTTGGATCTTGTGAGGATAAAAGTCCTCGTTAGATTTAACTGGTTTCTGATTTAAAAGAAAATTTTTAGCTGGTTGGTGTGGTTTTATTAAGGAATCACCATTGTTTATTCACAAATTTGCTGATTGTGGGTTACGGAAAAATTAGATTTTTAAAGTATTTTGATTGCAGATTTTGGAGTTTGTATTTGGTAATTATTTCTGATATTTTTGGTGTGTTTAAATGCGTTTGTAGATAGGGTTATCTGGCCGCTCAGTTTGTGGGTGTTGATGATTCTCTAGTTGGTTGTACCATCTATATATTGCATTGGAGAGTGAATCTAAGGATTGGAAACATCTGAAATCATGAGCAAAGTTATCTCCATACCTGGGTGACTACATTGAATAGGCTGGTTGCAGGTTATTTGTTATTTTCATGAAGGTTATACATATTTGCAGGGTATTTTGGATGCATGGTGTTAGACACCTAGGGCAAGGTGCTACTCTTTTGACTCTTTGAGTGATTTCTGATGCTGGTTGGAGGTGCCTGGGGCATATCCTCCATTTCCAGGTCCTTAGGTGATGAACAAACTGAGATATAATGAGTTTGAATTTACTACTTGCTGGTTGTCCCTATTCCAGGGCCATATTCATATTGGGTATGACTGAAACACATAGCAGGCCTGAAACTTGGCATTTTTTCCATCATTTTGAGGTTGAATAACAGCATTGAGTTTGTTTTTAGTGTTTGGTGACCTTCTGGAGGTGTTAGTGGTGAGGTTAGAGGGCATCATTGAAGGTTTCTTCTTATTGTTTGAACTTGCAACAGTCATTTCTAGAGTTTTTGCTTGTCAAATAATCATTGTAGGCCTGTTTGCCACCTTTTTGGGGAGTTTGGAGTGTGTTTGGGTTGAAGTTTTTGGTCTGAATCCATCACAGGCACTTGGGAAACTATTGCATTCAAGTTTGGAGGCTTGCTGGACGATATCCATTGCTGCCCACCTTCCCATAACAGTGAGACATTTGTACATATTCAGACCTGCAACAGTCATCTTCATCTCTATTTTGGAGGTATTTGGTGTGGGGTTTCCTACTTGTGTTCATTTCTTCTGTTGGTGTCTCATTGTGGATGATTATTCAGTCAAAACTTTGTAACAGCAGTATTAAGAACAATGAAATAGTATATCAGAATTTATGAATGAAAAGTACCATTATTTACATCTTCATGTTGTGATTTCCATCGGCCAAAAATTAATTCTTTTTAGGGGCAGCTATAACATAAACCAATAAGATCTCTCATATAAGGTTTTATTTCATTTTTGGATTATTGGAGGCACTTGTGGTAACCAAAAATGGTGATTTTCACGGGGCCCTTTCAGGTTGGTTTTTTGGTCCATGGTTTTATGCTAGTTGTATTGTAATATTACCTAGCAATTTCCCTTATTGATCTAGGTTGAAGTATGAATACTTCTGCCTAGGTTAAGGCTAGGAAAGCGTGAGAAATATTGTACAATAAGTGGGTTGTTTTTGCTAGATTTTTCCCAAATGGGATTCTTAGTATAAATTGTCTTTTTTATTTCAAGTGTGCCAATATCTCATATTATTACATTTAATATTTTGTCGATGTTGCTTCTATTTTATGGGTTTATTTGTATTTTTTCTCTTATATTATTCCCGAGGTAGTGAAATGACCGAGGGATAGAAAATGGAACTTCCCTCTTGTCTACCTTAATAGTGGACCATGCTTCTTAGTCATGTTAACTGTTAAGAGCTTTGGTTGCTAATGGCCTCCGTTATTGGGCCCAACTCTATGGCCTCTTGAACTAGATTTGTTATCGATTCTAAGCATCCTCCCAAAGTCAGCCTAGGACCCACCTTTGACAATAAAGAGGCCTTGTTTAACAAGGGATGCTTCTACATTAAGACATTTGAATGAACACCAATCAATTCCATTCTAAGAATAGAGATCTCTATTTGACAGATTGCATGTACTTGTAGGAGGAAATTCGGTCGTGACAATTTGTAGCTCAAATTACTATCTCCAACCCAATTTGGCAGCTAGGTTCACATTATCCACATCAGATTTATAAATACTAGGAACTCTTTTTCTCTTAGGAGTGTATACCTTATCTGGATTGACCATGCGCCATCTTTTCTTGGAGGTTTTATCTGACCATAGAAACTTCCTTTGGATCTTATCCATAGTGAATTTGAGGCAGAATTGGCTGGGAAGATGCATATGGTAGGGTTGCGAAAACAATTAATAAAAGTGATTCTTTTGTCTAGAGATTCAAATAATCATCATGTAGTCCATTGTTTGACTCTCACTTTCATTTTATTCAACATTTTTCAATCTTCAATGTGTAAGAGGATAAAGTTCAAGCACATTCCCAAGTACCCCTATCAATCATTAGGTGAGGAGTTTAATGATTTTATGTCTCTACCAAACTTCTGTCAACTCAAATTGAGAAATAGTTCTAGAAGGGATAGGGGTCCTCAAAACTAGGATTTATTAAGGAGGTTGGAGAAGTTATCTATTCCCACTTTCAATGGTTCCAACAAATTCACTACTAGGTCTTGGATTTCAAAAATTGAATACCTATCTTTCATTATATTCCTTGTTAAAAGATGAAGCTATCAAGTATGCTACTTTGCACTTGGAATGGGAGGCATACGAATGGTGGTATCACAGTTTGTTTATTAGGGACACATTCCTATTGATTCATGTTGATGTGTGTTTTGTGAGTAAGTATCCTATCATCTCTTGAGCAAGGAAACTTCAAATGCTAAACAATTTAACAAATGTGTGATCAAATGAAGCAATCCCAAGGTTTATAATGCGTACTAGTGACTTTATGTCGGGTATAACTTAGTGAACATGGTGTGATATTGCTGGTAATCATGAGGGGACTTATGTAAATGTTCGTAGACATCAATTCTTTCCCTTCAAAGTGGTTGGAACCTATAACACTAACTTGACTTGAACTTCAAATAAAGACAAAAATGGGAAGTGTTTAAAGAAATCTAAGCTAACACCTAAGGACAATGATGTCAACAGATGATGCTTAGATGAGTGAATTTTTTAACCAAGCTTTGTTTTGCCAAATGAAACAACTACACAAAGATGATGCAATCTCCAAAGGTAATGAAGGATTTCCATATTGTAATCATTCATTCAAATACCCAATATTGACACAATCCAAATGAACATCCACAACCGAAGTAGGGTTCAGACTAACCATGCATTGTGGTTTGCAATCAACAAGCAACAAATGGTATGGACGGAAAATTCATCATGCATCTTCACATTTCTCCATTTCAATCAATGAATTTTAACTAAAACTTGGAGAAGTAGAAATCATGCAACATGTTGAAACAACACATAAAAGTTCAACATATCTTCAATGTAAAGTCATATATTGAATTCAAACATAGTCTTGGGCCTTGGCAACAATCTTTGATCTCCTCCTCTTTTGCCTACTTCTACTTGCTATCTCCTAATGCTAATGACTAACTGACTAACTTCTTACAAATGAGAAGGCTAGCCTTTTATAGACCTCTCAATTACAATGAAGGGACTAGAAGGATTTGAAATCAACGACCAAGATAATTTAGAGAAACCCTAATTAGGGTTAGTTACAACCGTTGCTTATAAATATTTATTGCCATCCAATAAGATGATTACATATCTTTTAAGTACATATCCTTTCCGATGAACCAATGAGAAAATTCATTGTAGGAACACATTAATGCCTTCCACATGTCAGCTTGTGAATGAGTTTGATTTGATGAACTTGACTTGTTGACTTGGAATCATTTGATTGGTTGAAGATGAGTAGCGCCACCTCAACATGCATGCCTTGTTGTCCATGTTTCAACTCCACTTCTTAATCATCATAAAGAAGTCTCTACATCTCTAGCAATATCTCTTGATACTCAACTTCATTTCATCCTTTTAACTGATTGTAATGGTTCATATTCCCAAATTGCTTCATCTTTGGAATGTTATTCATCCTTCATCGTTTTGGAAATCTTCTCTGTGAATTGTTCTTGAAATTGACCTTGTTTTGATGTCTTGCCTTGATCCTCCTTAATGTCTTGAGTTTGTAGACCTTCGTGTTGTTGGGTCCTCCATGTCGATCTTGTTTGGAAATCCAAGATTGTGATATCCTTCCATTCATAGAGCAGTTCGCCTTGTATGGATTTATCTTGAATTGAAGCTCGCATGTGGTGAATCTTGTCTTTGATCTCGAACTTGTTCTCCATCTCCCAGCTTGATCATCATCATTCCTTGCAAAGAAAGAGAAAATTACTTGTGTTAAGTTTAGGAAATAACGAAGGTAAGCAAATTTTGAAGGACTTGAGATATTTTCTTGATTAACACTTTCTACAAAGAACAAGATTTCATTTTAAGTTGAATTTGCATTTGGATAAGGAAATTTCATCCTTCACAATGGTGTTGTTAACTTGTGCATTTTACCTTTTCTTATTCAGAATCAAATTCAAATTTTTTCTGTTTTTGCTTGAATTCTGATTTTTTCTGAGTTTCACATGTTATTACCTCAAATTTGCACCCTTATCTCTGAAATTTTCACACTTTCTAAGGCAGTGTTTTCGCACCTTATTGTCTGATTTTTGCACAATGGGATTCTGATTTTGTATTTCTTCTTGCTGAATTCTGTGCTTTATGTCTGGGTTTGTCACCAAATTCGCCTCCTAAGAATCAGACCTGAAAGTCTAGCCTATTGCTCTGCTCTGAAATAATCAAATTGTGTTTTGAGTGATGTTAAGATGATCTTTATTTATAGTGCTTAAGGGAAGATGTGCGACCTATTTCTAAAGGGCCGACCTTGTTTATTTCATTTTAGTTATGCAGTAAAATCACCTTTCAAAGGGGCGCCTATGTTTATAAAGGTGGCCAATCTTTTTTTACTTCGAAATGCAATCAGATTTTGCCGTCTAGCCAACCTCCTTCATGATCAAATTGATTGAATTCACACACAACTAGCCTTGTTTCTTCTTCTTGGTCAGAAATTCTCCCTTTAGGTAGAAATAGCCTTTGAAATTCTGGGCGGATTTGCTGAATTTAGGTGAAAATATCTCATACATGTAGGGCAGATTTCCAGATTTTAGGTGGAAATTGAATTTTGTGAGGTCGAAATTTAGGCATTTAGGTGGAAATCGTCTCTTTCTAGGTCAAAATTTAGGATTTTAGGTGGAAATTGGCCTTGACACCAAAATTTTCATCTTTAACCTTCAAATTTTGAATCTGGAAATTGAATTTTGTGAGGTCGAAATTTAGGCATTTAGGTGGAAATCGTCTCTTTCTAGGTCAAAATTTAGGATTTTAGGTGGAAATTGGCCTTGACACCAAAATTTTCATCTTTAACCTTCAAATTTTGCATTTTCCTTTTCCTTACTCAGAGATCCATTCCTTCCAATCAGGTGGGTCACCTCCAGAGACAGCATCATCAGCACCGCCCCCCTATCACTTCTATGGGTTATTCTTTGGTTTTGGAGTTTTTCTCTGTCACCTCGGTTCCTTAGCTGTTCAGTGGATTGGGGTTGCCTTTTCACCCCTCCCTGCAGCTCCTCGTGTTTTCCGGGGTCCTGGTTTCAGTTCATTTCCTTTTCCTTCCTTCTGCTGCTCTTTGTTTTGTTCTCTGGTCACCGTTTGGTGTTCCTGCTGTTGTTTACTCTCTTGTTCAGCTCTTCAGTCCCGTTGACCCGTTTGGGCCCTTGGGGTCACTTGTTGGACATTAATAAAATTTATCTTTATCTTTATCTTTTCAATTTCTTGATTGAATCTTCATTTGCTTTGAATTTTATTCATCTTTCATCACTTGGAATTTCAAATGTTATTTTCTTCACCCTTTATGTTTTAAACTTTGAATGTCAACCTTATCTCAAGGGCAGAAATTCTGATCTTAGGCAGAAATTGTCATGATCAAGGTCGGAATTTCACCTCTTAGGTGGAAATGGGCATCAAAGGAGAGCAGAAATTGCATTTTTAGCTGGAAATTGCCTTATGTTGAGGTTGGAATTCCATGTTTTAGGTGGAAATGAAGGTTGGAAATTTCAATTTTAGGTGGAAATTGGAAATTTCAATTTTAGGTAGAAATGGCCTTAACACTTCAAAGTTTTTGTTTTAGACTTAGGATTTTTCATTTTCCACCCTGTGGAATCTATGTTGCAACAAGAAATTTCTTTGCTCTTTTATCATTTTCTCACAACCTCTTTAGAATCCTCCATTTAAAGACTTGATTTTCCTTAGCTTCACCTCCATTCTTCGTTGAACCTTTCATTTCTCCCATTGCTCTCTAGGGTGGGCTTTTCGGTTTTAGGTGGAAATGAGATTACTCTTAAGTCGGAAATTCACATTCTAGTTGGAAATGAAAAGGTTGAAAATTTCAAGTTTAGGTGGAAATGCAAGGTGCTTGGGGCAGAATATAGAGATTTAGTTGGAAATGAAAATGCCTTTGGTGGATTTGAGAGTTTTAGCTGGAAATGGAGAAGGAAAATCAAGTTCTAGGTGGAAACGATGAAAACAAATCAAGTTTTAGGTGGAAATGGGAGTAAAAACTTGATTTTAAGCTAGAATTCTAAAGATTTTCATTTTTGCTTGGAATTCTTCATTTCCAACTAAGGATTTTTAGAACTTTTTCCTTGTTTTCTTTTTCAAGTTTGAAAAGATTTTTCCGCCTTACCACACAAAACTTGAACTTTCATTTCCAATTAACATTTCTATTTAGCAATTTTACAAACTCCACTCTTGACACCTTGATTCCCGACCTTGATAACATTTTGACATCCTTTTGCAGTTCTGAGAATGTAATTTTCACAATTTCACCCCCAATTTCCAACTTTCACAATTGCAACATTTCAACTTCATACTTCCCTCATAAATTGATCAAAATTCCACCTTGACTTGACAAGATACCACAACCCTTCTCAACAGCTTAGGAAACTAAGAGACAAAATATTGTCAAGCTAAGCAAAACTAATCGACATCTACAACAAACTAAGCTAGCAAGCTGAAAAAGGAAGGGGTCCCCATTTGCAATGTGGCATGCGTGTTTACAACACAACAATTCCTATGTTGAGTTTAGTTAGAGACTTATATATAGGTTTTACAAGAAGGACTTAGAGTTGTATTTGAGAGTTAGCCCAATTGAAATAGAATGGTAAAATAGATGCTTACATTATAGATGTTTAGAGTCTTGCTGTGATGATTTCAGATGTATTCAAGAGGGTTTTGATAGTTCTCATTATTGTTGGGTTATCAAAACCTCTTGTGAGTGGGTGAAGGTTTTGATCCACCAACACCATAGGCTGCCACTGCTAGAGCTAGAAATATGGAGTTCTCTACCCAAAAACAAAATTCCAATTGAAGTTCCCCCCACCAAAGAAAGATAAAAGACCCTTCAGTAGGAGTGGCCCAAGAAAACGAGTGTGTTAGGATGACAAAGAATGAGCTAAGGAGAAAGTTGTGTTTCCCTTGTTAGGAGCCATGGGAATCAAGACACAAATGCCTAAGGAAAGGCGAGGTGCACTACATTGAGGTTGTTTGTGACAGTGAAGAAGAGGAAATTGCAAGCAGTTCAAGGAGTGAACAAAGTGAGTCAGAGTAAGAATGAGTTGAACCAGAGGAGCACACGTCAAGAGGAGTTAAGTGAGGTTTTTTGCTTTAGGGTGGGAGTAGTATTGCAAGGCCGGTGTGTGATAATGTTGATAGACAGTGGGGCAACGCCCAACTTCATAGATAAGATTTTGGTGACAAAGAGAGACGTACAAGTGGAAGATTTTGAAGGTATTAGTGTGATGGTCACAATGGAGTCACAATGTCCTTTACCAAGAAAGTTCCCCGATTGAGCATTGTATTGGACAATTATATAGTGATTGATGATTTCTATGTGGTAGGTATTAGGGAAACAAATGTTGTTTGGGAGTCTAGTAGTTGCATTTTCTTGGAAAATATTCTTAGAGCTTCCAATCTATGGAGTTGAAGTTCAATGTGGATAGGAATAAAGTTATTCTTCATGGGATGTTTAATGGTGCACCTAGGATAGTTTCTGTCAAGAGGATGGAGTGTATTTTTTGTCATGGAGATGTAGCTTGGGCAGCCTAATGTTTTATTTCCACTGAGGACACTTAAGATGGAAAGAGAGCATATCATGTAGTTATTTAGCCTTTGTTGGATAAACACAGTTTGGTATTTAGTGATATTTTTCCAAGTAGGCCACCTGAGAGTTTTTGAGCATGTTATTGAATTAGAAGATAAAGCCAAGCTTTTGATTACCACTTTCCATCGTCACTCGAAAAGGTACAAGGATATTGAGAAGGCGATCAGAGAGTTGTTGAATATGGGGCACATTAGACCTAGCTCTAGCCCTTTTGCTTCTTCTGTAGTCTTGGTCAAGATGACGGGACAATAATGGCATCCATAGAATATCGTGTGCTCAACAAAAAAAATTTAAGAACAAGTATCTGATTCCCAAGATCAATGAGCTTGTTGATGAACATTGGATGATTTATTTTTCTAAGATTGATATTTGGTCAAGGTACCATCAAATATGAGTTAGTGAGGACAATATATATAAGATGCTTTTAGATGTCATTATGGACATAGGAGTTCATGTCATGCTTTTCGTGATTGACCAATGCTCTTGCTACATTCTAGTCCCATATCAATCACGTGTTTAACAAGAAGTTTCAGAAATTATGTACTCATTCGCTTCAATGACTTCTCGGTGTACGACAAGATATGAGAAGGTTAGGTCTTCGACATATTGATGAAGTATTGGGTATTATGCAAGAACAATCACTATTTGTTGAGGTCTTCAACTGTGAGTTCAGAATGACATGAGTTCCATACTCGGAACATGTAATTGGTGCCAATGGGAGTTAATGTTGATAAAGATAAGATTCAGGCCATCCTTGATTGGCCTCCATTCCAGACCTTGACACATCTAAGAGGATTCCTTGGGCTGTGCAACTGCTAGAGGAGGTTTGTAAACAGTTTTTTCGCAGCTATCAATACCCTTGATAGATTTAGCTGAGATGGAGTCATTCTCTTGGATGGAATATGCTTAGCAAGCATTTGATAGACTTAAAAAGCTAATGAGCACTTGTTGGATGTTAGTACTCATTGATTTTTCTCAAGCCTTTGTTTAAGAATGCAATGCATCAGGAGAGGAAATTGGAGTTGTGCTTATGCAAACAAGTACCCTATAGCTTTTGAAAGATGAAAAACCAGAAATGCAAAGAGGCACTATCCTGCTTATGATAAGGAGATGCTTGCAGTCTTGTATTTGGTTGGAGGGAAGTTTAGGCAGTGTTGTTTGGAGGGAAGTTTGTAGTGATAACCAATTATAATAGCTTTAAATACTTCCTTGAGCTTGAATGAACACCGACAAAATCAGGTAAACAAAATACAATCTTATGACTTTGATATTGATTATGTAAAAGGAAAGCAAAATGTACTAGTTGATGCTTTGTTTAGGAGGCCCACATTGTGCTCTATATTAGAGATATCAGCTGATTGAAAGGCTCATCTATTGGTTGAGTATTGCAAAAATAACTTTGCTTGTGAGATCTTGGATGGGAAGATTCAGGATGATAGATACGAGGTCTTGGATAACATTATTTATTATAATGACAATATCTGATTGGTACATGAATAAAAAATGAAAGAGAAGATCTTGAGGGTTGTTTATAATATGCCTATAATAGGCCGTCAGGGCTAGTTTAAAACTTATTGGAAGGTGAGAGAGAGAGAGATTTGCCTAGAAAAGATTAAAAGTGGATGCTCTTAGACACATTCGTAAGTGTGCAACTTGCTAGCAGAACAAATCCAAGCACACTTTTCTTGCAAGTTTAGGTCAGAATTTAGAAATGGGAAAGTGTATCAATGGATTTAATCACAGGTCTACTCAAAGTACATGGTAAAGATTGTATTTATGTTGTGGTGGACAGGTTGACCAAGTACACTCACTTTTATGCCATATCTTTTGAGTATAGAGCATCTTAGTTTGCAAACTTGTTTTTAGAGAGGTGTTTAGGCTCCAGGGGTTGCCTGAAAAACAGTTTCAGTGATTAGGAGAACTAGTTCCTTAATGTGTTTTGATAGGAGCTTTTCAGATTGGCAAGTACAAAGTTGACACCGAGCATTAGTTATCACCCATAGACAGATGGGCAAACATAAATGGTTAATAAGTGGTTTGAAGGATATCTAAGCAACTATGTGGTAGGGCATCAAAAGGCTTGGTTCTGATGGTTGTACTTGGGAGAGCATTGCTACAACACCACTTACCGCATGAGTATAGGCATGCCAGCTTTTGGGGCCTTGTATGGGTGTGATGTTACTTATTTTGTAGACTTGGTTCTTTTTGATAGCAAAGCACCCAAGGCTAGAGATTGGATATAGGGAAACTAGGATATTATGAAGGCTTTAAATGAGAACATCCAATAGGTTCAAAATCAGCAAAGATGTATGCTGATAGACATAGAATTGAGAGGGCATTTGAGCTTGGTGACTTGGTTTTCTTGTGGTTGCAATCTTATTGACAGTGTTCACTTGAGAAAAGTAGTGCAAAGAACTTGAAATAATGATTTTATGGGCCTTACAAGATCCTAAAGAGGATTGGAGAAATTGCTAATGAACTAGAATTGTCTGAGCACAAAAAAACTCACAATGTTATTCATGTTTCGTGTCTTTAGAAGGCTCTTGACAGCACATTATTCCTTTTGCAGAGTTACCACCATTGGACGAGGAAGGAAAATTGATCTCGATTCTAGAAGCTATTATTGATACAAAGGAAAAGAAACTTGGAAACAAGAGTATTTTAGAGTATCTGATTTGTTGGAAGGATATGCCTCTAGAAGATGCTACTTGGGAAGGGGAGCAGATTCTTTAGCATGTGAATTTGCAATTGCTTTGAGGACAAGTAATTTCAATAAGAGAGGGCTGTAATCTCCCTTTCTTCGACTTAGGAGTTAAAGAGGACCCTTTAGCCTATTTCATTCCGGTAGTCTAATTTGTTACTTGGAGAGGGAATATTTTAACCAATTAAAATTTAAGTTGTCTTACATTATTATTTTATGGGTGAGTTTAGTTTAATTTTTTTTTTCTAAAGTACAGGTACAAGTATGGGTACGAGGACCCGGTATGTGGGTATGGGTACGAGGACCTTGTACGTGGGTACGGGCAATTGTTTTTAGCCCTGGAGTACATCCATACGTGTATACACACACACATACATGTACATTGTATATTCAAATTTTTAAAGAATTATACAGAATTGTAAAACTAAATACATTTGATAGTATGATACTTCACCATTGATAAATGCAAATGATTCAGACCAACACAAGGTACTCTTAGCAAATAAACTTAAAGAAATTCCTATGTTCTACTAAATCCCATTTTTTTGGTCACATAGAGGTTGAGTTTTAGGAAAAGCAAAAAGGGGACACTTAGAAGATTCCCCAAAATCATAGGAATGACAGATATACTAGACCAGTCCATGAAACACAGCAGAAGCCTAATTTATCCACAAGTCAGAAAAAATGTTTGAACTCTAGCATCCACCCTTGCTTTACCTGACAATTCAATTCCTTCTGTAGTTCGGACAACCACATACTTTGTTTGTTTACTTCCTAAGCATTAAATCATAGTTGTGGCCACAATATCTGTATTGTTGAAATGACCAACATAATTTGAGGAGACTGTACCATAACAAAGAGTACTTAGACAAATGAAGCCATGAATACTCACCTTCAAACATCTAAAAGAGTCTTTGATACGAACAATACTTATATATAGGATATAGTTTTATTTTTAATTTGCAAAAAGAAAAGGGTTTAAACAGTGTTTTTTTTAAGTGACTGGGTGCGTGTACCCTGTGGGTTCGCCTTAGGTACACCCAGGTGTGCCCAGGGTATACCCCAGGTACACTGGGTATGCGGGCATGCGCCCACAACATGCTTGGTGCGCTTGGGGCATACCCTAGGCACACTCGATACCCATACCTGGGCAAAGCTGGTGCGGGTGCTCGGGGCTGGGCCACTAACCCTGCAACTAAGATTTTTTTATTAAAAAAGGTGACCATTTGTGTTAAAGTGACTTTCCAGGTACCCAAAAATGAATTAAAAATAAACTTTTGTAATGAAAAATACTTCAAAAGTTCTTGAAAGTTCACGAGCATTATAAAAGGGAGTTGTGAAAAGGAAATTGGGTATCTTTGGTCATTTTTCATTCCACATTGTTATATCTCTCCATCTACATCTTTGTTTACACGCTCTAGTTGTTGGAATTATTACATCAATAACTTAGTATATAGGTTAGTTTAGAATCTTAGATAATCCCAGAAATTGCGATATCTCATTCATTTCTTAACAAAATTTAGAATGTCCTGGAAAGGGGGCGAAGAGACAATAAATGCCAGAAACCTTTTGAGGATATTATTAGTATTGGGTTAGCAGTTTGATGCGGAAAATAGAGAGAAAGAAAGGTGATGTGATTTTATTGATGGATGTTGAAATTCCATTACTGATTGTTAAAATTATTATTGTTGTTGGTTACAATGGTGTTGGACATGAATATTTTGTGCGTACATATCTATTGGATCTAAATATTTAGTGCCAAATTTGGGTATTGACTTCAGAAGAGACAATGACAATTTGCATGTAGATGTTGTGCAGAAAGGCATTTAAATTGGTTGGTGACTGTTTATTCCTTACTGGGTGTTGAACTTGCTTGCTGGTGCTTTAAAATTTTTGTTGGGCTTTGCTGGTGCATTGAATTTTTTTTTGGGATTGAATTTTGAATGACTGTAAAAGATTTTGAAGAATGAAGAGTTCAGATTTGTGGCTATTCGCTGTTCATATTTTCAGTAACATGTGTTTGTAGATCAGCCCACTCAGTTTTGCTATTTTGATTTGTGGTTATGCTTTAAATTTGTGAGTGCAGAATGTGCTCACACCATGGTCTGAAAATTGAATACAGCGTACGCTACCTGAAATATTCCAAATCTGTGTATGGAATGTGCTGCTACTTGTGAGAGGGAATTGTTAGAGGACTTTAGTGCGTGTGATGCCCTTGCTTTAGTGATTGAAGTAATTTGTAATGCCCCCATATTCAGTCACTCCAGCATTGTAGTTAGCTTTGGCTTTCTCGGTGAGTGCCAGCACTGTAGTTATTGTTCTTGAGCTTTGGGGATTTTGGTGAGTCTGTTGATGCTTTCCAGGAGCAGTTTTGACATGTTGAGTGCATTCCAAACATCTTGGAGGAAAATGCTATTTTTGGAAAATTGATCTTTGGTGAGCTCTTGAGTATATTAGCATCTTCATATTTCTCCTCCAAACTGTTTCTATGTTGTCTACATATTCAGCTGGTTGTGCAGGAAATATTTAATAATTGAATAATAAATTGTAAGTAGTTGAAAAAGAATATATTGAAAGTTAACTTAAATTAATTATTTGGAAGTTTGATTTAAAGTGACTTGAAAATATGTTATTTAAATAAAGTCACTTTTTGGAGCAATAAGGATTATTATTTTAAAAAGGTAATTTAAAAATTAAATTTAGGAAAGTTCCTGAGAGATAATAAATTGGGTTTGAGGCATCTCATTTCATTCATTCTGGATATCTGATAGATCTGAAAATCATGGATGTGGAGATTGAACAGGTTCTTCAAGTACAACATTAGGATGAAAACTAGTGAATATTGGGTTCAGTGGTAAAACACTATCCCTAGTCAATATGGTGAAATACATTTATGGTTTCAATTTTCACGGAAAGATTTGCAGAGGGATTTATTGATGGGAGATTAATAATTTGTGATATACTGCAAACAAGAGAAATTATCAGAGCATTGTGGGAGTATGAAGGGTTGGTAGGAGATATTGAGTATGGATGCTGTGATACAAAGATAAAACTTTGAGACAAGGTTCAGATCACCACCAATTCTCCTATTCCCTTTAGGCACAACCTTTGAGGTCTTAATCAAACTAGGAACTAAACTCCCCTTATCTCTCAATAAAATAGCCAAACAAAAAGTTGCTGCAAAAATGTGAAGGATTCAAAGCATTGTCATAGTTTATGCAAATCATCTGATCCTCTTGCAAACCTTCTTTTGACATGACCCAATGCCCAAGAGAAGAAGAAGAAAGACCTAACTGCTGGAAGAGAAAGGGAACAGTGTCTACAAAGACTGCTTGACCTTTTCCAAATGAGCCTGCCAAACCTGCAACACCACATTGATCCTTTGCACCCGAAACTGCAGAGCCTTTATTTTGAGACGAAGAGCATATAAAGCCACGTGGTAGAAGGGAATTGCTACCTTGCCTGTGACCAGAAACAGGGGAATGTTCCTCTACAATTTTACTTGAAAAAGAAACAAGCCAAGATGCCTTGTGATCCTCATCTTCACCATCTTCAGCAGCCTCTGCTTCCTTCTCTGCCATTCCCTGAACCCTTGAAATCATAACAGCAGCTTGCAAAAACCATCCCATATTTGTCTTGTGATTATCTTCTTCTAGGAATTTGATTGTTACTGGTGTGTTTTCACAGCTAATGGGATGTTCAATATAAAAGGCATCCTATTTTTCTAAAAGTTTACTCATTTAATGATTAAATCTTTTATATATATTAGTTTTTTTTTACATGGAATCTCAAATATACTTTGTTTTATATGTTTTTTCCATCTTAAATTCCTAAAGTTCAATGCTATATGCAACTTGATATGTTGCTAGTGAGACTATCATTTGGGCATTTTGGGATGTACATTTTCAGGTCATTTACTTGCAAATAATATAACTACTAATATTTGCATGATTTTGTTAAATAATTTATTGTTTGCTCCATTGTGAATTTTCTAATTTACACCTTGTTTGGTTTAGGTGGGAGGAAAAATGACATCATTGGAGAAACATATTGGGGCTGTTAGTTTGAATACATTGTTTAAAGGCTGTGACTTTAAACTTGCCTCATGCCAAGGTCAATTGGATCAACGGATTGCAAAGGAATGTGGTTTCACCTCTCTTTCAGTACGAGCTGTGAAGGTATTTGGCAGAAGTACATTTATTGTAGATCTGCAAATAAGTTTTTAAGTTGAACAACTTTTGTATTTTGTAAGGTGGGCTAATGTCATGGAGCATTTGCTTACCCCAATTTCTTTCCTTTTCACATGCTTAATTACTTGTTACAGTACAATAGAAGGATCTAGCATAGTAAGTATTAGTGTTAGCATTCATTAAAAAGGTACTACTATAGCTGAATGCTACTATAAGTTTGTAAGAAATATAGTATTTTTTAGTCAAACACTGGAATTACATTTAAAAAAGGATAAGATTCGCGTTATGTATGTATGTATGCATTTGAACACTGGAATTACATTTTAAAAAGGATGAGAAAGCATACAAGATGATACCCAAGTTAGGCTGTATGGCAATGCAGAAAAGGGAAGTCCTAATTGACAGTTGATGAAATTTTTTATAGAGCAAAAAGTAAAGAGAATCTGAAACAAAAATGAGGGAACATTCCAAAACCTTTTCAGTTGGAATACATAGTTTGTTGAAGACCAAAAAGAGCATACGAGTTTATTCAGTTTTTGAACTTGAGATGTGGGAGGAGGCAAGGTTCAATTCTTCCCAAGTAGTTCCACCAAAATCATACAATGAGCCAAAAACCAAAGAATAGTGGGGAAGGGTATAGAGGTTCATTCCTCCCACAACCAATTCTAGTGAAGCAGTCAGTAGAGGGAACACATGTATAAGATCAATTAAAAGAAGGAATAATAGAAATGAAAATCCCCCTGGGTGGCTTCTCGAAAGTGGAGGGTGCTGCGGTATTTCTGAGTAATCTTTTGGGAGACTTTTGAAAAATCTTTCAGCAAAAATGATAGTTTTGACAGTATTCAGAAGAAAACACTTTACATAGCCACAAAATAAAAGGTGCAGGAAAAACCTGAATACTGTCCTAACTAGTAGTAAACCAATGGATTCATTCATAGATTGCAAAGCTTCATTTGAGGCTAAGTGCCAATAAGTTGCTTGAATGACACCAACCTTTTGTTATAAAAAATGATGGACCTCAAAGCTAGTTGAGAACATCCTTGTAAACAGGTGAAAAATGCTGTAAAGCTGAAAAAGCAGCCATAATATCCTGACCGGGGATAGAGAAACCATGCAGCACAAGGAACCTCTAGAGAGAGAATGAAATGGGCTGAGAACTAGAGAGGCTCTTTTTGGGCAATAGCAGCAGCTAAAACTTGGAAGGACATAAATAGCAGAAGTTTAATAGGGGTAATTCCCCGCATCTTTTATGAGAACTTTATATAGAAGATTTTTTAAAAACCACTAGAAATGCCCATAACAATAGCAAGTGGTGAAGATAATTCTGAGGCGCTCAATGGGTAAACCACAGAGAATATCCTTCTGTGGAGGTCAAATCCCAAAGATACATTAGCAAGACGCAGAGAAAAAACTTAAGGAAGGGGAGACAAGAGATCCAAAAGCAGTTTCTTAAACAAATACAAAGGATTGCTTAAAACGCCAGGATTCAAGATGCTCATTGCTAATGATGCCATACATGCATAGAAAATGAGCTTAAAAATTCTAAGTAGGTAGATGGCAGGAGAGGAGTTGAGCTCTTTGTTGATTACCTTTACCTATCATAAGATTTGAGTTAGCCATATTTTTGTGTTTTTTTCCCAATTTTTTTTGTGTCTTATAATTTTTTTTTTCATTTCTTTGTTGTATGCTTTATTGCATTTTCCTGTTATTAGCAACTATTACTCTTGTTATTTGCTGATTTTAGTTTCTTTTCATGTTGTTTATTGATGTCAAAGTTGGCATGTTTGAGTTAGCATTAATGAGTTTCCAGTTTAGGATAAATTTGACAAATTTATCCTGTGACAAAAATGTGCTCGATTACTCAATTTGTAGTAAAGTATGATTAAGGGAAACACTATGGCAACTTTGTTATTAATTGGTTGACATCTTGTTAAGGTCGAGTAACTTAGTTTAATATTATAATTTATTTTTTGAAGTGAAGATATGTGGAACATAATTCCATATTAAGGGCACCGAAGAGTTCATATCTATTTCCTGACTAGTATATAGTCCATGATTTTCAACACTATTGATGCATATCTAAACCCAATTTATTGTGCTCAATGAGATAGTGGTTTGTGATATGCCTTGGATAATTTTAATACCAGTACCAATGAGTTACCGAATAGTGGAATCCTTGAGTTAATGTTTTTATATGAACTCAACAATTCACCAAGTTGCAATATCCTTGGGAATGATTAGTAGGTCAAGCCAACCTACTTTAGGGCTGATAAAGTTTTCTGAAGTTTTACTATATAATATAGTGATGTTTATACTGATGGGGTTTATATCTCGTTTTGTAATCCAACTGAATGACTTCTGTCTTACTTCCTTTTATACTGTATTATTTGGTTACATAGTGTTAGCAAGTTTTTGGTATCAGTCTTTGGTTTCATGCTTTTTTGGGGTTCATTTAGATCATGTAAACCTAAGACACAATTCCTGCATGGTATTAGACCTTATGGATTAAACTCCCAAGCTTCAATCTCATCTGGCACAAAGTTCATGGGGGGCTTTAACAATCAACTTGAAGACTGATTATGTTCTTATCCCATAATTTGTTCATTTGAAGAGAACGAACTTCTTTTTTTGTTTGAACTTGGATCTAGGGCTTTGAAGCTGCTGCCATAATTTCTTTGTCATCTTGCATTTTGGATGGATATGTTTCAACTCTTACTGTCTGAATTTAGAAGATCATATGATGTGAACAATGATTTCCAACTCTCATTTATCTTTGAGATACTGCTGACTGAAGGTTTCTCAAATGACTCTTATATCTTGAAAAAATTGTGGAGTTATCTAGATCTTTAAGAGCGAGCATACTTTTTGCAAAAATCAGCAAAGGTTTCTTTATTGCACCTTTTGCTGGTTTGGGCATGTATTCCTTCAAAACCATGGTCAAAGTTTGTTGACTATCTTGCAAAAGGGATGTTTTCTCTAATATTCAAAATTTTGAATCTTCTAATTGTTGTCGGGATAATTGTATGTACGGGTTATTATATTAGTAAAGTATTATGTTACTCTCGGTCGTTAGCGACCGAGAGGTTAGACAGTTACGTCACGACGTTTCAGTCGTGGCCCTTCGGGTACTTTATATAATCTCTCGGAGGTTGGACATGGGATATGATTGTATGATCATTACGATGTAAATGTACTTGCCAGTATGGAATGATTAATGAAAGTATTTATTATTCTATGATACATTTTGTGTTTATTATATTTCCTGTACTATGTCTGTGCAATACTAAGTTTACCCCAGTAGGTAAACATCTGGCGCCGTTGCCTAGACGTACTCGGGAAGAGAGTTGAGGGAAGGATTTATGCCCAATGTCTTAAATAAAGATAGAAATAAAAAGGCACGAGATGACGAAGTGGAAGCTGTACAGAAGGCTTTGATCTCCGCGCAACAGCGTGAACGTCGGTGTAGGCTGAGGCAACTTGCCAAAGACCAGTTTGCCGGAGGGTTGCCCGAAGGGAACCCCGGAAGTGGTACGGAAGGTGCAGGGGCCGACTAGGAATCGTTCATCTCGCCAGAACATTGGAGAGTGCGGAGTAGAGAAGAACTACTCGAAGAAACACGACTTAGACAAGTCTTGCTTCAGGAAGAGCGAGACCAGTTTGAAGACTTGAACCGCACGTGGTGTGCGGAGGAAGGGAACTACGAAGGTGAGCGCATTGCCGAAGGCACACGGGGAAGCACAACTGAAGGCACACGGGAAGGTACGACCGAAGACACACGGGACGCGCAGGCAAACCCGCCATTGGAGCCAACGACTCCACACAATACGGTTCCACCTGCTACACAAATACAAGTACCATTAGTAATCAGCCAAGGGAACGTGGGCGCCAGTTCTAGCACAAGCGGTGCAGGAGCACAAAATCCACTGTGCACGCAACAACCAAAATCAGCCCGACCAACCATGGCGACACAAGGAAAAGTTGCCAAAATTCCACAATGATGGAAAGGACGATCCAGTACGGCATTGCCGTACGTGTGAAACCATCTGGGCAGCCAATGGGGTGACTGACCAGAACGAATGGATGAGGCAGTTCCCTGCCACACTGAGAGGCGTGGCCATTGACTGGTATGCGGATCTGGATAGAACGAACATAACCACATGGGATGACCTGAAGGGGGGATTCGAGAAGGAATTCCGGCTACTACGAGATGATAATGAGATAGTCTGAGAGATTTATGGAACGAAGCAAGGGAAGAGGGAGACCGTACGAGCGTATGGCCGCCGGCTCAAGGAATTAGTCGGAAAGATGGAAAGCCAACCGGCTGACGGCCTAAAGAAGAGGTGGTTTGTCAAGGGCTTGAATCCTAAGCTACAACGGAAGATGAAAATTGTGCCTCCGACATCCTACAATGATGCATACAACCGGGCCATGGACCTGGAAAGCGAAGATAAGACAGCCAAAAAGAAGAAGAATAGATCTTCGTCATCTGAAGACGATACGTCCGAAGAGGAGAGTGGTAGCGACGAGAAGCCGAAGAAGAAAGTCACGGCCCTTCAGAAGGATATAGAACGGATGTTAAAAGAGTTTAAGACAATGAAGGGGACAACAAGCAAGGATGATGAACTGTGGTGCACGGATTGTAAGGAGAGCGGCCACACGAAGGGTGCCTGTCCCAAGAAGGCATTCTGTGACATCTGCCAGATTATGGGACATTCTACGAAGGAATGCCCATACAATCTGAAGGCACGTAACTAGCAAGTGCTTTATACACAAGAACAACCATCCACATTAGGGGGGACGGAACCAAACAATAATGCATCTTCAGGAGGTTACCGTGGCAACCAGCGAGGTGGAGGAGGGAACAATAATAATTCTACCCGTAACAGGGTCCAGTATGACGCGAAGGGACGCCCAATGATCCAATGTAGGGCATGCAACCAATGGGGTCATTACGCAAGTGAGTGTAACAATAGTGACGCCCCTCAGCATCTGTGTCGGTGGTGCGGCCCTGGGGACTATGAAGATGCTAATTGTCCGAAGTCTGGCGTAGGGGCCAATCTGATTGATATCGAAGGCAACACACGGATTAAAGAAGCTATACTTGCTCTTACTCGAGGGCAAGCGAAGGAAGCCTGCTACCCCCATCCCCGAATGGAGAAGCAGAGAATGGCGAAGGCAAGGGAGGAAATAGAAAGGGCAATGAAAGCCCAACGGGGAGAGACACACGAATCATCTGGACCCTACTGCACGGACGCGGAGAGGAACATTGTACGGTAGATGATTCAACTAGAGGTGCCTGTCAAGCTGGAGGACCTCCTATACACCATGCCTCAATTGGGGACAGTGTTGTTGGGTACAAAGGTTGATAAACCCAAACCGAGACACACGGATGCTTCCATATCGGGAAACTCGGTGACAAATCCAATGTTGCTCGCCGTCAACAATGGCAGACATCCAGCCGTGGTGGAGATGGGCATCCGGGGCACCATCCTAACGGATACTATAGTAGACGGCGGATCCGGGGTAAACGTCCTTCCGGAGGACACATGGAAAAAGCTAAGGAAGCCCACTCTGTGGCCACCTACGTTTAATCTGCTAAGTGCCGACCAGCACGGGATTAAACCCCTCGGCACGTTGATGGCACAACAAGTCACCGTGGGTGCACAACCATTTGTGCTCGACTTTGTGGTCATTTCGTTGAAACAGAAAGGGTATGATGCCATACTCGGAAGAGGATGGCTGATGGCAGCGAAGGCAAACCACAATTGGAAACGGAATACACTTTCGATAGAGAGCGGAGGCAAGAAATTTACTATTGATCTCCGGACCCAGTTGGTGAGCGAGGAACTTGCCTCTTCCTTGGGATCCGAATCCGAAGGGGAGAATGACCCACAAGACGAAGGCAAAGAGGGGATGGATCCGGATGCCGAAGGGATACTAAAACTCGGAGGATGCTGTTCGGAGGATGACACAGACTCATTAAATGGATTGTTGCATTGGCAGCAGGAGGACTATGAGATGTTCTCACCCTCCTGCAATGTATTAAGCGTCGAAGAAGAAGAGCCAGATCAATATCCTCTAGAGTACGGGGAGTATAAGGAAGGAGAAGCTACAATGGACACCGTACTTGCACATCAGTTTAAAAACAAGGAGGCTATGAAGTATGAAGAACCGACGGTGAAACCTTTGAATCTGGGTACGGAGACAGATGAGAGAAATTTGAAAACCATCGCCACGGGAGACGACTGGAATCCTGTGTGGAAGACTGTAACCGTCAAACTCTTTATTCTCCTTATTATGTACGAGAAGGAGACTGTGGTCCTTGTAGAATTTATGGTTCCAAGCTTTTGGATCGCCATTGAAAACAGACTTGGCGACAAGGAGAGGGAACGACTACACACTCTGTGGACTCTCGACGAACGGATACATGACGGCAGCAATGGGACCAAATTGAAACTTTACCCGGAGAGGATGGATCCGAAAGGAGGGACAGAGCAACCGAGAGGGACTCGACAGGCGTCCGTACGGGTGACCAGAGAAGCCTCCAGACAGAAAATTGAAAAACACCCGTATGGCTATGCATGACCGTATGGAAAAAAAAAAGAAAAAAGAAAAAAAATATATATTTAAAAAAAAAAAGAAAAAAAAAATAATAAAAATTTGAAAAAAAGCAATTGTCATTGTACGGAACCGTACGACACCTGAAAAGTGCAAGTCAAAACCACCGTACGACGTTACAAGGTGCCGTACGGCTATCAAGCAAAAGCTTGAGTTTTAAACTATCGCACAACAGTCACACCATACAGTACGGCAAGGCACGACATTGCAAGTTAAGCGCACCGTACGACAATTAAGACCGTACGCAATCAAGGGCCGTACGACGCCAGCAGGTCGAGTTGAAATTGCAACGTACACTCACGTCAGTACGACAATTATTGTAGATATGTCCGTATGGCGGAGGGAGTGAGAAGGCACCGTACGGAGTTGTATGGCAAGTAAGTCTTTGGAGGGATTTGAAATACAACGTACGCTGCTCCCAATACGGACACATTTTCCTACGGTCAAAGGATAAACTGTACCCTAGGGATTGTGAGCAACATTTCGTCCAGCATCAGCAACCGTACAGTTAGAAGAGACTGTTCAGCAGTAGCAACATCGTCGTACGATAGAGAAAAGGGAAAATAAATAAGAACAAGGACTGGCAGCAGAGCAAGAAGAAATTAAAAAAAAAAACAAAAAACGACGACAAATCAAAACAATTCAAAATGAATAACGTATGGTACCGAAGGGTAGGACATAATGAGGTAGTAAGGAAAACATAAGCGCTTTACAGAAAAGAGTGTGGGATCAGAAGAAAATCACAAAATGGTGTGTTCCATAGACTTTTTGTGTGGGTTTGAGAGTGCTAATTTGGTCTTGGCGGCGGGGGCGCTGCCCCTCGACCTCGCTGGGGGCGTTGCCCCCTAGACCCCCAGTCGGTTCAGTTATCAACCCTTGGAGAGTGTGACCTGTTGATGAGATTGGAGCTGCTATAGGCATGGAGTGTCTGCATGTTGGAGGTGAAGAGAGCACTGGAGCAAGTCTTTCAAGAGGGGTACTACGCTTTGAGGCACTTGGAGTAGGTGTTGGCTGGACGTGAGACTGTCTTGGTGGATGCATAGAGAGCTCGGGAGGAGCTGACCACCCAATTGGAGGCAGTAGAGCAACACTTGGCTCAGCGTACCCAGGAGTTGGAAGCAGAGAAGTTGGCACGGGTGGCTATCAAGGTCAGATTGGCTAGGGAGACAGTATGGTGTTAGCGGAGGCTATAGCTGAACAGTATGTTTTGGAGACAAGTTTGGTGCAGGCACGAGAGGAATGGGATGTGACGGAAAAGACCTACTAGACGCAGCATTGATGGGGAGGGCGGCACTTCATCTTTTCAGGGACGCCCCTCTGCCCCTTCTCAGTGATTTTCTTCTTCTATGTGGTTTATTTCATCTCCCTGTTGTTGTAAGTCGTCGGAGACGACTTGTTTTTTTTGGGGGGGATGATGTTGTCGGGATAATTGTATGTACAGGTTATTATATTAGTAAAGTATTATGTTACTCTCGGTCGTTAGCGACCGAGAGGTTAGACAGTTACGTCACGACGTTTCAGTCGTGGCCCTTAGGGTACTTTATATAATCTCTCAAAGGTTGGACATGGGATATGATTGTATGATCATTACGATGTAAATGTACTTGCCAGTATGGAATGATTAATGAAAGTATTTATTATTCTATGATACATTCTGTGTTTATTATATTTCCTGTACTATGTCTGTGCAATACTAAGTTTACCCTAGCAGGTAAACACTAATTATGGTGGGAAAGGTTCTCTATGTTGCCAAGTGGGATGTTTTGGTTGGTTGCTTAGCATTGTGGGGAATTGGTGATGACTTGGCAATGGTTGGGTGATGCAGATGGGCAGAATTGTTGTTCCAGGGATGAAGTGGTAGCGGGGTGCATGAAAGTCATAACTCTAGTAGTGTGATTTTATAATAACTGACATTACCCCTTGTTTGCAAGAGTAGAATTGTGGGTGCAGTTACTAGAGTGATTGCTTCGAGTGGGAGATCATGAGTTCAAAAGTTGTTCTCAAACTTTCACTGAGAACAACCCTTGGAGGGGTCTGCAGATGATGACATGCAATAGCTTCTGTTTGGATTGGCATGGCACATTTGATTGTTGACATATGGGGGAGTTGGCCCTTCATAAGACTGGCTTATAGTACACTCATATTAGTCCAAACAAAGTTTTAAACATTTTTAGGGAATCAAGGAAGCACAAGATGCCAAGTGGCAAAGCACAATTGATTTCTGATAGGAAAAATAAGTGGCAAAAAGCAGCAATTCCTAATTGGTTGCAGATTGGCAAATTATAGTGTGAGAAGTGGCAACATAGGTGCATCTCTCTCTTTTAATGATTCTTCAAGATTTTGAAATGTGATTTAAGTGGGTAATTCTACTTTGGTAACTAATCTTTTGCCATATCATTTACATACATTTTTGATATTTTAGATGCTATCTATTTGGAGCCAGAATTCTTGGATTTTGGTGGCATTGGACCCTTCTTTGTGAGCTTACAAGTATGTCTCCCTCTTCTATGCTCAACGAGCAAAATTACATAGTTTCAAGGGAGAATATACAGTGCTTTAGATAAGGTCAAGGGTTTATGGTGGATTGCTATCAGCAACGAAGAATTTAAACTTTCCAATGATGGTTTCCTAAGCTGAATGGAATCTCATGTCTATATTTGTTAGCACACATTGGGGGTCCTTTGTTTTCACTTTTGCATTATCAAGAATCTTGATGTTGTTTGGAATAAAAACAAGTAGTAGCTCAAATTTCAAAAGTGTGAATTTACCTTATGCTTTCCAACATTAGCAAAATCGTTTAAATCTTGCTCCATTAGGGTTTTATAGGATTGAGGAAGTTTGGCACAAGTCCATTGACTCTACTATTTGATAAATTAAATACTTGAACTAACGAAGAAATAATAATGTATACTAGTTTGAGAAGTAGAATATATCTTTATTTGCACATGAAGCTATCTTAGAAGTAGACTAGCAATGCTTAGGCAATGATCAGAGTCGATCCAATCATATCATACTACTTTCCTTGATTATACAAAATCTATTTAAAGGACTTGATGGTTGCCAAGAGGAACACAACCATTGACCGATTCTTGGTTATAACTACCCAAAGTTGACAAACATATAACATATAGTTGGATAAACATAATAATAGCATTGTGCACTAACTCCAAAGTCCAATGATATTGTTTTTGTCCATGATATTTCATGTTTGACTTTGACAATGATCTCACTCTATGATGTAAACAAGCCTTTAAAGATCTTGAAGGGTGATGCAGTGTCTTTAAGCTTCATCCAATTGACTTAATCTATGTTAGATTCCTTACATTGCTGTCAAGCAAATATGCACTCAAGCCTTCATACTTAGAAGCCATGATCACAACAAACACCCTTTTCACCTTACACACACGTCTAAATGCAAAATTCTAGCTGAGTTTGGTAACCTTCTTAGACTTGAAGCTTTCCTCAACCTTTACATATGTTTATACATATTGTATCCTTGTGCCAATCTAATAGCCCCTTAACCCCACATGGTGTTCTAGGCCTTTTCTCCTTATGCTAATAATGTGCATTGGATGCTATAAGACTTCTAGTGTAGCAAACCTCATAGATGAGCTCTTATTTGTGAAGATGGAGAGGGAATCCTCACAAAACAACAATCCCAATAGTCGGTGTCATGCCCCTGATTATGACATGATCATATTCACTATGCTAATAAAGAAAATTGTCTTATTCCATAGTGGTGTGACCCTTTCACACCATCGCCCCATTGCAAATGGGGACTCCCCTCTTTTCATTTTTTCAGTTGTAGGGTTTTGGTAGTAGAGTGACAATTTTGAGCTCCAAAGTTTGAGGAGTGGTCAGGCTTTGAAGTCCCCAAATGAAAATGTAAGTCAGTCTCGAGGTTTTGAAATCAAAATCAAGGAAATATTGCTAACTGTTAAGGCGTTCTGATGAGTTAGTTTGTCCTTATGAACATTAAATTTCCATCTTGCCTTTGAATTTGAGCAAAAATGATGAAATGTTGCAAGTTAGTGTGAAAAGTTGTTTCCACTCCTGGCAAGGAAGAATGAAGGAAATTGAAGTCAAAATCGTCAAAGTCCTTATGGAAATTGAATTCCCACTAAGCAATCAAGTCAAAACCAAAAAATCCAGATGGAGGTTGATTTTCCACTCTTGGGAAGGAAGAATTAATGAAATTGAAGTCAAAATCCTCAAAGGCCTTATGGAAATCGAATTCCCAAAATACTACCAAAATTTTTCCTAATTCATTGTTGTTTTCATGGTGAATACTTGTGAAGTTTTGGAGTGTTGCATAGTTTTCACATTTCTCACTTTAGTTAAATATTGTTGAGTAGAAGTTAAAAGTTGTTAAGTTAAATAGATGATGAAAGATGTTGTTGATTCATGGTGAAACTTGTGCTCATACCTTTTGGTACTTGTTGATTGCAAGTAACAGTGTAAGGTTGGTTTGAACCCCATTGCAAACACTTCACTTCAATTGCTTGATGTTCATTGATTTGCATAGTTTATGGTTTTGATGAGCATAAGTAATTTGAAAATCATACATGCACCCTTAGAAGATATCACCCTCCTTAGCATAGTTGAGTTGGCGAAGCAAGGATGGTTTAGTTTCACTAGAACATCAATAGTATCTTGCATTAGTAGAGTTAGAAGTAACAATAGCCTAGATTTCTAAATTCTCATCCCATTTGCAATTTATTTCTAATCATTGTGAGTAGCTGTTGCACTCAAATTTCCATATCTTTCGCATTTAGAAAGTTGATAGATCCTCCACAAGAGGCTAACGTAAGTCCCCAAGTGATTATCAATAAATCACATCATAAAAATTGAATTATGTCCAACAGAAAGTTGCAAGTATGCAGTGTGAACCTTAGGTCCTCTTCATTTGATCACACAATATCCTACATTGTTTAGCATTTGAAGTTTCCTTGTTCCAGAGAGGATTGGATATCTAGTATTCTATCTTGCATGTTGCAGTGGTCACAAAACTCACATCAACATATACTTCACAATCTTCAGATTGAACGCCTACAAGCATTTACTTGGTAACTAAAGACACCATCCAAAATTGCAAAGAAACTTTGAAGGATATCCTTTACCTAGCTGATCGATTACTTCACATCTGATCGGAGATTCAAATAACTAACTAATTGCTAATTAGCCTTGGAAAAGGCACATGACAATTGGAAAGGATGCAGCCTTGGTAAAGGGTGGTAAACATGAAAAAGGACACAACTCTTCATTAGAATCGAAGGATATATAGATCTGGTCAAGGTTGATATTCATTGTTGTAATTAAGTTATTCTATCTTGGTTAATTTACGCCCAGGTACTAATTACACTTTACTTGAGCTTACTTAGTGAATTGCATAGGAGTAGTTGGAGCATTTCCACTTTATGTGGACTTATTATATCATTTTATCATCCTCCACCTTTGTCGCACATACTTTATTATACATTGCGGGATGATCCACCTTTGGTGGACACATGTGATTCCACCTTAGATGGGTGATAAGTTGTCTCCTGATTATCATGTAATGAGATGACACTTGTCATTGTCTCATTCACTCCTTTGTACTCACCTTGGCTATACAACCAAGGGGTTTCCTATGTAATATCCAATCCAAATTCATGTTGATTCTAGTTGAGTCAATCAATCCATTGTAGTTATTGTATTGCATTCTTGGCGAGAATACAATTTATTCTTATCATATTATTTCTTTCTTGTTATTGTTCTTTCCATTGCCTCTAGATCTTGGGTGGCTACCTTTATAGCCAAATCTTACAATATCAAAGGCATCAAAGAAAGAAAAACAATTCCATTCCAGCAATCAAGCAATCAGCATCATTTATCATCAAAGAGAAAATCAGTCATAAACATCAGCATTCAGACCAATTGATCAATCAAGGCAAAATTATCATTTATTGCAGGCAATAGTAACGTTATTCATTTTGTGGTATGCAGCATAGCAGTATTCTCATGAATAATTATTCTCATATAGACACATACAATAATACGCAATAGTAAAGACAATATTATACTTGATACATAATCTCCCATATATTGGATATGAACATCTGGATTCTTAAATTGCTGCAATCAATTATGAGGATGTTAATAAGGAAATACAAGGAGGGAGAACTGATATAGGCTTCCTCACCAGGTACACCACCTCATGAAGAATGGGTGGCAGAATGCCACATGAGGCCAAGAGGGATGGTATATCCGCAATTGGGCTGAGTGTAGAGGATCGCTTTGGGCACCCTATTGTAGTTTCCCTACAAGGAGGAAGAACTGATATAGGCTTCCACACTAGGTACATTGCCTCATGAAGAATGAATGGTAGAAGGCCACATGAGGCCAAGAGGGATGGTATATCAGCTCTTCAGCCTAGGGAGGGGATTGCTTTGGGCACCCTATTGTAGTTTCCTCACCAATCTCTACCTACGTTACCAGATTCACTCTTGGACTTGGGAATTCCCGGTTCGGTTTGCTCCAAATTTCGATCCTTATCAGATTCGGTTAAAAGTCTGCTGCAGAGACTGAAATTTGTTGGGAATTTTCGCGGAGGAACCCAGGCGGAATTTTGATGAATTTTGGGCGACTTTGGTTTCCAGCAAAGAAACCCAAACAAAATCTTGCAGAATTTTGAGCGAATTTGGTCCAAAAACACCTTTTGTTGACTTTTTCAAAAAGTTTTTTATTTTTGCCAAATTAGATCTATTCGACCCTCCAACCCTAAAAGTGATCACTAAAAAGACCAAAAAGGTTGTTTTATATGTCATTTGTGCATTTGTGAATGAAAAAGTAAACTTCTTGCCTGCATTGCTAAACTTTCTTGTTTGGTTGCCATTGCTCAAGGAGTGTTGACATGTGATTGTTGCATGCTCTAAGCTTGTTTGTGAGCTATTCCTACGTGGTTGCAAGTGTGGACAACTCCTCAAAGACATTGAAGAGGAAGATTCTAACAAAAGAGGTAGGCTACCTAGTGATGCCAAGGCTGACATTGCTAGTACTGATGCTAGTGGCACTTTTTGTGCTTCTAATTTGCAACAGCAGAATGATGATGATTTGTTTGATGGTTTTTGATGATATTTGATCAGTGATAGCTGATTATTAATGTTGACATTATTGTTTTTGAACCGAAACATTTTTATGGTGGTGTATTTTGGCATTTTGTTATGTCATTTGGACTAAAACGTTAATATATATGGTGGTGTATTTTTCGATGTTGCTTTAATATTAAAATAGTGGTGTATGAACATATTTGCTGCTGCATATGTGTACATACATATTGTAATGTCCCCTTTTTGGGACATTAGAAGTCAATTAAATAATTAAATTTTAAGTTGTCAAATTATATAAAATTAAATGACAACTTAGTTTAACTATTTAATAAAGTATTAAAATGACTTTAATGTGTTGATGTTATTATAGCTATGGTCGGATTCCTTCAGGCCAACATAGATAACATAAAGGTTGTAATAATATAATTATTGTATTGACAATAATTATATTATATATTATATTAAATTGAAAATATAATTATTATATTAATAATAATTATATTAAATGATTATTTTATTAAATAATTATTATATTGTATTATTATATAATAATATGATAATTATATAATTATATAATTATGCCATAATATAATTATTATGGAAAAGTGGTGTCCCTTGGTGACAGGGCACCACCAACATATATGATGGAAGAATGAGTCTTCCTCTAAGGAGATTGAATCAAATACTTACAATCAGAAATTTCAACTTGGTATCAAAGCAAGAACAATTCCCTGCCTGCGATAAGAAAATAACAAACTGGTTGAGCTAATCTACGGGAATAAGGAGCATATTTATGGGCATGATCATGGCTTCAAAAGGATAGATTTGAGTTTTGATATTTTCCAGGAAAGTTAATTTGATCAACGAAATCCTGAGGAAGTTGCTGAGGTCTCCATTTTGCCAATATGACTCTACTAACCTAGTTGGATGGGTGAATGAATTGCTCGAAAGATCTTTTGACACCATTATCAATGGTGTACGAATAGTATTTTTCAGACTTGGTATTTGCAAGAGTTGTTTACCTATGGTTCCAGTAGCCTTCTTGTGATGACTGTGTTGCAGCTCTTACCATCTCCACCGACACCTGTAGATGGAATTGGTATTATTCAACATCATCATTGAATTTGGTTTGGCAACCATTTGGGTGGAAGTTTGTGTCTGGTCTGCCAACACATTTGGCATTGTCGACCACGGTCGGGAGATTATTATTTCATATGATCTTCCTAGCTCGGTTGTCCTTGCAGAGTTCCGGCTCTACTACTGAAGATTGTATCGCATACATAAGAAGAGTTGGTAGCGGCTATGATACTTGCCTGTTGAAGTCAATATTCTCACTGCAGATCTTAAAGAAGACTCCCATGGTATTGTCGAGGTCTAAGATAATCATAAGATGGGGGCATTCCTTCGATCCTTCCATCTTTTCCTTCTGTAGATATTGAGCAGTTGATTAAAAATTCTCGACTCAATGCAAGTCCACACAATGCGTTAAAATGAATTTATCAGATTTTTGGGGGAATTTGCGTCCCGTGTTAATCTCAATGGCACAACTGGGTCACATGGAATAAACTAATAGGCTGGAGAGGATATGCTTCCAAGCTACTGTGTTCATGCATCATAAGAAGAGATATTGAATTTAAAAAGGAGAAAAAAAGAGGATATTTCTACACAAACATATCTGTACAAGTCTAGTGATTCATAATATACAACAGTGATCATCAAATAAGACTGGCAAAGAAGAATTCAGAAAATGACAGCAACAAAAACAAAGAAGGCAGTAATAATAAACCCAATATAGAATAATGGAATGATTGTTTACGCAAGTTGGTAGATATAAACAGCGATGCAGTCATATCTTTGACCTTTCCTCTGCAGTAAACAACACCGGCAGCAATAAATTAAGGCAGCAACATCATTAACCTTGATTGCCCAAGCAACCAGCTCTTTCCCATTCATACTATCATCATTCATCAGCAGCGATTACATAAGGAAACCGTTTTAAGGGAGTGGATAATTAGAGAGGAGCGATATCACTATTGGAGAAGGGATATATTGGCAGCGCTTCACCACATCAAGTCTCCCCTTTCTAATTAATACTTGCGTTATATTAAAGAGTAGCATCGATATCACACTTAATGAGTAGCTGCGTAAGGTGCAAAGGTGGCGACATTCTATTAGCCTCAATTTTATGAGGAACAATATTTTTAATATTGTAAGGCTGTTATTAAAAGCAGCGATATTGATATACAAAAGAGGTTAGATATATGCATTAAGAGGCATTGATTTTCTCCTGCCATGTCAACATATGCAAAGAGGTGTGATTTCTCCAATAAGAAGCCAGTATTATCTGCTGCGATATAGCCTTGGCGACATTTATATTGTCCATCAATTTCCATCAACAACAATATACAAAGGCTATAATATAAAAGGCATCATTATATAAAAGTGGTGGAAATATTTAATATATGAATTCATTCAAAAATAAAAAAAATCTGTGGTGGCACGATATACTCAAAGACTTTAAATTTTGAATTGTCAAAAGGATCATTTAAGATATTGCGATGATGCGGATATGCGTTGTCATGCCCTGCCAGGGAACCCGGAAGGACATACAAATAAACAAAGAATAGTGTAATCTTTTTTTGTGTACTTACTAAATTCAATTAAGTATTACGTCCTAACAAGTTCCCCTTAAGGTTTATTCTCTAAATTCTGTAGTTAACTTTTCATGAAATGCATTAAGTTAAAAACATGCATAAAAGTAAAATTCATTGATTCATTTATTTCTATAAGTAAGAGACAAGAAATAGAGAAACTAAACAATGATATATCAATTTATTGCTTCCATACTTCTTTCCTTTACAACATGAAATTACCACAGCAAATTAAATTCAAGAACCCTTTAATATTTACATTTTTCATACATAACTTGAAATATATCATCTACAAGAATATTACAGTTTGTCTTCCCTTCCCATCATTTTCCTGAAGATACCCTTCCCCAAATGCATAGATGCATACAATATTTCTTTCACATTACAAGGCCTTATAGGCTTACATGAGTTTGAACAACTTCTTACAATGTTCTTACAAACATCTCCACAAGATACAATAAGCAAAATAGAGAGAGCAATCTGCAACATCTTCAAATGCTCCAAAATTTGCAACCTCGAACAAGAATTCACCACCCAACCACGTGGATCCACAAAGGTCCACTCCCTCGTGCTAGGAGAAAGAACCATTATTCACACAAGGGAACTAAGCAAGTCTAAGGTAGTGAAGTATCCAACCCCAACACAAAAACAACACTTACAAAAACACAAAGAACAATAGAGGAGTCTTCCTGGGATGCTGATCAGGTGAGTGTCATCGCATAGTCCAATGTGTTGGGATCTTTCCTAACAGTCATGTACTTTGGCGCCCTTAAGCGGCCTGCCCCAGTAGCCACAATGACCCCGGTACTCCAACAGGACCTATGCGGCCATAATTAAATCTTTTATCTTCTTAAAGGTTAAATTAATCCCACCCATACCCAAACTGGTTTTTGAATTATATTATTCTTTTTTTTAAAACTTACCCAAAGGTTATCCCTCTAGCCTCCTTGGCCTGGATCCTGCAGTGAGCCACTCACCTGGGGTACCTAGGAATCCTACTCACAAATAGGTCATCAAGGATGAAAACTTCCATACTGGCATCCCTCCCGTGTAACCTACAGGGCAGGGTGACCGTATACCCTTCCCAAAGTTATCACAAGGAAACATCTACATAAAGAACCCAACATCCTACCCAAGGCTTTCTGGTCTAATCAGGACTACCAAAGTGGCCTCTAGCTAATCACAACATCCTTTCTATGGGTTTACAGAAACGAATCACAAACCATCCCAAGTTCATAAGAATACAATTGATTATCCAATAAGTTGACTATGAAAATCAGATTTAGAAATAACTAAATTATGTCATCTAACATAAATTAAATTAGGACTAAATAGATTTAGATTAAACACCAAGTCAAATCAATCTATTTAGAAGAATAACCACATATATATGAAATCTACAAAAATTTATTCATAACCTTTAAAATTTTGAATAAAATAATAAAAATAGACTATAAAAATAATAATTAAAGCTTATTATAAATCATTTAATACAAATTAAAATAATTTATAATAATTAAAATTTTATTAAAAACATTTAAGAATTTTAATAAATAAAATTGATATTTATAAAATAAACATATAATATTCTTCATTAAATAAATTAAAAAATTTATAACATAACATTAAAAGTTTGTTAAATAAATTTAAAATTTTATTAAGACCCTCCCCCAAAAAAATTTATTGAAAGTTTTTTTAAAGAGCCGTCGGGGGAGGGGATGACCCACCCCCCCTTCCGCCTCCCTTTCGGTGGGGAAGGCCCCACGGGTTGAGCCCGTGGCGAGGCCCTGCCGTTTGGCAGTGAGCCCCCGCGTGACTCCCCGATGGGGTCGGGGGATGGGGTCCTCGATCCACCGAATTTTTTTTTTATAAAAGAAAATTTAATATTTAACTTTTTAATTATATGTATTATTATTACTTAAAAGTAACTCTCCCTTTTTTTTACATTTAATATATATAACTTTTGTCCATTATAGTTTTTTGTAAAGAGTAAAAACTTTTATTCAGAAATAAAATTACTAGTCTAATTTTTTTATAAGGTAATTACTATTACTCTGCCTTAAAAATTAATAGTAAGTTACACTAATAAGGTAAACCTATTATATTAAAAATAAATTTAAAGTTTTCCCAAAAATGTACATTTATTCCTTGTTACTAAAGTTTCCCGATTTAATTTTCACCCAACCCAACGAAAACAAATCAATAATAAAAAATTCTTTAATATATTAATTTCATAATCCCCGGACAAACATACTAAAACAAATATTACTTTATCGAGCATAGATTTTATCCTAAGAACACAAAACCAGGTCTTAGATTAATTACCATACTATATGGATTTTATTATTATTATTAAACTTTCTGGAAGTCACACAGGGAAGGCACCATGAAAAAATAGAGAGGGAAAAGAGAGAGAGAGACACATGGAGACTTTTTAAGAGTTAAGAGCCTACCTAGAAACCTGTGCCAAAGGTTCCTAACTCTATACTTTTCCCCAAGCCTAGCTTTCCCCAATCCGTGTGCGGTTTCCTCAGACATCCTATCTTGGCCCCCGAAATCTCCTGTTATCCATACTTAGGAGAAACTTCATAATAAATAAACCTCTGGGTAGTTCCAGAGGTTGAGGGCATTGCTTCCCGTAAAGCAACGTCCTTACCTACCTCATAAAATACGTTAAATACTAATACTAATCATAAAATTAGTTTTACCCCATAGGTAGCTACTTTCTACCTACCCTCCCCGAACTGACTTACCCGTATACCAAAATATAAAATAATTAAATCCTCCTACTATAGTTTTATAAATATTAAAAAGAAACATAACCACTACTTCTAATATTAATACCTTATTTCCGAGTATGCTCCTCAAGGAAGTCACCAACCCAATGGAACTTGGGACCCCTCACAAATAGGAGGTCTCGAGTTCCACTCCCACCCCCTACTAACAAGAAAGAGAGAGAGTCTAAAAGGTAGGACTAGGTAATTAGTTATATATATATATATATATATATATATATATATATATATATATATATATTCATAACCCATACTTTACCTTTTTCTTCATTAAGCATTTATTTGATTTATCTAATAACACTTTATACATACTACTTTTAATGAAAACGCTCATAGGAATAACCATAATCATAATAATATTCTAAATGTATACAGGTATGCATATACGTGTGCACCCATATATGCATGCTTGTATACATAATTAACACACACACACACACAGAAATATTGTAATTCTACACCCTTCATGACCAGTTTAAAGGAGATTGACATCAAAAGATACAAGAACCCATATAAACATCCCAAAAGGCCAAAACCAGAGATGGGTCTACAATATAAAAAGCTTTAGGGTTTTCCCATGTGTGAACTCCGGTTCATCTCCGAACAACAACTAGTTTGAGGATTGAAGGCACGCTCAAACCTGTGTAGCTAGCTAGAGTCGATGCCTGGTACCTGCACACACCTACGTCACCGAGAAGTAACAACGACATATATATATGTATATAAACATGCAACTAATAACAAGCATGGAAGGAGGAGTGCGACATCGTGTGGATCTCCCGTAGGAGTGACTACGATTGCCTCCCCTCTTTCGGCACACACACCAAGAAGGATACATATAGATCATACCATAGAAGCATAAATCGTTTTGGGAAAAAAATGACAAACCAAAAGAGTACGATTTTTTGAAAAAATCAAGAAAAAATTGGATTTACAAAAAACGTAAAAAATTGAAAAAAACAGTCAAAAATTACTTTCTAAAAAAAAAAATGGAAGGGCATTTCAACAACATAAATATATTGAGAGCAAATAAAATATAGAGTTCAACCATTAATTGTAGAAAATACATTTTTATCGTTTAAATTTAAACGGAGAGTTGAATTTTACCTGTAGATAAAATAAAATGTAGCAGCAATTCAATTCAGATGTGCCATTTATTTCGTACATCACTGTAGCAGCTATTCAATTCATATGTGCAGCTATATGGTGCTCCCAAGGACTTGGAAACAAACTTTAAACAGGGAACTGACAAGCTCAACCTCTAAAGAAAAGTAAAGGCCAGGAAATTGGAGTCAAAAGTAAATTATGCAAGACTGAACACAAACAATCAAGCTTCACATTGAAGCGATTTGTTTGAAGAAGAAATGCAAAAAGGCTAAGACAACTAGAGAAGCAAATTGAATGTGAAGAAGAAATGCAAAAAGGCTAAGGCCGATTGCTCACCACCTATGAAGGCCGACATACTCATTCTCCTTCCACATAAACACAGTCTGAGCAAGCTGATTTTCTCATCTCTCTCTAATAATCATATATATCTCTTTATACAAATAATGTTTCCACCCTCGAGACACTAAAACTTTTAAGTGAACTTAAGTCAATTTCTACTTATCTGAATTCTAATACGAATAAAATGATACATTTATTTAAATAGACAGAGAAGCTCCAACTGTCTTAAACCACAAATTCATAAAGGAGTACTTCAAAACTTCATTGAATCGAAAGATTTGAGCAATCTAATATAATATTTATTGATTGTACATAAGCTTTGCACAGTTATAACTAATGGTGACTTTGCCTGTCTTTACTGGAAAAATATGAACAGTATTTCCTAGTTCTTTTCTCAAATTGTACTCTTATTTTTTGGATCTTCTAGTAGTGCATAATCTGGATTCAGATCTATATTAAAGAATAAAAAATACTTTGTTCCGTAAGGGAACAACTTCCTTAAAATGGATCTAGAAAACATTCATAGTTCCCAAAAGACTATTCTAAGTTAGTTACTAAAACGGGCATAAAATGAAGTTTGTTTGCTTAGCTATGTACTTTCTCGCGCTGGAACGCGACAAGGATTAGAAGAAATATACATATCAAAGAGTTCTGCTGATTGGAGAAGGTGGGACAATGATAAAGAAGAAATATACATATATATATATATATATACGGGAAGGAGGATGTGATGTCAAATGCTCAACAAACAGATAAACGATAGCATCTTCCCCTTACAAATAAATGATAATTTCCAATAATCCAATAAACAATATAAACAAAATACCTAGAAATGGCAATGAAAATGATGACATGCGGCTGATGGAAATGGTTTTTTCTTCTTGCTTTGCATGGCTTACAACATGTATCGACTAAAAAGAGTTTTCTTCTTGCTTCTCAAAGCTCACGTTGCTCAGGCTCGTTGTTTCTAACTATAGGCTCGCGTGGCATTGATAAATAAGAAAAAAGGGGGTGTTTTTTGGCGCCATTTAGGGTTTTCCTAGCACCAGCAATCTATGCCCTTTTTATTAGCAATTAATAATGATTTAAACACAATTTTTTTTGCTGATTAAATGCGACTTTTCACCCAAAAATTGTTGACCATAGTTGACCGATTTTAGCCGATTTTTTTGGGAAAAAATAGGCAAGCTTCGAGATTCAGGACTGATTGGGTATAATCGGGATTTTTTGCAAATTTTCGCTACTATGGATCATACAATGGGTTAGCAGGGTTAGACCAATAATCCCCATCAATTATAATCATAAAAGTCATCCACATGATAAATATATCCATTAACTGAATGACATATCATATCTCATAAAGAAATATGAAAATCCATAGTGTTAGATCTGAACATGATAAATAGTATCTCTAGGGTAGGCACTACATCCTCCCCCCTAATAACAAGCTTACTCTTGGAAGCCCATAAACAAGTAGGGAAAAGTAGCTCTCAGTCTATTGGCCTCCTCCCTTGTCGCTGAGGTTTCATCGTCCGGGTCCCATTGGACCTTCACCAGCTCTATGCTGCGATCCTTGAGGGTCAGGGTACGTTGTTGTAGAACACACATCGACTCCAAAGCCAGCTGCCCGTCTACAACCTGCAAAGAGGCCCAATCCAAAACATGAGAGGTATCAGGAATATATTCTATAAGTACTTAAACGTGAAACACATCATGAATGCGTGCTAGGCTGGGTGATAGGGCAAGCCGATAAGCAATGGGTCCTATTCTCTCGAGGATCTCAAATGGTCCCACAAATCTTGGAGCTAGCTTTGATCCTTTTTCACAGCGAATCATACTCTTTCTTGGGCGAACCCTCAGGAAAACTTTGGTTCCTACAGAAAACTGTCTATCTGTTCTGAGCATCAACATACTTCTTTTGCCTGTCCTGAGCCGCTACCAAATGCTCTATGATCCTTTGGACCTGAGACTCCATATCTAGCAACATCTGTGGTCCTAGGATTATCCAGTCTTCCAAACGATCCGAACTCAAGGGTATCCTACAGAGACGTTTGTATAGAGCCTGGAAAGGTGTCATGTGGATAGAGTTGTGATAACCATTATTATAGGCGAATTCCACCAAATAGAGATAATCTTCCCAATATGTTTGCCTATCCATGATGTACATCCTAAGCATATCTTCCAACACGTGATTTACTCTTTTCGTTTGACCATCAGACTCTGGGTGGTATGCAGAACTAAAGTTCAACTGTGTGCCTAATGCCTGTTGCAGAGAGGTCCAGAGTGCAGAGGTGAAAATGGGGTCTCTATCAGAGATTATCCGTCGGGGTATACCATGAAGCCAGACAATATCTTTCATGAAGATCCTGGCCATTGAGGCAATTGTGTAAGAACATTGAATTGGGGAAAAGTGGGCTACCTTAGTCAGTCGGTCAACTGTTACCATGATAGCATCATGTCTTCTACGAGATAATGGCAAGCCTACTATGAAGTCCATGGATATGATGTCCCATTTCCATTCTGGAATGAGGTGAGGTTGTAGTAAACCTGTTGGATGCTGGTGTTCTACCTTTATCCTTTGACATTCCAGGCACCGTGCCACAAAATCTTCTATATCTCTCTTCATTCCTGACTAGAAGTATATTTGTTTTAAATCTGCATGCATCTTTTTCACTCCAGGATGAGTTGAATAGGGTACTTGATGCGCTTCCACTAGAATGGTCTTATGGAGCTTGCCTATATTAGGCACATAAATTCTTCCTTCATGATGAAGCAAACCATCATCCTCCAAAGTGTATCCTAAAAATTGCCCCTCCATCGTTCTCCCTGACTTAAACTCTGTTGCAACCTCTTTGTACCAATCATCCGAAGGTAGAGCTTGCATGACCCTCCTAAGATCGATACTAGGAGCCATTGCAGCCAAAACATGTCTCCTTCTACTGAGTCCATCAGCAACCACATTCTCCTTTCCTTGGATATACTTAACCTCAAAGTCATACTCACAAAGGAATTCCATCCATCTTTGTTGCCTAGCATTGAGGTTCGGCTGAGTGAAGATGTATTGCAAACTACGGTGATCGGTGTGGAGCTCAAACTTATTTCCCAGCAAAAAATGTCTCCAACGGACCAATGCATGCACTACTGTGGCCAATTCTAGATCATGAGTTGGATAATTCAGCTCATGATTCTTTAATTTTCTAGATTCATAAGTGATCACCTTGCCTTCTTGCATAAGTACTGCACCTATTCCTTCCAAAGAGGCATCTGTACAAACCACAAAATTCCCTAAAGGGTCGGGCACAGTTAAAATTGGAGCACTAGTAAGTCTTTCCTTAAGATTCTGGAAGGCTTCCTCACACTTATCTGTCCAGATGAATTTCTTTCCTTTTCTTTGCAGTGAAGTGATAGGATGAGCAATCCTAGAGAGCCCCATAACAAATCTCCTGTAGTAACCTGCCAGACCCATGAAACTATGAACTTTTGAGATGTTTGTAGGGGCTGGCTAGTCCACTATTGCCTGAATTTTTGCTGCATCCACAGAGATTCCCTGACCAAAAATAACATGCCCTAAATACTTAATCTTAGTTTGGAAGAATTCACATTTTTCTGGGTTGGCAAACAATTGATTGTCCCCCAAACATTGAAGTACTTGACAAAGGTGTTGCTCATGTTCTACCTCATTCTTTGAATACACCAAAATGTCATCGAGGAAAACAATCACAAAATGTGATCCAGGAATACGTCCTTCCCTTCTCCTTCCTTTGTCTCATTGACTGATATTGCAAAGAGTTGGCATCCCTTTCGTAAACATCTTTTTAATTGCATAGCAGAGATGATGCGAAGGGAAATGGGCCTTTGAATGCCAACAATTTGTTTTGGTTTGCCTTCATCATCTTTACACTGGATGGTCTTTTCCTTGCATTTGACTACTGCATCATGAGCTGCTAACCAATCCATCCCTAGCACTAATCCATAAGAGCCGAGAGGAATCACTAGGAGGTCCACTGTTGTGGTGAAGGGTCCTAATTCTAGATCACAGTCTCAGACACATAACTTAGTGGGTATCTTTACTCCAGAGGCCAATTCAACTTGCCACTTAACTTTTTGCCCTTCCGCCACAAACCCACACTGTTGCTCCAATATCAAATAAAACAGAAACATTTTTACCCTTAAGCACACCTGTAGTTTCGATCACTGATCTCTGAAGGTCGGCTTGCCTTTGATCAACTGCTGCAAAGATCCTATGAGATCTGCCGACATCACCAACTGTAGGTTCAGAGGTTGCATTCTTCTGATAAGATATAGTGTTGGTGCGCTGTAGACAATTAACTGCTATATGTCCTTGTTGTCCGCAAGAAAAACACCCAGTGTTCTTGAAAGTGCAGTTGACAGGAGGAGCACTTGATTGCTGGTAGCTCCTTGTGTTCTTGCCTTGAGAGGGTTGGTTACCGAATTTCTGGTTCTGAGTATGGTCCTGATTGTATCGATTTCTGCCACTCCCTTGGAAATTCTTGTTGAACTTTTTCTTTTGGAAATTGTCCCCACTTTGAAAGATAACTTTTGGAGTTGGATATACCTTGATTTTAGTTGTTCTTGAAATTGGAATTGTTTCCTTGGCTTCCAGAAAATCCTCCTAACCCCAACCTTGCATTTCTTTCCATCAAGAATGCTTTGTTGACCACATGCGTAAGGGTCCTGGGTTCAAATACTACAACCCCACCAGAAATTTGATCATTTAACCCCCTAATGAAGTGCTGAACATAGGGCTATTTTCCTTGTAGCCAGAAAAGGGTTTCAACTCATAAAATTTCCGCTCGTATTTCAAAACTGACATGGATTTTTGCTTTAGTAAATGAAACTCCTTTGCCTTGCTTTGCCTCCACTATTCTGATAGGTATCTATCCTTGAAGTTTTCTAAGAACAATTCTCATGTGATGTTGTTTATGTTAACCAGAAGCCTCTCTTCCTCTGCTTGCCACTAGGAAGATGCTCCCTTACATAGGTGCATTATTGCACATCTAGCCTTAATGTTGCTACTGAAGGGGTGCATAGCAAAACAACGCTCTAGGTCGAACAACCAAGTCTCTGTTGCTGATCCACTTTCATCTCCATAAAAGAGCAGTATCTTTGCTCTGAGCAAATCCCTCATGAGGGCTATGTTGGGGGTTTATTCTTCCTCAAAGTTCCTGCTTCTAGGGCTTCTATCCCTTTCCCGGTGTTCATGATGGTGATGGTTGTCTTCTTGGTTGACCCTATCCTCTATATGGTCCAATCTTTGAAGGATTTGTTGCATCATTTGCCTTAATTGGTTACCCTCTGACCCTTGGCTTTCATTATCATCATTATCCTGGGTCCTATTGTTCTAAGCATCCTCATAGTCCCCTTGGGAACTTCCTTGCTAAGTGTTTTGGGTTCCACCCCTAGCTTCTCTACGGGTAACGGGAGGCATTGTGGGGAGTTGACAAGTCTATGTCAAATAAGTTCTTCTACTGATGATAAGCTATAGTATAAGCACATTAGGCCCTAGAGCTCCTAGTGTAGCAAGCTAGGGCTCAGATACCAAATGTCATGCCCCGCCAAGGAACTCGGAAGGACATACAAATAAACAAAAGAATAGTGTAAAATCCAGTTACTCGTAGAGGAGCTAGGGGTGGAGCCCAAAATACTCAGCAAGGAAGTTCCCAAGGGGACTATGAGGATGCTTTGAAACATAGGACCCGGATAATGATGATAATGAAAGCTAGTGGTCAGAGGGTAACCAATGAAGGCAAATGATGCAACAAATCCTTCAAAGATTGGACCATATAGAGGATAGGGTGAACCAAGAAGACAACTATCCCCATCATGAACACCGGGAAATGGATAGAAGCCCTAGAAGAAGGAACTTTGAGGAAGAAGAAGAAACCCCCAACATAGCCCTCGTGAGGGATTTTCTCAGAGCAAAGATACCGCTCTTTTATGGAGATGAAAGTGGGTCAGCAGCAGAGACTTGGTTGTTCGACCTAGAGTGTTGTTTTGCTATGCAGCCCTTCAATAGCAACATTAAGGCTAGATGTGCAATAATGCACCTACGTAAGGGAGCATCTTCCTGGTGGCGAGCAGAGGAAGAGAGGCTTCTGGTTAACATGAACAACATCACATGGGAATTGTTCTTAGAAAAGTTTAAGGATAGATACCTATCAGAACAATGGAGGCAAAGCAGGGCAGAGGAGTTTCACTTACTAAAGAAAAAATCCATGTCAGTTTTGGAATATGAGTGGAAATTTTATGAGTTGAAACCCTTTTCTGGCTACAAGGATAATAGCCCTATGATCGTTTAGCACTTCATCAGGGGGTTAAATGATCAAATTTCTGGTGGGGTTGTAGTACTCGAACCCAGGGCCCTTAGGGATGCAGTCAACAAAGCATTCTTGATAGAAAGAAATGCAAGGTTGGGGTTAGGAGGATTTTCTGGAAGCCAGAGAAAAAACTCCAATTTCAAGAACAACCAAAATCAGGGTATATCCAACTCCAAAAGTTATCTTTCAAAGGGGGGACAAAATTTCCAAAAGAAAAAGTTCAACAAGAATTTCCAAGGGAGTGGTAGAAATTGATACAATCAGGACCATACTCAGAACCGGAAATCCTGTAACCAACCCTCTCAAAACTCTCAAGGCAAAAATACAGGGAGCTACCAGCAATCTAGTGCTCTTGTCAACCGCACATTCAAGAACATTGGGTTTTTTTCTTGCAGACAACAAGGACATATAGCAGTTAATTGTCTGCAACGCACCAACACTATATCTTATTAGAAGAATGCAACCTCTGAACCCATAGTTGATGATGCCGACAGATAACATAGGATCTTTGCAGTAGTTGATCAAAGGCAGGCCGACCTTCAGGGATCTGTGATCGAAACTACAAGTGTGCTTAAGGGTAAAAATGTTTCTGTTTTGTTTGATTCTGGAGCAACAGATTCCTTTATATCTCCATCCTTAGTAGAACAATGTGGGCTTGTGGCGGAAGGGCAAAAAGTTAAGTGGCAAGTTGAATTGGCCTCTGGAGTAAAGATGCCCACTGAGTTATGTGTTTGAGACTATGATCTAGAATTAGGACCCTTCACCACAACAGTGGACCTCCGAGTGATTCCTCTCGGCTCGTATGGATTAGTGCTAGGGATGGATTGGTTAGCAGCTCATGATGCAATAGTCGAATGCAAGGAAAAGACCATCGAGTGTAAAGATGATGAAGGCAAACCAAAACAAATTGTTGGCATTCAAAGGCCCATTTCCCTTCGCATCATCTCCGCTATGCAATTAAAAAGATGTTTACGAAAGGGATGCCAACTCTTTGTAATATCAGTCAATGAGACAGAAGAAGGGAAGGATGTATTCCTGGATCACCCACTCTTACAAGAATTTTCAGATGTGTTTAGGATGTATTCCTAAAGAGATTCCAGGGATGCCTCCAAAAAGGGACATTGACTTTCGTATTGACCTAGTACTGGGAGCAGAACCAATTTCAAAGGCTCCGTACCGCATGACCACTCCCGAACTTAGTGAACTCAAGCTTCAGCTGGGGGAACTTTTGGAGAAAGGGTTTATTAGACCAAGTGTCTCACCTTGGGGTGCTCCGGTGATATTTGTAAAAAAGAAGGATGGGTCTTTGAGGTTATGTATTGATTAAAGGCAACTAAACAAAGTTACTAGTAAAAGTTGTATCCTCTACCTCGCATGGATGATCTGTTCGATCAAATGAAAGGATCTAAAATATTTTCAAAGATAGACCTTAAGTCAGGATATCACCAGCTCAGGATCCACGAAGCATACATTCACCGTATAGCCTTTCGAACCCGATACGGGCATTATGAGTTCACCGTGGTTCCTTTTGGCTTGACCAACGCCCCATCAGTGTTCATGAGCCTAATGAACAGGGTTTTTAGAACCTATTTGGATAAATTTGTGATTATTTTCCTCGATGACATTTTGGTGTATTCAAAGAATTCGGCAGAACATGAGCAACACCTTTGTCAAGTACTTCAATGTTTGGGGGATAACCAATTGTTTGCCAACCCAGAAAAATGTGAATTCTTCCAGACTGAGATTAAGTATTTAGGGCATGTTATTTCTGGTAAGGGAATCTCTGTGGATGCCACAAAAATCCTGGCAATAGTGGACTGGCCAGCCCCTACAAATGTCTCAGAAGTTCGTAGTTTCATGGGTCTGGCAGGTTACTACAGGAGATTTGTTATGGGACTCTCTAGGATTGCTCATCCTATCACTTCACTACAAAGAAAAGGAAAGAAATTCATCTGGACAGATAAGTGTGAGGAAGCCTTCCAGAATCTTAAGGAAAGACTTACTAGTGCTCCAATTTCAGCTGTGCCCGACGCTTCAGGGGATTTTGTGGTCTGTACAGATGCCTCTTTGGAAGGAATAGGTGCAGTACTTATGCAAGAAGGCAGGGTGATTGCTTATGAATCTAGAAAATTAAAGAATCATGAGCTGAATTATCCGACTCATGATCTAGAATTGGCCGCAGGAGTGCATGCATTGGTCTGTTGGAGACATTTTCTGTTGGGACATAAGTTTGAGCTCCACACCGATCACCGTAGTTTGCAATACATCTTCACTTAGCTGAACCTAGATGCTAGGCAACGAAGATGGATGGAATTCCTTTGCGAGTATGACTTTGAGGTTAAGTATATCCAAGGAAAGGAGAATGTGGTTGCTGATGCACTCAGTAGAAGGAGACATGTTTTGGCTGCAGTGGCTCTTAGTACCGATCTTAGGAGGAGGGTCATGCAAGCTCTACCTTCGGACAATTGGTACAAAGAGGTTGCAATAGAGTTTAAGTCAGGGAGACTGATGGAGGCGCGATTTTTAGGATACACTTTGGAGGATGATGGTTTGCTTCGTCATGAAGGAGGGTCATGCAAGCTCTACCTTCAGACAATTGGTACAAAGAGGTTGCAATAGAGTTTAAGCTAGGGAGAGCGATGGAGGCGCGCTTTTTAGGATACACTTTGGAGGATGATGGTTTGCTTCGTCATGAAGGAAGAATTTATGTGCCTAATAATGGCGAGCTCCGTAAGACCATTTTGGTGGAAGTGCATCAAGTACCCTATTCAGCTCATCCTGGAGTGAAAAAAGATGAATGCAGATTTAAAACAGATATACTTCTGGTCAGGAATGAAGAGAGATATGGCAGATTTTGTGGCACGGTGCCTGGAATGTCAGAGGGTAAAACCAGAACACCAACATCCAGCAGGTTTACTACAACCTCACCTCATTCCAGAATGGAAGTGGGACATCATATCGATGGACTTCATAGTAGGCTTGCCATAACTCCTAGAAGACATGATGTCGTCATGGTAATAGTTAACCGACTGACTAAGGTAGCCCACTTCTCCCCTATTCAGTCTTCTTACCCAGCTGCCTCAGTGGCCAGGATCTTCATGAAAGATATTGTTCAGGTTCATGGTATACCCCGACGGATAATCTTTGATAGAGACCCCGTTTTCACCTCTGCACTCTGGATCTCTCTGCAACAATCATTAGGCACACAGTTGAACTTTAGTTCTGCATACCACCTAGAGTCTAATGGTTAGACGGAAAGAGTAAATCAGGTGTTGGAAGATATGCTTAGGATGTACGTCATGGATAAGCAAACATATTGGGAAGATTATCTATGTTTGGTGGAATTCGCCTATAATAATGGTTATCACAGCTCTATCAACATGACACCTTTCCAGGCTCTATACGGACATCCTTGTAGGACACCCTTGAGTTGGGATCGTTTGGAAGACAGGATAATCCTAGGATGACAAATGTTGCTAGATATGGAGTCTCAGGTCCAAAGGATTAGAGAGCATTTGGTAGCGGCTCAGGACAGATAAAAGAAGTATGTTGATGCTCACAGAACAGATAGATAGTTTTCTGTAGGAACCAAAGTATTCCTGAGGATTCGCCCAAGAAAGAGTCCGATTCACTATGAGAAAGGATTAAAGCTAGCTCCAAGATTTGTGGGACCATTTGAGATCTTCGAGAGGATAGGACCAGTTGCTTATCGACTTGCACTATCACCCAGCCTAGCACACATTCATGATGTGTTTCACATTCAGTACTTAGAGAATATATTCCTAATACCTCTCATGTTTTGGATTGGGCCTCTTTGTAGGTCATGGACGGGCAACTGGCTTTGGAGCCGATGCGTGTTCTACAACAACGTACCTTGACCCTCAAGGGTCGCAGCATAGAGCAGGTAAAGGTCCAATGTGACCCGAACGATGAGACCTCAACGCCATGGGAGGAGGCTAGTAGACTGAGAGCTACTTTTCCCTACTTGTTTATGGGCTTCCAAGAGTAAGCTTGTTACTAGGGAGAGAGGATGTAGTGCCTACCCTAGAGATACTATTTATCATGTTTAGATCTAACACTATGGATTTTCATATGATTAGTACTTTCTTTTTGAGATATGATACGTCTTTCAGTTAATGGATATATTTATCATGTGGATGACTTTTATGAGTATATTTGATGGTGATTATTGGTCTAACCTTGCTAACCCTTTGTATGATCTATATGTATCCTTCTTGGTAAGTTTGTCGGAAGAGGGGAGGCAGTCATAGTCACTCCTACAGGAGATCCACAGGATGTCACACTCCTCGCTTGTTATTAGTTGCATATATATATATATATATATATATGTCGTTGTTGTTTCTCGGTGATGCAGGTGTGTGCAGGTACCAGGCATCGACTCCACCTGGCTACACAGGTCTGAGCGTGCCTTAAATCGTCGAACTAGTTGTTGTTCGGAGATGAACCAGAGTTCACACATGGGAAAACCCTAAAGCTTTTGATATTGTAGACCCGTCTCTGGTTTTGGCCTTTTGGGATGTTTATATGGGTTCTTGTATCTTTTGATGTCAATCTCCTTTAAAGTTGTTGATGTCAGTTTTGTACCACTACATAACATATAGCAATTGAAATACTTGATACGGCGTACCAAACACTCAACCCTCTCTTGAAAAGTATATAAGAATACTCCAAGGTTCCTTACACCTGTGGATACTAACTCAGTTATATAAATGTGATTTGCTGGTAATCACGTTGGTGGGCTTACGTTGTTCATTTGAGGATGTCAAATTCTTTCTATGATGAGATTTAGCTTTGCAATGTATACTCAATTGACTTTCTCCTTTTATATCACTTCCAACTTTGCTCTTCAAAACTCAACTACTAAGCTACTGACTGCTTTGCTACTACTCCTATGGAATGGAAAGATTGGCAAATGGACAGGGATCAACCTAATGAAAGCTTGCCAGCGGCTCTACCTCCATAGATGCAATGATTCAAAGGGAATGAGACTAGATTACCACACAAGGCTCCTTAACAAGCCGCTAAGATGCTAGTGGCCTAGTATATAGATCCCTATCAAACATTTACCAATATCACCCTACAACTAGCCATCTACTTCTATTCTTACTTTAACAATTTTGAAATGAAATCCTACTTTAATTTGAGAGATGAGAAGAAACATGCAATACACCAAAATGATCATGTATATCCACCATGCAAACCACAACAATGAATAAAGAACAATTTTGATAGTATTTTGGCAACAATTCTCCAACATAACTCCCTTTACAAATGAGAACAAATGGCCTTATATAGAGGCTCAAAATTACAACGAGTGGCCAAGATTAAGGGGCAAAATCAAGGGCCAAGATTAAACCTTACAAAACCCTAATTAGGGTTACCATCTTTCAACCAATTACATGAGGGCACCAACTTTGTGGGCCAATGAGAAAATTACAATAATCTGTCAACCAATGAGAACATAGGACACTTGGCATGATTTGATTGCATGCACATGAAATTGCCACCTCATCAACCTTGTCTTATAAAGTTCATTAATCCTTGAGATGAGATGAAGCCTTGGATGCTTGAGCTTGTCCTTAGAAATTTTCTCACCACCACTTGAACTTGCTTGTACTTGATGTCCTGACCTCGAAAGGGTGAGGTCTCCATGCACTTGGAGTAATCTTGCCTTGACCTTGGTGGCTTGCCTGGATGTGAACCTCTTTGCAATTTGAGAGCCTTGCTCTTAGCCACCGCCTTGAAATCAAACTTGACCTCTCTCAACCTTTCAATCACTTTCCTCCTTACTTCAATACTTTGCCATTTTTAACCTTCCTATTTGGATTTAATCTGCATGCATGCATCCTTGTTTCAATAACCTTGGGTTTTGGGGCACCTGCCCTCACCATATCTCCTTGATTATTCCACAATCCACCCATCACTGAGTTCATCAACTGCTTTCATCAATGCCTTCCTCCTTGGTTAACTCTTGACTGCCTTCAACTGTTTGAACTGCCACAACCTTGCCCTTTTGGCATAAGTACTTGCCTCAACCATAGTGGTGCAGTGCATCTCCCCAATTGGATTTGGTTCGACTGGCAAAGCATCACTAGTAGTCTTGCACCCGAATTGAAGTAGGACCCCATGTAGATTTGCCCCCGATTTTGTACTATCTAAGTTGCAACTCTAAATTCATGCTAATGATCCTAATCCAATCAATTTTCCTTTACCATTCTCAATCTCTTCAATAAAATAAAACATCCAAGGATCAAACTGTGTACCTTTAGTAGAGCCCGGAATTTGACTGAGAAGCACAATGAAGTCGCTGCACTCTGATTTGCTGTATCTTGTTTGCTGCTAGGGTAGACTGAATACTTCCTTGTACAAATCCATATTGATTGATCTTCTTTGCCACAGGGGACTGGTTGTCTCTCAACCTCTCTCTTAATTGAATCATATCAAAGGTACCAATGTTGGTGTCTCCAACGTATTTCAATTTTGAGCGGAAGTTGGAATTGGGTATCATGACTTCCTTGTCTCCTATTTCAGCATTAATTCCTTTGGGTCGCTTGCTTGCATTAACATCAGCCATCCTAAACACTTATCACTCCCTGCCTTTTCTACAATGCTGGTGAAACTACACTTATCACTCCAATCTTCGCCTAGGAGTGGAATACTACACTTATCACTCCCCGCCGTTACCTTAAGATGGACTACACTTATCACTCCAAATCTTCCTCCTAAGATGAAATGCAATGATGCAAACTACACTTATCACTCTCCGCCTTTGCCTTAAGATGGACTACACTTATCACTCCAATCTTCTCCCTAGGGGTGGAATACTACACTTATCACTCTCCGCCGTTATCTTAAGATGGACTACACTTATCACTCCAAATCTTCCTCCTAAGGTGAAATGCAATGATGAAATGCAAGCAAGAACTTGAGGGAAAAAAGCCAATCAAGACAATTGAGTAATCAACCTACTAACCAAACACCTAACTCTACTCTTGAAATTAGTTTTCAACACCTAGACTAGCACCAATGAAATGAAAGCAATTAAGGAGAGAGGAAAAGATAGGCCACTCACCGGTTTTCTTTGGCTTGATAACTTTCTCTTGATCTCTCGGAATTGTAATTGGCTTAGTTTGATTCTCAAAAATTTTCTGTCTCCACAAGAGGATCTCTTCCCTTCAAAATCTCGCTATGAATCACTATTAATAAACTCCTCCTCTATCACAAATCTGAACTTTGCCACCTTGCCAATTGAAAATCTGAGTGTGGATGCCTGAGAATTGACAAATCTGAGCCTTAATATTTGCAAATCTGAACCTCTTGCCCTCTACACCAACAAATTCTTCTCCAAAGAAGAAGAAGACAACACCAAAAATGCACTCCTTGCAAAATTTTGCTCTTTTGCTGCTCCAAGAGCTCCTCCTTGGCTGCCAAGAGACCAGCAAAAAATGAATGAGAAAATGAGGAGACAAGCCCTCCCTTTATACTAATTTTTTGCCTCTTCAAATAGGGCTGACCTGCTTTGGAGGGAAAATATAAATGCATTAAATCACATAGCCTTGGGTATTTAATTTTAATTTAAAATTGGGCCAGCCCATTGCAAAAACAAAAATTTGTGCAATAGCATGTTAATTTTCCTTTTTAAAATGAAATTGGGCCACTCCAAAAAATAATCCATATGGGGCCCCTAAACATTGAAATTAACCAAGCCATGGCCCCAAAAAAATTAAATTAATTTAAGGAAAGGGCAGATTTAAATTAAGAAAGCCACTTGCATTGAATTGTGCAAAATTATGGATTTAAATTAGCCAAATCCGAAATTATCAAAGGCCCAAAAATTGAAATTTTGAAAAAAGGTCATTTAGGCCTCTAATATAGCTTTAAACCTTCCCCATTGTGGACCCAATAACTTGCCTTGAATTTCACACCTCTTAAGCCTTAAAATACATTGAATTTAACACACAAAGGAGCCCAAATTAAATTTCTAAATTACAAACACTCAGCCCAAAAATATGATTTTAATTATTTTAAAATTGCCAAATAAATGCATTTAATCACAACAACCTCACCAAAATTAATTAAAATTTGCAAGCCAATCACAATTCAAACAATTTCAAATTTTCATTTATTCATTTCTCATTTAAAATTTCAAAAATCCCACTTGGCAATTTAATTTTTTTTTTTAAATTTGCAATCCAAAAAATATTATTTAGCAATTTAATTTCCATTTGGCCATTAATTTTTTATATTTTGCAATTTATTATCTCTATTTGGCAATTAAACTCAAATTTGGCAATTTAATATCAAATTTTTATTTAATTTCCACTTTTCTCCACCAACAATTTACAAGATTTTCCCAAAAATATCCAATTTCACAATTAAATTTTGAAAATCTCAAGTTATTCAATTTCATCAATTTTCAAAATTTAATCAAGTCCAAAATTTACAATTTTGTTCCGCTAGATATTAAAATAAAATTTTCTCATCGAATTTCATTTGGCTTGGAGACAAAATTGACTATTTAAGAAAATCAACGTTTCGCACAAGGTGAAAACAAACAATACCCCCCCAGGCACTTTAAAAACATCCAAGGTGTAAAATTCTCATTCCAAAACCTCTAGATCGCCCAAAATTCGCTAAGGCAACCAAACTCTCGAATCTAGGAAAAATTGCCAAGGCTTGCTCAAAAAAAAAAATTGGGGGTCCCCAAATATTTTGGGGCGATGGTGTGAAAACCTCACAACAAAAGTGATCACGAAGGGTGAAGAATTACAATATTTATTTTTGTGTGTGTGTGTTAATAATATGTACAAGCATGCATATATGGGTGCACACGTATATGCATACCTATATACATTCAGAATATTATTATGATTATGGTTATTCTTATGAGTGTTTTCATTAAAAGTTGTATGTATAAAATCTAATTAGATAAATCAAATAAATGCTTAATGAAGAAAAAGGTAAAGTATGGGTTATGAAAAATAAAATAAAATATATATATATATATATATATATATATATATATATATATATATAAAACTAATCACCTACTCCTAACTTTACTCCTACCTTTTAGACTTTCTCTCTCTTTCTTGTTAGTAGGGGGTGGGAGTGGAACTCAAGAGCTCCTATTTGTAAGCGGTCACAATTTCCATTGGGTTGGTGACTTCCTTGAGGAGCATACTCAGAAATAAGGTATTACTATTAGAAGTAGTTGTTATGTTTCTTTTTAATATTTATAAAACTATAGGAGGATTTAATTATTTTATATTTTGGTATGTGGGTAAGTCAGTTTGGGGAGGGTAGGTAGAAAGTAGTTACCTATGGGGTAAAACTAATTTTATGATTAGTATTAGTATTTTACGTATTTTATGAGGTAGGTAAGGATGTTGCTTTACGGGAAGCAATGCCCTCAACCTCTGGAACTACCCAGAGGATTATTTATTATGGAATTTCTCCTAAGTATGGGTAATAGGAGATTTCGGGGGCTAGGACAGGACGTCTGAGGAGACCGCACACGGATTGGGTAAAGCTAGGCTTGGGGAAAAGTATAGAGTCAGGAACCTTCGACACATGATTCTAGGTAGGCTCTTAAATCTGGGAAAAGTCTCCATGTGTCTCTCTCTGTCTTTTCCCTCTCTATTTTTTCATGGTGCCTTCCTTGTGTGTCTTCCAGAAAGTTTAATAATAATAATAAAATCCATATAGTATGGTAATTAATCTAAGACCTAGTTTTGTGTTCTTAGGATAAATCTATGCTCGATAAAGTAATATTTATTTTAGTATGTTTGTTCGGGGATTATTAAATTAATATATTAAAGATTTTTTTTATTATTGATTTGTTCTCGTTGGGTTGGGTGAAAATTAAATCGGGAAACTTTAGTATCTAGGAATAAACTTATATTTTCGGGAAAGCTTTAAATTTATTTTTAATATAATAGGTTTACCTTATTAGTGTAACTTACTATTAATTTTTAAGGTAGAGTAATAGTAATTCCCCAATAAAAAAATTAGACTAGTAATTTTATTTCTGAAGAAAAGTTTTTACTCTTTACAAAAAACTATAATGGACAAAAGTTATATATATTAAATATAAAATAAAAGGAAGAGTTACTTTTAAGTAATAATAATATATATAATTAAAAAATTAAATATTAAATTTTCTTTTATAAAAATATTTTTTGGTGGGTCGGGGACCCCATCCCCGAACCCCACCCATGACCCCATCGGGGAGTCACGCGGGGGCTCACTACCAAACAGTAGGGCCTCGCCACAGGCTCAACCCGTGGGGCCTTCCCCACTGAAAGGGAGGTGGAAAGGGGGGTGGGTCCTCTCCCTCAACCCCTCTTTAAAAAAACTTTCAATAAATATTTTTGGGGGAGGGTTTAAATAAATTTTTAAATTTATTTAATAAACTTTTAATGTTATGTTATAAATTTTAAAATTTATTTAATGAAGAATAATATATGTTTATTTTATAAATTCAAGGGTTTAAATTTATAAATATTAATTTTATTTATTAAAATTCTTAAATGTTTTTAATAAAATTTTAATTATTATAAATTATTTTAATTTTTATTAAATGATTTATAATAAGCTTTAATTATTATTTTTATAGTCTTTTTGTATTATTTTATTCAAAATTTTAAAGGTTATGAATAAATTTTTGTAGATTTCATATATATGTGGTTATTCTTCTAAATAGATTGATTTGACTTGGTGTTTAATATAAATCTATTAAGTCCTAATTTAATTTAATTTATTAAAATTCTTAAATGTTTTTAATAAAATTTTAATTATTATAAATTATTTTAATTTTTATTAAATGATTTATAATAAGCTTTAATAATTATTTTTATAGTCTTTTGTATTATTTTATTCAAAATTTTAAAGGTTTATGAATAATTTTTTGTAGATTTCATATATATGTGGTTATTCTTCTAAATAGATTGATTTGACTTGGTGTTTAATCTAAATCTATTAAGTCCTAATTTAATTTATGTTAGATGGCATAATTTAATTATTTCTAAATAGTCAACTTATTGGATGATCAATTGTATTCTTATGAACTTGGGATGGTTTGCAATTCATTTTTGTAAACCCATAGAAAGGATGTTGTGATTAGCTAGAGGCCACTTTGGTAGTCTTGATTAGACCAGAAAGCCTTGGGTAGGATGTTGGGTTCTTTGTGTAGTTGTTTCCTTGTGATAACTTTGGGAAGGGTATATGGTCACCTTGTCCTGTAGGTAACACAGGAGGGATGCTAGTATGGAAGTTTTCATCCTTGATGACCTATTTGCGAGTAGGATTCCTAGGTGCCCCAGGTGAGTGGCTCACTGCAGGATCCAGGCCAAGGAGGCTAGAGGGATAACATTTGGGTGAGTTTTAAAAAAAAGAAAAAATATAATTCAAAAACCAGTTTGGGTATGGGTGGGATTAATTTAACCTTTAAGCAGATAAAAGATTTGATTATGGCCGCATAGGTCCTGTTGGAGTACCGGGGTCATTGTGGCTAATGGGGCAGGCCGCTTAAGGGCGCCAGAGTACATGACTGCTAGGAAGGATCCCAACGCATAGGACTATGTGATGACACTCACCTAATCAGCATCCCAGGAAGACTCCTCTATTGTTCTTTGTGTTTTGTAAGCGTTGTTTTTGTGTTGGGGTTGGATACTTCACTAGCTTAGACTTGCTTAGTTCCCTTGTGTGAATAATGGTTCTTTCTCCTAGCACGAGGGAGTGGACCTTTGTGGATCCATGTGGTTGGGTGGTGAATTCTTGTTCGAGGTATTGTTCGAGTGTTGCAAATTCTGGAGCATTTGACGATGTTGCAGATTGCTTTGTCTATTTTGCTTAATGTATCTTGTGGAGATGTTTGTAAGCACATTGTAAGAAGTTGTTCAAACTCATGTAAGCCTGTAAGGCCTTGTAATGTGAAAGAAATATTGTATGCATATATGCATTTGGGGAAGGGTATCTTCAAGAAAATGATGGGAAGGGAAGACAAACTGTAATATTCTTGTAGATGACATATTTCAAATTATGTATGAAAAATGTAAATATTAAAGGGTCCTTGAATTTAATTTGCTGTGGTAATTTCATGTTGTAAAGGAAAGAAGTATGGAAGCAATAAATTGATATATCATTGTTTAGTTTCTCTATTTCTTGTCTCTTACTTATAGAAATAAAAGAATCAATGAATTTTACTTTTATGCATGTTTTTAACTTAATGTATTTCATGAAAAGAAGGGGAACCTGTTAGGACATAATACTTAATTGAATTTAGTAAGTACAATTTTTTTTTTACACTTTTGTTTATTTGTATGTCCTTCCCACTTCCTTGGTGGGGCATGACATGCGTTGTATGTAGTTCAATGGGTCTACGCAAATAGGCAAGTAGATTGTAGGAGCATAGAGATAGATAATGCTGATTGAAACAGTGATGCTAGTTGAAGGGTGACATGGACTGATTTGAGCAAGTGGCCTATGGATATATGTGTTGTGGTGTTGAGTTTGATATTGCCAATCTGATCTTATGATGCCTTTGGACACCAATTGATGCAAGTCGACTCTCTGATTTGTGGCGTGATTATAATTGGATGAAGGTGTGATTAGAAGTTGCAAGGCAAAGATGATATTGTTGTGATGCAAGTCACCTTCTATTGAAATGAATATATGTCACTGAATATTATCTCTAATTTCTGCCAATGCTAAAAGATGAGATGTTATCAATATGATTTCGTTGTGGCCGAGTATGAATGCTGATCCAAGCATGAAATGGTATTGCTGATTACTTCGAACTATAAGGCTAGAAAGAACAAGACGTTGACTTAAACCGAGATGCTCTTTGCACCACATTATACTGTTGTACATGGATGATTGTCTTTAAATTGGAGAGTGAGAAGCCTGCCCATGGTGTCCTCAAGGACTGAGTTGGTAGCTAAAGTCGTTTCTTTGAAGAGGAGGAATTCACATTCATAGGGCGTTTGACAATTCATCAAAGGCAATCTTGGATGAGGAGGTCAGAAGGTTGATATCAGATGCAGAGGGAGTCTGACATTTCATCAGAGGCAACCTTGGATGAGGAGGTCAGAAGGTTGATATCAGATTTAGAGGGAGTCTGACATTTCATCAGAGGCAACCTTGGACGAGGAGGTTAGAAGGTTGATATCAAATGCAGAGGGAGTCTGACATTTCATCAGAAGCAACGTTGGACGAGGAGGTCAAAAGGTTGATTTCTGCTTAATGAGTTTTTCTCTGCGAGAGAGAAGTTCGAGGTGCAATCCCTCGTTAATGAGTTCTTCTCTGTGAGGGAGAAGTTCGAGGTGCAATCCCTTGTAATGCATTCTTCTTTGTGAGAGAGAAGTTTGAGGTGAAAGTCCTTATTCCACCCTCTGGGAGTAGCTATGGTGGATCCATGCTCTGATATGAATGTCATGTGTGTGATGCCATGACAACACCACATGAGACAACACCACATGAGAGAATCCGTGGTGATTTTTCTTGTACTTGTGTGGTAAATATCTTTGTGAGGTGACGATCTCACAAGGATAAAACACTTGTGCATTTTACCATCTTTGTGAGGTGACAATCTTACAATGATGGTTGATATCTCATAAAGTAATGTTTAACGATAGCCATATTGGTGGATATTACACGAGGTTATATCTGAGGACATGCCATAATGGTGGACATTACATGCAGAGATATCTAAAATCCATAATGGTGGATATCACGTAATGTGATATTTAAGGAAAGCCATAATGGTAATATCACGTGAAGTGATATTTATGCAAATCCATAATGGTGAATATCACGTAATGTGATATTTAAGGAAAGCCATAATCGTAATATCACGTGAAGTGATATTTATGCAAATCCATAATGGTGGATATGACATAATGTGATATTTAAGGAAAGCCATAATGGTAATATCACGTAATGTGATACTTATGGAAAGCCATAATGGTATTAACACGTAATGTGATACTTATGGAAAGCCATAATGGTGATATCACGTAAAATGATATTTATAAATAAATCATAATGGTTGATAATACATGTGGTAATATCTTCATCAAATATGGATGTATCCATTGTGACAACCTAAAAGGGATTCCTCCCTAGCTAAGGAGTGTTGATGTTATTGTAGCTGTGGTCAGATTCCTTCAGGTTGACATAGATAACATAAAGGTTGTGATAATATAATTATTGTATTGACAATAATTATATTATATATTATATTAAATTAAAAATATAATTATTATATTATATTATATAATTATACCATTTTATGATTATCATGGAAAAGTGGTGTCCCTTGGTGACGGGGCACCACCAACATATATGGAGGAAGAATGAGTCTTCCTCTAAAGAGATTGAATCAAATACTTACAATCAAAATTTTCAACATAATGGCTTAGTGAAAAAATTAATAAAGCCATTTTATTTTAAAAAGGGAAAATAAAGAGATAGAAAAAAGAATACGAAGAGGGAAATGAAGAGTCACAGGGTTGTGCATTAAAAGAACATTGAGAGGTTCATTCTGATCGTGCTTGGTATGTGTTTGATTTTGTTCTCTTGCAGAATTTTGGGAAGCTTTGGCTTTCAGCAGGTTTGAGGATGGAAACTCTCGAGTTTGGAGGTAGTGGACGAAAACCCATTGTCTGTTGGAGACATCACTCAGGTGTCTCACTTGTGCTTCAAACCCATATTTTTGGTTATCCAATCCGACTATAAGTTCTGTGATTACGATTGGATATTTTGCTGTTGTTTTACTGAGATTTAAATGCAATATTCATATCACATTTCAGTATCTTCATTTCAACTGAATATTTTATAATTTTCAGTATAATGTGCTGGTTAAATTGAAAACAAATTGTATGCAATCTATTATTTAAATTCTTGTGGTAAAAATTTGGAAATAGTATCCTAGGAGGATACTACACACACACATATTAAAAAAACATACATTCTTGTAGAGACGAACCCAAAACAAATTCGAACCCAACCCCAAACAATTTTAAACAAATTTCGAACTCGAATCCCTACCCTAATCTGAACCAGCAACTTAGATCTCTATATGAGTTGATAGTTGGGATGGATTCAAGGGATTCTCAATCACAGGAGGGTGAATAAGGGCATATGAAGAGGGAGAACTGCTACAGGCTTCCTCACTAGGTACACCACCCCATGAAGGATGGATGGCGGAAGGCCACATGAGGCCAAAAGGGATGGTATATCCGCTCTTGGGCTTAGGGTAGAGGATTGCTTCAGGTACCCTATCCTGTCTCCTTATTCAACATCCATATTGGTTGAACCCAAATAATAAATTATATATGTTATATGATTAAGATGATTATGAATATATCAATATGTTCTTTAACACTAGTATTAATAATTGATTTTATGAATTGTATCTTCAATAATTGTCTAAGATGATTGGAGGATCCCAATAAGGATCTATTTTGCTTTTACATTCTTTGGATAAAGTTTAATCTCTAAATATATTATGTTCCCTGCTTTTATTGAATTTGTGATTCTAGGGCAAAATATAGGGTAATCCCAAAAGGGGACATTACATAGTGTCACATCTATTACCTTGACACTCTCATTGGGCAGTATTCAAACTTTGAGCAACCATGAAGGAGAAGAGGCATTTTTGATCTGGTTATAGAAAGGATGTTCATCCAATTATATGCTTGCTACAACTAACATTAATAGAATCTTAGATGGCAAACTGTTGAAAGGCGAATCTTGGCTATTGAGGAACTTATTTTGCATCAAGCAAAGAAAATGGCCTTAGGAAGACTGCAAATTATAAGAATTATAGGAATTTTTGGTAAGGATTTAAATTGTTCTGTTTTTGCCAGTTTAGTGGGCAAGGAAAAGATGAATGACTTTCTCTCACACTTCTCAATGGCTTTGTATTGTAACTTCCAAAAAAAATTTTGAAGACACAAGGTCCATGTTTCATATAGTCTACTTTTCTACTAGCAGGGGCTTGAACATGTAAAGCCAATTTTGTTTAGAAGATAATTTAATGCAAACATTTATAAAGAGATTTCTGTAGGCTATGACTCATCAGCACAATCTCAACTATAAGAAGTGTCTTTCTCAACTCTCTTGATTCATCACATATAGTTATCTCAGTAAGTAACTTGAATTGGTCAATAATTACATGTCAACAAGGTCCAGTTGTGTAAAAAGGGAACAGTCTTGTGTGGTATGTAACTTCCAGGCAAAACTTAAGGCTATAGAGTGAGAACTTAAGTTGGAAATGACATAGCTTTTTTAAAAGAAGAATACAAGTATAGATATATTACAACTTCTTTTCTGTGATGTATATGTACACTATTTTGGCAGAAGACGGGCGCATCAGAACAAGTATACTTATTTGTAAAATGCATAAACTAATGGAAAAACTACAAGTATGCTAAATCAATTTTAAGATAGACATGGGGGTTTTCATCAGGAGATATCTTATGATACAGATAATATAGAAATTAAGAAGTTTGTTTCAGAAAAAGAAAAACAAAGAGATGAGTATGGAGGTAGATGGCTGAGACAGTAAGTGAAGAAATGACAACACATTCAGAATAAATTGTCTTGATAAACATAATGTAATACGTCCAAGTTTTTGAAATAACTACTGTGATAATCTTTGTGGAAAAAATATTTTATTGGCTGAAATGGTTTAATCTTATAAAATATTAGATGTGGAAAAAAGTATTGATGATAGTCAATCTGTTTGAACATACAAGGATGAAAGTCAATTTTTGATTTATTAATTATATTGTGAATTTCTAACAATGCCAATACATTCATACTTTTTCTTCATTCTTAGTAAAGACACTTCTATGTTTGTGCAGGAGGTGGTATCTCTTGTTGCTTGTCCATTGGTTAGATCACCATCAATTTCACATGCTGGAAAACATCTCTCTGCTATTGAATTTCATTCAATTCTTCAAATGGCTGGTAAGATCTGGTATCTGTAAACTCAATTATCTGGCATTCATATGGTATTTGTATGTACTGTGTAAGATAACTAAAGGCCTCAAGAATTTGCAGGTGGAGTGCTCCAGGAAGATTGTGATCTCAACCAATATGATATAAATAATTCACTTGATTTTTTGCCTTCACAATTAGAATGTGAAACTGGTGATCGCCAACATCATGGGGGAATTGTTCTCTTGGATGCTAGGAATATGTATGAAACAAGAATTGGCAAGTTTCTACCACCAGGACAGGTTCAAACTTTAGATCCAAAGATTAGACAGTACAGTGATTTGCCTGCTTGGATAGATAGTCATGCAGAGCAGCTACGTGGCAACAACATTCTTATGTAATTATGGACCTGCCCACTTGATTTTGGCATGCTTTTAGAGAGCTTTGCATTTTATAGAATATTTTCTGATCATATTGCGTCACTTTCAAGGAGTAGTTTCTTTGTCAAACATCTATTAGCTTATGTTTTGAATACTATTCATTGCTTTTTATAATCGTGTTCTGAAACTGTAGCTATACTTTTCTGTCTTTGACCTTCGGGTCATAAGACTAGAATTATTTAGGTTCTTTTTGTATTCTCATATGCATTTCAGCAGAAATTGATAACCGGTACTCACAAGAACTGCAGTTGGCTTGCTGACCTCCACACTTTTACAATAATACACATGATTTCCAGTCCGACAGTTCGCTTATGTTGTTGATAAGTTATAATTTTCCTTTACTTCTAGTGGTATTCCAGTTCTCTTGCAAACAATGAATTGTTCTTGATCTATAGGTCTTGGGCAGTGCCAACTATTATGGAGAATTGGCAGTTGCATCAATGGAGTGTTTGAATATGTTGTTTTTCTTTTCTTGATTGTTTCAGGGGTACAGTGTTAAAAAAAATAGGAAAGCTGTGTGTTGTGCAGGAAATATCATCTGCTTTGAAACCTCGACTAGTGCAATAGTCAGTTTATCCATTTATGTTTGCTTTAAACTTGACTGCAGGTACTGCACGGGAGGAGTTCGGTGTGAAATGGCATCTGCATATATCAGAATGAAAGGTTCAGGCTATGAAAACGTCTACCAGGTAATGTGACTTTTTATAAGTGACTTCAATTTTACATTTATATGAAAGTAGACTCTGAAATTTGTGATGTAGCATCATTTCATTTAGCATTTATCTTTCATATTTGGTACCTTATGATAGTCATTTATATCTTGCACACTAGCTTTCAGATATTTCATATTTCTAAATTATAATGCTTAGACATAGTTCGAGAGGAAAACAAGCAGACACTTTCAGTTTTAATCATTATTATTGTATGTTTACTATGTAGTTTCTGGAGCTATACTAAATTTAGAACTAATAGATATTAATATCTCTAAATTTCTGATATCATGGCTTGTTGACAATGCTTTGTAGACCTGCTTTCTTTAATGATAAGGAATTCATATTTATAAAAACATTACATGAATATTTATTAGTTGTAAGACGGTTTGATTTTCAGTCAATAGTTTTTCCACTTCTGCGCAAGCTTTTACTACTACTTCCAGAGAATCAAGGTTTTAACTCATCCAAGCACTAATTGTAATTTTTGCAGTGAACATTCAGCTAGAGTTGCTATCTAGTACTTAATTTCACATCTATTCACATTTTTACTCTTAAATCATTTTTTTCCCTGGCAGTTATCTGGTGGTATTCAGCGATACTTAGAGGCATATCCCAATGGGGGCTTCTTCAAAGGAAAAAATTTTGTTTTTGATCCCAGGTGTGCACATCTATTCTTGTTCAGTGATGCTTTATATTTGGTGGTTTTGAGCATATATATTTTGGGGATATTCTCCTTTGGACACTTTTCTGCAGGATTTCAGTTGGAAGCACTGATAGGGGAGTTATTGGCTCATGCTTACTTTGTGGTGAATCTTTTGATGATTACTCTTCACGCAGTCGATGTTCTAATTGCCGTATGTTAGTCTTGGTCTGCAATACATGCCAGGTTTGGAATGTATTCAATGCAGTAGTGTTTACATTTCTTTAGTGCATCATATGTAGCTGAGGTTTTTTTTACCCAACACTTGTTTAAGGTAACTGAATGTTGTTTTTGACTCAAATTAAGCTACTTTGTTTATTTTTGGACATTAATATGTCCCTTTTCTTTTTCTCTTTTTTGAAATGCATGACATTGATGACTGCAAAGCTAGTTTTTGTTATTTAAACCATTTTCAACATACAATTGAGAAATAATGAGTATTCTAGTTTATCATGATATGTGCATAAAATACAAACTGTTTGTGTATGCCCTCTAAAGGACCCTTTCGGCTCCAGATGTTCACAGAGTTTTGATGGAACACCCACCTGTTAATTGGTGTAGCATGTGAGCTGGAGATGATGAAGTTAGTCATGAACCACAAGTATTGTGTGTGATTTACTTGACAAATACAAATGGAAAGCAAATATTATGCAATGCTGAATGGAAATGTATGACATGACCTACAATGCAAGATGCAGGGACCTAGTCTGGTGCAATTAGGTCCTAGATAGTGAAGATTGTCACTTCATACCAGAAAACTTCTCAGGCTGTGGGGAGCAATTACACACCCAACTGCACCCTAGAATATCTGTCACAAGCTGGAACCATGGTTGGTTTCACTGGGTTACACTAAACATGAGGTTTAGAACTCTCATTAAAGGTCTTGGAAATGGTTGGTAGGCTTCCTTGATATGGGGACAAGTCAATGTGTTGATAATTGACCCTCCCAATTATGAGTAGGGCTCTACCATGTATGAATATTAAACTATGTTCTTTAATTGTTCAAAACTGAAATAAAGCACAAAGTGTGATACTTTATATGCTTTTTTACTTGAGTACTCGCTTGAACTCGCATGAGGCAATTGATTCTAAACTCATGCAACAGATTGCATTTGTCTAAAACCAACTAGTGAGCAATGTGAATATTTATTTTAATAAAAAATATTAAGCTCTATGCCTAAGAAATTCAGGAACAACATGACATAATAGAAATGTGATTAGTGTTGATGCTCCTAAAAACTATAGGTATTATCCAACATAAGACAAGCCCCAGAAATAAAATTCTCTTTGTAATTCAAAATGTAAATGTTCGAGCAATGTTTCTGTAAAATTCCAGGACACAATGATGGGTTTTGGGACCATAAAAAGTTTCCTGAATTTGATGAGAATAGCTATATGTAAATAAAAATATATTAAATATAAGTTATAACCATTACTTACACACAATCTACAAAATTAAATAATAAATGCAGAATTGAGAACACATTATAGAATGTCAATTGTCAAATCATAGGTGTTGTCATTTGAATTGCATAAATATGATAAATAAAAAATAGTAGCTGCTAGCATTATAAAGTTTTAATGTTCAATGTACAAATAAGCTGAAAATTCCAACTACAGTCTACAAGTTACAACATCAAAATTGAATGAGGAGGCCAAGAAAACATATTCATAGCTACTTTTTGTTTGAGCAACAAGCACAAAAATCAGAGACATTATCATCAGTTAGATATCTTGGGAACCCCTCATCACTAGAACTATCGGAATGAATTGTATCCCCATCCAGCAAGGTGAGCCCATCTCTGATGTGCCCTTCATGCTCCTCATCAATGTGTTGTGGGTCCTTGGGCTATACATTTCACTTTGTCACTCGGCTTTGCTTGTACTAAGGTGTCTTGTGGTCAAGGAGATGCAAGAAATTATGTGCAACACCAAGCTTTTCCACTCTCACAGAGGTAAGTATTTTCTTTGTAGAGAGTGGGTAAAGCTATGTGTGGATCAGCTTCTTTAAGCAGTAGAGGAACTAGAAACCTATAAGGGAAGATGAATGGCAAGTGTGCACAGCAATTCTGGTGTTCCATATATTGGCCCATAAATAACCAATTTCTCTCAGCTGAAGTGTGTGTGTCAATCCTTATTGTAAGTCTTGTAGCCATCTATTTCAATAAACTTGAACCACTCAACTTTGACCAATGAAGCCTCCTCTTAACTATACAATTTCTTAAAGGCCTTCATGAGGCCATTACTCACCTTGTTGTCATCAAGAGAAAGAAATCTGCTAGGTCTAGCCAAGTGCCACTTTATATTATGGTGACCCTCATCTGGCCAAGCATGTTATCAACGCAGTTGTAGATTTTCCCATGACTACAAGTGTTAGAATACTCAAATCCAATGATAGTGAAAACAAGGGGTACAAAATAAATGTTTGACCAAAAAATATAACTAATTATAGTCTTCTTCCTTTTCCTTTACATTGGTTGACTCCTTCCACCTATTCCATTCTCATGTCCTAATCATAAGTTGCAAGGTTTCTTGCAACTCATATATGCTCTCTAGTAAAATAAAGTAGGAAGTAATTAGGGCCTCAACTAGTTTTATGAAATCCTTCCTTGCAAATGTCCAAATCAACGCCAATGAGGTCTGGTGGTTGCGAGTGAACATTTGCACCTCCCTTGCATTTAGTACCACTTTTTTTGACCCACTCTATTTTTGCAGTCTTCAAGCGAAGTGTTCATAGCTGAAAGGAAAGATACGACAAATTCTTAATGCAATAAGGAATACAATGTAAATTAACTAATCTACTATGATTTTATTAGAGTAATAACACACGAATGAAAGGTATAAGAATGATCAAGCATAGGTTGGTTTATAAACATATTGATCAGAGACAAAAAAACTATTGGCGCATCTGCCTGTAGTTATACAGAATACATTATTAAGATAACTGAAGTAAATGAATAAATTAGTTACTCATTTTTCTCATAATTTTGACATGTTAATGCTTGTCGTATCTCAAGAATTAATTTCGATTGATTTGAAGGTAACACGGACACCAATATTTGCAATTTGGATTGATTTGAAGTTAATATCAATGGTTGCTGATGGATGATATTAATTGGAGTCATGATTGATGCAGGAACTGAGTACTTTGAATAAGGAGAACCCAACTTACCTCTGTGAGCTTTGTTGCAAAAATGATCCTAATATGTCAAAGCCTTTTGGAGAAAGTAACACAAACTTTTTAAAGGGAAGTTCCAGAACTGAAGAAAAGTTTGTTACCATGATGGAACATGACTCTGTTGAATTAACTGATGGATTGGAGCAGAGTGTTGAATCATGTAGACCAGATGAATTTATTGGAGGCAGGATGGTAAGGTATCCTTTCTAGCACTCCATCTTATTAAAATTTGAGATATGTAAGGACTAGTTCTGACATTGTTTTGGGTATATTGTGGCACTCTTCCATGAAAGTCCTATATAATTTCTACTGTAATTCAGGATGCAGCTTTCATAAAGGGCCCGTCCACAAGAAAATTGAAGATTCTTTGCTTGCACGGATTTCGCCAGGATGCATCTAGTCTCAAGGGAAGAATGGCATCATTTGGAAAGAAATTGAAGCACCTTGCTGAATTTGTGTTTGTTGATGCACCTCATGAGGTGCCTTTTATTTATCAGACTTTCAGAAACCAAACAAGCAATGGTAGAGATAATGATGAAACACTCGAGGGCAGCACTGATTCAGTTAATTACTCACAAACTAAACTTTCATTGCCACAGAACTGTAAGAAAAAGTTTGCATGGCTGGTGGCACCAAACTGCTATAATACCAACTTTGCTTCTTGTCCCGCTAATATAGCATTTGAGTCAAAAATGACTGCACAGGAACTTTTGGAACAGGATAATAGTAAATCAGAGGAGATGAAGTGGATTGAAGCAACATCACCATTTGATCCTTTGCAATACCAACAACAATCAGCAGGATGGCCAGAAACAGTATTACATCTTCAAAACATATTTTCTGAAATGGGTCCTTTTGATGGAGTTTTAGGATTTTCTCAAGGAGCTTCAATCGCAGCTACACTTTGCACCCAATTGCAGGATGCTCCAGGCATCTATGGTAATATAGACTTCAAATTTGTGATATTATGTTCCGGATTTCCATCACCTACTGAAGATTTTCAGCAGTTTATATCAAACCCAGGTTTTTCACCCATAGATTGTCCTTCCCTACATATTTTTGGTGGTAATGCTGGGCTTGACAGACAAATAGTGTCTGACACAAGCATGCAACTAGCCTCTCTCTTCAGGTCTGACCGTCGTGTTGTTGTAAAACATTCTTCAGGGCACATTGTCCCTGCCCAGTCCCCTTATATTGACAAAATTAAAGAATTTGTCATTCAATTTCTTTGATATTTTGGCATAGGTACTCATAACACATTGACAGAATCTTGCTCAAAATCATATGAGATGTTTATACCTGTTGGAAGGAAGGCTTTTTAAGATTCTTTGGATAACAGCCTGTTAGTTCCTGTTTGAATGTTGTTAATTCTGTTGATCCCAGTAAATTATTGTCAAAATCAACTGATGCGATTCACTGAAAAATGTATTTATAAATTGAGGATCATCGTGCACAATATAGCTGAGTGGATTAGAAATTGAATGGTCTTGAGCAAATTATGCATGTTTAGCTATTTTAGCATGGTAATAACTTGCTAGCCCTTAAGTCTAGAATTTTTTTGGAAGTTTTCAGATCTTTCCTCTTGGTGATGCAGTCTGTATGAATGAACTTATTGCTGCCACACAACACTCGCAGTATACCAAGCTACCACTCAGGCCACTGCTAATGTCAACACAAACCATATTCAAATCCAAGCACCAAGTGAGGTTTAGTTGGGAGTCAAACCATTGACCTCCGAATTCAGTGAGCTAACAACCAACAGGAGATTGGTTGGGCTACAGCTTGTTTGCCTAATGACCCCATGGCATGTTAGGATTTTCAATAAGCCTTGCCCAAAATCTACCAATTATTAGCTTTTCTTGGCCTGCTGTACTCTACGGCTTTCCATGTGAGCCCTGCATTAGTGTTTGGCCCTCAGTCCTTTGCTCTCCCTCCACACAACTTGTCATTAGTTGTAAATGAAGGGGCTAAATGAGCAAAAATTTAAAAGAAAAGAAATGGATTCCCACTGTTTTCTTGTGAGGACACCAAAATTGCAATCAGGTTTGATCCATGCTAAAGTTGGAGAGGACTTCTTTTAGAAACCATCTCTACAGGTTATTGACGTCTCTACCTCTCTCTCTCCCTCTGTCTCTACCATTGCCCTTTTGTTGTGGGTCTTTATCCTTAACAATGCCATGTTTGCATAGTTGCCTTAAGGTATTTTATTTAAAATGTGATTGCTTGTATTTGATCTGTTACTAAACTATTGATTTTCCTTAGAAAAGGGATTCCCAAAAAACATTAATAGGTTATCTTCTTTAGCTTGATTTATGTGCTGATGGAAATTTTTATCCTTGTCATTCAGCATCCTTAATATACTGTCTTACCATCTTTTCTTTATTTCAAGATGTCTATCGAGTCACTTCTTTCTGTCTCTCTCAAATCGTCTTGATAAATGATCTGTTTAATGCTTCTTCAATTTCAATAAATGTCATATTTTTGTCTTTTGCTTAATAATATTCATTTATTCAGCTTTTGATAGTATGTGAAAAATAAAATAAAAAAATGAAATCCTATGTTTGTGTTGTTGCTACCATCAATTTATTTATTTATGTTATATAGACAAGAGGAGTAAACAGCATCAGTTTTTTTGAGGTTGGGGGTTGTGTACATATTCTATTAAATATTTTAATGAACAAAAGATTTTAATAATATATATGAAACTAGATTTAAGGTATCAAATTGAGAGCACTTCGAATTTGAATTACTCTAGATTTGTTATAGAAAATAGTTAAATTGATAATGACTTCTTTTTTAAAGTGCTGGTCTTACATAATGATTTTTTCATTTATAAAAGAAATATTTTAATGTTAATTTAGTTAATTAAATAAATGTATATAAATTAGCTAGATATCTTAAATGCATTTATTTGAAGAAATGTTTGTAGATATCAATTGAAACTATTTTATTTATCTTAAAATTATTTTATTTATTTTTAATTATAATTATCTGTAATTTTTTATTCAAATTTTTAAAATTTGATTATTTACATTTTTATATTTAAAATTTAAATTTCTTATCATTATCTAACAAATTAAAAAAATTAAATATATTTTTTTTATAATTGTTTGAGTGAACTAATGTCTTTATATGTTTACTAACAATTTGAATTTTTTTTAAATTTAAATTGTTTATCATTATTAAACTTTTTTATTAAAAATAAAAAATTGTAAACTAGTCATTTTATAGAATAATTGATTCTTAATGTTTACTAATTTTAAAATAAAATAAGTATACAATGTAATTATGAAATAGTCGTTGAGGTCATATTTTTATTTTTATTTATTTATTTTGGAAATATTATGTTTACAATTAAAATTAATATATTAATATGTGGGAATGAATTATTGTACTGGATAAATATTTAAAATTAAATAGGAAGGATTCTAAATATGATTTTGTGAATTCTTATGAATAATTTAGATGGCATATAGATTTTGTTTATTGATGGTATGAAAATGTTTATAGTTTGTAAAATACCTTTGGCTCAAAATAAATGTTTAATATTTTTGTGGGTTTAATCTATATTGTGTAAACTCATTGGTAAATCTTGTGATATTGTTTTAATGAGTGAAAATAAATTAAAGTTTGTGAGATTATCCTTGATATTGTTGATATGTATGGAATAACATCATTGAAAAATTTCTCGAGAAGAGTCTTGGATTGCAAAGACCACATTCTCCTAAGTTAACCCCCTTCATTGGATTGACTTCACAATCATCTAAGAATCAAAGATAAAAGCATCAAGCATGCAAGTGCTATAGATGGATTTGATGTCAGTCTAGGTTGTTTTAGTAATTAAAAAATAAGTGCTTTTAGAATTATTATCCTTGTAATGTATAAGTTCTTAAATACCCTCAAATGTCAAGACAACAAATAATTGCACAAATGTGTACCAAGTTGGCTCTTGATGTATATGAAATAGAGTTGACAAAATTTGAATTTGATTTTTTGAATTTTGGAGGTTAATTTTGCATGGTGTAGGAGTAAACTCATGCATCATAGAAGTGATCCAAGACAAAGAGACATAGGTGTCAGGTTGTGGAATATGCATTAATGTATGTGAATGTCTGCAATATAGATGCAATGAAAATCTAGTAATGGAGAATATGTAGGGAGAGGTGTGAATATAGATAGTATAAGGCCAAATGTGTAGTGTGTAAATAGGGTTACTAAATGATTAGGGAATTAGCACAAATTTGCAAAAGAGTGCACCATTTATTGATATGTAATTGTATTAAGCCATTCACCATTTATTGATATGTAATTGTATTAAGCCATTCTATCAATTGAGAATCAATGTGTATGTCAATTTCACCATTCAAATTCGTCCCCACTTTTATGGGCATGTCAATCTTAAATGAATATATATTTCAAACTAGATTAGCACTCACAAACAAGCAAGTGTAGAGTAAATATCTAAATAGGACAATATGGGACCTATTTGAAGTAATGGATACATGTCAATCTTTTCATGTGCTCTTGTCCATTGGCATGCATGCTCCACAAGAACTTACAAAACAAAAAAAATATTTACAATGACTAGCTTTAGTCACCCAAGTAAAAATAAATACAATTGCAAGATACATTTATTATTTATACAAATGTGTGAGAGAATGTAGGGTCCCCTTGGTTTAAAATGTTTTGTGGTAATACTTTACCTATTGTGGTGGTGGTAGGATGGTAGTGCATATCAAGCACTGCTATTTCATGTGGTCAAGTCCCATCTAGACATAATAAAAAGACTTTATATAAGCATATAATGTGTACAACCTCAACATAAGAGTGTTATTGATGGATATGAAAGCCCTCTAATTAGTCACATCAGACAAATGCAAAAAAATGGAGGAGAGAGAAAATATAAATGTCATCATCAACATGTAAACATAAAAATCATGCAAATCAATGTCATAAATGCATCATCTAACAAACAAGTAAGACATCTTGAGTACTAGTGAAAAGTACATGGACTAGATAATTGCCAAGGAATATAAAATTCCCCCCAGATAGGAAAATTCTTAAGATGAGGTGCCTTGAATGATGACATAAAATTGTGCGGGTACTTGTATCACAAGTTAAAAAATATAACCTCAGTGTGCCTCCAAGCACACAAGTGCACAAATGGTATAGTCAAGGCACGAGGTCCCCAATGCTATGATAACTTATTACATGATAAGGAATAAACACATAGTAGGATAGGTAAGACTCTATGTCACCGATGTGACTACATAAATCTTAGCACATGGTAAGGCATATAAGCGCAACTATGCAAGATGTGGTCATGAGAGCACATGTAAAAGTGGTCGCCTCACATGGGAGAGACTATGAAATGATACTCAGATTTTTATGGACATATGTAAAATCACAAGTGATGTATAGCCACTCAAATGATAACGTAAAGATGGTTCATAAGGGTTGGGTAAATATCATCAAAAAAATTGCAAATATGTAATCATATTGATAGATAAGAATGAACACACAAATAAATAATTTGCGATCATGAAAAGCACATGTAAAGTCATTTAGATTGGTCATTTTGCATTATGTTATATGGGAACAATATATACATGTTATAAGAGTAGTTACCCCTAAAAAACTTTGTTCTAACAAAAATAGCTTTTGGCGACTAATGAAACTTGAAGATTTGACATCATGGGTGAGATCTATGCTCTTGAAAGAAAATTGATCCATTATGCTAGTTGGGAATTTGGGTAACATTTGTATGGCTAACTGTGTAGCTAACGTCTAGTGTTGATGAAAGGCTAATGCATGTGAATGTGTGCAATATAGATGTAATGAAAATAAATTTTTGTTAAAGCTATTTAAAAAAATATTTCTAAGTTTTGGTCAATTATAGAGGTTGGTGTTTGGGCCCTAACCAATTGGGCGTCAAGGATTGAGGGTTGAAGGCCATCCTAGCCTTATAACTCATTAAATATCAATATATGTACTTTGTTGATAAATTGCCTTGCAATACCTAGCTATTACTAAGGTATGTATGTGGACCTCCTAATCAAGTATTTTTCTTAATTTTCCAACGTAGGGGTTTTTTCTTTTTGAATTGATCTAGAAAACTTGACGATCATATGCCCGAATAAGGGAGGGGAATTTTTTTTGTTTGGGTGAAAAAGTTATCAGGCCAAATTTAATATCAATCTTCACTTCTTGGACCTCTTGGATCCAATGATGAGGTCTATTTTGTCCTAATGAGCCATTTGTGAAACTTGACCCACAAAACCCTCATGGTAAATACTAAAAAAAAAACTTCTCTAAGGCTCAGCTTTAAACCCCACATCTATAAAAGAACAACCACAAATGAGTAAACTCCAAAAACTCAAATTTACATATTTAATTGGTATGGAATATCTAATACCTTGGTCTCCTTTTCAAATGTAGAAGGTGCTTCTCCACTTGTCACGTAGCTATGAATTGTGCTATCTCTCAATGTAAGGGCATTACTACTTGGTGGATGAACACAACAACATATAATGTATGGGTTCCATATACATTTGGCAATCACTCTAATGTTCACATTCCAACAATGTACAATAACACATATCATTTCATCTTGTACAACTAAATGAGTAACCTTAGCACATCTATAAAAGATGATGTTCATAGACATATTCAGGGGAATATAAATCATCTAGTCATCTACCCAGCCCACAAAACACTAAGAGTCATTTAAAAATAATCCAACCGTACATTATTTTAGCATACTAAATAAAACACCAATTTTGATGCATCCACATGTATAATCATCTAGTTAATTGTCATTCCCCATAATATAAATCAATAATGATAACTATAACATTATCAATATACATGATTATTTCTAATATAACAATCACTACATTCTTCTCTTTTGTGGAAGCTCACACCAACATAACATTGATCCTGACTACTTGCAATACGTAGTGTCATTTTCCAAGAAATATCAATGCTCATAGTTTGTTCTACATGAACTATTATTCTACTAAAAACTCATTTGAAAAGAGATCTGTGTTCTTATAGAACAATTTGAAGATCTTAGAGGTGGATTCTATATCCATTCATATCTTTGTGTATTGGCAATGAGACTTCGTCTATCGATAGTGAGCCTTCATGTATTAGTAGTGAGATTGTGTATTGACCGCAAGCCTTTTCTACAAATCCCCTTTCAGTGCCACCCTAACAGGTGTTTTTCATATTCATGAGAATTAGCTTCTTCGTGGTTTTTCCCAATTGGGTTTTTCATGAAAAATTTCATATTCTTTGTTTCGGTGTTCATGTGTTCTTCATGCATATATTTACTATGGATGTTTGATGTGCTTAACCGACAAATATTTAGTTTGCATCATTACTATTTAAGTGTTTACCAAAAGAGGAAAAGTTTTATTTGTTTGTGTGGGAATAATTGATCCACCCCTCTTAGTTATTCAGCTTGTTCAACAATTGGTACTAGAGCTTGGTCTCTTGTATTCAAAGCTTAACCACTTGAGGGAGATCTTGAAGGTTGAACAAATGGAAGAAGGTTTGTACTCTGAAGAAGATTTGTAGATCATCTTGAGAAATATTGAAGACACTGAATATGAGAATGAAGAATTAAAAGAAAGTACGATGGAGGCAAATGCCTATATTGCGAAACTAAGAGTGTAGACCAAGAAATTCAAAGCAAGGTACAAGGAAGTCAGTAGAGAGTTGAAAGAATCAAAGGATATAATCTTGGTGGTGGAACAAGAGCTAGCTGAATTAAGGAAATCAGGAAGTTGTGATGCAGATCAGACAAAGAATGACAAGGAAGGTCTCATTGACACTGGATCAAGGTATAAAATGAAAAATGCTTGGATTACATGTTTTGAGCTAGAGAAGGCATTGGATGAATGGACAGTGACATAAGAAAATTTCAAGGAAATGATGAAGACAAATGTAGATAAAAGTGAAATGTTGGAATTGGAACTAAGGAAGATGAAGGTTGAAACTAGAACATATGAAAACAAATCTATCATGGATAAGTTGTTGCATCCACTAGAAATGAACAAAGAGGAAGTTGGATCTAGCGATGAATGTTCAAGTCATAATGAAAAAGGTAAAGGCATAACGATCAAGGAAGCAACAAAGGTGAAGACTACAAGAAAAATCATAAATCAAAACCCTTTTATGAAGAGATCAAAAATAAGGAAACTGAATGCTCAAAGGTATTTATCTTTCGATGGTTTTTGTTATATTTGCAAGAATTTTGGTCATAAGGTAGTAAACTGTGGGATGAGAAAAGGGAATGAATGTAGTAAATGTCATAAGTTTGTGAAAGAGGGCCCACACGTTCCTCGGTGGAGATGGAGTATCCACGGTGGGGAAAGGTTTGAACTTGTCCCAATGGGCCGGTGCAAAGGGATATGACCACTCGAACCCATGAAGAAATTAAATGCATAACTCACATTGAGGTTCTAGAAAAAGGAAGTGTTATGAATAAGATATTTCAAGGAAATTACTATGTTTATCATAATTATGGTCACAAAGCTATTCAGTGCAGAGCTATGTTGTTAATCTCTCAGAAGAACATGAGATGCTTTAAGTGTAAACAAACAGGTCACTATGCTAAATCATGCAAGTCTGAAGCTACAACGACAAGTACTAAATGTGATAAGCAGATAACTGAATCAAGTGAATCTTAGAAGAAGAATTTAGAATGAAGGAAGAAGTCTATTGTTACAAAGGTTTCAGTGGTATTGGATCCTGGTATTGATCCTACCGATAACTAAGCTGGAGGCTGCAAATCAGGGGGGGTATTGAACAAATCAAATCTTTTACACCTCACCTGGAAAATCAGTTACAACTGGGTTGTTACTGAAGAAATAACAAAGACAATATTGTTTGAAGGATATGTATTCCTATTGGCACACAAATTTATAGATAGTTGGAAGAATTTGTGAATGACGCTAATGCCTACAGGGAATACTTCTTATCCCTTTAGGATATCTTCAGTGGTATTTCAATGGTTACTGATACTGTATCGGTAAGGCAGTCTGTTGGAGGTTCCTCTTTGAAACAAAGAAAATTTGAGGTTATTCGCAATGGTTCATTATTTGAATTCAAAAGAAGGAAAACAAGTTGGAAAGGCATGGAAGCTGTTATAGTCTCGGTATTTGAGAGTGAGGAGGAAGTCACTGGCAAAAAAATGAGTATTGTAGAAGAGTCAGAATATGAGGGAACATCAGAAGAAATGGGAGCTAGATACAAAAAATTGACATATAGTGTTTATCCTGATGTTGTTCAAGTCGTGCTGGATTAAGGAGAATTTGATAGAGTTGGTGGTTTATGAACTATAGGTTCTTCAATCGACAAAAATCTTGCCCTATAGATCATTTGCTTATTAATAAGTCTGTATTTCTGGCATGTTGTTTAGTGAAATGATTGTGTTGAGAAGAAATTGTTGCAAGATGATCAATACAAGATAAACTTGAAGAGAAGTATGGAAGTGCTAAGCAGACATTGCCCCTTCTTATCGTTGTTGATAGAGGTCAAGATGAAAAGATTGAGATAGAGATCAATGAACATATATCAGAGATAGTGTGCAAAGGAAGTGTGAAGATGAGGTGCTATTTCAGTAGAAGTAGTGAATTGAAGACCTTTTGGCTTGAGAAGGACACAACTTAAGACATAATGGAGCATATGGTCACCATCTTAATTGGTGCTAAGGAATTTGAACAGATATGTCAGATATCTGACTAGGCAAAAAAAATTTGACAAGCTTGTGGAGAGTGATAACTTGTGTGCTTTCACAGTAGCAATGTTTAACTGTTGGTTGGAAGAGTTTCTTGTACTTTAGGAAAGGTACTGAAAACTATTTACAGTGAAAATTATTATTTTTCTGTAGATAGGTTTTGTATGTTTGACCCTTTTCCATTATGGTAAAAAGGGGGAGAATCTTGGTGATGTGAAAACAAAAATATATCTACTTAGGGGGAGTATTTTTCTTTTTAATATTTCGGCATAGAAGATCTTATACTTTTTATTTTCAGTAGTTTTTCCATCAATGCAAAAGGGGGATATTGTTAGAATATACAAGGGAGTGCTGGCATTGGTTGTCATTGATGTCAAAACCCTATACCAACATTCTGGTGGTTTCAGTGTGTCTAGTATGTATCGGTTGTATCCTATTGTTCTCCAGTTTGGTAACATGAGTCTTAGTTATACACAAGGAAGTTTGGAATGATAATATCACAAGTTCCTAGTGCATCGTGGTGTTTGAGATGGGATGTATATTGAATACAACATGTTTCTTATCTATGTCCTATCAATGTTAACAACTACTTCATGTATCCATCTTTTGGTCCTGGTTGTGTTGTTTAGATGACTTCATTATTTACAACATGTATTGTAATATCTCAAGTCTGACCTTTATGAGATGTGTACTATAACATGTGGTTACCATCCCCTATGTATATCCCAGATCTAGGATTGATGTTGAGTGCCTAATGTAAATGTAATATCTAATGCATTGGTGATTACACATGCTATGTGTAAGGCCAATATATGTAAGATTGGATATCGACATGTATATATAGGTATCTAAGGATAAGAAAACATATAAAACAATAAGAAGACAATGCAAGTATCATAACAGTATACACACATATAAAGTGACTATGAATTTATGTGAAAAGAGATTTGTGTTCTTGCATAACAGTCTTGTTAGGATAATAAGCAGAAAATGCAAATATTAACAAACAAGAGAGAACACAATAACATAGAATTTAACGTGGTTCACCCAATCCCTGGGCTACGTACACCAACAACGAGTCCAATATCTTTATTATTATCCAGCAATTACAATCTGAAAACCTGCAACTCAATACCGCCGCAGGAAGCTACAATAATCCCTCATACATTCGATCTCAAACCCTAAGCCCTTTTTACAAGTATTTTTTGACATAACGAAATTAGGGCAAAAATACTCCGACCCCGCAAGGGGCTCAGCCCCTTGACCCCATGGATAAGTCTGATTAGGCTCCACATACATAACAAGTCTAAAGATCTTAGAGACGGATTCTATATCTACTCATATCTTTGTGTATCGGCATTGAGTCTTTTTCTATTGATTATGAGCCTTCGTGCATCATTAGTGAGCTTGTGTATCGACAGTGAGCCCTTTTCATATCCGGTAGTGATCCTTTGTACAAATCACCTTTCAATGTTAGTCTAACAAGTGTTTTTCATATTCATGAGAATTAGCTTCTCCGTGGTTTTTCCTAGTTGGGTTTTCCATGAAAAATCTAGTGTTCTCTGTTTTGGTCTTCCTTTGTTATTCATGCGTATCTTTACTGTGGATGTTTGTTGTGCTTAATTGACAAATCTTAAGTTTGCATCATTACTGTTTAAGTGTTTACCGACAGAGGAAACATTTTATTTATTTGTGTGGGAATAACCGATTCAACCCCCTTTTAGTTATTCGGTTTGTTCAACAACATGATGTACCCAAAAATATCAATCATTGTTATATGTTAATCACTATGCTTGTTGTAGCACAAATTTTTTAAATTCAATGTAAAAAAGTAACCTTGTGCTTAGGAATGGGATAATCCCTTCTCCCTGCACCACATGAGCTTCATAGTACTTGTAGGTTTTGTCAATGAATCTATAGTGTTTACTTAAATATCAATTTTCTCTAATTAGACTTTTCTAATTTCAACTATCTCCCTTACAAAATGATACTACGCCAAATAAGATTCTAGCCAAAGAAATTCCACTGTATGTATTACATTTGACAACTATTTGACTATCAACAACATTGCTACTTAACTTAGGTGTAATGTCCCCATTTATGGATATTACAAGTCAATTGAAAAATAAATTTAAAGTTGCTAAATTATATCAAATTTAATGAGGACTTAATTTAATTATTTACTTAAGTAGTTTAAGAGACTTTATGCCAATGGAGAAATTATTAAACAAATTCCACTGTACGAATCACATTTGACAACTATTTGTTCCTATCAAAACCAATATTGCTACTTAACTAAGGTGTAATGTCCCCATTTTTGGACATTACAAGTCAATTAAAAAATTAAATTTAATGTTGTCAAATTATATCAAATTTACTGAGGACTTAAATTTAATTATTAAGTAGTTTAAGTGACTTTATGTCAATGGAGAATTATAAAACAAAAGTCATTTAATGGGAAATCCAAGAGTTATAAAATAAAGTAAAACACATAATCCCACATGGAGTGGAGAAGAGGGTTGAGCCCTTTAAGAAAGCTATAAAAGCAAGGTTAAGAGGTTCATTGGACATGCTATGGATTTTTATGATGAATTCATATATTGATGTTTACATCAAATTGAATCTTTGAGGACAGAAACAGGCTAGACATAAACCTAGTTCTTCTAAAGAGTGGATTCGTAAAGGAATTCACACTTTTGCCAAATTTGTAAGGTTTAATTTTAGAAATAAATATTTTCCTTAATTTCCTATTTGGGAAAAGGAAGATTATATCTTGAATATTTAATATCTGATGGTGATAAATTTATATTGCCTTAAGTCCACTTCATATATTGGTATGAACATCTTCATTGGCATAATAATTTAATTGGGCCCATATTCTATTTGGTCTGAGACATTTTAATTTGATTTGGGAAAACAAATAATATTGAAAATATTGGGTAAGTTTAAATATTTACACTCCAAATGTTTGGCATTGTCGTCAATTGTAATGACCCCTACTAGGGACTAGTTGACTATTATGCATCATTATGCAATATTGTGCCTTAACTAGATTAAGGGATAGTCAATTTGCTTATGATACAAACCATAATTACTATTTTAAACCTCTTATCTTAACTCTTTCCTAGCCAAATGAAGGATGGGGAATTATTGTCATAGGACATTGAAACCTTCTCCATAATTAAGCCCAACAAGGGTTTAATGAACACCTGTCAATACCACCTCTTGGGAGTCACCTAACTTGGGATGAAATTATTCACCTCTCCCTATACAAACCAACCTACCCTTCCATTGTTATTATTGAAAGATTGAAGATTAGGCCAATATAGTTTTTATCATATTAATATAAACACCTTTATTAATCTGTAGATATTTGACTCTCTCTCTCTCTCTCTCTCTCTATATATATATATATATATATATATATATATATATATATATATATATATATATATATATATATATATATATATATGTATATATATATATGTATATATATATACATATATATATATACATATATATATATATATATATATATATATATATATATATATATATATATATATATATATGTATATATATATATGTATATATATATACATATATATATATACATATATATATATATATATGTATATATGTATATATATATATATATATATATGTATATATATATATATGTATATATATATATATGTATATATATATATATGTATATATATATATATATGTATATATATATATGTATATATATATATGTATATATGTATATATGTATATATATATGTATATATACATATATACATATATATATATATATATATATATATATATATATGTATATATACATATATACATATATATATATATATGTATATATATATATATATGTATATATACATACATATATATATATATATATATATATATATATATATATAATTCTGATTTTTTTTTTATTAAAATATATAAATATTATATATATTAGTCTATGCATATTTATGATTTCAATACACACACACACACACATTCATAACTTCCCTCTTGATCTAAATCCATTTTTATTGTAGAAGCAAAAAAATAAGGGTGTTGTCCCTTACAAAACCACAACTTGAAGGCGTAAAACACCATATATTTACAAGGTCAAGAATAGATCATTGACAACAAACTAGTAGCACAACTAGTAACCCACATCAAGGGTGAGTAACAACTCATACAAAGCATTAGGAGGAGAATGTGAGACTATAGGGTGATTGTTCCTTCATTGACGAACAATCATCTAGGTGATACTTTTAGAAGGTCCCCACTATAAAGGGAAGGTGGTGGAGCCCTCAAAGAGAGAGAATCAACACCATCACTATGAACAAAGTGTTGAGGATGTTGAAACTCTACAACCATAGGCTGGAACAAGTAGAGAGTAGCAACAATCCGAGAACAGATCACGTTGCTAGAGGGGACCATATCAGCAAGAAGAGGTGGAGACAACTCCATCGAGGCAGAGGAGGTCAGAATAAAATGAGCATCACCTTGTTGGGATAAATCATCAACCCGGAGAGAGTCTTCAGAGGAAGATTCAGAGGCTAGGAAAGTCAAATGATCATCATTTGCATCCTTCCACCATGTGGCAACAGCTTTTTTATGCGAAATAGAACAATCTATAGCTAGATGACCAGTAGAGAAGCACCACCTACATCTAAAGGGGAGGCCCCCAAAATTTAGCGATTAAAAGTCCATGGCCTATCCACAACCATGTGAACCACATTGCCTTCTGGGGGATAGGGAATGTCAATGTCAACCAAAATGCAAGAAAATGTTGATCGACTCACCACACCCGTAGCCTCATCCATCTTTAAGAAATGACTGATAGATTTTCCTATGACCTCAAAGAGAGAATTCATCCAAAAATGAAGGGGAAACTTTGGGAGACGAACCCACACTGGATGACATACTAAGCAATTTAGTAAGAGGGTTAAAGGAGACAATCTAGGGTTTGGCCAAGAGAGAGTGATTCCCCCACACCCACAGTTTGCATAATATCAAATCGGGTTCTTCATTAGAAGTAAAAGCAACAATTGCATAAGGGAAGAGTTCAATGTTACCAAAGGCTAACCATCTCCAAAAATCTGACACCCAGTGATGTAGATCTAGAAGATAGGGTCAGAAACCAACAAATCTACAAACCGGTCCACAACATTGGTAGAAATTCATATTTTTCCACCACATGTAGGCTGCAAACCACCACAAGGGAGGTCTTGGCACAAGCAATGGGGCACACTTTTTCCTTTGAAGGAGCATATTTGGTAGCCCAAGCATAACTCTTTCTAATATTAGCAAAAATAGGGGGAGGAGCCCAACCTTCACAACAGAGACCCCACCACCACCAGAACTAGGAATATTATTTGAACCCCCAACAAGAAAAATTATTGTAGAGGGCCTAGACACAAAGGGTCACCATCCAATGTAGAAGGCATAGAATCCCCCACACTAGAGGTGGCCGAAACAATCGTAAAGGACAAGGTGGAAGCAGGGATAACTTTAAGAAGCCCCCTTTTAGGAAAAAGTGTAAAATCCTGGCGAATCGTACATTATTTTAGGGGGGAATTTGTTTTAATGCAAGCGATTTTTTTTTTTCAAATCCATGATTTTTCATAGTTTTTATTGGCAATTTTTTCCCCGGTGAATGAAAATTTCATAAATTGCTGGCGAATAATTTTCTTTTGAAGTAAAAAATTATAATATATGAGGCGAATAATTTTCTTTTCAAGTAAAAAATAATAATATATGAGGCGAATGATTTTCTTTTGAAGGGTAAAAAAAATATTTGTATTGGCGAATTTTATGTACCGTTTGAAAATTTATTTATTTTATTGGCTAATCGTTCGTTAATTATGGCAAAAAAATATTTTTTTTTGGTGATTTTCAAAAGATGGGAAATATTTTGTTATAATACCTTAGACTAACATACCTAACATACATACATTATTTTATAATGTTAAATATATTATTTGATACCGTCTGATGATCCAAGATCAATGGATGAAGTTTAATTTCAGCCCCAATTTCTTGAAGGAAACAGAGTTGTGGAGGAAGTCACCGGAATGTTGACACGTATCAAATAAGGGTTAGTTGTCTACAGACTATAGTGTACACATGTTGGTATCAATATTCACGGTTCTATTACTATAGTGCAACTTGTAACCTCTTAACTCGGTAAGCAATAAATGCCTTGTCAGTGACAAGTGACATTCTTTAACTTGTCATGCAAAGTAGACAGGCAGTGACGCACCACTTCCAAATTCGTACAGACGCTATAACCAATATCTGACATATTTTGCATTTATGGGGAAAGATTTACTGCCAGATATGAAAGATTAAGTCCAAAATTTTAATTTCTCACACGCATGCATTTAGGGGAAAGATTTACATGAAAGATTTAGAGGCATGTTAAGGACAATGAATTTAATACCATGAAAGACAAAATAATTTATTGCTAAGTAATGATCAAGAATTCAAGGGCTATTTATAGACGATCTATCTTCATTATTCATCGATTCATCTTTGGCATTTGCTAGATAATTTGTCTATTTAGGGTCTGCAGTCTACACTCTACAAATAATTTGTTTTTAAGTTTTTTGTAGTTTTACTGTTTCAGATGGACACTCCAATTAGGCTTATATGCACATTTGAGGAGGCCAGAAGGCCTTTCTGGGTTCCTTTACTGATGAAACCTTAGAATCTATTTGTAAGGAGTGTGGGCCTTTCATTATAGAGGCTGTGAAAATGGTGTTGGGTCGAGAGTTTCTGAACAATGAAGATAGGCACCGGGTCAACACGGACATTACGTCCCATTTTTTGGCATCTCTTCTCAACCTCGGAGGAGAGAAGGTGGACATGTTAATGCTGATGAGGAGGGTTTTTAAAGAAGAATACCTGGGGGACAACGTTAATGTTATTGTGTTCACAAAAATAGGGGTGGGGATCCCTTGGGCAAGTGAAATACCCAAGCTTCTCCTCCCAGGCCAGAATGTGGCCATGCAACCTTTTCTTTTGGGCCTCAATGTTGGGCAGTATAAGCGCCATAGGAAATGGGCCCTGATTGCTAGGGATTTTCTCCGAAAGTGGTTTGCCCTTGACGAAGAGGAGGCTAAGGCGGGGAAATTCGGGTGGCTTGATGAATTCTCACAAATAATCATCTCTCGTGAATTCTACTTAGATGGAGCTGAAGGCCAAAATCAGTAGTGGACTACTATTGGTTTTTTTGATAAAAAGTTTATGGGTTTTTTTTGTTTATAGTAGGTTTCTTTTTGTAGTATTTACTATTGTACTGGAAGTAGACACTGGACTACTAGTCTACTAGTGGTTTTTTTTTGATAAAAACATACCTCATTTTTGGTTTTTTTGTTTATAGTAGGTTCTTCTTTGTTCTCGAAGTGGAACTGGACAATGTTTATGTAATTATAATTTTATGAAAAGAAAACAATGAAAATTTTGCAAGCTTTAGCTCATTTCAATTTGTACAAAAAATGGTTCTTAGACTTCTCTGTCACTGTGATTGCAATATTTTAATTAGTTGCTTTATGATTTATCTGCGTATTAGATATGTATGATGTATCACAGTTGTACAATGTAGACAGTTATAGTTAATAAAAGAAATGTCTTATCAGTTATCACTGAGTACTAACATTAAGTTTGGGTAATGTTACCTGTCAAAATTCACACACTCGTACATTTAATATGAAAGATTTATAGAATTCTGAAGGACAAATGAATTAATAAGGTTAGAGAAAGAATTTATGGTATTCTAATTATAATGTATGAGAATTATATGTGAATCTGTGATTATAATTTTCTTCGTTAAAGTTATAATCAATAAAAAATATCATTTTAACTTTAAGAATACTATATAATCAATTTGACAGACAAATGAATTAATAAGGTTAGAGAAAGAATTTATTGTTTTCTAATTATAAGGTATGATAATTATATGTGATTATAATTATCAATGTTAAAGTTATAATCAATAAAAAATATTACTTTAACTCATGTTTGGGAGACCTAGCGAGTCAGCGACCACAGAAATCTCATTATCTCTAAACATTAACCTTAACTCCGGCCTTTGAAATTTATTAGATTTTAATATTATTAAAAAAATAGTGCATTTTGAATTTGATTGGCTAAAATTGTTACTATTCAATTAAATAACTTTAAATGTTATTAACTTATTATCCATTATTAATTAATATTTATAAAGAAAAAAATAACATTATAACATTTAATAGTGTCCGTTGCAAATAACTACCGTTGGATGAGCACAGATCGACGATGTACGATGGACTTCAGGATGAAAGGGAAAAGCAACCCCATCTTTTCAAACCCGTTCTGGAATCATGACATGTGTCACTAAACACGTAACAGGTTCTCTCGCATGGTCCTACCAATAATGCCATTTGATGATGACATGACACGTCTGACTCATAGTCGTGAGGTGAGTCAGCCGTCAGGCGAGTGGTGACTAGGTGAGTTAATGGGACCCACGGGGGCCCAGGGCCACCACAGGCACACAACGCCATTATGACCATTGGATTATTGTAGATCAACGACCGAAGTTGTATTTCAGGATGAAAGGGAAAAGCAACCCCATCTTTTCAAACCCATTCCGGAATCATGACACGTGTGACTAAACACGTAACACGTTCCACTCGCAGTCTCGCATGGTCCTACCAACAATGCCATTTGATGATGACATGACACGTCTGACTCGTAGTTGTGAGATGAGTCAACCATCAGATGAGTGATGACTAGGTGAGTTAATGGGACCCACAGGGCCCGGGGCCACCATAGGGACACAACGCCATTATGACCGTTGGATTATTCTAGATCAACGACTAAAGTTGTATTTTGGGATGAAAGGGAAAAGCAACCCCATCTTTTCAAACCCATTCCAGAATCATGACACGTGTCACTAAACACATAAGATGTTCCACTCACAGTCTCGCATGGTCCTACCAACAATGCCATTTGATGATGACGTGACACGTCTAACTCGTAGTCGTGAGGTGAGTCAGCCGTCAGATGAGTGGTGACGACTCTAGATTGTACAATTTTGGCGCTTTAAGTTTCACTTTCCAGTAGTCTGCAGATTTAGAAAGGGTTTACGGATTCTAAATTTCTATGTTGAGGAAAGCAAGTGCAACAAAGTCTCTCAGTTGAAGCTTTGTTCCCAGTCAAATTCTGCAAAAATTGAAACTAAGGGTAACAGGTAACTACTAAAATCCTGAACACCTAGGTCCCCGCATTTTAAATTTTTCAAATCTCTTGATTTACAACTTTACTGTTTATATTATAGAAAAAAATTATCTTGTTACTTGTTAGGGTTTAATTTTGATTCTTGAATCACCCCTATAAATTGTAGGCTTGTAGCTGTGTATAAATATTTGAATTTTCCTACGAGTAAATAGTGATACCGGTTTAGATTACCACTTACTACCTTACCACGATGGGCAAAAAAATTATCAAGAATAAGACTATGAGTAAAAAGACAAGTCAGATAATAGAATTCCACAATCTACATAAAACACCAGGTTTCACAGATTTATTCTATGATATTTATGATCTTGTTATTCATGGAAATAAGGGAATAATGGAAATTAGATTTGCAATTGAAAACAAGTGGAACGATCCAAATAAGGGCTCAAAATTTTCTTCTTTTAACCCCAAGGTAAATGCAATGGCAAATAAAATTGCATCGTGGAATGCTGGGTCGGCAAGCATGGCGTTAACTCAAGTATTCCCTTGCCCAGAAATTGTCATGGTCTGCGCCAAAAATTATGATGAAAATAAAAAAGAAATTGTGAATAAAAATACTTAGGAGGAAATTTTGTCCATGACCGAGAGTGAATTTGCTAGTCTGTTGAACCTAGGGTTTGAACAACAAAACTCATACGTGCAAATTGACCTGAGAAAGTTGGCAGAGGATTGTGAAAAAATAGACGCAACATAGAGAGATTCTTATATCAGAGGAATAACAAATGGTTCAAGCCTGAGTCCAGATCATAGGCCTCCTTATGATTATGAAATTTTTGTGCCATGGGTTCAGGACAATATTTCCTTGCTAGCATTTTGTTTGGGATTGGATAGTAACAAAGTAGTGGGTGCCAACATTCTTGAAATGCTTTTTCATATTCATTTTGAAAAAGAACCAGTAAAATATTGTTTTATTGAGCACATTGTTCGTTGGATGCAAGAACAATTACTAATGATTAAAACAGGTTCACATAAGACATTTAGATTCACAACTTACTTGTGCTATCTTCTCTTAGCAAAGCATCATGCAATATTTTAGACAAACAAGCTTTGCAGTTAGGGCCAAAATCCAATATATGAGTTGACACCTCAGATAAGGATGATTGATAATAGAAGGAACTACAACAATTTTTTAGACTTCTTTTTGGCACCAATGTACGATAAAATTACAGGCACTCCAATGCCTAGATTACCTGCTACTTGTAGAGATTTAATTCAAATTGGAAGTAAAATACAATTGGTTGATTGGTACTTCATGGAAGAGTACACATTGTTAAGGTTTTACGGTTCAGTAGTAGAACCCTACAAACTTCCAATACATGTCACAGAGATGGTATTTGCATTGGAATATGTACAGCAGATGGAGAGCACAGATTTACTCTTTAATGGTCAGGAAAAGAAAATGATATTTCCTTGCCTTTCTCATTTGGAGGGTTCACATTTGAAAGAACAGGATTCAAAGTGGCAGAAGCCTTTTTTACAATTTTTCACTTTGATGTTGACATTCATTGGCAGTATGATCCACTCAACATAATTGGAACAAAGCTTAGAGAGAATGGGAACTCTGCAAGCAAATGTCAACATGAAAGTATGCCATTGATTGGAAAATTTAAAAACATGGATTCCTAGGAGGATGTCAAAAAAGAGATGGAGAAATATACTACTGAAAATAATATGTCAATACAGGAATTGTCATCACAAATTATGGCATTGCACAAACAGAAAGGAAAAGTGCAGGCCATGACATCGTCCAATTTCTACCAGAAAGTTGCTCAACCATCTACAAAATCTATTCCAAATGACCTAATGGATGAATGTATGGATGATAATTGGACTCGAACCAAAATTAAAGATTTTTGGGAAATGAGGAAGAATCTCGGTGAGCCAAAGACCTCTAAAGATCTTTATGAGGTGGAAGAGGATAAAATGTTTAACGACTGGTGGAATAAGGAGCATCCAGCTGAAGCAAATGTCACCGATGATGATGACTATGACCAAGACTCTGTGGATCCCACATCCATGTGAATCCCACAATTAGTAGAGGATTTGATAAGTCCACAAAAGATAAATATACCAAAGGGGCAGATATTATACAAAAAATGGGCTACCAAGGTAGTGGTGATCTGGGTCCCAGTGGACAAGGGGTGTGGTCTGCACCTGACCCACTAGCTCCACCAAAACATGGTGCAAAACTAGGCCTTGTGCTTGGAGTTCAATCATCACATTCATCAACTCAGTCAATTCCATTAGTTCCAGCTTCAAATACAGTTCCACCTGTTGCAAGTACTCAGATTCAATCTCAATCAATTGCCACTCCCACAACTGTGGATATCATGGGTACAACTACAACTAGTGGTTCGAAAAGGACATTGCAGATAGACACGAAAACAATTGTTCCCAGAGATCAAGGCAAGGTAAAGAAGAAAAAGGTTATGACAACTACAAGTATTAGTACAACAATGCCAATGGTGACTGTGAGTCCAACAATTGCCCAACCTTCAGGACAAAACCCTTAGAATAGTCCAAAAACTCCACTTGTAATGGGTCAGGGTGTTGCTAATCCTCATGGTGGAATTAGCAGAACCACATGCAACATAGGTGGAAGCTCGTACATCAGTGCAAGTACTATTTCACCATTCAAACATTCAGGTGTGTCACAAAACCCTGATTTTCGTTACAATGATTTTGTAACTAACTATGAACAATCAAAAAATAGGAATAGAGAAAATAATAAGAAAATGAAGTTGGAAGCAGTTGTTGCAGCTTGTGATGCAGAACCTGCATCCAATAGGTTATTTCCCACATATGACCCAAATAAAGATATGATGGAATTCATGATTGTTATGCCCCTAGCTAGAGATAACAATCCACCAGAGAATCAATTAGATCCATCTCAATTTCAAGTTAGCACCCTCCAAATGGATTTATCCAAAATTAAAAATGTGGACAAGATAAATGTGTCAAAAATGACCAACCAAGTGGTCTACAGTTCACTGATGAAGTTGAAGAGAGAGAAAGGAAAGCTTCAAGGCACAATAGATAAGTTAAAGGCTGACTTGGAAAATGTAGAGGCAACTAAGAAAGCAGTAGAAAATAGGTGCAAAGAATTAGAGAGAAGGATAAAAAATTCATCCTCTAAAGAAGCAATTGGACAACAAGAACATATGGACGCAGAACTGAAAACTCTGAGGGAAAAATTGGAATAGAGCAAAAAGAAACTTGAGGATGAAAAAGCCTCTTCATTAAGTTTCTACAAAAAATTGGAGAATGTGGGACATGCAACCAATGACTTAAAGAAAGAATTGGAGAATGAGAGGGTAAAAACAAAATAGTGGGAAGAGAAAGAAAAAGAGTGGGAAGAGAAAGCAGAGCAAATAAGACAACATGGTGAACACCAGTTCTCAGAAATGAAAGAAGACCTAAAGAAGGCAAATAATACAATTAAAAATTATGAAAACATCTTGAATGACAATGTAAATAATACAAACAAACAAATAAAAAAATTCTTCTGGGGGCAAATAAAGATGTCTGGTGATAGGTTGTGTGATTGGTTTGAACTAAATGAAACTGTTACAGATGTTTATGGGAAGCTGAAAGAGCACATTGAGAAGAACAAAAGTTTTTGTCAGAGACAGAAAAATGCAAAGTAGATTATACAAGAAATCAACAGAACCAGTGACAGGCATTTGGCAAACAAGGGAATTCAGGACTGCGTTGGTGCAACAATAAAGGTGACGTCTGTCTTTCAAATATGTCAGAAACTAACAGAAGCAGATGAAACTCTTGCCTTATTCGGGCCAAAGCTCACCAAGATGAATAGTAAAACAACCAAATTGATATCTCTTGGTTTGTCGAGTCTTGGACCTGATTACTCATCAATGAATTTCATTGGAAGAGAAGCTTACAAAAAAAAGTTGGAGGACACAATGGCGTCTGATTTAGGCAACCTTCCTTAGGACATAACTAATGAAGGCATTGCAAAGTGCATCAAAACATTCACAATTTTGAATGCAGTAAGGGAAGGAACATTGCTTTCAACTCACTCTTCCAAGTATGGATGCCTGACGAAGTTGCAGGTCATTTACTATAACATCCAAAAATTTTCCCTTCCAATTGATGAAGAATGGAGCATACTAAAGAAACTGACAGAATCATCTTGATCTCATCAATCATAGTATGTGGAAGTACTTTCAGTTTCAATCATCTCTATATCTTTAGTATATATCTTTGATATTATCCTAAATACTAGAGTCTAGAATTGAGTTTAAAGTAACAAGTTTGAACTTTGTTTTTTGAACAGGATCAATGTTGCAATCTTGTAGTTGCAGATGCTATTGCCAATGCTAATTTACTAAACTGGCCTGTCAAATGCAGAAATGTACAACTAAAGTTGTAGAGATGTTGTAGACTTTTAGTTGTCTTACTGATTTACATTTTTAGACTTCCCACTTCACATTAGGCAAATCAACTTGAAGTTGTTGTTGCTCCCTTGTTTTTATAAAAGGGAATTCAGGGTCATTGGCTTAGAGTTAGGGTAATGAAATTGAAATTAGGCAATGTGCCAAATTGCCAATGGGTATCGAGTCGTTGACTTTTGTAAACAAAATCACAGAGCTGTATTGAGGCATTGTATCATATTTGTAATTAAATTAATGAGAATCAATATTTCTAACTCTAAGAATTGTAACATATGAATTGCTATGTTGTCAAAAAGAATAATGAAAAATCTACAAGAATTGTACCATATGAGCTGAATAATGCAAATGAAAACCATTATTAATTGTGGAATTGAATCTTGATGACATTATCAACCACATTCATGTTTTTGACATTGGAATATGCTATTATGCATGATTGATGATGAGATACAGAAACTGACAGTAGAACTCAGGAAAAAGCTTAATAAATACCTAGGACCTACTACTTCTACAACGGTTCAACTTCAAGCTGCCACATCATATCATCATTGAGATCATCAGATTCAGTGCCATCAACTTCATAGCTTCCTTGGTTCTTCGATATGTTTTCTTCACTCTGCATACCACCGCTTAACTGATGTTCACCGCTAGTAGTACTAGTACTAGTAAATGAGTCGATGACATCATTGTCTAGTCTGGCATTCCCACTCCCAGTACCACTTTGGTTTGAAATGTTTCCCATCCCTCTTCTCTGACATTTCTTCCTCCACAATTTCAGTGCCCTTTCGTAAGGAAAAGTATTGACTTCATACCTGGATGTATAGAGCCTCAAGCAATTTTCCAGATTCTTGTCTAGTTTGTTTCTTAGCTTTGACTTTAGGAATCCCAAAGCACTGAAAACTCTCTCATCCTCCATCGACCCCAATATCATGGTCAGACATAAATCAACAAGCTTGAAATATTCTGATATTGAATCAGTCAACAATTCACTCTCAGCTAGATTTTTCCAAAGCCTTGATATTGATCCATCTTCACAAGTGTTCTACATAATATTATATTGTTCCCTCATTGTCTATGAAAAATGACCTGATTGCTCTCTCAAACGATTTGCATCTAAAATTCCATTTAGAGTTAGTCCATTTAACTCTTTGGTTTTGCAGAAATGATCTATCAGAGTTAGTAGCTTAGTTTTAAAATCTTTCAGACTATTCATATTCCAATATCGAGGAAACACAATAGCCATGGATTCAAGTACTTTGACTGGAGGGAATCTTGCTCTAATTTGTGTGGAAAGATCAAAGGCAATGTGCTTCACAGAAGTTGTTACAAACTCAACGATCTTGGTAAAGTCTTCCCATTTAATACTTGATACTCACCTCCTGGGGTTCTTTCTTGGTTCCTCGGACTCGATCTTGACAAAGTAGTGCATTGGTATCTCAACTCTGCGAACTACTTCACATAACTCCCCCTTTGAACCAATTTTTAAAAAGTTATCAGGATTGTCCAAATCTGTGATTTTCAACCAACTAGCAAATTTTACATCATCGACACATAATTCATAGAGATTATCGAGCGTCAAGCATGTCAATTTACGCAGCGCAGCATATTCTGCAATATACATAGCTCTTTGCTGGGCCTTTTTCATTATATTTCTCATTTCCTCAAGCATGGGGAGAAGACTTGCTAATGTTAACAATGTCTCTACATTACTTAACATTGCCAGTAGCGCAGGAAATTTTGGTTGCCCTGCTTCATCACGACTTGAGTTCATTAGACCAAGCAACGATTGATATTCTGAAAAAACTTGATGTGTTGGTCCATCCAAAGAGATCCATCTGGTATCATTATCCTTGATAAGCTTGTTCCCGTCGGTTAGTCCTTCGGCAAAGTGTTGAAATTCCCTCAATCATTTCGGACTTCGACATAAGTATTGGTAGAGCTCTTTGATTAAAGCTTCAATTTTTTGTACTGGAGCATGCTTGCTGACAACTCCAAAAGCTAGATTCATTATGTGGACCATGCAATGAATGGGAGTAATGTAGGGTGCATAAGAAGATTGTATCCTTGTGCAAAGACCGCCCCTGTGGCCTTGCATTACTAAAGCTCCATCCGCTCCAACACACACCAGCTTTTTGGCAATGGTCATGTCATCTATACCTCCATATTCAATTAGAGAACTCTTTACTAGTTCAAATAAATTTTCCACTATCGCATTATCCCTCATTTTAGCAACAGTTAGTAGATGAGGTTGGCTAACAAATTATGTACAATATAAAGATGCATGCATACCCAAGAAGTATTGTCTACTGTTATAACCTCGTCTAAAGACAATGCAATAAAATTTGACTCTTTAATTTTTGCCTTCAGATCCTCTTTTTTAACCTTGGCAAGACAACTTGCCCATTCCCATCCACTGTTTACTGATCAGTGACTATTAGGATAGTTACAAACTTTCAGAAAGTGTAATAAAGCACTCAATGATGGGTAGTCTGTCATAGGACGCCCTCTGCTCAAAATATTAAACACAACACTTAACTGAACAACTTTTTCCATTAGTTCTACTTCCAATGCTTTTCCAAAACAAGCTTCAATAGAGCTTTTAACTTCACCAGGCTTTGTCTTTATATTATGCTGAAATTCATATAATTCTGCATTCCTAACATGCTGAGATTCCTCCTTTGTTTTCCATCTTATCACTGATTTGGGCGATTTCAAAAAGTCGATTGAGCGGGAAATGGCACCAATCAAAACAATAAAAGAAAAGGACTCCATTTCTCAAAGAAACAAGTATTAGTAATGCTTGGTGATTACCTTTCTTGATCTAAATCTATTTTATCGACATTAAATATATGTTTACTGAGCTATATTTGATGCCCAAATAAAATGCTCAATGTGTTATCTGATTCTTAATACTCTCTCATAGCTATGTGATTTTCAAGCCACATGATATCTTATTCAATGATAATGAGAGATAATTGAGTCGATAGACTTATTTAAGGTGAGACTTCCACCGGAATGTTCAGATTTTCTAGTAGTTGTCTTAAACCGGAAAAATCATATCAATGAAGCCTTATAAACTGTTTCTTAGCCATTACAAATGCTACTACACAGTCAATAGAAAAATTTGTATTGTCTCAGATTAGGCAACATTTCGAATCCGGCGGTTGTCGTCTCGCATATAATCTAGGTGCCAAACAAATATTTTAAATTGGTTTATTTTAATGTGCACCACTTCAAAGTGCATTTCATAAATGTCGAGTGGAAGATTGTCCTTCGTTCAATAATCAAATAGTAAAACAATAGTCCAATCAAAACTAAAGACCAGACACCCCAAACACCACATGGAAAGACACTACAAAGGAAAGCAGTCCAACAACAACACCCCATTCTGCTGCAGAGGAGCAGAAGAAAAAGAAAGTGAACTAGACTTTTGATCTTTTTTTATGGGACCGAAAGGTCATATCAAAAAAAAAGAGGATCTCTTAGATTGTTTACCTTTAACTTCTGTTACTTAAAATGTTACTAAGCATCCTCATTTACTCCTTAATTCAGAAGAAAATATAAAGCACCAATTGTTCCATCAAGTGCTACATATGTTCATGCCTCTTGAAATTTTTGTTATAGCTTTTGAAAAGTAGACAGGATATATGCATGTTGTAATTATCAAAATAGGTTGAAATTGGTATACAGAAATGTTCAGTGCTCGAATCCTTCAGTAGCCATTAACAACATCTAATAGTTAAAATGGTGATCTTAATATTAAGACACCAATTAAATAGTAATTTTACGTTATAGTACTTGCAAAATAATAAAAATACTATACTACTAGATTGACTTTGAAATTATGGAGACTATCAACTTCTTAGAATACTGTAGCTTGTAATTATCAAAATAGGTCGAAATCTGTATACACAAATGTTCAGTGCTATACTATTATATTTTAAGAATACGTACAATTTAGTAATTCTAATATTACCATTTGAAACGCAATTAAGAAACATAGATATATATGATGCTGATAATAGATTTGAATCTGAAAGATGGGCTTTATTGGGTGCGTTGTGTCTGTTTCTGTGCAGAAATCTTTAGAAGAACAATGTTAGGCAGACAATTCCTAAGGAGTTTGGCATCTTGAAGAGCGTCATAAGCCTAGATTTGTACATTATTATTATATAGTCTTTAAATTATGTTAGTAAATAAGGTGAGTTCATTTTGATTTTTATTAAATTAATTTTATTATTTCAAAAATTTTGATATTTTGGTTGTGTTTTTTGATTTATTGTTTATTTGAATGATTTATCTGAATTTTACAATTGATATAATATTGATAAGATGGTTTTTATATTTAGATGTGGTTTTTTATTTAAATGTGTTAAATTATAATAATTATTTATTAAAATTATTATAATTTAACATATTTTTGATTTTATATATGAAAGACAAAGGAATCTTGTCTAAACAAAATGTAATTATTTTGTATTTATAGAATAAGAAAGATCAAATTATTCCACTAAATGTTTTACTGTATAACAAAAATATTATGACCAAACTTCCCACAATACAACAACATCATTGAATATATATAATACTATTCCCTTAAAGATGCAAGTGCTAGTAAAATCTAAATGATCAATGCCTTTGAAATAAAATTGATTCTAATATATATCAGCATTGATGCCTTTTGAATAGTTTTTAAGTATTAATAACTTATATATTATGGTCTCAGACCAATGACTACCGATCATGTAATTGGCATTAAAATATTATTAAATAATTGATATTAAAATAATATTAAATATTATTTTATTTGGTTCAAAATATGAAAATATCAATATTATATAATAATTAAAAAATATTTAATTGTGATACATTATAATATATAGTTTATAATAATTATATTTTAAAATATTAATTATAATATTAATAATAATTGTATATTAATTACTAATATTAATAATTACAATATAAATAATTAGAATATTATTAAAAAAATATTTAAAATATTATATAAAGAATTAAATATATATATTTTATTATTTGTTTATTATTAAATTTCATGTTGAAAAGGAATATTACAATCTGCCTGAGGGCGCTGTAAAAGAGCAGAGACTTATTTATGTGAAATGGGAGAAGTATTTGGGAATCAATGAGATTTATAATATATAGAATGGGATTATCCCATTTGCAGAAGTTGAGATTGTGAGGTGAATTTCTTAGCATGGTGAATGGAGGCATGACTGGTAAGGATGTGAAGAAGGTTCAATGAAATCTGAAGGTTGATGGGCATAAGAGTTTCCAAGATAATCTCAGAATTATTAATCTCATGTTCATATTGGAGGCAAAAGATCACTAATATCTGCTCGTTTGCCAGACTGATATTCCTTAGAAAGGGAGTTGTTGCTGATATACTGTGCAGATAAATTCTTAAGTTGGTTGCATTCAAAGGTCACTGTTGATGTAATGTTGTTGATCCAGTCATCAGAAATTGAAGTTATTACAAATTAAATTAAGGTCAGAATCATTGTTATACTTTCAGCATGTAATGTTTGATTGTTGTTGCAATAAACTTTGAAAAAGTAATACGTGTAATTGTAGTAAAATCATCGCAAGCAAAACATGATTAGCTTCTTAAGCCTTCTGTGAGAGGTTAGCAAACTGTTTGACACAATGCCTAGTAGTTAAAATTTTTGGGTCAGAACAGGGGTGTTTTAACCATATGGCTTCTTTACAAACATTCATTATGCACATATTGTTTTCTTTAGTAGCTGATAGGTTGCTCATCCAACCCATTACTCCTCAAAATAGAATAAACACATATCTTCTTGTAGAACTCTAGTTATCCAAATCCCCAACTCAATTTAAATAAAAAATTTCACGTATCCCCAAATTCAATCTGAACAAAAAAAATTCACGTATGTCAACCCTCTTCCCACATCATATTACTATTATAAATAATAATCTACAATTTAATTCAAGTGTTGTTGAAAAGGGGGCATATTTGATATTCTAAACTTAGGTACTTGAAATGTTGTATTGATACATTGTTGTCATAGTTAAGAAGGCAAGTAGAGAGAGTGTGATAGGTTATAATAGTTTAACATGTATATATGATTAAAATTAATAAGAATTATAAAATATATTATAATATTATATACAAGTTCAATTAATATGTGTTATATGTGTGTCTATATATGTATGTTTGTATATGTATGTATGTATCACGGTATGCATATACACATATATCTTTAAGAAAAATATATGTACACTCATGTACACATGCAAATATAAATACACACACACACACACACATATATACACACATGCATTCAATTGGATTAATATCCTATAAATCCCTTCAAGTGTTTTTTATTATTACAACAACCTAATAAGGGGGCTAACCCTTACAAACCATAGCACAAGAACAAAGGTGCTAGCAGACACAAGATACAACAAGGTCACAAAAGGACCATTGACAAAAGACTAGCTGCACTAAGCACAAAAGCTAAACAACCTCCAAGGGGAGGCCGCTCTCACACCACAAGTGAAGACGAGTGAAAGTTTGAAGAATGATTCTTCTTGCATTGTCCAACAACTATCCAAACAATGCTATCCTCAAAATCCCTAATGAAAGAAACTTCATTACAAATGTTAACACAATGGCCAAAGTGTTGAGAAAGCTATACAGTGTTAGCAAAAGCTTGGAGTTGAACAAGAGCAGAAGTAGAAGGTGAGGAATGGTCCACATGATCCGAGGAGGAATTCCCATTAGTAGAAGGGGCATCACCAATAGTTGTAGCCGGAGCATGACCTAGATTAGCAACAAAAGCATTGCCCAAATCAGCAATAGGGGCATCACCTAGATTTACAATAGGAGTTTCTTCCTCAACATTAGCCTCCGAGGAGTCCTTAGAGGAAAAATCAAAGAGATTCAAAAGCACGAATGGTCAAATGACCCTCATTTGCGTCCTTCCACCAAGTACCAACACCTTTACGACACAAAAGAGAACAATCTATAACCATAGAGAAATAATGACAACAATAGAAGGGAAGACCCTCATAATCCAGTGCTTGAGTCCATGGTCTCTCCCCAACCATGAGCACCACATTCCTTGGAAATGGTGTGGAGATATCCATACCCACCAAAATGCGGGTGAAAATAGAATGACCCATTGTGGTCATAGCTTCATCCACCTTCTGGAAATGAACAATAGAATTTCCTATGGCGTCAAAGCAAGAAAACTCCCAAAAATGAAGTGGAAGATTGGGAAGGCGAACTCACACTGAGTGCACATTGAGTGGTCCAGTAAGGGGGTTGAAGGAGTCTATCTAGGGTTTGGTAGAAAGAGAGTGATTCTCCCAAACCCATGATTTGTTCAACACCAAATATTGATCTTCAGAAGAAGAAAATGAAGCAATGAAAAACCCCTTAGCATAAAGGAAAATTTCAATATTACCAGAAACTATGGGTTGCCAAGAACTAGTCATCCAACAATGTAGATCCAGAAGAGAGAGCTAGAGACCAACAAATATACAAACCATCCCATGATGCTAGTAGAAATCCACATTATCCACCACATCTGGTCTACACACCACCACAGCGGAGGTCTTGGCATAGACAAGAGGATGAACTTTCCCCTTTGGGAGAGCGGTAGCAGTAGATTTAGCTACATAGGCATAGCTTTGTCCACTATTAGCAACAAATTTATTTTTTTGGGGGGGGGAGGGGTGGGGGATCCCCTCCTTTACAACCCTTGAAGAAGAAGTCCCACCACCCCAGTGCCAAGAGACAAAGTATCAACCACCAAACCAAACCGAGGAACAAAAAACATAACCTTTTGTTGTCCACCTAGAAAAGAAAAAGCATAAGTATCCCCCAATCCAGGGGTGAACCCCACAGGGAGCCCAAGAAAACTGTAGAGATTAGAAGCCCCTGTAACACCCCGTGGGGAAGCAATGCACAAAGGATCCAAACCACCAATGATAATGAGCATGGAGGCACCGTTGAGAGAAGGAGACCCAACATTGCTGACCACAATGTGTCTAGGCTGCGAAGTAGGCAAAGTGGTCTTTGGAAGATGGGAGATGAAGACAATGATGACATCATCCCTTAAGTGTTGTTGGCAAGTAAGGGAGCATATCCAATATTCTATACCTAGGTTCTTGAAATGTTGTATTATTACCTTAATGTCAAAAATAAAAAGAGAATTAGAGTGAGTGGGGTAGTTTACAAGAGTTTAACAAGTATATATAATGAAATAAATTTAGTAAGAACCATAAACTACATTAGGATATATTATAGACAAGTCCAATTAATATGTGTTGTGTATGTGTATTCAATTGGATGTTACAGTCAAATAATACAATATCAACTATAGTCCTTTCTTATATTCATATTTATATCTATTATAGAACCTATTTATTATATATAATTCTTTATGCATGTTTATATTCTTTTTTCCATTGTTCTTCTCTTTCCTTATCTACTTTCTCAAGTGTATATAATTATATCTTACTTATCTCCTCTAATTATTTTTCTCTCTATTTGCTTCCTCTTTACTTATTTCTCTTGTATAAGTAAAGGGTGTGCCTCTTTGCAGGTTGGCTTTAAAAATGATGTAATCCCTTTGTGTTGGATAAATTACTCTATATTGCATCTAGCATACATTATCCCCACCTTTGAAATGATGCCTTGTCTCAAGACATTTGGGTTGTATCTTGTTGAGTTTTTAAAAATTGTGTATCACAAAACTATAGAAAACTATCATTCATAATGAAAGGATATGCTTATAGATTCCTTGAAGCTAGGTGAATATATTTTTCCCATTGAATAATTGTAAGATCATTATCTAACCATTAATGTTGAGTTAAGTATATCCTCCTATTTTTTATATTTGTATATGCATTGTGATATTATATGCTTTTGTTAACAAGGTTGTTAGATGAGAAAGGCAATGACTAACTACCTCTCTAAGTTATTTTATGTGAGCTCTCAATTCTCTCCCTTAGTCTCGGATCCATTACCACTAGATATGGACAGTCTCATTGTATGCTCTTTTGATCTCATCCTAATATTTTTGGATGCTATATGTTGATGTCAAGTGGATGATTTGATTCTTAATTTTCTTAAGTTGTCCCTTATGTAATTTTTTGTTTTCCATCGACCCCAAGTCAAAATTGTAATGATGAGTTTGAACTTGATTGTATATTTTGCATATTTCTTACTAGTACCTCCAACTTAGTGTGTATGGTGACACATTTGTTATTTCGTCAATTTGCTTCTTGAGCTCTTCAATTACTTTTACTCTTATTGCATCTTCTTGGCTCTACGTTTTCTATATGATGTCTTCAAGATGATTTGTATCCCAAAAAGGCTAAAATATTTCTAGTTTGTTATGGGGATGTTTATTTTTTTAATGTATTTAATACCTACTCTACTTTGTTAACTATATCAACCTATTTATTGACTAAATCTTGTCTTATTGTAGATTGTGATATATCCCCTCGTTATAATATTTTTGGAGGTGAAATTTATGTTAAGTTTGTGATAGGAAGCTGCTTATCCTTTTTAAATTTCACTAGAAATAAAAATACACATTTTATCCATTAAATATAAGTTAGAACATCTCTCTTATTCTCCTAAGCAAGTGCCTCATAATTGAAGACCCACAAATTATCTCTATTAATTTTATTCTAATCCACATTTTATATGACATCTTATTTTGCAAGGTAAAAATTGGAGAAATATTTTTCAACCATGCAATGATTACCACATTACCTAATAACTCTCATCTAAACCAACACTACTCAACAAACGATTGGCCTAATCTAACAAGGTTTTATTTAATCGCTTATTCATATTTTTCTAACATGGTATGTATGTATAGCCCTTCGCTTAATAATTCTAGCATGCTTGCATAATACATAAACATATTTTGAAAAAAAAGTCACTTCCATTATGTAGCCTTAGTACCTTTATCTTCTAATCAGTTTTCTTCTCAACAAGAACTTTGAGCTCCTTAAACTTGAGAAAAACATGTCTTTTTTCTAAGAAAATACAACCAAGAATATTGACAATCATCACCAATATATGCCATCATTGTGGTTCACCTCTAAAAGGTCCTCTTCTCTAGAGCTTGGAGAGTTGAGTTGCACTATATTCAAAGCACTCAATGCTAAAAAAAGGTTAATACCAACCCAATAATCAACAAGACTCAGATAAAGTGACATTTAATTGTAATCTCAATTTATTATTTTATGCATTCCAACAATCTTGGAATGGCTATTTGGACTCTCATGTTGTTAAGAGATTAAAATTTTATTATTATTTTCCATGTTGAATTCATTAGTTTTCAATGACATTCATGAAAGATGTAGAATTAGTGGCAGTTGTGAATTTTATTTATTTATTTATTTTCAACTTGGGCATTAGAATTGAGTAGTAGAGAATCGTATATGCCATTGGTGGTTCTCATATGAATTAGGTGGTCAATTTGGAAACCTAGCTGGGATATGAGACATAATCAAGGAGTTATGTGTCAAAAGATTATATTTATTAGTAAGTGCAGCGTCATAAAACTGCACCCTTACCTAGGCCTTGTTTTAGCATGTATGGCCTCCTACATCTGATCCTGCTTTCCTACCTCAATTCTACATGTAATTCTTACTTCCTTTTTTTCCAAATAAGACCTCAGGTTTTGATTTGAGGCCGCATTGGGTCAAAAGAAGTTCCTTGAGCACCTCGTTCTCAGGAATGAGTCAATCAAGACACCTCGTTCCCCATTGATCGGGCCAAAATCAAACACACAACAATAATTTCATTTTAATACGAAATTTAAACCCACATTAGCTTTCATCAAGTTTTACACCCCAAAATGGTTGGGAGAGGTATAAAAGCAAGTTACCCTCCTTCATTTTAACATCTACAGGCAATATTTCAAGTGCAATTGGAACTCTCAACTACAATTTTACATCTAGACATTCAAGGAGTAATTTTTCAGTATTCAAGACATTTTGTCTCACCATATTCTTCATTATGGCTAGCTTCAACAAATTTCATGCAAGCATTCCTTTTCTAATTTCTTTTTAGGTTTTTGCAGAGTCATGATATTGCATATCCTCTTATGATTACATCCAAAGAGTATTGCATCATCAAGTTATAAGACATTTATATTTTTAGATCTGGTTTATATTTCATTTCAATTTCTAGGCCAATTCATAAAGTGGGATTTGACTTAGGCAAACCCCTTTCTACACAATATCTTCCTTCTTTTCTATGTTGAGGAACAAGTGACAGACGCACAAAAAGAGTTACAAAGAGATTAGTTGAAGAGTTACACTCTGCAATTTGTTGGAAAAAACATTGGTGAGAACAAATTGAGCAAAGCTCCTAGATACTAGTAACAGGTCACCCAGGATGCCCTAGTCCATTCATTTTTGCATTAGATTTAGACTGGACGTTAGTGACAATTTTTGGTTTCTATATTTTTACCAAAATTTGTTTGTCTATTCTTAGTTTCTCTATGCACATAGAAAACCAAAAATTCACCTCTTTTAGCCCTCAACTCACATTCTTCATATACAATTGCATAGTCCCAACCATCCTAATAGTGAAGGATTATTGCATCCGCCTAGTGCTTTATCTCTCTTGAGGCCTAGTGGATCATTTTCATTCCAATGTAAGAGGACAAACGCTTGACCTTCTTAGTTTGTCTTTATAGCTAGTGAACCCTATTTATCACCTTACATTTTTGGTGAACCTGACACATCTTACATTTTCTTTAATTCTGATTTGGATGTCTAGATCTAATTTGCATGCATGTATTAACGTATATTAACATCATATTATTGCTACATGTTATGTATTTAGAGATCTAGTTCACACACCTTTATTACACATATACTTGCATATCTTGTTTGAATATAGTGCATTTTATGAATGAAGTTATTATCTTGTTTTGCTAGTTCAATTTCAATTTTTATCCTATTGGTGTAGGTTATTATTGTACCCTATGTTAGGGTATATTTATTTTTCCTACACATATATTAAGCTTTCTTAGGTTATATTAGAATAATTAGGAGGGCAAGTGGCATAATATTACAATCACGTGTTATTCACAGCCCAAAGTGAATGTCTCACCCTATTTTGGATTTATTAGCCACCTCACTATAACTGTTCTCTTGTCTTTGCCTAAGTTGGCATAACGATATGTTTGACATTTACCAAGTATGTAAAAATCTCACCTACTTTGGTTATTTGGGAGTTATTATTCCTCTTGGAATTATATGCCCATATTCTACTATATAATCAACACTCATCTCTCCCTTATGAGATACTCAACGTAATTCAGAGCTAACTCTAATGAGTTCATATCATCTTAGTCAGTACAAAGGAGTTTTGATTCATATTGTATCATTTTGGGTGTGATAATATCACTATTATGTTATTGCACCATATTCCAACATTTCATCCTCTATGTTGCTCTCATATAGAAGGTTGATCTTGGTTGTGCAGGTGATCCTAGGAGATCAACTCTATCAATGATTCTTACATATCCAAGATCTCCAAGATGCTCATTTTCATGCATATAATGACAACTTAGTTCTCCTTTTCAACCATGGCTATTATTTACTTCCTCCCAAATTGATTTCACCCTTGAGGATATTTTGGTACAAGATGATACTATCAACATTTATTTTAAAGATTCCCTCTTAAGAGATATACCTTAAGGAATGAGGTTGATCCTTATACCTTATTGTACCTCCCCTATGAGGATCATTCAGTGCAAGAGGATACCATCTTGGCTATTTCTCCTAGTAATACCCTACTTTCTATGCATTTTAATGGAATTCCCTCTTAAGATGAACAATTAACGAGTTATGTTTGTCTCTCTCCTAAAGATGATGTTTTGAAGAAAGAGGATGGTATTACCTTTCTTAAGGACACTCTACCTTTTCCAAACCTACATGACACATCTCCCATAGATGAATTATTTATGAATCACACTTATACATCCCCAAGGTTATCTTTTGTTAATGAGGAAAGAATCAATACTCATATCAATGATCTCCCCATTAGAGATGCAACATTAAAGAGTAATAACGGATCCTCTCCTCAAAAAGATACTTTGGTGCAAGAGGAACAAGCTAAACATATCAAACTTAGTCGATCCATCACTCTAGATCCTCCTTATTCTCCTAGATCTTATCTTAACCATCAACATATTTTGAGACAAAATGATTTTATGCATTTCATTCATGATCTATCTCCTAACATAGCATTGAGAAAAAATGAAAAATTACATAAGAACACTTCTTCCCAATTTACCAAGGTGGATATCAATAATGATGATAAGATTAAGAACCTCACTAAAGATATTAATCCTCCTACTATCCATTCCTACACAACAACTTTCAATAAACCTCATGATGACAACGTTCCCCCTTCCAAATTAAACACACATCATGAAATTGGCTATAACATGATTTCTAAACAAGGGTATAATAGACAATATATTGGATAGATGTAACAAGTCCCTATAGACCCTCCTCATATGCAACACACTAGAGAAGGCTTAGGATTTTCAATTTAAGAAAATATTGTTCACAATGCTTTCACTTGTTTCTTACAAAGAGGGAAACATGAGATAAAGTTATGCACTTCTTCATACTCATATCATCAAAAACTGAATACAAATGCAACAAATCATTATTAGTGGTACTCTAAACATAGTGCCTTAGGAATCCCTTCACCTATTATGTTTCTCCACACTATATAACCTTAGTAACCTTAGTAGCTTACCTTATTGATGGCTCTTTATTGGTGGCTCTTTATTTTGCATAGTGTCATACTTTTATTTACAATCTTTTTTTGTGAGAAACATAATAGTTGATTTTTCCTTTTCTTCACACTTGGGAGGATAAGGTTTCTATTATTATTCCCTTATCCTTTCTGATGTAGAGGAAGGAATGCAAATAAGGTTTTCTTCATCAAATGTTCAAACATTCAACAACTCATCACAACTCATCTCAAGGCTTAACTAGGCCTCCACTTCTAGACCTCTACCAATAAGCCTACTTGAATATCCTTTGGGAAAACTTGTGTGTGACATCTTAATCAGGATTCACAAACTATCATGAAGTTTTGTATTCAAGGAATATTTCATTTGTTGTTCTCAACAATGTAAGAATACATGGACACAACATATCCATCTTTGACGAGTGACAGGCTTACACTTTGTGGCTTACAGGGACACAGATCAAAACTTTGAACTACAAAAACTTGGAATAGGCCTAAGGGATCTCACAACTCTCTTTGTGTTAATGCCCTTCTTTTCATACAAGAAAACCATGATTTCGTTTGGTCAAACACTTCATTCGCTAACAGACAAGACTGTTATTCATTGCCCTCTAATGCTTGTCAAGACATATTTATCTCAAGTATGATCTAGAAACACTTGAAAAAGATTATAAGGATCACAGATTACTCCCTTTGATAATGTAACATTGGAATATCTTCAATATATGAGTTTATTTTTCCAAACCCCTACTACACTACCAATTAAACTGTCATACAGTCTTTTGATGACCGACACAACAAAAACCTGTGCAAACCAACACCTTTTTCTCGACAACATAGGATTATTGAAGAGCATGTTAGCATAGACCCTTCTACAAATTTTCAAAAAATTCTAATAGTGGAAGGTCCTGCAATGATTTATATTTGTCTCTAGAAATCCTAGCCAGGGTTTATACTTGTCCACGTACAAATTGCAATATCTTCTATGAGGCGTAATGAAATTTAATGAAACCTATTGCAATAGGAAGCTAATTCAAATCATTGTCATTTACAATCACATGTAGATTAAAAAATGATAGTACAATCCATACAAAACCAAGTTTTCATATCGTTAACACATGAAAACACAAGGGAAAATATCCAAAAACTAATTCTTCTCTTATTTCCTTCTCAAAAATTCTTGTTCTTGATTAATGGAGCCATTTACATTAGTTTCTTACCTTTCTTGAATAGCTACAACTGATTACATAGCAAGTTGTTTTGTTTTTTCAATTTGTGCAACTTTTGCAACCTTGCAACATTTGAACCTTTTTGGCAATTTTTGCGCAATTGACAATTAATCTCCTAAACCTACACAAATTATCTTCAAATGACCAAAAATGGTCTTAATTGACCTTATTACACCAAAACAAATCAAAACAACCCAATACCAAGACTTGTCAACATGACACCAAGGATGCCCCTACATCACTTTCTAAGGATCCACTTAGCAGAGTGGTGTTTGTTTATTATGTGATATCCTTTCTTACATGGAATTTTTTTTTTTTTAAATATGGGATTCTCTCTTATGCAAGAGGTGTGTATCCTTGATCACAACCTCTTTTTTTATCGCAAATTTAAGTCCATCATAAATAAATCCCTTAATTTGGATCTTAAAGTGTGTTATCCTTCATCAAGAATCCCTTTATCTAGCAATGTAGAAAGTGGAAACTCTTGTTCCATTTCCCCTCTTTTGGTCAATGATGTTACTTTTGTTTGAGATATTCTCTAGGAGGTAGATGTCTTTGAGAAAATATCTCTTCCTCCTTTCTCCTTTGTGTGTCCCTCAAAAGGATCCCTTCACACTTGTTGCAAGATATGGTTTTAACAACTATCTCTCCCTTGGCTTAAAAAGAGTTATTCCTCTTTAGCTAGGGTTGCATGTACGTTGCTGCCTAGAGGATATTTCATTGGTTTTGAAGGTGGATATCCTTGTTCTCCTTTTCCTTAAGATTCCATCATAACTTTATGTTGCCTTCTTAAGAAAGGGGCATGTATGTAGCCTCCTTGTGTATTATATAGAAAATTTCCTTGGATACAGGTTTCCTGGGATACAATACTTTCCTTAGTTATCCCTTTTCACCATTTTTAATAAATTTACTTGGATACAATGTTTTATTTAGTTATCCCTATTATTTTTCGCATATTTCCTTCTATACATTATTTTCCTAGGTTATCTTTTTACATCATTTTTAGTAGATTTTCTGCATACAATACTTTGCTTGCTTATCCTTGGGATAGGTTGACTAGCATAACATAACTTGCTAGGCTATCAACTCCATCTTTCCACTGAACTTTCTCTTGAGATGAGTGGAGCTAGCATAACACAGATTGTTAGATTGTTTTCTACTCTTCCTCCCCTTTTGTCTCACAGATCACACAACATAACACAATTTCTTATCTACTGGAATTTGTGTTCTTTCATAGATCACCTAGCACAACACAATTTCCTAGCTGATGTAATTCATCTCTCTCTCTCTCTCTCTCTCTCTCTCTCTCTCTCTCTCTGATCTCGTAGCATAACATATCTTGCTATTTGGTTGGACCATGGAATCTTGTCTTATCTTTGATGTATGCTCTTGCTCTTTTCATGTCATCATTTGTGGTCTTGCATTAACATTTTGAGCATGATACTAGCAGTTGAGGTATTTTGTTCATCAAGGTCTCTTCAACTAGTTGATTTGTACCATTTGTTTTTAGTATTGACCCCCTAGGTTGTGTCTTTTTTCTTTTGTTTTCCTTTGCCTTTATTTTACTTTTACTTTTTCTTTTTTGCCTTTTGTTTTATTTTTTTGCCCATGCACATGGTTGTATGAATTAAGATCATTTGTGGGCTTGTTCCCTTGAACTTAGTGATCTCTCTCTCTCTCTCTCTCTCTCTCTCTCTCTCAACATTCCAATTTTAAGCTAGGCCCTATGTTAGCATGTATGACTTCCAACATTCAGCCTCAGTTTCTAAGCTCAATTCCACATGTAATTTCAACTCCCTTTTTTCAAATAGGGCCTCATGTTCCAATTTGAAGTTGCATTGGGTGGAATAAGGAGGCCTTATTCATAGGAACACACCAATCAAGGTGCCCCATTCCCCAATGATCGGATCCAAAATGAACCCACTCAACGATTACATTGTTGTAGCAAAGATTTTAAACCGATGTTAGCTTTCATCGAGTTTTACACCCCAAAATGGTTAAGAGAGATGTAAAAGCAAGCTACCCTCCCTCATTTTGACATCTAGAAGCAATAACTCAAGTGCAATTAGAGCTCTCAACTGCAATTTCACATCTAGACATTCAAAGTGTAAGTTTTTAGCACGACATTTCATCTTGCCATATTCTTCATTATGGCTACTTCAACAACCTTCATGCAAGAAAGTCTTTTATGATTTCCTTTTGTTTTTGTGGATTCATGTTATTGAATCAACACTTTATGATTACATTCCAAAGAGCATTGCATCATCAAAGTATAAGACATTTATATTTTTATATTTGGTCTATATTTCATTCATTTTCAAGGTCAATTCCTAAAATAGGGTTTGACTTAGGCAAACCTATCTCTACATAAAATTTTCATCCTTTTTTGTGTACAAGAACAAGTGACAAACATGCCAAAAGGGTTACAAAGTTGCAACTTACAATTCGTCAGAGCATAAATTGTCAAGAACAAGTCAAGCAAAGTGCCATGATCTTAGGAATAGGTCGTCCATGACACCTCAATCCCTCCATTTTTGCCTTAAATTTAGATTGCAGGTTAGTGGCAGTCTATTGGTTCCATATTTTTACTAGAACCCATCTATCTGTTCTAAGTCTCTCCGTGCACACAAAAAACCACCAATTCACATCTTTTAGCCTTAATCTCACACTATTCATACGCAATTGCATAGTCACAACCCTCCTACGAATGAAGGATTGGTGCATCCACCTAGTGTTTCATCTCACTTGAGGCCTAGTGGATTATTTTCCTTCTAATGTAAGAGGAGATAGGCCTAATCTTCTTCGTTTGTCCTTTATAGCCAGTGAACGCTATTTTCCACCTTACAGTAAGGTCATTTTTACTATTTGTGGCTCATTGGGAGCTACGTTTACTATTCTTAGAATATCCTCTTCATTTTGGATGAGTTTTTGCATTTTATTGTGATTTGATAATACATTATTCGAGAAAACATTTGTGGCATTCATATTACATTTGTCTATAAATTGAAGGGACGAGATAGTAATTTCACAAGCATTTTTTATAGGTACACATGTTTTGTCTAAAAGATGTCAAATTGAAGGGATAATATTGTTGCATATGGACTTTATTACAAAAGATTATATCTGGTCTTTTTTTATGTGCCTCAACTTTATGGTTTTCTTATTTTCTTATTCTTGATTTAAGCTTCTGCATTTAATCTTTGAGGGGTAATCTACTATTGAGAGATTAATTCCAAATTTTCACACTTGATAAAGAATTTATCACTAGCTTTTTTCAGCTTATTTATCAATATTTGTTATTGAAGCTAATGATTTGTATAGAGCTTGGTGCTTTTTCATAAAGTGTTTAAAATAGTTTTTGAATATGGTAAAAACAAGTTTTGAATGGGCCCCGAAACCATATACATTCAATTTTTGAAGGGAACTGTAACCCCCGAAAAATAGAAAGAATTAGCTTAGATCTAAGTGAAATAGCTAGGGGAAAAAGAATAACCTTACAACGCCCCCCCCAACACAAAATGCCAGTAGAACTACCAGCAACACAATTCTAGCAAAACAACAGCAGCCAAACAAAAGATACACATAAAGACTCAAACTGTTGAAGAAGTGTTTAAAATAGTTACTACACTAAGAGCTTTTTCTTTGTGTGGATTTTATGGATTTGTATAGGATTGAAAACTTTGGCTTCTAGCTCTCATTCAAACATTGAGAAATCCATTGGCACCGACTACAAGATAACGAAACTAAAGATATAAGATCTTGAAAACAGAGGTTAACGAAGAGCTTTGGAAATAGATAAGTCACCCAAAATATCTAATCCAAATTGGTTAAAACTACACTTGCACCTAAGAAGGTTCAAGGGATAAGCCGATAAAAAAAAAGGTAGAAATTGAATTTATTTTATTTTAGTCTATCTTAAAAATAAAAAGTTCAATTTTTCAATAAAAATATAATTTTCTATAATAGTTAAAATATCAATAAAATAATTTATAATTAAATTAATTCTAATATCTTTTATTAGTATTTATCATTTCATAATAATAAAAAATACAAAAATAAATTTTAAATTTTAAAAAGGAGAAAAAAGAATAATTAAAATAAAGCTTACTTTTTTTCTTTTCTTTTTTCTAAAATTCTTTTTCTTTTTCTAAACATAATAAAAATGAAATATCCTAATAAAAAAAGTATAATATTCAAAGAGCTTATCAAAAAAAGATAATAATGAAATATAGATTTTTCTTTTTGTGTATTCTTTTTTTAGTAATACTATATGTGTATGCATGCATGTATGTATTTTAATCTTTTAAGCAATAAGAAATTATTACAATTTGCTTGAGAAATTTTTCAGCTGGAAAGTTGATTTGAAAATGGTTTAATAGGAGACTAAGGTAGTTTTTAAATGTGAGACGGGATTAGCAGATAATTGTGGAAAGTGAAGTCCACAGTCTAAAGTCTATCCGTTAATTTATTCAAAAAGACATAAGAAAGTATTTGGTTGTGCCTTGCAAAATTCTTCTCTTAAGGAGGCCACTACATTAAGATATACAAGAAGATGATAGGTTATATTTATCAAACTAAAACTCTAACCAATAAATTATATCTCAAAATATTATACTTTTTAGAAATGAAAGATGATTCAGTCATAAACCATTTAAATTCGTTGAATGTCATTGAGTTTGCTAGTTTTTATAGATGTAGATAAATACAAATTGTTACTAAATCTATGTAGATAAATGCAAATTGTTACTAAATCTTAAATTCTTTTAGTTGCTTCCATTAGAGGTGGTGTTGTAGAGAATAAGATTGTTAAGACTCATTGCTAATTTGATTTCGAAGAAGATGAAGAGCATATCTATGAATGATGGCTCAAGGATGCCTTGCATGTTAAATAATGATCAAAAGCTCCAAGTATTAAGTGTTGGAATTTTGGAAAGAGAGGGCGTGTAAAGAAAGATAACAGAATTTAAAAAAAATCCTTAGATTTCTTCGTAGAGAAATCTTCTTAGGACAGAATGCGCTTCTTTATTTGTTTTCGCTAACACTAATCCATATTTGGATTCGGCTATCACGGATGTGCAATTTTTGTTTTCTATAGAGATCAGTGCTTTTGAGAGAAGAGCAACGTATACATGAGTGAACCATCCATGTGCAATTCATAGAATGATCATAATATGCTTGAGGTTGATAGTTCCTCCAAGAAAATCATTATCCTTGCATTCAACGGTGTCACCACCAAAGCGCTTAACTCGAAGGAGAAATTAGTAAAATATTTATATGAATTTGGAAGAGGATGACCAATCATTGATCAATCATCATATGATATATGATACCATGATGTCATTAATGTGTTTTAAATCTAAAAATTTAATAGAAAAGCTACCAATGTGTTCTTCAAACTCCATGTGTTAAATGTTATTTAAGTTCATAAAAATTTCTCCTATGTTTAGTATGCCGAGTTATTGTCAAGTCCCCGAGTCAAAATTTTGGCCTTTCGAGTTGTTGCAGTCTCAACTTCTAAACTATGATTCCATAAATTAAGATAACTCATTTTTCCAACAAAATACGTTCATAGGATTAAGCAACTGACATCTTTTTCTTTAAGGATTTAGTTTACATTGAAAATAAAACTTTATTGTCACCACCACATACAACACGCTTTGGCATACGAAACTCCCTCGTAAAAACAGTCTGTTGTTGTGTGTATAGCATTCAAATAAGGCACTTTTGTTTTAATTAAATTATGCTGGTTTTTTTTCACATAAATGAAAATCTTCGGAGTGTTTTTTAATGTCATTCACTCCTCTTTCCCAAATTTGACAACAGGATAAAATCATCCCAAGGATATTTTCGTGCATTCAATTAACTTCATGTTCTACATTGACGAGAGTGTCATTCTCGTGTCTCAATCAAATAATGTTGTTTTCAAAGCTGCACATATCCAACACAAACACAATTGAGATGCTTACCATCATGAACCCAGTACATAAGCGCTATTGTTCCATCTGCACATTAGGATTTTATAAACTTCTAGCTAGACCATTCTTTCAGTAAATATAGAGACCTTCACTGCAGATATGAACAAATATAGATCCAGAGTACTTTTTAAGGAATGACTGTTCTCTGACAAAAATAAAGGTAAGTATCGAATTTAGCACCTATTGAATCAAATTGTCAAAAGAAACAATAAAGGTTGCTTCAGCAATCGAACACATGACCATACTCGCAATGGCATGTGCAAGCTAAGCAACATCAGTCACTGCTGAAGGTTAAAAACAAATTCACATGTCATGATGAGAATTTCCTAAATTGAGCCAATGCAATGAATGATCACAATACGTGTGGATTCATTTTAAAGTGAACAAAATTGCATCCAAAGAGTTTGATGGCCATCTACACTACAATTTCTCGTATAAACATAACATATCCTCAGAGTGAACAGACTAATCTAAGAAAGTTATGCCTAGGTCATCAATATACCCTTTGTTAAATAGGGCTATGTAAATAAAAAGTAACTAATACAGATAACAGAAACCAAATAAATTTCTTCAGACACGACTTTAACTCAATGCAAAAACATTTCATTGATCAGCCTGTGTAATTTATATAAGAAAATCATCTAGTGCATACTTTAACATGTATTCCAACCTCTTAGGCCAGACATTATGGAAGATCCCATGATTGAACGATTGCATCAACCTTCCTCCAAGCTATGCTCTTGAAAATAGAATAGCAAAGCTTTGCTTTTGCTTAACCCACATTCATTTTTATGTTACAACCTCTAATAATACTCCAGTCACCATGTAGCCATTGATCTACAAGAATGGTCATACTTATTTACAGACTGCATCCATCAATTAAGGGATATGACTCGAAAGGTTACGAATTTTGTTGAGCATATTTACCATTGTTTCTTGCCCTTTCTTTTCTTCTTGTTATTTTTGGCATGATTCCCAGTTTTCGTGCTTGTATTTTCTGGCACTCCACTACCATTGTCAAACATCCCAGAGGCCACAGCATTTTGCAGCCACTCAAAAAACTCTTCTTCCGTCATATTTTCTTCTAGGTTTGTAGGTACTCCCCCATTGGTACCAGCCTTCGAGGTTGAACTACCTCCTCGACCAGTATTTTTCCCAGAGATAGTAGTATTGACATGAAAAGTGGGTTTATGTGTGTTAGGTGGGCACTTCATACCCTGTCACCAAAGCACCAACAAAATTCAATGAATCTGGCATATACAAGGAGAAGCAACCAAATCATCATCTACATCTGTCTACAAGCAAAAAATTTCAGCAACTTGCATGATGATGTACGAAAACATATTCCAGAAAATGGATTCTTCTTGATATAGAACATATAACACACTCCATCCCATACTACGAGGCACTGAATCAAACAAATACTGCCCAAATTCGAGGCAATAACAATATACACAAGTGCTCTACCAACAATTGATAATGATGATAGAACTATAAGTTGTCAATGAACTCTGACAATTATTACTCACTAATCTTTAATGTGCTTGAAAAAGGCAACAATTAAATAAACATATCTGCAAAAGTCTAAACAAATTTTGGGTTGACCATAAAAATATTAATAGTATAATAAATCATGGAGCACAAGCGAAGGATTAGTTTAGATAAACATAATCATTAAAATAATTTACTTTTGCATTAGAAATCACATCAGTGCATTCGATACTCAAAACCCCAAACTTAAATTTTACAGATAAGGTAAGCATTGCAAAGCAGACTAGTAAATAATACAAAACGGGAGACAATCATGAAGATTTACAGCAAATCTGCATCATACATTGAGAAAGGAACAAAAATATACATTAAAGCAAAGAAAGATATTTGGATTCCGCTGGACTGGCACTTAAATTTACTTGAGTTGTTTGTGTTCCCAAATTATATTTGAAAGCAAGTCATAACATCTCAGATCATTTGGACCACAACGCCAAACGGTAACTAGCTGGCAAAATTGCTTGCGAGACAGCATGGAATTTCTCAAGAAAACATTTCATTAACACACTAAAACTCAAAATCTATCTTAAATAACATTAAATAGAGCTATGAGGAGGCCCCATTCTATGGAATGCTATTATCATATGGCCATTTATAACTCTCTTGGAAGGATCTTCAAGTGATAAAATTACCTGACACACAAGCCACTCAGTTGCATCATATATTTTACCTTCTACACAGGCATATGCATGCGGTACATCCACCTGAAACATTTGAAAAAAAAGAACTGTTACTGCTTGTACTTGATACTTTAAAACATGCTATTTTATTATAAATTCAGGTTTGTAGGAGAGATACACATTGGTCCGATAAGTTTATGTTTACTTGTAAGAAGTAACTTCAACAACTCATTAAGGCTGCAAAAACACAGCAAAAAGCCTAGACAGAACAAAGTCTGATATCAAATAAGTGGCCCAAGCAGGCCCGAGGCAAATATAATCAGCCTCTATCTTTCAAAATAAAAACATAAAAGGCTACATTAAACCCCTCTACTTTTTAGCTATGTTCCAAGGTGTTTCAAGGGACGAGGATAACCCGATAGCAGGGGACAGATTTCAGGGATGGCAGTCTAAAGGCCATTATTTGGGGACAACCAGAGGACAGCAATATAAATATATCTATAGTATACACACATCAATACTCAAATTTCTACAATTTTAACTAGTATCAAGTAACAAATTTGAGAAAATGAGAACAATATTGCAGCAATAAATAAATTGTGACAGCAGTATGTTAAGTATATCATGAAAGCAGACTCAGTAATATAACAGCAGCACAAAAAAATGTACTACTACTAATAAGTACAACTATTCCTTAATTGGAGCATCAATATCAAAAGAGTTATTTATGTCACTCTGACTGAAGTTGCGGCTCGTCAAATGGAAGCCCGATCAATCCCATCTACATCTCTTCATCAATCTACCTAACATCTTCAAGATCAACATCCCAACAAGCTGTTGGAATCTGTCCATATTTAGTAGCTTGCCAATCCAAGACACTATGAAACCCAACTAATTTCTCTGCCCATCCAAAGGTGAATATGTTCCTCTTAATCAAGTGGATGAAACGATAGGTGGACCAATTCTTCATAAAGGAACTAGCAAGCTATGAGAGAAAACAAATGCAAGTTGCTTCAGCTCCAATGTGTCCTTCCTATGAAATTTTCACCACCTAATAGGTTTTTTTGGTACAATAGTGACCTTTCCATCCTAGCATTTGGTTTGCCCAATGTAGAACATTAGAAGATCAGAAGACTGAAGCCATTGCTTCCAATACATGGTTGCGCTTTCAATTCTATACATCTTACAAAAGGCCTTCGTAAATCCTCCATTAGCTCATAATCCTCAAAAGGAAAACTCGATCAAGATGACTATACATCCACATATTCGATTATTCCCACAATAGGAGATATGATACAGAAAATATATCTACAAACAACATTTAAAATTAAACAACAATAACAATATTTTCTTACCTAATATTGGATCACTGAACATCATCGAACACCCTTTGTCTCACTTTCTTCCCTTCTTTTGTCTTTTCATTCAGCCCACCTTTTCACTCTCCACAAACTACCATGGATTGTAGAGCATCCCACATCCCCAAAAACCTCTCTAGTAAAACAAAATTGTTAACATATCTAGTCTCAACTAATTTGGGGAAATCTTTCTACTAGAATTAGTATAATGCAAGTAAACTATGGTGGTTACATACAAAAGTTGTATGCCTGTAGCTTCGACCACCATTGACTTCACCTAGTCTATTTTCTTGATGTTTTCAACAGCATGTAAGAAACATGGAGTCCAAAAAAGTGTGTTTGTAAGTGTTCTCCCCCTTCAAACTAGCAAACTTACAAACATCAATTGAATCGGTCACAACTTGCAGAACGTTTGAAGGCCCACCCTCCTCTATGGTCACCTTCAAAAAACTGAACTGGTAATCAGTATCCTAATGTTTCCCAAGGGCCAAAGTAATCAATAGCTCTGAGAAAGTACGAACTAGCTGAACATGTAACAATAATATTAATAAATAACAGGTGTCAAGTACCAATCCACCCATCTTGACAATGGAACAATCATTCCAAATTCATTCATCTCATCTCCTCCATCAATATGTTCATCTTTGAATATGGTTTGTCAAGGAGCATGCTTCTTGTGTTCTTCAAGAGGAACATATGAGGGTCCAACTGCCATTGCATCTCTCAACATCCCTATGAAATAAAGAGACTTTGCCAAACGAAATGGGATGGGATAGGCATAAAAAAATTTGGCCACTAAATCATTGGCTTGCTCACAATTTTGCGAATTCAACAACCATACCAGTCACAAGTATACTTTTTTCACTTGCAATAGAAGTAGCCTTCCTCTTCCCTCTACCATTATTCTCTCTAGTTGATATATTGGAACACTCATCAGTAGATGGCAATGGTGTGGAGGGACATTTCTTAGTAGTACTAGTAGTTTTTGTCTCACTCTCCCCAACCAACTTTACCATTTCAACCCGCTATTCCAACAATATATCCTGACAAAATCTAACCTATGTCCACTCTTACCCAATAAAAGGCGTCCATCCCTACCATAGCTCCTAAAAAATCACAACTATAAACTGGACACAACAAATGCTTATTGTCCCCTACATTTTTACCCTTATTATTGTTTAACTTGGTAACGAATTGTTGTCCCCTAAAAGAAGATAAATGGCATGCAAAACAGTCTTGTAGTGCTGCAACATAACTTGTGTTTGGATTTTCAAGAGAATGAGAACCTCCAACACTCCCTTCAAATTCCCTTCAATTTACTTCACTACCCATCTCACTGTTATCGCTATTGCTATTGCTAGTGCTCATTTTAATGTCAAAAATGAAAGAGCAAAGAAATGCTCCAAAAGTTGCTGGAGCTGTAAAATTGTGGTTTTGAACTTCTTGTGTGAGAACAAATTGACAAAATAATTTTAAAATACTTACAAGCTCGCTCCCTATGCATTTTTTTAAGAAAGAAAAAGTTAACATAAAAGTTTAAAACTAGACTGTTACAGGCATGATGAATGGACCATACCTTAATGGTTGAATAACACATAAAAAAGAGTAAAATAAGAATGGACTGTCACAAGCATGATGAATAGAGCATACCTTGATGGCTAAAACCTGAAAATAAGAAAATATAGCTGTAGACTGTAGAGCATGTTCCCTCCAAGTTCCACTATGAATGCCTTCAAGGCTCAAGGCTCAAGCCACTGAAGCCTAAAACAGTAAAATTCAGCTGAATGAAACAGAAAACCAGGTGGCAGGACTCTGAAAGTGGTGTCAGGTCCGAAAGTATGCAATTACACTGAATAGCTGGTGCACTTGCAAATGAAATGTCAAATGAATCATTGATAATGTATGTTTTGTAACATTACGGTTGAATATAGGGTGTAGGAGGTTTTGTGGGATCCCCACAACCCCTTTAAATATGGTTCTTTTTTCATATGACGAAGGAGTTTTGGGGATGGCCAGGGAATGTCCCTGCCATCCTACCATTTCGGAAGTGAGTCGGGTACAGGGGCAGTAGTTTGAGGGTCATGGATGTGTCCTAATGGAACACAACTTTTTAGTCAATATGATAAGTTACAATGGCAGATTTCCTTACAAGTTGATATCTCTAATTTTTAGGTAGTTAGCATGCCTCCCAGAAGACCCACCTTGTGCGAACTATGAGACCTTTTTTTTTCACTTCAAATATCATTCAAATTTTGTATCCCTTTGGTTTCAAACTCACAATGAAGTTTGGGAGAAAACTGAGCCTTTCCAATCAGTCTATAGCATCAATTACAAATGTCGAAATATTAATACCTAAGTTACCGGTTTGGGTTCGGGGATAGGTTTGGGTACAAGAATCCGGTTCGTGGGTTCGTGATTTTTTTTTTTCCATGATGGTTCGTATGGGTTTGTGTGTGTGTGTGTGTGCATTATATATACAAAAACATAAGAGAAATATACATAATTGTAAAACTAAATCATTTCATAGTATGAATCTATGATACTTGATCATTGATCAATGCCAAATGTCAAAGATAAACATTAAAAATTTAAATACTTGATCATTGATCTATGTTCACGATTCTAAAGAAAATCATCACATTGAATTACCCATCACATTGATCATTGTTTGGGCCCACTTTTTACCCATTTGGACGTCGTGGGTCCTTGGCAGTTCGGTGGATCCGCGGGCAGTCCTCTCGGGTCCTTGTTGGATTCCCACAGGTCCACGTTCGGTCCGCACAAGGTCTGTGTTCGGACTTATGGGTCCATCTGGATCCACAATGGTGAGCACCCGAACAGACCCTGTGCAGACCGATCCATGAATCTGGACCCGGCTCGAACCCAGACCTAGTTCGATGGTCCAGGGTCCAAATTTGATAACTTAGATTAATACATTCCTAAGTAGGAGGTATTTTCCATAGCAAGTCAAATTATGATATTGCTATCAGGATTCAACCATGTAGTTTTCAAATCAAGCTGATTGACCCATGTTTCATGGGTAGTGGTTCACAAGAACCCATCTCTCATGAGAATGAATGGTACACTTGGCACTCATTGCATCTAGGTCATGCTCACAAAGGTGAAGCATTGGGCCTTCTCAAAAGGTCACCCATCCTAGTACTACTCCAGCTCAAGCACGCTTAGCCATGGAGTTTCCTCCAAGGTTAAACCCACTTAGCTTGCTACCCCATTTGCAAAACCTTCAGCAAGTGATGTGCCTTATGAACCATTCATTATAGAGCCCCTTTGGCTCATCAATTGATAAGTAGGAAATATTTTCCACAGCAAGCCAAATTATGACATTGCTATTAGGATTCAAATGTGTATTTTTCAAGTCAAACTCATTGACCCATGTTTCCTGAGATTCACAAGAACTCATCTCTCATGAGAATGAATGGTACACTTAGCACTCGTTGCATCTAGGTGATGCTCAAAGAGGTGAAGTATTGGGTATTTAGTAAGTCTGATTTCCAAATTTATGGAGACTCCAAAGGACATACATTGACAAGCGGGTAAAAGAATCTAGAAGTATATGAATGTCACCAAAAGCTATGGTATTTTGTATACTGCAGCAAATGAGTTTGGGGTGGTTGGATACACATATAGTGATTGGGTAGGAAGTGATAGGAAGAGTACATCGATATATGTGTTCCATTTGGATTTGGGAGCTATCTCATGGGCTTTCAAAAAACAACTCATAATTTCCCTTTCTATAGTTTGAGGCTTAGTATATAACAGAAAATGCATTAACATGTCAAACTATTTGGCTAAGGAAAATCCTAGTTGATTTGAAGGAAGAACAAGAAGATGGTACAACAATATTTGCAATAATGTATTATCAATAGCTTTGACAAAGAATCCAGTTTTTTATAGAGGAAGCAAGCATATAGAAATCTAGTATCCAGTCCATACAAGAGTTGGTTGAAAATGGTGACAAAAATTAAGTATTGTACGTCTAAGTAGCAACTTGCAAACATTTTCACAAAAACACTTGGCAGATACAGTTTTGAGCGCCTGAGTAGTTTGGGCATCCTGGATTTGATTGCAGATTCAATATGGAAGATGGCTCAAGATAAAGGGGGAGTGTTAGAAATTTATTGTCTCTAACCCCTCCCATCATGCACCTACCTGTCAAAGGCCACCCATTGGAAAATTTCTTGGGATACATATCCCGCTTGCCCCCTCTAGCATAGCAAGAGCAGTTGATTGTTTGCAGTGGAGTAAATGAAGGTAGGTAAATTTAAATTTTGGAAAAAAAGAGGGAGTATTTGAGGACAGCGAGAAACAAATAGAAGTCATGAATGCAACCTACGCTACCGGGTCCCTCCCTTAGATCCTTTGAGTCCTGGCCTGGTTCGAACCAAGTTTGGATGCACATACAATTTGCAATAAATCCAAACAGAATGAAGAGCACATAGGAAATACTGAGGAGGGGGGGCTGAATCAATATTTCAGATTTTTAAACTTTTAAATGCATGAAACCACATAAAATATAAAGAGAGCAATCATCAAGACACAAACACCAAATTTCTCGTGGAAAACCCTTACGGGTAAAAAACCACGACATACAATAGCTATAATTAACAAAATGGGCAGCAAACCAAATTACATAAGTGAGCACCAACTCTCCTTGAAGGACCAACTCCGATCAGCTGAGGCACGAACTTCAGTTTGAGCACCAAATAAAAAAAACAGTAAAATTTAGAACACACAGCACTACACAACACCCCTTAATCTGAAATACACAGCCGCAACACATTATTCTTCAATAAAAAAATGGACTGAAGTTTTGAAAACCCATGCACAACTAACAACCAAGAAGCAAATCCACACCATAATACCCTATCTTTTTCTTTGACACAGCATCTTACTCAAACTCCATAACCATGCTCGATTCCATCATCCTGCTTGACACACTTACATGCTTGATTCCCATGATGCACATTTGACTCTTCACACAAAATTTCACTTCTGCATACTCAACTTTGTCATTGAAAGAGAACGGTACATTCACTCAAAGACGCTGCTCAAATCAAAGAATATACTCGGCTCCCACAATATCCTAGACAGCAATAATATCCTCAACTGCAATATTCTCCCTGACTGTTTAAAAGAATCAATTACATCTATATCAGCTCAGCACACAAAAAGTGACTCATCCTCACTCCATATATTTCTAACTTCCCAGTCCTTAGTCGCTCACATCGCACCTTAGTTGCCTAGGCATTTATTGTTTACATGCCAATCTGTAGCAACATATCATCGCAGCCAATAATAGATTTTTATAACCCAATCATGAACGAATCATCAATGCACACCCAAAACCATTATCAACTATTTTATAACCATTGTTCTCTCGTTTTCCTCTTGTCAAACTTTCTAACCGCCCAGCCTGGCAGGAAAATCATCGCTTTACCCTTTCAATTACACACATCGACTCCTTTTTTTCCAAACTAACTACTTCATTATGTGTGACTTCCATGATATGCACAACTCCTCTTTTCATCCAAAACACCTAGCCAAAATAATAATGACCATCGTCCACAAAATATTGATATGCATGATCATAGTTGAAAAAATCGCGAAAAAATTGTGGTCGATATATCACGATTCACAAATCTAAATAATTTAATTGCAAAATAAATCGGTGTCGATATTTGGAAAAAGTCATGAAATTGTGCAATATTTTTCTTAGAAAATCGGTAGTTAAAAACTTAAGCCAAATGCATAAAGTGAAATAGGCATTTTTGGGGTTTTTGTTAACTTATTTGCAACGCATTTTTCTTGTAGTTGTGACGGTGGGAGAGAAATAGCTTGTTTTTCTTTGCTGGGCTCGTGAAAACTAATTTGAAGCCTAAGACGATAGCTTGAGCATTGTTTGTCTTTGCCAGGCCCATGAAGACTGTAATGGTAGCACAGGTATAGGCCCAATTTTTCTTTGTCAAACCATATTTTTCCTTTATACATGGTGCAATATTCCTCTATTTTTTGAGGTGAGATTTTTCTTTGCTAGGTATGTCTTGAATTTTATCCAAATTCTTCCCATCGTGCACCATTATTGCATGGGGAAAGGGGAACTTCAAATGTAAAATTTTAAAATATTATTGCAATCGCAAAACATTATTAATATTTGTGGGCAATAATTTTAACATTATTATTGCAATCTGTTGTCCACGTTACTTTTCCTCTCCCGGGAAAGAAATTAGAATAGTAGAAGTAAAGACAAACCAAGAGTGTTCCAAATTTCAGTGATTTCTTCTTGACGATGCCCAGCTTCTTCATGTTTTCAAAGATTTGTCCTCTTAGCATTTCACACATATCATACCGTTGTCATGAACAATTCTGTAGGCTGCATGTATGCCTCCACCCGGTATACTGTTGAGGTTACTTGATTGATATACTTTGTAACCAATTACTGTGGATGTGAACCGAACAACTGGATCCTCAATGTCAGTTACGGTCATCAATCGCTTGTTGGATTTTGATTTTGTCAGGTTAGCCACCACTGCATTAGATATGGTTCTCAGAGTAAGTGCTTCTCGTTGATTGCAAAACCCAGTTACCCTATGAAGATCGTCTTTCGTGATCGAAGTGCAGATTCCTTTCATAAGCCAAAATCCCGGATCATGCACCCGATTGACTACCATTCGAATCCACTCAGGTTTGAAGATAACTGGATACGAGACTCCATTTATGATTCCCGACGATACCAGCTTTGCATAGCCACTGGGATAATTACCATCTGAGCACAGCGAGCGATACTCGTTGTATGTACGTTTCTCCTAGCTCTTCTTGCTTAGCATGAATAAATGCAGTTACGTCTTCTATCGGGAGCACTCCTTTAGGTACTAAGGAGAGCGCACCAGCCATGTCGATCTCCCTATCTTGATTTGGCGAGATATCAAAAGGAGTACGATTCGCTTGATTTGCAAGAACAAGCTTTGCCTCGTATGATGAGGATGTCATTGCTCTCACTTGGTTGTTGGAGATGATTAGATCGATTTGACAGATAATCTCACTCTATGATCGAATTGCAAGAATATTGCTCGAGCAAAGATTAGATAACATAAAATTGCAAGGTAAAAAGGAAATGAGTTATCCTTCTTTTCTTTTATAGGATTAGAGCATAACGGTAACTATTGTTAAACGGCTATAGTAATAAATGCCTTACCTAACCTTTCTTGACGCTTTTGCTAACCAGTAGTCTGATTTTTTTTTATTAGGCATGTCCCGGTTGATCACCTCATGTCTTTCCGGTTTGTCCTGTAGCCTGAGTGAGATAGGACTCACCAGTTCTACCGGGAACAATAGTTGTACTGTCGGTTCCCTCTAGGCCTTGAAGACTTAGTTAGCAGAAGAAACATCACCATCTTGTGATGATGATTTTGCCTCCATTGCCTCCTCGGCAGAGTTCTTTGATTCCTTGACAAACCAAATTTTTTTCACTACCTTCTTGGTTTCTTTGTCTTTGTTGTTCCTTTTATCAGAACTCAAGATCTTCACCACCGGTCCATCCGATCCTTTTTTTTGTTCCTGATCTGGTTCCAACAATCCTTGGCTAGGTGACCGACTCTGTTGCAATAATGGCAAACTATACCGGTTGCTTTCCAAGGCCTCATCCTTCTCGGATTAGGTGGTTCGCTCCATGATTCTCTGTTGCAATGCATCCCTTTGTTTGGATGAGTAGTTGCATTCCGGTTTCTACTTTTTTTCGAGAATACCGGTCTGGGTGATCTAAATGCCATAGTCTTTGATCTGCATTCTTCAGCCTTGTGTCCGAATTTGTTGCAGGCATAACAGTATCCCTTGAAGCTTCCCCTACTTCTGCTGGACACAGATATGGGACTAGACCAGCACTCATTGGTCTTGTGGCCCTTTTTGCAACAGTTTTTACAGTAACTGTTGTTGGTTCTTACCGATGCATTTCTGCAGTCATTAGTGTCATGACCTGATTTTCCACAAAGCTTACAAGGGGTGTAAAGGTTTTCTCTACCTCTTTGTGCTAGCGTCTTCCTTTTGTTCTTCTTGCTTGGCTGAGCATTGGATGACTCATCGTTCCTTTTGGTGACTCCCCCAATAAATCCGAGACCGGTGTGATCATTGTGCCTTCGTTGAGCATTGAGTTGCTCGTTGAGCTTGACCAAGCTTTCATTGTATCTTCTCAACATTTCATTCCTTCTTTCAAGGACTTTCATTTGTTCCTTGAGTTGATATATCTCGATCGCCAGCTTCTTGCATGCTTCATCTCTAACCTGCCATGCTTTATGCATATTGGCATTTTCCTGGGTGGCAATCAACAAGTCCTCTTGGAGTTGCATAATGAGTTCACTGGTTCTTGCAACTTCCTCTACCCGGTTCATTGCTTTTTCAGAGGCTGTTGATGTCTTGACTGCTATGTTCCTTTCGCTTTCAGTTTTTCGTTTCTGCTCAATCAATTCAATCATTCTTACAGCATTCACCTTTTGCTCCCTTTTGAGATCAACAATCTGAATCTGATTCTTTTCCGTAAGCTCGGAGACCGCTTCCTTAGCCTCATCAAACCCACTTTGCCCAGAGAGTTCGTCGATGGTTTCATTGCTCTCATTTAATTGCAGAGCCAGCTCCTTTCTCTTTGCAAGTGACTTCCTCAGTCTATTCTCCAGCGAGGCAATAATATCATTGGCTTTCTCTAGCTATTTTTGGTACCGGTAACCCTCCATGATCTTTTCTCAAGTTATTAAACTTTTATTGTATAGAGAACCAATGCTCTGATACCAATTGTTATTACCTTACCAGTTACTGAGAAGGGGGGGTGAATCAATAAATACTAAATTTCTTCAATTCAAAACTTATAGGCAGATTCTTGAATGCAAAGTAGAAAGTTAACAGTCATTCACATGCATAAACCAAACCACAAAAATCTACTCAAGTATTTATACGTGGAAACCCTCAGTTAGAGAGAAAAACCACGGTGAGACAGAGCTCACAACTTCACTAGTTCTAGATGAAGGTGCCCTGTTAGGAGCATACAAAGCACTGGTTAAGGTGCTACCCGGTTAAGGGATTTTTACAAAATGGTCGGTTAGGATCTAAGCCCTATTAAGAGCTGCCTGGTTTCAGGACTTTGAACATCAACAAAGATGTCACCCTGTTAGGGAATTTTTACAACAAACCGATTAGGTTCACCCTATTAGAGGGATTTGTATACGATGTAACACCTTTTAAAAGCAATGATCTATAATGACACTGATTGTCTGATTAGATCATACCTTTAGATCTCTTCCCCTATTTGCCTAGCTGTTGATCTTCCTTTCTTACTTCACCTTTGTGCCTGTAGCACTCCTCAGAAGATATCTTTCCTCTGCTCTCTGCAATCTCCAACTATTAGCAACAACAGCAACATACTTTGCGTCCTATGACTAATATTTATACAAGAGTGATCCTCTTGACTCACGGAACCACCAGGGAGCAAACTTGACCATAAAATATGCAACACAAAAAAGTTGTGCATTGTGATCTAGAGTTTATCTTGAGACCATCCGTTAGAATTTAAAGCTAACTCTTGTTGAAAGGTTAACTTCACATCAGAGTACTGGATGTCTCGTATAATCAGGCTCTTAACTCAAACTGTTCCACAAAAACTGGATCGGATTTATCTATCAATTAGATCGGTACTGGTTTGTCGTTGGATGCTGAATAAGACCGATACTGAGTACTTGGTTTGGTCTACCGGTTTATCTAACTACTTAGTTGACCGGTGCATACACTATGTGCTTCATCTACCGGTGTCATCTAAGTAATGTGAGTGACCGGTGATCTTCAACCGGTGTGAATGGGTTTGATGAAATACACTAATGCCAACTTAAATTGCTAACATGAGCACCAACTCAAAAAAACAGTAAAATTTAGAACACACAGTACTACACAACACCCCTTAATCTGAAATACACAGCAGCAACACATTATTCTTCAATAATAGAATGAATTGGAGTTTTGAAAACACACGCACAGTTAACATCCATAAAGCAAATCCATACCATAATACTCTATCTTTTCATTGACACATCTTACATAAACTCCATAACCATGCTCAACTCTCTCATTGAAAGAGAACAATACATTCACTCAAAGATGCTGCTCAAATCAAAGAATATACTTGGCTCCCACAGTATGCTAGACAACAATAATATCCTCAACTGCAATATTCTCCCCGATAGTTTTAAAGTATCGAATACATCTATATGAGCTTGGCACACAAAAAGTGACTCACCCTCACTCCATATATTTCTAACTTCCCAGTCCTTAGTCACTCACATTTCTCACACCTTCATTTCCTAGGCATTTGTTGTTTCCTCACCAATCTGTAGCAGCATATCATCGCACAGCCAATAATAGATTTTTATCACCTAGTCATGAAAGAATCATCAACGCACACCCAAAACCATTATCGACTATTTTATAACTACTGCCCTCTCATTTTCCTCTTGTCAAACTTTCTCACTGCCCAACCTGCTAGGAGAATCATCACTTTACCCTTTGAATTACAGGCGTCAACTCCTTTGTTTTCAGACTAACTACTTCATTATGCGCGACTTCCATGATATGCATAACTCCTCTTTCCATCCAAAACACCCAGCCAAATTAATAATGACCATTGTCCACACAATATTGATACGCATGATATTTATTCAAAACACATGAAACATATTCCACATTATATTCAACGTCTTCACCAATGGAGTGAAATTTTTTTCTTTGCAGGATATTATGGCAATGTCTTTACGAAACATGATTCCTCCTTTTTTAATCCAAGACGTTACTTGAAGCCACCTCACAAAAAGAAAGCATTACAAACTTCCAGCCATCGAAATCAAAATAGAATGAATAAATAAATGAACCTCTCAAATAAAGCCGCCTAACATTAATTCATAAAGCCGTCCAAAAAAGTTGTAAATATATAGCAAATGCTCTTTTAATTTAACCACCATATTTAAATATAAGTCAAAAGAAGTCAATCAATCAGTGACATGGCATATGAAATAGACAATCAAGCAAGTGACGTAGACAAAGAGCCAACTTAAGCGAACATCCAACTAGCTCAAGGAAGCAACCAAGTAACTCAAGCAAGCAACCAAGTAGCTCAACCAGATAGCCAATTAGCTCAACCAAGTAACCAAGTAGCTCAACCAGACAAACAACCAAGTAGCTCAAGCAAACAACCAGGCAGCTCATTCCAACTGTGCTCGTAAGCTTGTGCCTTCATTAATCCAATGTGCTTGCGGGTTTCAGCCTCAACTTTGTTAAATGGGAATGAGATCTCCCATTTGTGACCTCACTAGTTCATAGCTTAGGGTCAAAAGCGTTTCATGTGGTATCGGAGGGCGTGTTGTGCCAGCATCACCAGTCACTTTATATTATTATATTACAACATACTATATAGTATAATTTTAGTTTTATAATTTTATTATTAGTAGTATTATATTAATTTAGGCAATAAATATATACAGTTTATATGTTTTTGTACAGACAAACCCAACCCCCAAAAAATATTTCCCCAAACCCTCGAACTGAACCCGAGCCTGAACCGGGACCACCAACTTAGTATGCAACCATAGAGTTTTCTGGACAGATCAAAGAGAATGTTTTGGGTGTGCGGCAGCAGCTGAGTTTGGGTAGAGAATGCAATGCAGCAGCTGACAGCTCCAGATGAATAGAAGAATAGGGAGTTGAGTGCAGCTCCAGAAAGCTGTAGTAAATATATTCAGTAATCATAGGGTAATCTTAGTTTGAAAGTTATGTTGTAAATGTAAATATTATGATTGATAGAAAAAGAAATATTGCCTGTCCTCCAGCTATCTCTGTGTGTGGGTTTGAATTTTGTTTGTATTGCCAACTATTTGGCAAACACAACAGCAGTTGTGTGTGTTAGTTTTGTGTTATATTGGGAGTTTAATTCCTACATTGAGGCCATCAAGCACCCATTGGGAGCTTCTAGTGACTGCCCAAAATAAACTGCATCAAATGGCCCCAAGCACTTTCTGGGGGCCTAAGTATAAAGTCCTTTCAAACCACTGGTATATGATACAAGGTGACTGAGGAAGGAGTCAACTTCTGGTTGTGACTGGAAAGCTTGTATTGTATTGTATTGTATTGTATTGTATTAACAAGCTGCACTCTGCTCTCACGAAAATCCCAGTTTCTGAAGGTATGCAGTCCTAGGAAGCTCTTTGCCTTTGTTCTTTCAATAGGCAGCTTTTATATAATTCTCTAATCCACATGCTCATTAAAGTGGACATACATAATCCTCCGATTATATTGGTCTAAGTGAGCTATTTCTGGAATTTTTATAACATTTATCTTTTATCAACGTAAACTCTATTGTCTACCAAAAATAATGTGATACATATGTTCTGAGTTTTTCCAATCAAGAAATGCTTTGGGGTGAAAATCCCTAGGTTGACGTGTTAGCATATTATCTCTCCCCCATGCTAACATCACTTAGAGGTACTTGTGTGCTTTGTGCATCTCCTTGTATTGTGATTATTGACAATGTTCATGAGATAAAACGTATGAAAGAAATAACTAGAAAAGAAAATTGATCGTCAAAGAGTTGACCTATGCAGTTAAAAATTCCACAAAAGTACATATCTAACCCAAAATATTGTTTTTGATATCAATCACTAAAATAATGAACAGAGAAAATCAAAAACTAAAAAACATGCCTTCATGGTTTAAATCCACAGCTTTAAAAGTTTAATGTCTTCCATGGCATACCAAAAGGCCACCTTAGTAGGTGCAATCCAAAATATTTTTCAAACCATAAGCATATAAGACTAGAATTGTCATCAACATGTTCCATAATTTACAATGCTGATTCAATTAAATGTAAAACAGAGGTATAGGACCCTATAAAATTCTTTTGCATGCTACCATCAAACAAATGTTTGCACAGGCACAAGCATATTAAATAGTTCATCTCTGAAACACAAGGATTACTGCTTAAATGGTCAGTATAATAAAACATTGAAAAAGCTATCATATCATATTGATTAAAACACAAAGCACAAAAACAGACAGCCAATTTTAAGGATAGTGCAAATAAAAGTGCAGATGGCATTTTTTCCTATATAGAAAAGAGTCAAGGGTTACTTCACTGAAGGGTCACAAATCAATTTAATCACCAATATAAAAGCTCTGCTATTCCAACTGTTTTGAGGGTCTAACTCTAGACATAGTACACTAACAACATTCAGAATTTACGATGTAATGCTTAACGTTGTTAAATATCATTCAATACCTTTCTAAGCATCCCGAACAAAAAGCTATGGCCACTTTGTTCAACCCATCCATCTCCATCTTTTGCGGGATGGTAATCTTGGCAATCCTGTTTACATCAGAAAACCAAATTAAGAATATGACCTAGAACGAGAATTCCATGTTCTGGAGTGGTTGAACAAAATTACAGTTATGTAGCTTATTCTTTTAGAGAACTCAATAAAGCAAAGCAGTCAGAAGTATGAAAAATCACCATATACAATCAAATCAAGAATACTAAACACTGTAAACAGAAAGGATAAGAAATTAAACCTGACACCACCTAGCCTGTGATTTGGTCCTCTCAGTCTGTATCCAAACATGTGAACCATTGCACTTCTTACAAGTTATTCTTCTTGACTCCACTGGATGTTCTCCATTGTCTTCAAAATTACCATACCCATGCTTAAAAGGACCATATCTGCCATTCTGCATGACAAATTTTGGTAAAACATGTCACAAACGAGACTCTTATTCATCCATAGCCATCAAAACATGCTTGCAACAAAACATTTGATATGTTCCAACGCTTTCTTATACATGTGAGGTACAAACTTTCATTCGAAGGACAAAACAAAGCTTCACAAGGTCCTGCAGAATATACTGCTAAGTGGTAAACAAGTAAACTCCTTAAGGAAATCTAGGAAGATCTCAAATTGATGTAATTTTGAAAAAGCAACAAATTATTGGCCAATTTGGTAAACAAGGAATGTACATCTGGTACATAGCATGTGAAATATGTTTTATTGCAGATAGGATAGGGTGCCTTGATAGCCACCTAAGCCATACCTCAGATGAGTCACTCCAACAAGTCTAAGATGTACCAAGGGGCAAATTGTTTTTCTAAAGAATTATGAGTAACTTATATCTAATAGCAAAGACTCCTTCCTAAAAAGAGCCTTTCCAAGGGTGATAAAGATGACATCAATATCCACTTTAACATCAAGTATTCATTAAAAAAGAAACGGGAAGGGGTCAAACCTCCCTCTAACCTGACTTATCATTTCCATTTAAATCCCTAAAAATGGTTTCACTGTCTGAACAAGAGACTCTGTTCACCTGATCATGTAGAGCAACAAGTAATCAGCCAGCATGACCACCTCTGATACATAGCATGATAATTGAAGGTTTGTTCTTGATGCGGGTATTGGGAGTTTCAAGCATACAATGTTCTAAATGTTGTGTTGCCCTAATATTGATAATTGCATTTTTTTCAGACCACAGATATAATCTTCTGGCAAGTTTCAAATAATAGTTAGTGATATTTGAAAGGTTTTCAAAGCCTTCTTTTTTATATCATATTTTGATGCTCATTTTCCCTAGCTATGACTGTGTATATACATTTTATAAGAGATTTACTATAGTAAAAAACAAATTGAATACAACTGAACAATAGTTAATATTTATATATACAGGGCAGTGACTGATAACTTTCAGGCCGACCCAGAAATAAGATAATGAATGTTTTTATTGACATTTTGATGAGGCCGACCTAGGGCTTAAGTGAAAACAATAAAGAAATACCACTAAATAATTAGGGCTGACTCACATAAGAGATACAAATAGCAGCGATCTCATTAAAACCTTTAATAATAATAATATGATTAATATCAATATATAAAATTAGCAAAGGGCATGATTAGGAATATAGCGGACCTCCAAGAGACGTGATATAATCAAAATGTACATTTGGGAAGAGACATGTTTCCTCCGTCCTAAAGGATGAGATATAAATACAAGACGGGCAGAAAAGGGAGGAAAAAAAAGGGAATCATCCAAGAAATTAATTAAAAGCAGTGACATCAATATATTCAGATACACTTGTGTAATGTTCCCATTTTTGCGCCTTCGTTAGTATCAGTGTTTCTAGCAGGAATTGACTGATTATACGGGTTCTCGTAGGTCAGCAGAGTGGATAGGGAACCCATACAGGGGTTTGTGGAGCCACATAGGGGTTTTATGAGCCATGTTGGACAGTTTGGGACAGTGTCCTAAATTTTAGGAAGGGATCCCAACTTTTTAGGGATTGACTGGGAGTTGACCGGAACGCATCAGGGAACCTCTGGGATCAGTCTGAAGACTTTGGTTGTAGTTCCTATTTTTTAAGGAGGATCCCTAAATTTTAGGGGGAGACTATCAGTTAGCTTGTAGCAATCAAACATCATCTGTGGACTGGTGGCATCAAGCAGAAATCACTATGGAGCCTAGATGAGGACTTTATGAATAAATTGGAATAATTAAACATCATCTGTGGACTGGTGGCATCAAGCAGAAATCACTATGGAGCCTAGATGAGGAGTTTATGAATAAATTGGAATAATTAAATTATTGTCTATAGTTTGGGTTAAATAAATAAATATTAAAGTGATTAAATTCACTTTATATTATGATAAAATAAAGTGGCCCCATAGCACACTTTCCTAGGTGAATAAAGTTATAAATTATTAATAAAAAGGTGGACTTTTATTATTATGAGCATATACCCCTCATGGCCGATGACTTAAGAAAATGATGAATTTTAATCAGTGTTACCAAGAAACCCATCTCCCCCCCCCCTCCAGATGCGTCTCGGAGACAAAGACACGTCTCCAAGACTTTTTGTGTCTCCGGAGTCTACAAAAATGGCTGCAGACTTCATGGAGAACTCTCCCAAAGAATTCGGGTCTCTGATTCCAAAAAATAAAGTCTCGCCCCTTTCTCCAGATTAAAAAACAAATTTAAAACACAACATTACATCATTTTATGTATTTTGACCATCATTTTAATGTTTTTTTATGATCACAGCCTTATGGAGTAGATGATACTAGATAGATTTCTGATTTTTGTTTGCAGTTCTGAGTTTTTTGTTTGCATATCAGCGATTTAGCATCAAACTATATATTTTTGAATTTCAAATTCCAATATGTAATGATAATCTCAACAATTATTAATCTGCTATGATGATGATCATATGCAATATTCAGAAATCAGATGACTATGAGATATGCAATGTGAATTTTGAACTATTTGACTCTATATTAATATGACATTACTATTTACTTTTAGTATTAGTCTTTGACTCTTTAAACTTTTAATGTTCAATGTTTATACTTATAACTTTCCATTGTTCTTGTTTTCAAAGCACTATGTTATGAATCTATGGTATTTCTTAGAAATTATTAAATTATAATAAAAAAAAATTGCAGTCTCCGAGTACCCCGTCTCCTATTAAATAGCTGTACCGGTACTGGTACCAGTACCAGAGACCTCCAAGTCTCCCCGTCTCCAAGTAACCTTGATTTTAATAAAATTCATGAAAATTTAATTGAGACCAAACCCTAGAAAGGTTCAAAATTTTGGAGGGAATGAGAAAAAAGAATAAAGAGGGAATTGGGCAACCATTTTGGGTTATCATGAAATCATTTTTCCTTAACAATTTTTTGGAGGTTGGGCTCTGGGCAGGAGTTTAGCAGCTGTGTAAATACTCTGAGAACGAAAACTCTTAGGAGATTGGATACTTGCAGATGTGAGAGACCATCTAAGGGTATTCTTTGAGAAGATCACCATTACCAGCTTGAGTGGGAAGCAATATCTTGGAAGGGAAGTCTCAGATCTGAATTGGGAAAAGAAAATATCAGTGAGAGTTTGCAGATCTGAAGATTTACTGACCATATAAATTATTGCAGACATCCAGATTAGCCGTACATACTCCCAGGCAAGCACACGTTTGGTAATGCTTGTCTTTTCAGTATAAACCAATAGATCAGAACAGAACAGAATCAAGGGGAACATAGTTTGGGCTGTTGTCAGCAATAGCAGTGAAGAGAAATAATTCATTTGAGTTGCAAGCTAGAATTACATATATTTCCAGCTGTACAGCCTCAGCTTGGTTGCAAAACTCTCCAAATTGGACATGCATTCACTACAGCAGTAACCTGATTATTCAATCAGCCATTAAAGACGTCTACATCAGCTTGAGAGAAATCAGAATTTTGTATGACCAAGCAACTCAACTTTGGTCATTGTTGTGCAAACTGGATCTGCCAAACCTGGTACGGTTAGCATCAGAATTGTTTCAATTGAAAAAAATCCAGATTTGTCATTTTTTATTGTCAAGAAATTACATTCTAAGTCATTCAGTTTTGTAGTTAGTTCCTTTCAGTATATTTTTTTATTTTCAAGCATTTTCAACTTGTTACCAAAAAAATCATAAAATCCCCAAAAACAAAAAAAAAACAGAAAACAGCAAAAACAAAAAAATCAGACTTTTTTTATTAAAAAAATCAGAGCTTCAAAAATCCACATCCAGGGATGGCTATTACAACTTGCAACTGCCAACAGTTAATAATACAGTAACCAAGACAGCAACAATCATATATATTTATAAGTGAAATAACCTATATAATTAATAATCTACTAAAAAGAAAAGAGCAGCTATGATAGTATGAAAGGAAGCGATGATGTCATGAAGAGGAATCTTTAACATAAGAGCAGTGATTAAAGAGGAATTATAGCAGCAGTGGCAGATTCTTTAATACAGAGACATTTGTTAAGGAATGTAGCTTCGTTCAGATAAAATCATTGTTATTGAATTATCAAGTATATATCGATATATATGTAATAATAATAATATGTATTATAATTACTATATATATATCCATATAATTAATATAAGTGGATTATTATCATATTGTGATATATATATATATAGTTGATATTATTTATATTAATATACATATATATTTAAATAATTAATAAAGATTAATTAATAGACATGTCCCTTGAAATGAATAGACATGTCTTCTTGTCTTTGCCTTGTATAAAACCAAGAGATCGATGCATTTGGAAAATATAGAAAGACAATAATATTACTACATTTGTAATCGATCCTAAAACTCAACATGGTATCAGAGCCAGACTACAAATGTAAAGGCATCATTCGATTATATCTGTAAATAGATTGAAAAGGTGACGGAATCAAAAGATATTATATTTTCACATGATTCCATGTGTATTTCTGTGAACAAGAATCAAATCGTCACAAACTACGAGCATCTTATCTTGCAGAATATTTTTTCATGGAATACATAGTGATGGAGTTGCCGAGTCGAGGAGAGATGTGATATGATGGAGAATGATATAGCTACAGTTAGAGGCGAGAACGATAATGTCTTGATAGAGACAACGTCAAAGATGATATGTTGATGATCATTTACATAAGGGAAGTTTACCATCAGTTTGAAACCCAAAGGAAGAGAACCGGCTTGAAGATGGTGGAACTCAATGGTCTTGAAGGATGATAGAGAACAATATCTTAGTCCTCATCAAATCTAAGAACAATATAATTTGAGGAACATTTTCATAAGGAGAGCGCATCATATTGAAAATGGTGGATGAGCTTCCAAATTAGCGTTAGTGCCGTTGCAGTCATTCTAATCGAATGAGAGTGGATAATGAGGGTTGTGATTCAAAAGGTGGCGGCATTAAATCCCTTTCTAATGCATAATATTCTTTGAGAAGACACAAACCTATAAATGACAACGCGAAGAACGCAAATTGAAGAACAAGTTTCTTGGTAAACGATAAGGAGAGAACAGTGAATCTGTGGTGAACCTTTGTAGAGGTGTTCTTTGAATATAGATACGAATGAAACAGACATCAGATAGATTTTAATGAAGTTTGTCACTCGGAACATAGAAATTATTTTCCTGTCTAACTGTTGATTAGTGAGTGAGAAACCATACCCGTGATGTGTGCAAGAGGAAGGTCCACATGATGTGGATCTAGAAAATTTATCCAAAATGTTTAGAGACCACCGATAAAGTAGAGAAGTGTCGCATTGGTGAATGGGAGGTATTTTGGAGATTAATATTATATTAACCGTCAAATGAAGAGTCGTCTATCGGCTAGAGGAAATTACGACAAAACCTTCAACAAAATGAAGTTTTCTTATTGACAGAATAATTGGAAAATTATACTATGAATCAAAATATAGTATTCGTTGAAGGATGGGGGTTGATTCATGCCTGATAATTCTTATATGGGCTCACATTACATAAGGACGAAAGCATATAAAAATCAGATTCAGAGGGAGTCTAACATCTTCCAAAGAGGTCAAGAAGTTGATGAACTCGAGCTTCAGAGGGAGCAGATGGTTCAGTCAACTTGTGACAATCTCGATCGTATTGATTGAGAGGGAGTTTCACTATTGAAGGTGAAACACTTATGAGGTAAACTTGATTTAATTGATTATTATACTTATGGAATTATTCAATGCTATATGGGCCCTGTGTATATCATATGGAGGTGACGACTTCCAATGATCATCACTTGTATTCTTTGATGTTATTGAAAGGTGATGATCTTACAATAACTATCTTTTATCATGATAGACCTCATGTGATGGCTGAAACAGATCATGATAAATGAATTATTACATGGTGGATTGAGTTCCTTAAAATGACCATGATCTCGTACTGTGATAGTCATCATGTGATGCTGAAACAGATCACAGTACTGAAGGTGATAGTCGTCATGTGACGCTGAAACAGATCACAAATATTGAAGGTGATAGTCGTCGTGTGACACTGAAACAGATCACCGGTACTTATATCATGATAGACCATGTGATGGCTGAAACAGATCATGATAGAGGAATTCTTGAAACAGATCATGATAGACCATGCGATGGCTGAAACAGATCATGATAAAGAATTCTTGCGTGGTGGATTAATTTCATACTGTGATAGTCATCATGAGGATGCTGAAACAGATCACAGTTATTAAAAGTGATAGACATCATGTGATGTTGAATCAGATCACAATTATTGATATTATTGAGTTAATGTAAAACATATACTGATTTTATCTTCTCTAACTAAGAGGGAGTGTTAAGGAATGTAGCTTCGTTCAGATAAAATCATTGTTATTGAATTATCAAGTATATATCGATATATATGTAATAATAATAATATGTATTATAATTACTATATATATATATATCCATATAATTAATATAAGTGGATTATTATCATATTGTGATATATATATATATAATTGATATTATTTATATTAATATACATATATATTTAAATAATTAATAAAGATTAATTAATAGACATGTCCCTTGAAATGAATAGACATGTCTTCTTGTCTTTGCCTTGTATAAAACCAAGAGATCGATGCATTTGGAAAATATAGAAAGACAATAATATTACTACATTTGTAATCGATCCTAAAACTCAACAACATTAAGCCTCCCATTCACAGGGCAATAATCGCAGACACAGCAATCATTATAACAAGGGCATAAACACTAAATCAGAATCCTAGGTGATCAATAAAGAGATATATCCATATTTTCACGATGATCTACAGTAACTAATCTGAGAATACTCCATGTCCATTAGTTGAAGTATTCTCGACAAAGGGTCTATGAAGCGTTATCATCATCAAACCGATATAATAAATCACCGATTCTACTATTTGATCAGTTTAAATTATAATAGCTTTGGTCCATCGAATTCAGAATTGAGAATATAACAGAATTATTATAGAATCTATGCACATTATTCTCAATTATATAAGGCAGCAGACAATTGCTTGATCAATTCGTCCATTGTCTAACTGATAAAGAGGACAGTGATATTATATGATTAAGAATTGAAGTATACATTTGCAAATATATACATTTATATCAAATAAAAGGATTGTGTACAAAAAGGAAGTCTCTTGAAATTTAAATCATAAGTGATTAGCCAAAACATTAAGAAAACACAAACGGGAGACATTACCTAGAACTATAACAGAACAGTAAGAAAGTAAACTGACACGATAATAATAAATCCCCAATGATACTGATGCAATCTGAGCAAATCCAAGGAATAGATGTTTAGGGACCACAAGATTCACAAAAACAACAAACACATCCAAAGATACTACAAGATAACGAGAAACCTAGTACTCTGAGTCTACTTATCGTGTGTCAAGGAACATGCATCTCCAGCTGGCTTAACAGGGCAACCATTCTGCTCTCATTACATATACTTCACGTTAAACTCTGTCTAGTTATCAACTCAATCAATGAACCACGGGACACAACCCCCCACCCTGAAAAACCTCGTGTTCTTGAGACAGGGACGGGGACAGAGGCGTATCCAGGATGCGGGGATGAGGATAGGGCACCCCCCACCATCCCACTGCCACCACCGAGATGGCTGGGACACCCAAGCATCCATTGACATCTATGAAGCGTTATCATCATCAAACCGATATAATAAATCATCGATTCTACTATTTGATCAGTTTAAATTATAATAGCTTTGGTCCATCGAATTCAGAATGGAGAATATAACAGAATTATTATAGAATCTACGCACATTATTCTCAATTATATAAGGCAGCAGACAATTGCTTGATCAATTCGTCCATTGTCTAACTGATAAAGAGGACAGTGATATTATATGATTAAGAATTGAAGTATACATTTACAAATATATACATTTATATCAAATAAAAGGATTGTGCACAAAAAGGAAGTCTCTTGAAATTTAAATCATAAGTGATTAGCCAAAACATTAAGAAAACACAAACAGGTGACATTACCTAGAACTATAACAGAACAGTAAGAAAGTAAACTGACACGATAATAATGAATCCCTGACAATACTGATGCAATCTGAGCAAATCCAAGGAATAGATGTTTAGGGACCACAAGATTCACAAAAACAACAAACACATCCAAAGATACTACAAGATAATGAGAAACCTAGTACTCTGAGTCTACTTATCGTGTGTCAAGGAACATGCATCTCCAGCTGGCTTAACAGGGCAACCATTCTGCTCTCATTACATATACTTCACGTTAAACTCTGTCTGGTTATCACCTCAATCAATGAACCACGGGACACATCCCCCCACCCTGAAAAACCTCGTGTTCTTGAGACAGGGACAGGGACAGAGATGTCTCCAGGATGCGGGGATGAGGATAGGGCACCCCCCACCATCCCACTGCCACCACCGAGATGGCTGGGACACCCAAGCGTCCATTGACGTTGGAGGTATCCTGTCCTGGGATGTTTTAAAAGTGTTTTTTTTTGTTTGCCTCAATTTTGGTGCCAAGCGTCAAATCCTAAAAGCATGTGGGCCCCATCCATGCTGTCTAACCATTATAGAATCTCTAAAATCCTCTCTTTTTCTTAAATTTGGTTTTCTGATTTTTGCAACAGCTAGGTGAAGAGGAGGGAAAAGAGTGAGTGAAGGAGTAAAGATGAGAGATTGAATTTTTGCAAGTGCAAGAGGGTCGACAAGGAGCAAGAAAAAGAAGAGAAAGAGGATTCTACCCCAACTTAGAGGGATTTTTCAAGCACAACATAGTTTTCTATGATTGTTTTTTTATTTTTTATTTTTTTGATAAGTTTCATTTTCAAAATGAATGTCCATGGCTGCAAATGCATATTCATGTATTCATTTCAACAGAGTAGCCAGAAACTCCTTTGTCCCTCCTCGGGCGCACGTATCCCTATATCTGATTTGGATATGTATCCGATATGGCCTGGATACACGTTGAATATTGTGCCCATGTGTGCAACCTTGATTTTACAACCATGCCCAGTACTATACCAAATGAGAAAGACAAATGAAATGATTTCCTATTTCAGCAACCCATTTTTTGGGGTTTGCTTCCAATACAACTCTGCTATTTTTGCATATTGTAAAGTGTGAATTAACTTAAAATTATTTATATAGCATTTATGTGTTTGTATTGCTTTTTAAGTAATGAAAATCTCCTCTAATAACTTGGAAAATTGTGTTAAATATGTGTATGTGTTTTTTATTAATGGCGTATCCATATTGAGGGTCTTAAGAAATGGCCGTATCCGTTTTTGATACCGTATCTGTATTTGTATCCATATCCATGTCCATGCAAAATGCATTTCAATGCTCATTGTTCAATTTTCATTTTGTATTAAAGATTCAACTCCCAAATTTTGTTTTTATTTTTATTTTCAAATTTGTTAAACTAGACTGAAAGTAGGCACTTATAGAATTGATATTGTTTATTGTAGTGTCACAACGAGCTCTCATTACATGAGTGACGATGAGGTACAGGTTCACACTCTAGTGAAATTGAATCTAAATATGAACCTGAGGCTGAGGGGGGTGACCATGGGGCTGATCTTGTAGCCCAAACTAGTTCCATAGCAAGTGCAACAACTAGTATAGAGAGCCCTTCTGCATTGTTGGCAAAGTATGCTAAGTGGGGGTAACCATAGGGCTAATCCTGCAGCCCAAACTAGTCCATGGCAAGTGCAATAGCTAGTATAGAATGCCCCTTTGCACTGTTTGTAGAGTATGCTAAGTGTCTATTTCATCAAAAGTATGCTCTCAAACAATTTGCAACAAAATTATTAATACCAGGCAAGTCAGGGACAAGTGGTTGCACAAGGAAGTGGAAATGCAACGTTTGTGGTCTATAATGGCACTACTAGAGTTAATGCACATCTCCTTTTTATTTGAGGAAAAGGTGTAAAAAGATGTTATTTTTTGGTTGGATTGAAAAACATCTTAGTTGCCGGATTCGCCCAGGCAACCCCGGATTCGGGTCCGGGTCCGATCCGGGTCCGGATTCGCGTCGGATCCGGGCAGGGTCCGGACCAAACCCTGTGGATCCGTCCGGATCCGCAAGCCGCGGATCCGGACGGATCCACAGGGTTTGGTCCGGACCCTGCTCGGATCCGTCACGGACCCAGGAGGATCCAAGAGGATCTCGCGCGGATCCGCGCGAATCCTCAAGGACCCGCGGCATTGGCAAGTTAAAAAGTCAAACAATGACTTCAAAAAGAGATTTTTATATTTTTTTTTTTACTTCTAACCCTAAAACGACCCCTTTTATGAGTCTCCAAACACATTTTATTTCTCATTGTGCTCTTTATTATTCTCTCTCATTTTGCTCTCTCATTCATGCAAGCTTGAAGTGAGGTGATTGAATTCGAAGGAGCTCGATTGTGGAGTGACAAAGACCTTCCAAGAAGCACTATTCAGTCTATTTGAGTGACTAAGGTATGCATTTGAACCATATTCTCAAGTTTTTTTGATAAGTTTTGATTCTTGAAGTATAAGTTTTTCATTTTGTATAAGTTTTGAAGTTTTCTTTTTTCATTTTTGTTATAGATTGCAACAATGAGTAGTCAAGGTTCAGTGGGTGGGGAGGGATCTCAAAGATTTAAAATTGATAAAGGGTCTCCTTTGTGGAGACACACCACAAGAATTTCTCAATGTGTTGGAGGTGGGGGGTATGTATGGAAATGTAATTTTTGCAAAATACAATATAGAAGCTCCTACTCCCGGGTAAAATATCATCTTTTAGGCCCTGCGGGTCAAGGGATTAACATGTGTGAGGGGGAAGATAAGAAGGGATTGCCAGCTGCACAAATAGCAACTTTGGTAAAAGAACAAGAAGAAGCTGACAGAATATGTGCAAAAGGGAAACAAGTTTCTTATACCAGTAAACAGAAAACAATGCAGCCACCCACTCAAATGCAATCTAGATCACATCCAATCTTGCCTATGCCTTCTAGGGATGAAGATGTAGATCAACCACACAACACCCCCCGCAAGAGAGGCCCATTAGAGAGGGGATTTCAAATTGAATTAAGAGAAATTGCTGATGCCAAAGTTGGACGTTGCCTCTTTGCAAATGGTATTCCATTCAACTTTGTGAGATCACCTTATTTTAGTGACATGTGTGAAGGAATAAATGAAGCACCTTCTGGTTACCGTGGCCCTAAATATGAAAAGTTGTGCACCACCATATTACAAAATGAGAGAAAAAATGTAGAGCACCTACTACAACCAATAAGAGATTCTTGGATTCAATCAGGTGTGTCTATTGTTTCAGATGGATGGAAAGATTGTAAAAACCGTCCTTTAATTAATGTAATTGCTGTATCCTCCAAGGGGTCAATGTTTTTGAAGGCGGTTGACTGTGAAGGCGAACTTAAAAATGCAGAGTTCATTGCCCAGATTCTCATTGAATCCATAGAGTCCGTGGGTCATCACAATGTTGTCCAAGTAATTACGGACAATGCAAAAGTTTGCAAGGCTGCAGGTGCTTTGATAGAGGCTAGATATGATCACATCTTTTGGACACCGTGCACCGTTCATTCTCTCAATCTAGTGATGAAGGCAATTGGCACCGAAATAGACTGGGTGAAACAGGTGTATGAGGAGGGTGAGGAGATTCAAATGTTTGTGACAAATCACCATATGTCACAAGCAATTTTCAGAACTTACTCAAAATTGGAATTGTTGAAGGTAAATTTTAAAATTTAATTTATAACTTATTTAGTTTCATTTATCATTTTATAATTTTTATGTCATGTTTTAACTTTCTACTAACATGTTTTAGGTGGCTGAAACCCGGTTTGCCTCTCACACAATTGTGTTGAGACGGCTTGTCAAGGTGAAGGAGGCCTTATCACAAATGGTTATTAGTAACCAATGGAGCATCTGGAAGCAGTCCAGTACAGTCAGGGCCCAAAAGGTGAAGGCATTGGTATTAGATGATGATTGGTGGACTCGTGTGGAGTATGTCTTGGAATTCACTGATCCCATCATGTCTATGCTTCGATTTGCCGACACTGATTTACCATGCTTGGGGGATATCTATGATAGCATGGACACAATGTTGCAGAAGATAAAAATGGTAAGTCATAAATTTAATACATTCCTTTATCTTTGTTTATTGAGAGTTATTTAAATTCAAAATTGACATAATGATAACTTACATGAACTTCATTTAATATCCCACGTCATACATAGGAGAGAGAATGATCCTGAGGACACCTTATACAAAAAGGTGGAAGCAATGGTTCTTCATCGTTGGAACAAGATGACCACACCATTGCACCTCCTAGCATATGCTCTTTCTCCTAGGTACTATAGCACACAAGTACTTGGTATTCCAGGTAGAGTGGCACCATATAGAGATGCTGAGGTTGCCAGTGGGTATAAGAAGGCATTTGATAAAATCTTCCGTGATCCAGATATTGGGGTAAGTGTTAGGAGAGAATTTGGATCATTTATCTCAGGAAGAGATCTCCACCCTACTGCTATCAATGACCAAAGCAAAATGGATGCTGTTACATGGTGGTCTCTTCATGGGCAAGATTATCTATACCTCCAACCCCTTGCGATTAAGATTCTATCACAAGTAAGTTTTTAAGGTTTAACTTTTTTTTTCTTTTTGTTTTGGCACTTGCATTGTAGAATTTAATACTTAACGCTCTTCAATTTATCTTGTATTTTTTAAATTTTGTTGGTTTTTTCTCTAGGTTGCGAGCTCTTCTGCCACTGAGCGGAATTGGAGTACTTACTCCTTTATCCACTCAGTCAAGCGTAACTGGTTGGCTGCAAAAAAAGCAGAAGATTTGGTGTATGTTCACAACAACTTGCGTCTCCTGTCACGGAAGGATCCAAAGTACAAGAAGGGGCCAACGAAGCTTTGGGATGTAGCACCCGAATCTGCTGACCTAGATATGACCATTCACGATCTTGCTAGAAGCACTTTGGCTGATGTGGATTATGATGGTGATGATGATGATGATGAGACAGCACCCTCTAGTGCTAGTGGAACTTTGGGTTCCATTAATGATGATTTTGATCAAACACTTGCAGCTACTGGAGACCCCATTGATCCAGATTTTTTTGATAATCCATTTGATTGATGAACCATTGAACATTGAATCATGTCTCAAACTTTAATGAACAATATTTTGAAATGTCATTTTGTAATTCAGTAATATAATTCAATGTGCTGATTTTCTTTAGAATTGTCAACATAGAATGATAGATCAATGATCAAGTATGCTATTTGAAGTTTTAATGATCAAGCATCATAGATTCATACTCATAGTATGAAATGATTTAGTTTTAGAATTAAGTATATTTCTCTTATATTTTTTGATATATAAATTTATAATGCATATATATATATATATATATATATATATATATATATATATATATATATATATATATATATACACTCACGAATCCAAAACGGGAAAAAAAAATTTCACGAATCCACGAACCAGATTCGTGAACCCGAATCCGTCCCCGAACCTGAATCGGCAACTAAGAAAAACATCAACTATAGAGTTGAGATAAACAAAGTTTGGGGTATTCCTAATGACAATTCTACTACACCTATGCCTACTACTTTGTCTAATAGGAGGACACATGTTCAACAAAGCCAGCTACAAAGTTCTAGACATACTGTGTGGACGAGAGTAGGAGTGATGCCTGGTTTTTCTTCCAATTTCATTGACCATGCAAGAGAGGGTAGGTTAAAACAAAAGTTGCAAAGTAACCCCATAGCCGATTTGTTCAAGGTGCGACTCAAGGATGAGATAGATGATGCCATTGGCTATTTTTTTGCCAATGGCATCCCTTTTCATGTAGCTTGATCTCCTTATTATAAGGAGATGATATCGATGGTAGCAAGGGGAGGACCATCATACGTGCCACCAGTGAAACCAAATTGAAGCCTACAATCTTGGATAAGAACTATTTCAACATCATTGATGGAGAAGATAAGGAATAATGGGTGAAGACTAAATGCAATATAGTCATGGATGGGTGGATGGACATTATCACAGTTACATGTACAAAGGCCTCATACTCTCTTAAGGCAGTTGACAAGGCATCACAAAGGTGCTAATTTTCAATTCAAGGTCCTCAAGGAGGCTATCCAGGAGGTTGGGCCACAAAATGTGGTCCAAATATTGACAAATGCAACCGATATGAGCAAAGTTGCTAGGAAACTTATTGAGGTAGCTTATAGACATATTTGGTGGAGTCTGTGTTGTGTGCATGCCATGCACAATGCACTCAAGTGCATGGGGAAGATTGAGTGGATCAAAGTAGTGGTTAGTGATGCTAGAGATGTGCACATGTTTATCTACAACCACCACACTTCATATGCACTCTTCAAGAGCTTCTCTAAGAAGTTATTGAAACTCGTTGAGACCAGATATGCATCCTATTTCATTAACTTGGAGAGAATGCTTGAGTTGCAAGAGTTACTATAACTCATGGTTATGACAGTTGATTGGAATCGGTGGGCTAAGTCCAAGACTGAGCACGGGAGGAGGATAAAGGATACAGTGAAGAGTGATGCATTTTGGAGTGATGCCAAATATAGTCACCATCATTGCTCCAATTTTCTAGGTCATCAAACATGAGGATGGGGATGCACCTAACCTTGGAGAGGTGTATGAGTGCATTGTCTATGCTTGAACAAATAAGGGTTGTCATGCGAGAGGACCCCACGTTAGCTTTCTACAATGAGCACAGTCAATCAATTCAACAAAGATGGGATAAGCTCAATGCTCCCTTGCACATGGCTGTCTATGGGTTGAATCCTAAGTGGTACACTACTAGGTTTGTTTGAGTTACACCGATATGGGATGTTGAAAGTGAAGGCAAGGCTCTTTAGGTGCATTGACAAGATGTATGATCCTTTTGATGCTAGCACAATTTGCACTGAGTTGACCAAATTTGCCACTCCTAAGGGTTATTTTGAGGGACCAAGATGCATATGGAAACTATGTCAATCCAAGACTACCACTCTAATCATTAGATTGCTATCTTAGGTTTTTATTTCTTCAGCTATTGAGAGGAATTGTTCTACATATAGCTTCATCCACTATCTTAAGAGGAACAAACTTACCTCTAGGAGAGTAGAGAAACTTGTGGTTGTACATAGTGCTTCACTTCTCATTGACTACAAGACACTTGTGTACAAAGAGAGTATGGCAGCACGATGGAATGTAGAGCTAGAGGAGCCAGCACAAATTGATGAGGATGTTACAACTTCAAATGCAAGGCTGGTTGGTGTTAGTTTTCTAGAGGTTGACCATGAGTTCAATAGTTCCAGAGATGAGGAGTTTGGGATGCTTAGAGGCCTGCAATCACTACATTTTGACAATTTGTACTAATTTTGATATCTTGCTACTCATTGTAATCATCTTTATAATATGTTCAATATAATAGAAATCTCCAATTTGAAATTTTCATTTGACAAATTTTATTTATATTCAAGTGATAAAAGTTTTACTGTTTAGTATTTGCAATTTTGCTATACTACTAATTTGCCAAAGTTTCATTTGAAAAGTAATTCTTACACATGTATGTCTCTATTCCCTCCAAGAGGTGGATTCCAAGGAGCATATCCAGGTCACTTTGACCTTCTCCATGGCCTCTTAGCCCAAAGCAATCCTTCCATAAGCATTTTTACAGGTCGTTGATGGTATTAATGTTTGGTTTGTCTATCTCTTCTGAATTACCACGCTCATATGGTTCAATGATCCTGCTCAACTATCTAAGGTTGTGCTCCCATCAATTACAAGTTGAAATGGGTCACCATATTTTACACTAGGAAAGGACATGTTGCCTCTATACCATCCAAAAGGTGAAGATCAAGGACAACTTTATTTTCACGTGTCTCATTTACTATGAGATTTGAGGACCATACCATTGCCTATTTACAAACTCGGGCAATTCTCTATCAACCTCTCCCTATCTCAGTTATAGGACCTTAAAGGTGAGTCCTAGAGCTATTTGGATTATTATTTCCTTCCATCCCATTATCACAATAGTTATGACACTAGCCCTTTTGATGTCATCAAACTCACATACAAAGTGCAACAGAACAATGAGATCTTCTTCTTTTTTCATCTAGAGGCCTTCTAACTCATTGCATACCACCATTAAGGTGCCCCAATCTTTGTTCTCATTTTAGGAGATGTGGATCTACTTCGTTTCTGCATTAGAGACATTCTCCCTTCCTAGTCTATAGTCAAGATTATGGGGGCAGCCACAGATCAGTAAATTCTTCTCTCACCACTATATCATTGGCCTTGGATGTTAGAAGAGATTCCATGGAATTCCCTTGCTTCAGCCGAGGATTGTCCAGCCCAAGCCACATCAGCCTCGCCCATTCTCTGACTAATACAATTAGTTTGCATTGCCAATTTGTACTTATTAATTGCATTGACGATTTGCAGTTATTAATGATGTTATCAATTCTTTTGGTCCAACCTTTACTAGATATAGGTGACAACATTATTTTCCAACCTTAGCTTCATAGCTTTATTGATTCATAGCTCAAGGTTTTCCTACCCTAGTTTTTCTCTATTGTAGTTGGTTATAATTCCAATTCCCATTGACCCACGCTAAACATTTGTGGATAGTAACAGCATTTATTTCTTTCAATTATATTCTAAATGACACCAATTTCCCTTCTAATAGGCCAAAGATTGTATTTATTCAGTTACATATATGTCTCCCTTCTAACTATGGCCAGGTATCTTATCCTCCAGTTTTATCATGTGACAATTTCTATTGATAAAATTCATTTTGGAGCATGTGTGATGCCCATCATAAACCATGGTGTCCGATAGAGTAACAGAAATAAGCCATATTAATGCCACCATGATCAAAAGAAATTACTTGGAGCCGGAGGGATGTCCAATAAGGCATTTCCCAATACCAACACTAAAAAATACATCAAAAGTTGAAAGCACTAAACCTAAAGAATACAAAGTACATGAACACTTTAGAATGTAGAAAGTTAGCCATTAATGCATAGTTCTGGTAGGTTAAAAATTTAAAAAAAAATAAAGATCAAATCTCTTTTATCCAAAGTAACGAGAATCGGAATCAGCAAGGCCGAATCAAATCGCAAATCGGCCATGAATCAGAATCGAATCAGCCACGAATTGGCAAATTTAAAAAACCCTTGAAATTTAGAGATTTTAAAAATTTAAAACTTATTTCATGCACCCTTTATTGAATATAACTTAAACACACTATACCATCATCAAATAGAAACTAACATACATAAACAAGGAACATAAATGATAAATCCATCACATACGTTACATGTAAAATGTAATATTCTAAGGCTCTATACCAACAATACTAATGCTGACGTCAAGTGCCAGCCAAATAATGTCATCTAGAGAATGAATGGGCTAAGAGAGCCAAACTCAACAATTCAATAGCATTGCTGAAACCTTCTCCTTCATTCAAGAATGATAGCATTCAAGTTTTTCTACATCTTATTTTCATGGACTTCATTCCGTTAATGGCAAACTCTAAAAGCAGGTGCAAGAATATAAAAAAAATTAAATGAGGAGAATCACAAGTGACGTCACCCCAGACATTAAGCCTTTTAGGTATCCTTTTGCTAATGTTGACATCAAGCACCAGCCAAATAGTGTCATCTAGAGAATGAATGGGCTACTAGGGCCAAACTCGACAATTCAATAGCATTACTGAAACCTTCTCCTTCATTCAAGAATAGCAGCAGCATTCAAGATTTTCTTCCTCTTATTTTTATGGAGGTCATCCCAGTAATAGCCAACTCTCAAAGCAAGTGCGAGAATATGTAAAAGTTTACTTGAAGAGTATTACAACTGGCATCAACCCAGACTTTTATCCTTTTAGGTGTGCTTTTGCTAATGAAACTCCAATGATACAGCCAAGGCCATTTTCATGGCCTGCAATAATGCCAATTCATGTTTTATGGTATATACTATATAATACCATTGAACAACCTCCAAAGATCTGTGGCATCTCCAAAATCATTAAATAATATTTATCAAATTCGCACATCATTTTCTGGTAGAGAAAAGCAATCTAGGAAGATTGACCAAAATCATTAAATAATATTTATCAAATGTCGCACATCATTTTCTGGTAGAGAAAAGCAATCTAGGAAGATTGACCACTGTGTCATCCAAACCATCCCCAAAATCTTGTGCACTTTTCCTCCTCATCGTTGTCAGATTTCCAGAAGCATACAAACAAAACCACTAAGGCCCATGCACAACACCTGGCACTGGCAATTGCCAAAAATGCTGCTGTCCAGTACCAACATTGTGAAAGAAGCAGAGCTTCAACTTATATGACAATCTGGTGCAGGCACGGTTCAAGGGTTCTGCAATCTATCATCAGCCAAAATATTTCTTTAATGTTTGTTTGTACTTTGCAAGCTTTCTTTCATGCAGCAAGTGTTGTGTTCTTACCACAATCTATTTTCTTGATGCAGTCCTTTGGTTACTCACACAAGGTTACTGTCAATTACTATCCTGTGGGATACCATATATTATTATAGAAGACTCCAAATTGAAACTACACTTTCAATGGGATACTGAACATATCTACAAGTACCAATTTACATTTTGTAAGCTATGGTGTGTTCTTATATAAAAAGGGGGGTCTCATTTAAGCTATGCCCAATATATTTGAATTTCACAGCAAATCGTAAGTCTCCCAATTTGTATATTAGTCTCAAGGATGATCGTTAGGCATAATACCACATTTGTGGTCGGCACCATCTTACTACATCAAATTACTCTTATAAAATGAAGATAAATCAAATGATGAAATTGAGTGACAGGAGAGAGCTAACAGATTATAGATCAGATGTTGAGACGGGTGCGAATTCTTGAGAAAAATTATATTGTACATGGATTTGTTGTAATTTGTTGATATGAATACATACATAATCTAATATTTTGGCATTTCCTTAAGATTAAGCATTCGTTGTGCATTCTTGCATTGGGTTTTCAATTTCTGCTCCATGAATAGACTATCTTTTTGTTAAACCCTCTATCCATGACTGCATCAATTGGTATTAAAGCCTGGTTCTAGGTCACTAAATAGTGAGTTCTAACCCCATTACAGAAGTATTGTATGGTGACATATTGCGGTTGATCCATATAAGCAGAGTGATGGCACCTATGATGGCTTTCTTCTTCTTACTGGTCCAAGTGATGGCACTTGTGCCCAAACTGAAGACATACCCAGAAGTGGACCTTTTGTCATCAACAGAGCCTCCCCAATCTGAATCTGTCTACCCAATGAGTCCGGGATCTTTGGTTCATCCATAGAGGATACCAAAGTCTGATGTGCCCTTGACATAGCATTGGATGTGCTTCGCTGCAGCCCAATCATCTTAAGTAGGAGCTGCCATTAAGCATGATATGTAATTCACTGCATAGCTAAGATCGGATCTAGTGGTGATGAGATAGTTTAAACTGCCCACTAGTTGCCTGAATGCGGATGCATTCTCAACTGGAGAACTAGATTCGGCTGACAACTTCAGACCAAACTCCATAGGTGTAGATGTACGTTTACAGTCCAGCATTCTGAATTTGTCTAGCAGAGCCCTTGCATACTTAGACTGAGAGATGAAGATACCATGAGACTGCTGCCAAACCTTGACACCTAGGTAGTAGTGTAGAAGCCCAAGATTGGTCATGTCAAAAGACTCGCATAAATTATTTTTGATTCCCTAAATAAAAGATGTTGAGCTGCCAGTGATGATCAGATCATCAACATATATAACCAGAAGGATGATATCATTTCCAGTGGTCTTGATATACAAATTTGAGTTAGAAGGACTCCTTTGGAAACCCTAATCTGTGAGGTACTTATCAATTTCTGTAGGAACCCCAACAAGTTCTAACTTCACCTCTATAATATCCCTTGCTATTCTTAGCACAAATTTAAATCTCAAGGAATTTTGTCAAACACTTGGCATGAAACCTCTATCTTGCTGTCTTTTATTTTCAGATTGTTTTTGCTTGCTTGGAATGGTATCAAATGAAGTTTAAATACTTGCAAATGATTACTAAGATATCTAGGCAAAAAACTAAATTGCAAATGCAATCTTTTTTGTCTTTTTGAATGCACATATGACTTCTGGATGTAAAATGTGCACTTACAGCCAATGGACATTTTTACAAACACTTGGCATGCATACTAGAGATTCAATATGAATTGAAATGAATAGCTACAGGAAAGGCATTTCAACAAACAGTTGTTGTACAGCCTTATAACTCCTTATTTTGATTAGAACAACTTACAATAAAACTATTTGCAAATATTGAAATCTGAAGCTACTAAGCACATAATATAGAAAACCTGGCAATGGAGCGCAGCTTGAGATATTGTCTTAAATTGATTGCAGCTTTGTCTGAGAATTAATATCCATAAACTCCAATGTGGAAATGAGCTAATGAAATTCAAAAATCCTCAAATATGCCCTCTAGAACACTAACGTCACCTTCTAGTAACTCGCGTGGCATTCTTTAAACCCTGCAGCTGCCTTTAATACTCCACATGCTGGCTTCTAATGGCTGCAATTGGTATTAATTGATGAGTCTCCAGCCTTCGCAAATAGTCTAATTTATACACTTGGATTTCAAACCCTTGTATGGCTGCAATCCAATTAAATTCTCTTACAATTAAGCACAATTGATAACCCTGAAATGAGTCACCCGATTAGCAAATATTAGTGTGCCTTTCAACACCTCAAATGCTTGTAAAACTCCGAAGAATTCACAATTCTCCAAGTCTGAAATACTGAAACCCTTGTTCCAAATTTCTCTTCACACAAAAAAAGCAAATACCAAGTCATGAATGAATTCATTTTCACCAATGAAGCCTTTTATAATTCTCAATTGAAGATTGACCTGGTAGCTTCAAACTCACACCTCGCATAACCTAAATCATAACTTAGCTTTTTTTAAATATATTAGGTTTTGTTGCAATTGAAATATAACATTTAATTATATTCCCCTCCTTTTGATGCACACATTAAAATATAAAGTATACTTTATTAAACACTTATATCTCCCTTTTAAGTAACACTATCATTTATTATCAAGTACACTTTTAAAGCATTTAAAACTCCCCTTTTAAATAAAGTCCACTTAATTTATCAATGATATGCACTCAATAATTAATTATTATTAAAGCATAACTTTAATAATAATTATAATGTTATAACTCCACCATTAATCATTATTTCTCAATTCTAACTGAACCTGAGAGTTAACCATTGTATCCACTGTGCATCCAACTGCCTTACTAAAAATAGTAAGGGTCCATCTCTATCAACCCCAAACCTGCTATAATTAGTAAATCCCTGAATACCTAATCAACAAAGATGCCAAGGGTACCAAATTGAATACCTAATCCCTAGGTAGATGACTTACTATAAATAGTAAGTGTACCAAACTAACCTAAACGAAGAGCAAACCTGAACATCCCTAATCTCCAGAGTGGGAAAAGAGCCTCTAGCATTGCCAACAAGGACTTTCTATCCATTTGATTAGCCTATGAGGGTTAAATAATAGACTAATCCCACAAACTATGATGCTCACTAAAAATGGGGGCATTACGATTTTCATGTACCATGCCCAAGAACCCTGTTTTAGACCATAGAGTGCTTTCACCAGTTTGAGTACCTGGTGTTCTTTCCAGGCAACCTTGAATTTAGGAGGTTACGTCATGTAAACCTCTTCCTGTAACTCACCATTCAGGAAGACACTCTTGACATCCATTTGATGGACCTTCCAGCCACATTGAGCTACCAAGGCTAGGACTAATTTGATAGTGCTCATCCACGTTGAGAGAAGCCTATGGCAACAAGATGATCCTTGTACTTATCTAAAGTACCATCATCCTTGTATTTGATCTTATAGACCCATTTGCATCCAATGGGTTTCTTCCCAGAGGAAAGATATGATAGAACCAAAGTGTTATTCATCAGCAAGTTGCGGTGCTCAATTTTCATAGCCTGTTCCCACTCAGGTATCCCTTTTGCCTTTGTGTATGTTTGAGACTCATACACACTATGAATGTTGGCCATGAGACCAAGATTTACACAATCAAAAGGCTTGCTCTTCTTCCGAGCAGTTCTACTCTTGATGAGATCATCATCATGAAGATCGCCAATCATCTTAGCCCACCATTTATGCCGAAGAGTAGAAGTGCCAACATCAGAAGCAAGAGGTGCAACAAGATCGAGTTCATCAAACAGAAGATCGAACGAATCCTGAGGAAAATCAAGTGGTGCAACTACACGACTAGGTGATCCTGTAGGATAAGGAGCTGGTGGAGATACAAAAACAAGAACAGCTTGAGCCCTCCCATCAGGTGGACCTAATGGAAGACGAACACCTAAGTCTTGAGCCTTGAGAAGCTGATCCTCTGAATCCATAAATGGAGGAGAGAGTTGAAATGGCCCTCTTTCCTCGTCAAAAACCGCATCACGATTGAAGATGAGATAACCTGTCTCGATGTCAACTAGTTGGAAGGCTTTGTGATTATCATTGTAGTTGGTTAGCATGAGTTTCTGGCTCTTGACATCCAACTTGGTGCACTTAGCATCAAGGATCTAGACAAAAGCAGTGGAGTCAAAAACTTTGAGATGACTGATTCTGGGCTTATGGCCTAACCAAGCCTGTTCCGAAGTCTGTTTCTTGACAACTATTGTAGTAGGGCATTTGATAAGATTGGACTGAAGCAATGTTGACTGCTTCAGCCCAAAATTTCTTTGGAACACGCTTGTGTTCAACCATAGATAGGGTCATTTTGATGGTCATGTGATTTCTCCGCTCAATGACACCATTTTGTTGAGGGGTGTAGGGTGTTGTTAATTGGCGCTTTATGCCATATTCATAGAAATGGGAAAAGGCAGAAGAACAAAATTCTCCCCCATTCTCAGTTCTAAGAGTAACAATATGTTGACTAGACTATTTTTCTACAAATGCTTTGAACTTTTGAAACAAAACAAACACCTCTATTTTTTTATGAAGGAAATAGACCCACATTTTACGACTGAAATCATCAACAAAAAGTAAGAAATGCCTGGACCCAGTAACAAGAGTAGTCATAGGTCCATAGATATCAGCATGGCCATGGACTAGTTGTAATACCTTAGAAGCCCTCCAAGAGTCGCTATTTGAAAACGGAGTGCGATGTTGCTTCCCAGCCTGACATGTTTCACAAACTCATAGGTTCTAGGTCTGAATCTTCGGGAGTACAATGACAAGATCTTCCCGAACAAGCTGAGAAAGATAGTGCACATTTAAATGCCCATACCACTCATGCCATAGTGTACGAACAGAGAAGTGTGTGGCTGCCATAGCAAGCTCCTGAGAATCACCGAAGTCAACAAGTCTAAATAGACCATGATCCTCAAGACCCACGACAACAGTAGACTAAGTCTCTTGATCAATGATATTGCATTGATGTGAACTGAAGATCACGTCTAGCCGAGGAGAATGTCTCAGAATTTGACTAACTGAGAGAAGGTTGAGTTCCATGCTTGGAACATAGTACACATTGAGAAAAATCAATTTTCTTCCTCCAAATTGAATCTATATATTGCCCTCCCTAGTAACGGTGTACTCTTCCCCTCCAAAAATAATTGAATCTAAGAATGGTTGAGAATCTGTGAACCAATCCCGACGATGTGTGAAGTAGTGTGAGGCACCTAAATCAATATACTAAGCATAATATTTCACATGGTCTGCAGGTCTTTTAGCCATGAAGGCGTAAAAGGAAGACTCGCTCTGCTCAATGTCCTCTGCTACATTTGCTATAGGTTGTGAACCACTTTGCTTGGCCTATGCAGCCAAGAATTTACAACACTCCAACTTCATATATGACCATACTTATGGCAGTAGTTGCACTGAATGTTCTTCTTCGAACATTTTGATGCTGAAGCAGAGTATGTCTGTTGAGAAAACTAAGAAGGATATTTGGCTGTGAAGGCTTGTTCTTTGGAAGATGAACCAGTACCACTACCAAACTATTGTTTCCAATGATCTTGTTGTAAAAGCATTGTACACAGATCAAAAAACCTCAAGTCAACATCGGTAGACACAACGTTGAGGGTCTCCACAAAGTGCTCATAGGAAGACGATAGACTTTTTAGGGTGATCACCACGTCTTCTTCCATTTTGCGTCCAATTGCTTCTAACTGATCTTGAATGTCTTTGATTTTATTAAGATGGTCCTGTAGTGCATGTTCATCCATCATAATCGTGAAGAGCATGTTCTTTAAGAAGAACGCACGACTCTTATCAGAGGTTTCATGCAAACCTTTTAGATGCATCCAAATTTCAGCAGTTGATTTGCCAGAAGGAACTTGCGGTAGTTGATCATCAATGACCGAAAGTTTGATGAGCATAACAGCTTCTTAATTTTGCTCATCAAATTTGTCTTGCTCTTTGCCTTTATCTTCAAGACAATCACTCTTGCCGAAAATAATTTTGTCAAGACATTTGTATTCAAAGATCATCATCATACGTTGCTTCCAATTATTATAATTTATGCCATTGAATATTTGACTCCCCTTGAAAAGTATATTTGTCAAAGATGTCATTGCTAAAAATAAAGGTCAAAGGTGGTTGACTGAATGGCAGCATGAATTTTGAGGTAGAATATGATAAACGCATGAAATTTGTGTATTGAACAAGATTTAGGCAGAACAACAAATTTTTGGGTACAAATCCCAATGCAAGATTTTGAGAGAAACCCAGAAAAGCTCTTGAAAAGCCCACTAAGAATCTACAATCAAAATTTGAAGCGGACCAGAAAAGAGTTTGTGTCAAAACCCTAGTCAATGGACTTGAAATCTAAAAAAAAATCTTTTTTTTGTGCAAATTCAAACCCGCTAGCAACAAAAACGACCACAGAAGGAGGTCAATAGTTGCAAAGAAAAATTTTGTGATGAGAGGAGATGGGCTGGAAGTGGGAAAATAACCCACGTGTTTTTGTAAAAAAATGCAAAAAAAAACTTCAAACGGGCCTCTAAATGGGATTGGCACCAATAGAAAAACCCTATCGCTAAGAGAAAACAAGTTGTCGCAGGTGTATGATGCATAAAGCAAAAGATGGTGAAAGAAATCCCAACGGTTTGGCTGCAACAAAAAATGACCAAAAGATAGGTCCTGCTGGCTGAAAAATTCTAGAAGAACCGAAAAAACAAACTAAGATCGCAAATCTCAACCAAGAAACAAAAACGCAAAAACGCATTTTGGTGAGAATCGCGATTTTTGAGAGCCAAGATCGTCGACGCTGGTTGCAGGTTGAATTCAAAGTAGAACACACGACCCTACAAAAACCCTAGGCATCAAGAAATGAATTTTGAAAAATTAAAAAACTAATAATTTCATAAAGAAATTATAATTTTTTCGAAAAAAATTTGATCCTACTCTAATACCATATAAGCAAAGCAATTTGAAAGAATATAATGAATTGAATTAATGAGATCAATCAGATCAGTATATACAAGTTTACATAAGATGTTTTCATAAAAGAACTAAGACAGAAAAATCGAAACATCCAAGCATATACGGAAAATATCTAAATAGCAAAAGTGACCATTAAAAATAGAAACATATCAGCTAGGAGAATATACAGATATTACTCTAATAATCCATAGGAGAAACAGCTCACAAATGAGTTGGCATGAATCAAAGGGGGCAATGTGATAGTGAATTAACTAAGCGGTACAAGCAAGGCTTGAGACCCTTGAGAGTGCACAAAGGCAAAGGACAACCATAGCTAAAGATGTTCATGATGATGAGAGACCGGGTGAAGACCCAGATACTGAAGATACTTCATTTTTTTAAGATGAACTAAGTCAAGTAAAATTTTAATATAGCATTAGCTAGAGTAGAAGTGTGCCAAGATTTGATCTCCCTTGTTATTCAACAAGTTTGGTTCCTAAAGATCTGTTGGATTGGATCACCAATCTAGATAAATATGTTCAATTTGGATACGTGGAAGACTTTAACGATAAGAAAGTAAAGTCTAATGCTTCCAAGCTGAAGAGGCATGCCACCTTATGATAGGAGTGTGTAAAACAAGTTATAGATATCCTAATGAGATTAGATGGTACTGAAATTGAAGGGTAGGTATTGGAATTGTTCACAAAGTTCCATAATTGACAACAACGAGAAATATCTGTGAAGTAATCTACTGAGGAATTTTACTGCCTCAACATCTGCTTTGGTCATGTTGAGAATCATGCAAAGGAGGTAGCCCAATATCTAAATGGTTTGTGTGCTGATATCAAGATGAGATATCAGATATGTCTATTGTCAATTCATTCAGTGAAAGAGGCCTACCAACTCACCTTAACAGTAGAGGAGAAGGTGTTCACAAGCAACAAAGGCCACAAGTAAGTGAAAAAGTAGAAAGGGAAAGCAAAATCAAAGACAAGTCATGTGCAAGGAAGAGTTCACCAGTGATGCAAAATGCTCCAAGGAAGAGTCGACCTCCAAAATGAAGGTAAAGGCAAAAGCAGATGAGGGAAAAATTTAGTGGTACTTGTTTTATCTATGAACAAATAGGCCACAAGGCATTTGAGTGTCCAGAACAAGGGCACCCTAAGAAACAAGTACACATGGCACATGGCGGTGAAGATTCAATAAGTGAAACAAAGAGCAAAACCCCTAAATGTGGAGAATCTAATGTTGCACAAGGTTTTGCTCAAACTTGCTAAAGAGGATAAAGAACAACAGTTGAGGAAAAAAATCTCCTACACAAAGTGTAAATCTAGAGGAAAGTGTCGTAACATGATAAAAAATGGAGGAAATACTAATATCTTAATGTCCACATATAAATGGTAGGAAATTGGACTGAAAGAGGTACCACATCCAGTATTTACCGTGTTTCATGGTTACAAAAGGGTCAACAATTAAGAATGCTTAGTTACATTCCAGATTGGAGGATATTTTTATGAAATTCGGTGTGATGTCATTCCTTGTGGATGCTTGTCATGTATTGCTTGGACAAATCACAGTAATATGATGTGTGTGCCATCCATAATGGCAAGAAAAACACTTTTCACCATTACTTAGGTGGGAAGGAGTTTAAGTTGCCACCACTAAAAGTCAAGGAAGAAGCTGTGAAGAGCGAGATAATGTTCTTAACTACTGAAAAAATTCTCGAGGTTAAAAACTTGTGCTAATGCTATGAGGTAGCATTTAGACCAATAACAATGGAGGAAGACAAGCAGTTCAACTCTGAGGAGCCAAAAGTTAAAGTGTTGCTGAAAGGATTTGAGTGTGTCATGGAGAGTGGAATATGGAAAAGACTGCAACCAATGCACAATATTTCAGATCATATGGATTTGATTCCAGCTTCTAATTTACCTAATAAAGGATTGCATAAAACGAGTCCTAATATGAGTGTTAAATTCAAAAACAAGTTGAAAAACTATTGAAAAATGATCTGATTAGTGGAAGTCATGAGTCCTAATATTGTACCTATGGTACTAGCCCCAAAGAAGGAAAGAGAATGAAGGTTGTTTACAGACTACCATCAATCACAGGTTTCCATTGCCACATATGGATGATCTGATGGATTGTTTGAGTAGGACATGATACTTTTCCAAAATTGATCTTAAGAGCAGTTACTCTCAAATGAGAATCCATAAGGAAGATGAATGGAAGCCTGCATTCAAAAAAAATCAGTGGCTTTTCATGCCATTTGCGTTAACCAATGTGCCAAGCACCTTTATGAGATTGATGGATGAATTTTTGAAGCCATTCTTGGGTATATTTGTAATTGTAATGTCCCCAAATTGGAATTAACCAGTTTGTGCACAAAACAACAATACCAACAATAACATACTAAAGCGAACTTAATTAATCACTAATAATATAAGAAATAATGAACAAATACAACAGTTAGTGAATAAGAAGATTATGATAAGCATTATGACTAGCTAACTATCTTATAACCAATCATAGCTTAGTTCAGTAGGAAACTCAAAAGGGCTTCAGTAGACTGCCCAACCCAACTAAGCCAGAGAGCAAACATCTAAATCATAGCAACTCGCCTCTTATCCCACAAGCAGTAAGAACGCCCAACTACAACCAGTTCCATCCCTTGGGGTAATCAACTTGCTTCTTGGCCCACAAGAGGCAGGAACGTCCAACTATAATCACTTCCATCCCTTGGGGAGGTCTACTTAGTTCAGGGGAACTGGTAAACCAACATTTGCATAACTTACTTCCTCCAACTTTACATTTGATTGATTATGGGATAAAAACATGTAGATATATGTACTAATATAACATAAGTATCAATCTTATTGTAATCACCATATATTAATGCATATAAGATTGATTGCATTAAATACTTAAAAATCAATATCTACAAATGTATATGGGCAGATTGATTGCATAAAATAAAAATACATAAGACTTCATACCAAATTACTGATGCAACACACAATAGCTGTATACCTGAATCTGATTCCCTAATATCAGATTTGTTCTTGGATTGATGCCTCATTGATTACCCTTCATTGGCTGGAAGGGTATGTCTCTTCCACGGATCACCCTCCTTGTAAAAGTGGCAACTAATTTCATGTGATCTTTGCCCCTAATTAATCGTTGTTACTGTGATCGCCTCTCAACAAGGGTTATTAGTGACACTTGTTATTGTAAGCATAATAGTTAAAACTCAATCAACAGTACATACTTTCTTTGGTTTGAATGGTATAATAATATTCAAACCATAGATTTAGACTTTGTATGCTGCAAGTGCAGCTAACTTCCCCACTTACTTGCCAGCAGATTTTGGTAAGTTGCAGGCTGGAACTCAGGAGTACTCTGCAAGTCCATGTTTAAAACTTGCCCAGTGCAGAGTTTTGCTGAGTTTTTACAAAGCAAATGAATTTAAAGCATTCTTTAAATTCTCATTGCATCACCTATATACTCATTGCCCACTTACTCATTGCATCTAGTAATGAGTGCTAAGTGTTCCATTCATTCTCATGAGAGATGGGTTCTTGCAAATCACTACCCATGAAACATGGGTCAATGAGTTTGACTCAAAAACTACACAGTTGAATCCTGATAGCAATATCACATTACTTTAACTTGTTGAGTTTTTGCCAAGTCTCCGAGTCAAAATTGGGTCTGCCAAGTTTTGCCAAGACACGAGTTGTAAGAATATAATTAAAAAATTTCAAACAAAGTAAAAAATTGTCCAGGGACCAGAACCAATAGGCAATCAATACAGAACTAAGGCCACAATGAATAAACATTTGCCCCTCAAAAGGACCTCCTATCCACATAGAAGCCTTTCAACAATAGTCAACACTTAGGCAAGTAGATGCTATAAACACTATAGCAAATAAAAAAGCTAAAAAAGCTCGGTTGCTAAGAATAGCCAACCTTCCCAAGAGGATAGATTGACCATTGAGGTTTGCACAAGGCTTGAAACATTATATCTTAGAATCCATAATTCTGAAGTCCTAAAATCAGAGAAGCCCATAGCTTCAACCTCGGAATAAAAAATGAAAACAATCTCCTTGTAAACAAATCAATATGGAAATTTGGGTTCTGCTACACATATAGAACCATGAACTGATTGTGGAGTTGGAAGTATACAGGATTAAAGAATCTGATGAAACAGATTCTACATTCAACTTATTGATATGTTCAGATAAGGAATTATCTATACAGAAATTTACCCCAATGTGTTCCTAGACGTAAGAAAATCAACAGCCAGATATTTGTAAGATGTAACTCACAGGTGAAGCCAGTGCAAGGTCTTCTCTTCATCTGATTATCATTATGCTCTACGGAAAATGAAACATAATTTGTACATAGATTTAAAATATAATATGAAATATGAAAGAAAAAATGAAACAAGAGGAATAAAACCACTTTCTTTGGGAAAGCAATCAAAGCTTGTTGAGCATGTGCTTCAACAACCATATCATGCAACAGTGAATACCAGGGTTCCAAAAAAGGAAAGTCAGCAAACAAAATAACCAATGGTATAATTAAAAATAGTTGTTACATCCATACAAATGCGATAAAATGAAGAACGCAACAGATAGCTCTATCAGTACACCAAAACCACTCCAGATGCATTATCATTTATCAGAAAGATTTCTCTTGCTATCATAATTGAAGCCTCAAAATGTGTTCAATGTATGCTTTGACTAGAATACCATGCAACAGATCATACCACACTTCCTAAAACGGAGAGACAGAAAAATGAGTAACTAATGGTACAACTAGGAATAGTCATCATATCCAGACTCCTAAAAATGTGATAAATGTGAAGGTTACCACAGATGTCTCTATCAGTACACCAAAATCACTCTAGATGCTTATCATTTTTAAATTTCTGAAAGATGCCTTGTACTACCATAATTTATGCCTTAAGTAAAGATCTCTGCTATCACCAGATAATAGGGTCACAGCTTCAGCTATTCATCAGGGAGTAAAATATTAACTAACTAAAGGCAAAAAAGCTCAACCAATAGCATTACCAAATTAACATGGCAAGAATAAGCATGCAAGGTTATAAACAAAGTTCCATGACATGAGTAGAAGAATCTTGCCTCAGAAAGAAAGGTTCTAAAAAATCTCACAGTACAACTAAAAAATGTCACCACATCCATACATGTGACAAAATGGAGGTGACAGAAGATGGTTCTATCAGTATGCCAAAACAATTTTAGATGCACTACTCATATTTTCAGAAAGATGCCTTTTGCTACACTAATTAAAGCCTCAAATAAAAATCTCTGTTATAGCCTATAACCATATAAAAAAGTTGCAAAAAAGTTGCAGGTTAAGATAATCATCAGGGAGTAAATTTTCACCAAATATAGAAAAAAAGACCTCAAACAAAGCCACTACCAGTTTAACACAATGGCAAGACAAAGATTGTGATATTATAACCAAATTACTATGCCATAAACAGAGATATCTTGCATCCAAAAAGAAGTCACAAAAGTCATCATGGTTTTCACTCAAACTCCTAAATCCAACAGAAAAATAATAAATGATAAGTGACATAAGTACCAAGAAAGAGATCTATATTTACTATTCTGTAACAAAAGCCTACAAAAACCAGACCAAAGACACATTGAACCACATTTGGTAGCAAAAACCCACACTAACAATACAGGTACTTAGTGCCTAAATACTAAAAGTAACATCTCCTTAGACTCTGGGAACTATTTTGAAGCTGATACACTTTACTGATGTACTTAACTAGACATTACGACTACAGGATTTACCTTATCCTAGTAAATAGACCTAGGACCTTCTATGCATTTTACAGTTGTTTTATTTGTTTCCTTATTCAGGGGAATTCTTTAATCAACCCTTTATCTGGACTATGCTTTTACATTCAGTCCCATTGATAGATTCAGGATTCTGGTTCGCTGTAAATACTGATTTAACTTTTTTCCTTCTTTCTACACATCAAGATATGTAAAATCTTACATTATATTTGTGGCCAACACCCAAAAATACTTTGGATTTATTTTTTCAATATTAGTAGCAGTACACTATTTATAACACTACCTTGACATATGAATTATCATATTTATCATCTATATTATTAATTCTAACACAAACAAATACACATCCAAGATAATTCTATAGAGCAAACTCACTCTTTGAGCACCACTTTGAAATCTACGGAAGTAGTTGATAAGCTCATCCCTTCTCAATTCCTCATCATAAACTTTCCTCTTAACAGAATCTAATAAGACCTGAAAATTTGTTCTACAAGTAAGTCATACAAATAATTATAAGATGACAATAACAAATTTGGAAACCTCGAATGACTTTTCATACAATTTTGAGTTCAATTAACCAGCTCAAGCAGGGATTCAACCTCATATGCATTTTGGAGTTTCTTGAATGCTTCCTCTGCTTTTACATTGCCCATATTTTTATCAGGATGAACCAGCATTGCCTGTCCAATCAAACCAATTAGAAATCAACAATGGTTAAGGTATCACACCATAACATACTGACAAATAATAGTTTTACACAGATCCATAATGTTGGCAAGGTTTCCAAATTTGTAACACAAAATTGAACCTGTTTTCTTTTGAATTTGAATAGGTAATGTGGTCAACAAGTACCTTTTTCCTGTACTCTCGCTTCAGGACAGAAACATCTATATTGTCATAGCGAGAAAAACCCAGCACGGCATAATGATCAGGGCTATCCAGAAGTCGGATCACCTCTTCTTCAGAAGTAAGATCTCCTCCACCTAATCCACTAGTTGAAGGACCTCCATGGGCATCCCCAGACTGGCTGCTTTGAGAGGATTCACCAAAAGACCTATAAGAAGCAAACTGTTCGCTGGAACCACCAAATCCAGAACCACTTGAGAAATTTCTTGTCCCACCATTAGTTGCACCCGTTTGTTGAGCAAAACCATTCCCCTTACTTTCATTTGCACCACTCTTCAGAATGTAAATCAATATGTCACCAGATATGAAGGCCAGGTTCATACAGACAATGATGCCAAGCCATCCAACATGACATTTAGCACAATAGATGGAATACAGAATAGTGATTAATAGGGCTATATGTTCGCGGTTCAGCGCAAAAATGACACCTGCCCATTCAACATTAACACCAGGTATGACTCACATTTTCCATCCTAACATTGGACCAAAATCTGTGCATGCATCTTATCAACTTTAGCATCCATGAAAGTCGGCTAAAATTTAAGGTAGTCTAGTTACATTTTTCAATTTTCTTATGATTAGCAGGAAGCTGCGAGTGACTTGTTTTAATGCCTATAATATATTACTAAATCAGATAATGTTTTCAATAAAAAATGGAGTTACAATTTGGCTGTGTTTTGTGTTTCTTAGCAGATGACCAACAGCAATGCACTTAAGTAATGCTTTTGAGTTTGAATTGAGCTTAAGCACAACACAATCCTCCTACCTTAAAAGAAACAGAATGAATAGACATTTTATACAGAAATTCATCTTCCACTGTCAAATGCAAACCGAAAATCTACAGTTAATCTGCCTAATTTCTAGTTGCAAAGATAAGGCAAGTTGTGTTATAAGAAAGATGTCAATTTGAGAAAAATTGCACTACCTGCAATTATCATCACTGAACCTGTCATCCAAAAACTCCCATGCATCCATAGAGTCACAGCCCCCAAAACAGCTGTTGTTGAAATTGCAGCAGTGTAACCAGTAAAAAATGCTACAATACACACTGCAGCCTGAATAAATCAATCCATAGTGTCAGAATTACGGGTGAAACAAGCCAAGAGAATAAATGACAATATTTCAATAATAAGCAAATATCAGGAAAATCTAGGAATTGCTTAAATTTCAAATGGTTCAAATCCATGAATATGATAGGGATATGACACAAACTGCATAGAATGATGCTTAAAATTGTCAAGAACCTTATGAATTTTATGAAAGATTCAAGAAAACTTGAATGGACTAGAAGTAATTTCTAAAATGAAATATCAAGCTCAAAACAAAACAGTACACAAGTCCACAGGTTCTAATAAAATGGCATAAGACCAAATGTATAACAATAGCCCGCCATCATGAAGACTCATCTAAGCAACATAATGAAGATTTCATGAACAATGTAAAGTTTTCTGAAATAATTATAAAACAAAACCACACCAAAGTATTCAGAGAAGCCATCAATAAGCTGTTGTGCTGGTATATACACCGAAACTGTCAACAAATATTAAACTCGGATAAATTATCAACATAGACATCACATTACAAGAATCATGTTTCATGATCTCGTTTAGGGTACCATCAAAATCATTGTCACTGGCCATCACAATTAATCATCAGTTAAAAGTTAGCAAGACCACATTGTCAACTCTTTTCAAGTTAGAAAAATAACATATAATTTCTTGCCAATTTTCAATATAAGTTTTTATCAGTAATCAAAGGATTATTCATCAAATGCATCTTGACATAAAACAAACTAAAAGGGAATTGGTAAGTGTTGATGTTTTGTAGCTTCGGTCAGATAAACACGAGTCAATACTAGTAAAGATATGTATATATATTTAGTATATATGAGATGTATATATACTAATATATATATATATATATTATGTAAATATTAGAGAAATTAATACAATACTCAAGTGACATTTTTTATATATATATATATATATATAATCATAATTGTCATTATATTAATTATATAATAATGAATAGACATGTCCCATGAAGGGACATGTCTCTTCTTGGCTCATTCTCAATATAAATGCAAGAGATTGTTGCATTTGGAAAACACATACAATCAGAAGTGCTATTACATTTGCAACGATCCTAAAACCTTAACATGGTATCAGAGCCAAGTTGCAAATGTAAGAGAGTAGTTTGTTGATGATGAATGTGTGACTGCCTCAGAAAATACAGTCTCAGTACGAAGACCATATCTCACAAATGAACCATTGGATTTTACTGAATTTTAGATATGTTGGTGATAAACAAATTTAGAAGAATCTCACCGGATGATTGGAGAGAAAATGTCAAGTTCAAAAGTTATGACCGACTGTGTACAGATCTATGCAAAATCTGTAAAAGAGCGAGGTTCCTTCTCTAAAAGCCTAACCACTTGAAGGGAGATCCTATCATATTGAAGGTTGTCATAGTGTAAAGAACCTTTGGATATTCAAGACATGTCATGTGAAGAATTATGGTAATGTTCAAGAACGGCGACATCATTTTGTGAATTTGCATGATATTTTCTATATGGGCTCACCTTACAGAATGAAATACTTGAAATTTATAAAAGATAAGTATTTCATGTTTTATTAATGCACATAATTTTGAGTTTGTAATTCATGCTATACTATTTTGGTTAGTAAAATCTTGTATGCTTCTATCATTGGTATTTCCGGTCAAGAAAGTTTAGTGAGCTATTTGTAATCTCTCTCTGACATACCTTCAGGACAGAAGCACAAGATAATTGCATTCAAGGGAGAAAGAACTTGATGCTTGCAAACGAATTGATGATTGAGACTAGATGGAAAGGGAGTCTGACATTTCAAAAGAGGTCAAGAAGTTGATAAACTTGAGCTTCAGAGGGAGTAGATGGTTCAATCAACTTGTGATAATCTTGATCATATTGATTGAGAGGGAATTCACTATTGAAGGTGAAACACTTCTGAGGTAAACTTGATATAATTGATTATTATACTAATGAATCATGAATGTTTTTAATGGGCCTGCTCCCTATGTAAATCATGAGGAAGTGATGACTTCCAAATGATTATCACTTGTATTTGCAAAAGTTATTGGAAGGTGACGATCTTACAATAACTTGATCTTCTATCGTGATAGACATCTTGTTATGGCTGAAGCAGATTATGATAGATGGCATCTTCTATTGTGATAGACATCTTGTGATGGCTGAAATAGATCATAATAGATGGCATCTTCTATTGTGATAGACATCTTGTGAAGGCTGAAAAATATCATAATAGATGGCATCTTCTATTGTGATAGACATCTTGTGATGGCTGAAACATATCATAATAGATGATGTGAATGTTCTTATGGTAAGTGCACATTACCTATGAACATTTGTTGAGTACTTGGTGGATATCATGAGACTTGATATTCTGCAGGCCATTACTCTGAGCACTTGGTGAATATCATGAGACTTGATATTCTACAGGCCAATGCTCTCGATATTATGAGATGATTTTTTATGAACTCTTGAGTACTTGGTGGACATCATGAGAATTGATGTTGGTAGGCCATTACTCTAAGCACTTGGTGAATATCTTGAGAGTTGATATTCTGCAAGCCAATGCTCTCGATATCATGAGATGATATCTTTATAAACTCTTGAGTACTTAGGTGAATGTCATGTGTTGACATTCTGATAGGCCAATACTCAAGATATCAAATGGATAGAATCGTCGATGGAGGCAATCCACCGGAGGACTTGTGGATAGAATCGCCGATGGAGGCAATCCACACATTGAGACTAAGTTTCTATTCATTACATCATGAGGATGCCTTTATTGCTTGCATCATATAATTGATGTTGTCAAGTGTCTTTAAGTGTTGACATTGGATTGATTTATCCTCCCTAACTAAGAGGGAGTGTTGATGTTTTGTAGCTTCAGTCAGATAAACACTATGAGTCAATACTAGTAAAGATATGTATATATATATTTAGTATATATACTAAAATATATATATATATATATATATAATCATAATTGTCATTATATTAATTAGATAATAATAAATAGACATGTCCCATGAAGGGACATGTCTCTTCTTGGCTCATTTTCAATATAAATGCAAGAGATTGTTGCATTTGGAAAACACATACAATCAGGAGTGCTATTACATTTGCAACGATCCTAAAAACTTAACAGTAAGGCAAATTAAAGCACCAATAAACGCATGGCAAACGTGATAATGATCAAAAGAGCAATTGCAACTATGGATGACTCAAGGAAAATAAGAACCAACCCAAGTTTTCGGCCATAAGATCAGTTCTTCTCTGATAAATTATTGCACAAATATTGAGTTACAAATTCTTCTGCCAGAATCCAAATAATATTGAAAGAGGTTTTTGAAGTTCATTAAAGCAAAATTGTGACTGGTCTCTATAAAGAAAATCGGTGGTTAGATTGTAAGCAATAAAAGTGAAGTCTGCACATCCAAGTTACTAATCAAACAATTAATAATTTCAAGGATGTTGTACACATTAGAAATAAAATTGTAATAAGATGTGTTATCTTCAGTGTCTTAGAATTATTCTAAAAAAACAGACAGAAGCATCATATGTGTATCATTGTCTCTTTAATTTTGTGGGTTAGACACTGTTGATTGCATTCAAGTTTCACATTATAGTTCAAAAAATGTACTCGATATGGTTGACCAACTATATGTCCATGTTTCAACAACCATGTAGGTGGCTTTCATCTAGCTTTAGACAACATTCCTCTACTTTTTCTGAGATTTGTCTATGGGAGAATTCTAAGTTACATATTTGATGTTAAGTACAGACCTTGTCCTACCCTATTATATATGAAATGTTTTATTGAGGTTTTCTATTTTGTGGATAAATGAATTATTTCTATTGTACATATTGACCTGGTTTTCATGTTTCAACAACCATGGAGGTGGCTTTCAACTAGCTTTAGACAACTTTCCTCTACTTTTTCTGAGCTCTGTCTATGGGAGAATTCTAAGTTACATATTTGATGTTAAGTGAAGACCTCATCCTACCCTTTTCTATATGAGTTGTTTTACTAAGGCTTTCTATCCTGTGGCTAAATGACTTATTTCTATGGTACATATTGATCTGGTTCTATGCTTAAATATTTTGGCTAAATTTCTTCCACTACAAATGATGTTGAAATTGTTTGATCAATAAATTCATTCTAGATCCACATCAAAAACAAACTAAATGGGACTAAGATTTCAGTAAAATCAATTTGGTTATCTCGTCCAATCAAAATCTTTTTGTTGGTATGTCTTTTGGCACAGTTTCATATATATATATATGGCTAAATTTCTTATACTACAAATGATATTGAAATTATTTTATCAATAAATTCAATCTAGATCCACATCAACAACAAACTAAATGGGGCCAAGATTTCAGTAAAGTGAAATTGGTTATCTCATCCAATCATAATCTTTATGTTAGTATGTCTTTTCTCACAGTTTCATATATATATATATATATATCCAAATTTTCACAAGTTTAACACTCGCATTTTTATAGGTACAAAAAAAAACGTGGGTAAAAATGTCGATGCGGGTGAACTGATGATTAAAATGCCTTTTTCACATGTATTTTTTGCTATAAAAACATTAATTTTCTCTTTCAAGATGTCAATTTTTAATTTAACATTTTGTAATTGAATTTTACAAAAAAAAATATGGTTCTTTAAGAGATTTTAATTTTTAGTACTTATTTAAGTTGCTGAGTTTTTGCTGCATTTTTGTCAAGTATTTGCCAAGTTTTCGCCAAGATGAAAATTTTGGGCTTGCCGAGTACTCTCCGAGTCCAAGTCTGCAAACTGTATGTATGTACATACGCATGTATGTATGTATGTATGTATAATCATGTAAAACCTTTGGAAAGATGTAAATATTTTTTTCAAGTTAAAAAATAATTGATAATCAGAGGATTATTGATTGAAAGCATCATGACCTGAGCCAAAAGAAGAGGGAATCGACAAGACAAATAAAATTTGGCACTTTTAATTAAATAAGTAACACTATTATTGAAAATAGCAATTGCAAGCATGGATGAATCAAGAAATATGAGAACCTATGCAGCTCAAATTCAAGATTGCAACCCTAAGACCAGTTCTCTGATAAGTTCTTGGAAAAATATTGTGTTAGAATTGCTTCTGACAGAATCAAAAGAAGATCTACGAACAAATATTGAAGAAGAGCCTCAAACTCATTAAAGATAAATTGTGACTGCTCATTACAAAAGAAATTGTTGGATACATTATTATAGTAAGCTCCAACAAAAAAATTTGATCGTGTTTAAGATTAATAAATCATACAAACCATATAATTTATGCATTACAAATAAAATAGTAACAAGAGATCATGTTTGGAATCTAAAAAATATCATAATAAATAGAAACAGGTGTAAAATATGATTGTTTAATTCTTAATATTTGTTAGTTAGATACAGATGATTAGATTTAAATATAGCATGATTGTTCAACCCATGTACCAAATGTCAGCAACAGAATATATGCTCATGTTCTACCTATCATGGATGCAGTTTTTAACTAACGTTTCAACACCATATTGTATTCTCTCTGAGTTACGTGAGAAATCCAAATCACATATTTGATGCTGAATAAATGCCCTATTATATCCTGCTTTATATAAGTTGTTCTACCATGATTTCTACTTTGTCAATAAAAGGTTAAATTATCTAGCGTATATTGATTTGATTCTATGGTTATAATGCTTATACTAGAGATCATGTTGCATCAGTGATATTCATGCTAGAACCACACCAACAACAAACTCCATTGAATTCAGGACTGAAACTTCATTGAATTGGAATCAGCTATACTATACAAAATAATCATATTGTTTTGCTGTTGCACTCCTTTTCATGGCTTCTTGTACGTATAGGCAAATGGAAGCCTTTGCAAAAGAAATCAGAGTGCTAGAGATTCAAGAAAAAACCAAAAGCAAAAATTATTAAGGGTGAAACTTATGACATACTCTGACAAAAGAAATCTAGATACTAAAACACTTCAAGGATGAAGCTTGTGAAAAGAGCAGGACATGTAATATGTCTAATATGTTATAATAATATATCCGTAAGGAGTATAAATTATCATCACGTGACCCTCATGTGTATAAACATGTCATACAGGTTGTTATAAACATCTATTCAAAATATAAATATTTTCTATCGCTACAGTTTCCACATTCTTTAGTGGTCCAAACCACAATAAATAACGAGTCTATAACAGGGAAGAAAACATAGCCATCAGCATAAATAAGACACACTATAGTATTTCAATTTTCTATTTTAAAAAAAAAATGTATATAGATATGATTTGAGTCTTGACAATTATTTCAACAGAATGCACCAATTTGAGAACTAGTGTTGATAGACTTTATTAGTTAATATTAGTTCCTACCAAACCCAAGCTCTAACACCATATAAAGAGTTGCTCCCTTTCAAATGACCAACTATCATGTAGGATTAATTATAGTACCTTCTATTAAGAAGCTGAGACACCAAAAAATTCAAATTAGTCTAGCATCCCCTGTCACATATCCTTTTGCCCATTAATTAAATAAATTATAAAATATATTTAATTATTCTAATTCATTTCCCTAAAGTCCTAATGAATAAATGTTACATATATTCATTAATTATTCCCATCTCTATCTCACAAGATTTAATACCACCTTTTACACCAAAAATTCATAGAACAATTAAAAAATCCCCTCTTTAATCTCCATCGTCCTCATAACCAAATAACCAACACCCAAAATTACATAAAACCTGAGTTACCGGTTCAGGTACGAGTGTGGGTATGAATATCAATACCTAGTGTGGCACTATGACAAAATAAATTCCATAAGCATGGGTACAAGATATATATAGATTAAAAAATTTAAGATATATAATATAAAACAGTGATAATTACACAATGATAATTACAATCAATATTTGATAATCTCCATATTGCTCTTCATCAAAAGCATCATAGTCAACATTTGGTTCAATTTCACCTCAACCACAATGAGCTACAATGTCACTTCCACTAGCCATAAACTATACACGTTGCCTCATCTAAAGATAAGTTTTTGCAAGTTGTGCAACAATAATGTCTAAGTCAACACACTCAAGAGTTAGTTCTCAATTCCCCATCACCCTCTTCATTGTAATAAAGTTTCTTACATGATGAGAAATCCTAATAACTAGAGAGGCTTTGGGAGTGGAGACTCCAATGAAGTTAAGGGGCACCACCCATCATTAAGTTTTGGGGCAATGCCCCCAATGGAATTGAGGGGCAAAGGCCCTCATGGGGTCTAGGGGAAACACCCCCAACGAGTCAAGGGATAGCACCCCTTGTGGGGGCTTAGGGACAATGTCCCTAGCGGGATTGAGGGGCATGTGGGGTCAAGGGGTGGAACCCATATCCCCCAGCCCAAATTAACACCTTCAAAACCACACAAAACTTCATGATGCACACCATTTTCACACTTTAGTCAATAAAGGCAAAATTATGTACGCAAGTACTTTTTTATTTATAAAAATGTTTTAAAAAATTTCTTTTCTCCCTTTTTTGGGGGGCAGCGCTTGGGTCCCCCTAGGTTTTCTTGAATTTGGCCCAAGTTCACCAAGGTTCCTTTTGGATCCTCCTATGAAGGACCCATAAGGAAACTGGGGTGCTCAGAAGTGAACCCTAGGCGACCCATGTGGAGAACCAACCCAAGGGTTGAACCTAGATTGTACCCATATGGGTATGGAAGGGTTTTTAAAGGAACCTAGTAAAAGAGAGCAAAACAATAAAAAAGTCCTATTTTACGTCCACCCCTCACCTCACAACTACTTAGCCAACTTCATCCCAACCATTAATCTCCCATCCGATCTTTGATCATTGATCAATTCAATCTCAAACCTATATATCCACTCTTCCACAAGCCATTTTTTTCTATTGAAACTTGGTGATGCATCATCATGTTGTGGATACGAGCATCAATATACCTTCTAACAACAAGTCTTGGAGCACAGACACCCTCATGATGCAATAGGAATTGTGTGGGTGAGAATTTTTTGGTATATTTCATTCATTTTTCATGATTTCTTGCTTAAATTGAAGTGTTGGTTAGATTTGAAATAGGTTTTAATCTTGATTTTATTTCATATCTTGTTATACACATTCTTAGCATGCCAAGTGGGGCCATGTACCTCATATAACCCTTGTATTTGAAGGTTTTTTCCGACTCGATCTTGCAGATTTTACCCTTTTTGGAGAGATTTACAGGTGATCTTTCATAGGGAGTTTGCTGGTGCAAAATGGCCCCAACAATTGAGTCTAAAAGGTCCAAGGCATAAAGATTCATAAATGGTATGACATACTTTGGGGTAGGAAAACTTTTTCATCAAAAAAATTTCAATTTTCAAGCTCTCGCTTTTGTAATCTATACTATTGTACTATTTGAATTTTGTATTGTACATACTATACTATATTTGCTGTACATTTTGCATTCTGATAAAAAATTAAAAAAATTATGCACTAATTAAATTCTTTATTCACAAGGGCTTTACCGCTTGGCTAAGGATCCTCGGCCTCTTTTCAGACCTTAAAAACGACATTTGTGTTTCAAAATAACATAACTTTTTGCTCGTATATCAGATTTTCATGGTTTTATAGGTGTCAAAAATCGACTCAACGCACTTCACTATGGTGGAGGTACTTTTTACCAGTGAAACCCAGGGACGCGCACCCCTGAAAACCCAGAAGCACCTGGTGCAGGGACGTCCTAGGGACGGGTACTTGGAGTACCCGAGTACCCCCACCTCTGCAACCACGCTACCGTTGGGATGCGTCTGAAGCACAGAGATGCCCAGACATCCGGGGGACTCCCAAGAGTCTGTCGACCATACCGAGGACATTTGGGCATCCCCTGTTGGCGGGTGGCGTCAAAGACATAAAGAGTATTTTTTTTCGTTACTTTTCTTTTTTTCTAATTGGTTCTATTTGAACCCTAAAATATTGTGGATCCCATTTTGGGCCCTCTAAGCCTTCATAAGCCCCATAAACTTCATTTCTATCTCACATTTGGATTTCACATTGATTGTTACAGCTGAGAGAAAAGAGTGATTGGAGAGCGATTGGAAGAGTGATTGCAAGTGAAAGAGGAGCAAGAAGATGAAGAGGAAGAAGATTCATCAAGCAAAAGGTAGGGTTTTTTTTTTTTAAATTGTTTTATTTTCTGATTTTTATTTCTAAAACTAAATGTTGAATGCATTGTTGTTTCTAAATTCTTTTTCATTGTTTCTTGTTGAAACTTGAAAGTATTTTCATTTTTGTAACTTTGTTGTTTGAAATTTCTTGTGTTTTCAATTTGTTACTTGTTTTTTGTTATTTGAATTTCTAAATTAGGATGATAAGATAAGATAAATTTATTAATGTCCAACAAAAGACCAACAAACGGGTCGAAGGGACTGTCAAAATAAACACAAGGCCAGCCCACAAAGGGAACACCAAACAGTGCCCGAGGAGAGAAAATGAAACAACAGGAGCAAGAGCAACAACCAACAAAACAACAACAACCACCTAGCGGCCCCTGGCAGCAAAGAAGAAGTCCAAAACCGAAGGATAGGCTCTAGGGCAAGAAAGTGCCCTGAGCCGTCTCTGAAGACCTCTGGAAGAGGTGGAAGAAGGCCGCTGCCAAGTGAAAGTCCTACGGGGTCTCACAGACCTGGAGAGGCCAAAAGGAGTGTGAAGCGGCCTCTTGGCCCCATGCGCATGAGAGACAACAGTGAAAAAAGAAGTGATGAGCTGCTCGGAGTGTTGTCTCGTGGGTGACTGCTGCTGAAGAGAGTGGTCCCAAAGTCTCAGGGCCTCCTAGAGGTAAAGTGCGAGGCACTGCTAATCAGTAAATTTGAAGAAGGGAGAGACCAGGTCTCTTTGGACAAGCAGTAGAAACTCCCTCTGCTCTCATAGTAGATAGGGCACTGGAAAATGAAGTGTGACTTCGTCTCAGCCACCCCTTAACCGCAGAGCTGGCAGATCCTGTCCTCCCTAGCCAACTGATGGTTGGTATGAATATGCAACCAGTGAGATCCCACTTCTAAGGAGCCAAGGGCAATGCAAAGTGCATGCGACCAGTTGTGAGACAGGTACAAGGGTCGAACAATGATCTTGTCCTATATATCAAGAAAGTGCTCCGCATAGAAAGCCATCTTAGGGCGGAGACCCCCAATGGAACTCGCCCAAGTGGTGAGGATATTCTATCTATAAATGTTCATCTTGACATATGTGTTCAACTCCTGTTGGGAGAGCAAGAGATGAGCTAGAGCATCTAAAGAGTACTGGAAAGGAAGAAGAAGGTCAATGTCAATCCCGACTGAACGCAAAAGGGTCGAGGCCCAAGGGAACCACCACACGGCCCGACAAGAGGTATCGGAGCCACCGATGGCCTCCGAAGAACAGTAGGCAAGGTAGGAGTATATGTACCGACCCTCTGGGGAATCAGCAAAGCATCTGAAGTGATGTAAGAACCACACAAGGTCGAAAATAGTACCCAGTCTGAAAGGCTGAGCCCCAAACTCCGCGAGAACAATACTATGAGGTGTAGACTATTTGTATCTAATGATGCACCGGAGGAGAAGAGTTTGGACCCGCTCGACAGAGGCCCAGTGAAACTCCAGCAAAGATAGCCCCCACATCACAGACCCATAGAGCACAATGGGTGTGATCAAAGTATCCAAAAGGGTCAGCTTGGACGAGGTGTCCTGGAAGTGATGCCAGAAACATTCTCTCAACAAGAGCCAAGGAGCCATATCCTTTGTTGATACGGGGCTGCATAGTAGGTCTCATACTAAAGCGAGGGTCGGAGAACTTGACCCCCAAATAAGTGTACGAAGTAGAGATCTCAACCTCCACGCCCTGAAAGAAGTGGAGGTGAGAGGTCCTGAGACAATATAAGACCCTGAAAGAAGTGGAGGTGAGAGGTCCTGAGACAATATAAGACCATCATCTTGGTCTTCCCCAAGTTAACAATCAGTTGTCAAGAGTCGCAGAAGGAAGCAAGGCCATCCAAAAGTCTTTGTAAACCCTTAGGGGAGGACGCCAAAAGGACCACATCTTCTACAAAGGGCAAGATAGATATCAAAACCTGGTGTAAGTAGCACCCATCCCCCAGAAGTGTGTGCACCTCAAGAAAAGCCTCCAGCTCATCAATGTAAAGCCCAAACAAGATAGGAGATAAGGGGCAGCCCTGCTTCACCCCGATGGTGCTCCGAATGGGGTTCGACATCCTATGAGGGCTGATAATGCGGCCAGTAACTGTCTCATAGTCTCATGATAGTCATCAAAAGAGTATAAGAAATACCAATGTCGTGAAGTCTCTAGAAGACTGCTCTCCTGGAAACAGAGTCAAAAGCCTTGCGGAAGTCCACAAAGCAATAGTAAACCTTCGAGGAGTGATGTTGAGCCTCCTAGCCTCCTCAATCACAGCCCTGAGAGTCATGATGTGGTCCATGGTCTAATAATCCTTTTGAAAGCCCATGTGTCCTCTAGCTCGAAGATGTTGTCGACTCAACTCACAGGAAAGGATGCTATGCAAAATTGAAGCAAACAGCTTCGAGAAAGTGTGACCAACCATAATAGTCTTGTAGTTGTTGGGATCTCAAGATGGCCCAGCCTTATGTATCGAATGGATGATATGTCGTGACCAAGAGGAGGGGAACCCCATGCAGACAACTTTGTTGAAGAGATCAGTAAGAGAGGGACCCAAAACCGTGATGCCAAGTTTGAAGAGTTTCGTCTGGAATCCTCCCTCATTCGCAACCATGTTGTTGTTCATGGATCTAACCACCTCGCTGATGTTGGTACAAGTGAAGATATGGCAGTGGGGGGCAGGGGTGACAATAATGGAGGGTTGGCCAAGGATATCATAGAGAGTGGAGGTATGGGAGACCAGGGAGTTGTGATCCCAAGTGGGGGAGAGGGGGGAGTGGTGGGGGAAAAGGGTGCGCCAAAAGGCTTTGGGTGAGTGGAGGAGGGAGGCTCTGAGGGTACGGCTACGATGGACGATTAAGGTGTGCTTTTTAAAGCGAAGGAACTGGCGGTAGGAGTATTTCAGCCACGGGAAGGAGGTTGGATGGAGGGTGGAGGTCGTGCGCAAGGAGCGATGGAAGGACTTATACTCATCATCGTACCACTAGTTCATAGGGTAGGTGTTACTACGCTTCGAGCGAGGGATCAACGAGCTCGAGTGGTGAGGGAAGGAGAGGAGGGCAGCCTCCCAAATGGAAGCGGAAAGGCGGTCACACATGGAGGCGCACTCGAGGGCAGGGAAGGATTCTTGAGGGAGGAGCTGTCTGAGATGTTGGATGAAAAGGTCTTGGTCGCCACTGTCGAAGCAAAGGGAGATGTGGGGGGGGATGGAGGAAGGGAGGTGGGACAATAGGGGGGGTGGAGGGGAGGGGGAGGACCGAATAGTAAGGCTAAGGAGGGCATGATCAGCCAAGGGAAAGTGGGTGATGGTAAAATGACTAATGGAGGGGATGAGAGAGCAATAGGAGATGGCATAGTCAACCATGCTCGCACCCCCACAATGAGGCCAACAAGTGAACAAAATGGAGCCCGAAAAGAAAGGAAGGTCGTTCAGAATCACCAAACCCGAGGACTCACAAAACTGGAGAAGGTGGCGGCCGTCCTTCATAATAGGACCCAAGCAATCATCGGAGGATCTCTGGAGGCCTAAAGATGACGGATCCAACTCAGAAATGCACATCGAGTCTACCACCCGATTATGGAGGGGGGTTTGCAAGTCTCTGGTATGTGCATTGAAGTCCCCAACAATAATGATATCCCCAATAGCAGAGAATTGGGCAATACTATCACTGAAGTCCATGAAAGGGTCACCATCCGGCCTATTATGAATGGCATAGAAAGAGGACGGCAGCAGAAAGTAACAAACAACAATGTAGATGTCCCTGCGGTGAGAAGCCACCTGGCAAACGCATACGCGCATAAATCTGGCCGAGTTGTTGGAGAAAACAATAGATGTCATGTTCAAGAGCCAGCTACTGACAAGGCAAGCAAGCAACCCCAACAGAACCTCTAACCCCACCCGAGGACCAAACCTCATCCCTATGAGCAGATAACCAGTCAAACCCAGAGACACCCGGAAGCAGGCAAACGAGGCTCTCATGCGTCTTAGTCACAAGAAGATCAACTGAACCAATAGCATCACGAAGCAACCCCAATAAGGACCAAAATAATTTGTTATTGTTCCAACAATTGACATGCAAGGAATCGGCACTGCGCTCCCTCATGTCCAACTGCACCTGTGATCGTCATTTAGCAACAATTGTTGTCCAGCTACTCCAACCCAGAGGGAAAGAGTCTCTAATCACTGCCTTCAGGTTCCTGATGACCGCTCATTTGCCATCGCATCTCACTACTGCCACAAGTTCTCTAGACTGTTCAAGTTCGGCCACCTTTGTTTTGGTGAGATCTTCATCAAGAAAGATCTTCGTGGGCAAAGGGAATAGCTTCCTCCTAGCCCTGAGCACCCAAAGGCAATCCGCAGAGGACAAGAAGTGGAGGAAAAGAGTGTTGTTATAGCCAAACCAAGCTCTGTCTAAGGTGATGTTCGAAATCCCAAGCTAAGTATTGAGGAAAGAATTTCCCGCCTTGACGGTGTCGAGGTCCGAGGGAGGAAGACCATGAACTTTCAAATTTAGTTCGCACACTCTCCTAGTCAGCTCCTCGACCAATTTGGCCTGAACAAGCTCTTCCACATCGGAAAGATGTGCGTTGTTGCTGTTACAAACAGTGGCCCAGGACTTCAACTAAGTTTCGATTTCTGACTTCAAGGAATTTTTCTATTGTCCAGTTCATTTTCTTTATTTTTGATATCTTTAGTCTCTGCAACTTGTTCAAGATTGGAGTCCAACTGTTGTTTAATATTTGTGTTTTCTGCAATGGTTGAGGATAGTCCGAAGAAACATCGGATACCAGCAAAAGGTTAGCATCCAGGCGTTGCTTCAGAATGCTATGATTAGAGGTGAAGGCAGTGAGTTTTTCAAACAGGCTGGAAACAGTGTCCCTGACAAGCTTGTTCTCAGTTTCCGCTCTGCACACCCTCTCAACTAGATCAGAAAAGGAAGGGCCCCCTGATGGAATCCACTTGTAAGTCTGCAAAGGTGTGCGTGAAGGCAAAGTAGTTTCACCGGTGGCAGATTCCATAGCAAGCAATAGACAAGACTGGCAAGGAAGCCCGAACAGGAGAATTGTCAAAAACGGGGAAAGGCCGACACTTGAAGAGGAGACAATGCTAAGATAGAGCCACGAAAATCCCACGCAAGACCAGCAGTCGGGATCCAAGAAGAAACACGCACAGGGGGCTAGAGGAATAGATGACAAAACACAACAACCAACAGAGCCGTAGAAAGCACCGCGAAAACCCCACCCAACCTACAGTCGAGGTCCAGGAGGAAGCCACATAGGAAGATAAAAGAACTAACAACAAAACATGGCAACCTCCATAATCAAGCAAGGCACCACGCGAAACAAACAGACAGGTTACCTGCAATCTGAACAGTTCGAACAAGCACTACCAAAGAGAAACACGCAACGCAGGCAAGAAAGAAAGAACAACGCACCACACAGTTGAACGCAAAAGCCAGAGAGGAGATAAGAAAACAACCTAAGAGACGCCAACGCAAAAATGAAGGGAGCTCAAGCAAACAAACAACGAACACAGAAGCTGCGAGAACCACAGACGAGTGAAAACATAAAGCTATGGCGACAATGGCGAGGGCATACACGAAGGCAAACACGAGCGAAGACAACACAACAGCTCGTGAGCAACAACAGCAACTGAAACTTCAAACTAGTTTCTTAACAATTTATTTTTATTTTTTTAAATTACTAATTAGGCTGAATAATTTTCATTATGTGAAATGCAGTGTCAAAAAGGCCTCTCATAGTCAAGAATATAGTGGAGATGAGATGGAAATGCATTTTGATGTTGCAAGTCTATGAGAGTATGAACCTGAGCATGAGGCAAGTGACCATGGGGCTAATACAAAAGCCCAATCTAGTTATGTTGCAGGAGGACCGGCTTCTATGGATTGCCCCTCTCAAATTTTGGCACCGTTTGCTAGGGGTCCTTATGATCAAAAGTTGCCTCTCAAAAAATTTGCAATAAGAGTATTAGCCCAGCCCCAAAAGCCTAGAAGTGGTGGCACAAGAAAATGGAATGCAATTTTTGTGGTGCAAAATGGTTTGGGGCATCACTAGAGTTAATGCAGACTTGCTCTTTTGGATAGGATATGGTGTGAGTGCATGTCAATTTTTTATGGCTTTAGAAAATGACAAGTACCGAATTGAGATAATCAAGCTTTGGGGCGTTCCTGATGATAGTACAATTCCAATGCCTAAGTCTTTCACTGCTAGGCAACAAATTTAGGCAATTCAGCAGTCATAGGGGCAACAACACACTTCTACTCGTATCATGCATCAAAGAACAGGAACTACATCAAAATCAGCTTCTGAACCTTCATCCATTCAGAGTTTAGTAGCGGAGGGCAGCAAGGGGAAATGCAAGGCAGCAAGTTCAAGTAACCCCATAGCTGATTTGTTTAATGTGCACATGAAGTATGGGTTAGACGATGCCATTGGTAAGTTCTTCTTTGCTAATGGCATCCCATTGCATGTAGCTCGATCTCCTTATTATAAGGATATGATGTCCTTGGTGGCAAAGGAGGGGGGCCATCATTTGTACCACTAGGTGAGCACAAGTTGAGGACCACAATCTTGGATAACCAGTATAGCAAGATCGGTGTTTTGATGGAGTAGATGAAGGCATGCTGGATAGAGTCTGGTTGCAGCATAATTATGGATGGGTGGACGAACATTAGCCATTGTCCACACATCAACATCATGGTTACATGCACAGAGGGCGCATACTTTCTAAGGGTAGTTGATTGTTTAGGGCATTGCAAAGATGCTGATTCAGTTTCATGTCCTTAGGGAGGCTATTGAGGAGGTTGGGCCACAAAACGTGGTGCAAGTAATGACAGATGCAGCACATGTGTGCAGAGTTGTAGGGAAGCTTGTTGAGGCTTCCTATAGACATATTTGGTTGACTCCATGTTGTGTGCATAACATGAACAATGCACTCAAGGACAAGGGGAAGATTGACTAGATTAGAAGAGTGGTCAATGATGCGAGAAATGTGCAGATGTTTATCTGCAACCATCACACTTCACATGAACTCTTCAGGAGCTTTGCGAAGAAGTTCTTGAAACTAGTTGAGACATGGCATCGTATTACATTCTCTTGGAGAGAATGCTTGAATTGCAAGAGCCACTGCAACTCATGGTTATGACACAAGAATGGAATCGATGGGCTGAGGCCAAGACAGTGCAGGGGAAGAGGGTGAAGGAGACAGTGAAGAGTGATCAGTTTTGAAGTGATGCAAGATAAATAGTCTCCATCATTACTTTGGTTTTCCAGGTGATCAGATATGGTGATGGGGATGCACCTACCCTTGGAGAGGTTTATGAGTGCATTGATTCTATGCTTGGTCGGATGAGGGTTGTTGTGCGAGAGAGGGACCCCATTTTAGCATTCTACAATTAGCACATTTAGTCAATCATTCACTGTACATGGGAGAAACTGAACACTCCTTTGCACATGGCTACCTGTGCATTGAATCCTAAGTGGTACATGGCTAGGCCTGGTAGAGTTACACCACTTCAGGATGATGAGGTGAAGGCAAGGTTCTTCAAGTGCATTGCTAAGATGTATAATACTGATACTACTGGTGAGATTCACTCTGAGTGGATGAAATTTACCACTCTTACAGGTAATTGGTAATTCAATATTCTTTATTTACTATTTAGAGTTTAGTAACTTTAGCTTTACTATTGGGTATGTTTATGACATTATGTTACCTATGTTGAATGTTCAAATGTTCTAGTTCATGATAAATTTTGCTATGTTACAGGTTACTCAGATGCGGCAAAGATAGATATCAGAACTATGGCACAGAAGCATCCAATTTTGTGGTGGAAATGTCATGGATTACAGAGGTCAAAGATTACCACACTGACCATTCGATTGCTATCTCAAGTTTCTAGTTCCTCAACTTTAGAACCTATTTATTAAATTGTGTATTCAAGAAATGTTTTAATTTTTATTTAAGGGAACTTGAGAATTTTCTCACATTGGCCATTTGATTGGTATCTCAGGTTTCTAGTTCATCAGCTGCAAAGAAGAACTGGTCTACTTATAGCTTCATCCACTCCATTAAGAGGAACAGACATACCCCTAAAAGAGCGGAGAAGCTAGTTGTTGTACACAGTGCCTTGCGTATCATAGATTGCAAGACACGCGTGTACAAGGAGAGTCCAACAACATGATGGGATGTAGAGCCAGAGGATCCATCTCAGATTAATGAGGATAAGATTGCAGCAGAATCAGATCTAGGGCTGGTTGGTGTTCCTTTGGCAGAACTTGACCATGAGGAGTCCAGTAGTTCTAGTGATGAGGACTTTGGCTTGGGGAATGATTAGAGACCTCCCTTCACTACATTTTGACATGATTTTGTACTCGTTTTGATATCGATCATGATTCATATCATGCTACTCATTGCAATCATCTTTATGATATTTGATAGAAGTTTAGAACCCATATAAATCCTATTTGCTGATAATTTGAATTTTGATTTTTGAATGTTACTATTGGGTATGTTACTATGTTGAAAGTTCAATGGTTCCGGTTCATGTTGCAATTTTGCTATGTTCAAGTATTTCAATTGGTATGTTATACTGAAACACCTTTTGCAGTCAGTACCCAAATTTGATGAATTTTGTTTCAAAATTGCATCAAAAATCAAGAAGAAAATTTATATTTTATTTCTGAATGGGTTTAAATTTCCATATTAGCACATCTTTCATGTAGCGAACTACTTGACAAAGATTTTATCTGTAAAACTACAAACGTTTTGGGTATAAAACATTTGTCCAAGGTCATATTTAATACTACTAACTTATTTGTTGTACAAGGTTTTTTGAAGATTTTTATTCAAGCACTAGATTAGTTGCACATCTTTTATGCTTTAATTGGGAATGTACATTTGTCTGTAGTGTCTATGAGAAATTTTAAGTGCATATGCTCTCTTTGCGTCAAATGGTGATATTGAAGATCAAAAACACTTATTAGTTCTCATTTGTTGTGTTAATCCAAGTTGCATATCTTCTTCCTTTGTGCCATAGGACAATCTTGGATATCAAAAACACTTGGACTTCTTTCCCTTTAGCAAGCATGCCTAAATATTTTATTGCCTTAGGGGATGACGCACACCCTCGTATCCCCGCAAGGTATAAATTTGCAAAGTGAAGGTAGAGAGTGGGTTACCCACTCAAATCAAGCAATTAGCCATACCCCTCACTTCATAAATTCAAGCCTCATATACCAGGTATATAGTGGATATCCCCCAAGTTAAGCCTGTAAAGCTTAGATAGGACCTTTTGGTCGTCCTCTTTTGTAGTGCATTGTAAGTGAACAACTCGAAGAAATTACATCATACTTTCAAGTTGCAAAAAATAGAGCTCATTGTGGGGAAGGCCTCAACCTCCACGATAAGAGGTGTAAAGATGGCATCACGCTCTTTGCATTTCCTAGCTATCCACAACTTGGTAGATGGTATATTGGTGACTCCATGGAAATCGACACTCCTACTTGAATAAATAGATGTCAATGAGCTTGGTGTGTTCTTTTTCTACAAAACCAATGAACAATCTTTGAGTCCAAACATTAAGCATTTGCAACATCAAACATCTCAAGCCAAAAATCTAATTTTGAAAAGACAATATCCAAATCCTCTTACAATCCAATACAACCTCTCACCTTAATCAAAACCCCAATTTTTATCTATTTCAACCAATCATCCTAAAACCCTGTTATCAACAACTTGAAATCTAAATTTCAATTCATCATACAACCTTTGAATCGCAATCTATGAACTTCATCATCTCAATCATTTCTCCTAATCCCAATAATTTACATCACCCAAATCCCCAAAACCTAATCAAATCCATTATTATGAAGTGTCCCCTTCTCAAGGGTGAGTGTTCAGTGATAACCATTAGCCTATTTAATTCTCGTATGCTAACTAAGAATTTCATAAGGCAATATTTAATTAATTAAATTGTCTTAAATTATTATTTTATGAGCAATTTATATCTAATTAATAAGTTTTTATGAAGTTGATTATTTCATTATAAAGTGACTTATTTCCAAACCCAAAAGTAAATTAAAAGTCATTTTATGAATAATAAAATATAACTTCTAAAAAGTTTGAAAAAGAGATATAAAAGGTAAACTATAAAGGAGAAATACTCACCTTTTGGTAAATTCATTTTATATTATAAAGTTTGGACATTCTATTCAAATTGAAACCCTAGGATGAAAATCCCAAAGGAAAATTGGTTCCAAAGAAATATTTATTCCCAGCCAGGATTAACGAAATTCAAATTAGTAATGAAATTGAGCAAAATTGTCATATCACACACAACTCATAATCGTGCTTAATAATTAATGAGTAAAGAAACTAAGCTAGATTGTCATATCTTTCCAAGCTTGAGGTGTTTTGTAGGTAAGAAATTTATAGAAGTTTTGCTAGCAAGTTATAAATTTGTATGGAAAGTTGATTTATTGAGATGGTCATTCCATTTTATATTCCTATGTATGAACATACTGACCACCACCTTTCACAGAGATTATATGCATAAAAAGTTGTTTGCCATATGGTACAAGGATGCCATGGAATTGAAGGAGTTATTATGAAAAAATTATAAGTCGTAAACCACAACCAATTGCCCTTGTTTGGAGTTGATGTCGGTTGCCACCTTAAAGGTATATTCGTCTTGTGTTGAGGAGGCATTGGGAATAGTGAGGGGGAAGTTGTCTTTCTTTCTTTAAGGGATTGAAGTCTATTTTAGCAGCCATAGTTCAAGTATTGCATTCAAAGGGAACCATTGTAGCCATAAGGATTTCAAGGAGGGGTTGTGTGTCATCAAGGAGGCAACGATTCCTCTCAAGCACTCTCAATGGAATTTATGAAGGTTGTTAATAAATTCATTATAAACCACATTCTGGCAGTTCAGATTTTGGCATGACATCGTGAGAAGGTTTTTAGAGTGGAGAATCATAGTATTTGGCCCTCTTGTTCATAAACAGCAGGTCTGCTACACTCTTAGCCAGTTGTCTAGTTTCAATCAATTCCTCTAAAATAACATTGTTTACTTTAGACTGACAATTCAAGGTCCAAGTACAATTAATTTCCATTTTCATGTGTTTTGAATATTAATGGCTTTGTCAATTATTAATAATTAAATTATAAATTTCTGAGAGGGAGTACCTTGAAAATTGCTATTCGCCCATTCTCTATGCTATGAAAACAATTTTTTTTGTGAGGTGTTGTCTCCGTATTATTATTTGTTACATTTGGCACAGTTACAAAAAAGATCAGCAACATTTTTAGTAAGATTTTTTGTCAAACATTTGGAGAAACTCAATAAAAATTAGTGAAGGGTCTTACAATGGCATCAGAGCCATGAGTTCTGCCAGCCTGTAGAGAGTTGAAAAAGTTCAGTCAGCCTAGTAAAGGGACAGAGAAATATTATTTGAGAAGAAGAGAATTCAATCCCTTGGGAAATACAAAAGAATGACCTCCTACTGCAGATTTCCCAATTGAGAGACAAATGGAAGAAGATATAATGGCTGAGAAAGATAGGGATAACAATAGCACATGTCAGATGTTGAATGAATGTAATGTCCCCAAATTTTTATAAAGGGAATTAAATAATTTAAAATAATTAATTAAGTTGTCCAAAAAAGTTATATAATTATAAAAGAAATGACTTTGATTGATTAATTTATTTATAAAATGAAGTGAGTAATAAAATTATAAAATAAGTCACTTTATTAAATAAAGTTCTCTAGTTGTGACAAATATTTAATGAAGCCTTGCAAAAATTAAATGCGGCCTAATCTTCTAGATAGAAGTTGGAGTTCTTTATAAGGAGGCCTACAGGGTTGTAGTAAGCATATTTTATGGAATTGATGTGATGAATTTGTATGATGATTTATGAGAAGCTGACGACAGAAACCTTTAGTAGATCAACAAGGGTTGGATGCAATCCTGATGCTTTCTGAAGGTGGATTTATGACCGAGTTCATAATTGGGCCAAATTTGTGAAGTCTCTATTGCATACAAATTTGCAGGGGTTAAGGATTTGAGTCAAAAATAAAGAGCCCTTCACCAATGTGCTTTCACATTTCTGAGCATCATTGAGGACAGCAACAAAAAGGATAAGTTTATCAGACATAGCGCTGCTTTATTGGGAGTTTGACAAGGCCAACTAGGATTTAAAGTCTTTTCTAAGGACAGCTAGGGTTTCAGATAATTTCTGAGGTATTTTGTACCTAGATCTGCATATGTTTTGTAATGGCCTCCCTCGGACGTGGATTTTTGCAACTCCGAGTTTTACCCAAAGTCTGATTTATTTTTTTTGGTTGTTTGCTGTTTTCTGATTTTCCTTTTAGTTGTGTTTTTGAGATTTTTTGGGATTTCGATGACAATTTGCAAAATGTTTGGAAATAAACCAAAATGCTGAAAAACAAAAACTAACTTCTAAACTTAACACCAAGTTTGAACAAATTTGATTTGTTTTATTCAAAACACAAATTCACTGCTGTATGGATCAGACTTTCTCAGACTGCAAACGGATGGGAATTGATTGGTATTTCCTGATTTCTCCTTTGCCAACCCAAAATGCTGATGCAGATCTTACAAACTCAGATTTATATGTTAACTTCTGCTACTACAGGCTGTCATCCAGGGATAAATGTGAGATCCAATATATGACTGTACGGCAGTTGGTATTCTTCCTGGCTACTCCTGATCTGTCCCTTGCTGACTGAAATCACAGGTGCCATCCCAAACTAAAGGGTTCTACAAAACTGATTTGCTGTCTCTTTGTTCAACGCCAAGGCTGGGAGGGATTTGATTGAAACCTGGACTGTACAGCTGGGGCTGAGAGTCTAGGAAATGATAAATTTCCCTTCCCAATTTGCTGATCTGCAACTTTGATACAGTATTCGCCCTTTCCAATCTGATCTGAGAAAATTCGCCCAAATATTGATGCCAATATGAAACCTAGACTGATCTGTGTTGTATCCTATCGTCTGGAGAGCTGGGGCTACATCTAACTCCAAATTCTTCCAAGAGATTCCGTATGAGAATAAATTTGTAATTTTTTTATCCATGCTGTAAATTAACTAGAATAAATTTGTAATATTTTTATCATAAAATAGCAAAAAATGAGAAAGAGTAAGCAAGATTCCAGATCATGGTTTTCATCCTAAGCTGGGTAGGCAACTAGAGTTTGCATCCCAGCTGTCCTGCCTAAGAAAAACCTCAAAAATCATGCCAAATGCAGTTAATTGCATCCAGACACCAAAAACCAAATATATTGCGTGGACAAAGGCACCTGAACCCAAGGTTTGGTGCCTAACTTTGAAATTCAAATTTTACTTTTTTCTTTGTTATTTTATATTTATTATTATTATTTTATTTTGTAAACATTTATTAATTAATATATTTACATGGTGTTAAAAAAGACGGGGGTTTGCCGACATAACTTGTAAGGGACATGACACTCTGTGACCTCATCTTCTTGAAAAAAGATCTTCACCACAAAAAGCTATCTATCTTAAAGCAGTGTGGAGCTCTAGGGAGGGCTCCATGACACGTAGAACACTACTACAGAGAATCTTGATAAATAGAGAAAAGAAAAGACAGCTTCAAATTAAAATAGAGTTCTCTCGAGTGGTAATGAATGTTATTATACACCAAGATATTCACCACGCACAAAATTAATGACAAATAGTGGTAAAATCATTGTCAATTGAAGTTGGCAATTCCATCCACCTTGACAGATCATCAACAACCTTTAGCATGTGGCATTGATCAATACTCATGTTTGATTTAAAAAAATGCCACCACATTTCCTTCTCTTGAAACAATGTTGTACAGTAAAATTTGAAATGGAATCCAATATGACCCAAGACTTCATCAAGATGTTCCTAATTTTCCAATTCAAAGAGTTGATTTCTTAAATACAATGTAACAACCATTAAGTCACCTTTGATTACTATATTATCCAGGTTACAAGCTTTAACCATCTGGAGGCCAAGATGCAAAGCTTCAACCTCCATTTTGTTATTAATCCCAAGGTGAAGTTTCCTTGCCACCACTTTTAACAGCTTACTCAAGGAATCCTATATGATACAGCTAGCACTCAGGGGGCTAGGATCCCCACAAGAGGCCTAATCAAAATTTAATTCCACAAACTAGGCATTGGCAAGGACCAGTTGACTTGGAAGTGATCAATCGGAGACTGTGAGGAAGTGGAAAGCCAATAAACAAGAAGCTTTTGTCCATTATGGTATTCCACGGCAGAAATCATTCATCTTAACTATATAGGTAGGGGCTCCCAGCCTGACTCTGAGAAAAAATAAATTGAAATAAGTTATTTAATAATCCTAACCCACTTCCCAAAAGTCATAATAAATGTTACATTTATTTATTATTCCTGTTTCTATCTCATATGATTTGATAAATTTTATCCCACCCTTAACACCTAAAAATCCATAAAACAATTAAAAAGTCCCCTTTTTATCTCCACCATGTTGTCCTCAATTTTGTATTCGCAAAATTGGGGCAACCCTATTGAAATTCTGTAGGATAAACTCCCTTAAGGTGTTTTCTTAGTTGTTTTGTTGGATTTTGGTTTTGTTTTCACCCTAGGATTGTGGCATTTTCAATTCCACTTGTTTCGAGCTATCTTATGCCTCAATCGGAGTTATATTTCAAGAGATAATGAGGAATTAAGTACACTGCAGCTGGGCTTTTTAAGCCTAACTGCATGTCTTCATTCCTTGTTTAAAATCTTGCATAAGTGGGTTTTTTGTCCGTCATTGAATAACATCTTGGGTGTTATTTACTTGCAAAGTGGAATTAAAACTCCATCTTTATATATTCGCAAGGGGATATATGAATTTTAATGAGTTTTTAATGTGACAATGGGCTTTTCAAGCCTGGTTACAAATTTTCTCTTTTAAATTGCTTGTAATTATACATGAGAAGCCCATGTATGTTTTTAAGTCATCCAGCTATAAAAGTGGTGATTTTGGGAGTCATTAAATGTTTTAAAGAACTTGTAAATGATCTCATAAAGCCCGCCCAAGGTTAGAGTGGTGATTTTTTTTAAATGTATTGCATGTTTCAAACTCTTCATGTATAAACATGTAATATGTAAAATAAAGCCCGTTATAGACCAAAAGTGGTGATTTTTAGGGCATTGACATGTTTTGAAGAATATGTAATGACTTGCGTAAGCCAACCAAAAGCTCGTCATTAAATAGACTTGCATCTTTAACATATGCAATGCCTCTTAAAAAGCCCGTTATTATGTTGGGCATCACTTTCAGCATAAAATGCACATGTATGTGACTTTCGCATGGGTCTAAAAAGCCCATTTTAAACCAGGCGTCAATTTTTGAAGCTCTACATGTTTTAAATCTTCCTTTTAACACATGCAAATAGTCCTTAGAAACACATCAAAGGGCAAAACATGAGTTTTGGGAGACATCACAGGTCTTCAAAATTTGTGTATGATTTGCATATGGCTTTCCAAAGCCCGTATGGACATGTTGAAGGCTCTCAGAAGTCCGTCTATGTCCAAACTTAACCTAGACACCTGAGATAGATGTGTTTTGAAGTGAGAATCCCGTTTTTAATCAAAAATGGCATAGAAAGGACATGCTTTGTGGGTTTTAAAGCCCGTATAGGGCATTGCAAGCTACATTTTTTGCAATATTCATTCCCAGCACTTGCTATATCAGATAAAAAGCCCGTATGGCATTTTGTGCAGAAAAATTTCATTCAAAATCTGTGTTTGGGTTTTTAAAGCCCGTTTTGTTTATCTATATGCAAAAATGTGGGTGTTTCTGAAGGAAAGCATTCATCTCACATATGCAACGTCAGGTTTAAAGCCCATCCTAGGGCATAAATGCCATTTCCAGCTTGTTCTTCATTATCAAAAATACGTTTTTCTCCTCTAGGACGTCGTTTTTCTCCATCATTACATCTGCACTTGCAATAGCATCAAAAACCAGCATTGTGCAAGGTTGAATGGGTCTTTGTCTTACTATCTTCAAGCAAATTGTTTCTCATTCATGGCCATTTGTCGAGGAATCATCAAATACTGCAAAATTGTATTAATGTAGGAGAGTTCTAATGTATTTTGACTGTATTACTCCAAAAACGTCTATATAGAGTTACAAGTTGAAAGATCTTTATCCGGATTTAGAGCAGCAGTTTTGGTTCCAAGTGGTGCAAGTTATTTTTGTTTCTGTTGTCTTGCTATCACGTTCTTGAGCAATTTTTCTACATGGTTGGTGATTCAAGAGAGGACTTTTGGCTTCAGAAGTTTGATTGTATTGTTCTCACAACAATACAATTTCTTCCCAAAATGATGTAGGAAGAGAAGTAAGTTCTTCCCACAAAGAAAAAGCCCAAGTATGTGTTTTTCCTGCATGCGCAGTCGAGATTAAAAAAACCCCGTTCGTAGGCTTGTCTTGCATAAAAAGAGCAAGGTTTTCCCCCATTGTGTAATGCGAGGTAAAAAACCCACCTATAAGTGTTTTACACACTTTTGACGCCCTTTCCAAGGCTGTAAATGGACTTCTAAAACCCATTTGTAGGCAGCAAGTACTCTTCAAAAATGACTTGTAATGGGACTTAAAAACCCCACTTACAAGAGAGAAGTCCTCCCACTTATCCATATATGCTCGTGCAAGGAGGTGAAAAATGGAATGATGACAGCATAGAAAGTTTTCAAGACTGATTTCAAACAGGTGATTTATTGATGCCATCACTACAAAACAAATCAAGGATGCAAGTTTTTATTCCAGATCGAGATGCTTCCGCCAAATCTAAACAATTAATCACTGAGCATCCTGTAGCAGCATGAAGACCGACAAAGGATAATGAAGTAGAAGTCGTGTCTTGTCTAACACTTAGTCATTTTCACATGCTTTATAAATAAGTGTAGTTTTGTTGACAAATTACATGTAACTGTGAAAACAAGATGTAATTGCATGTGATAGTATCACTTGCAAGGTTGTAACATGTAATCAGACTACAACTGCAATAGGCTTTGTAATCTTGAATAAGTCAAAGGTAGTTAAGGGTTTCCCCTTCTTTATCCACCTTTTCTCAACCCCTCACCTATAAATAAAGGAGGGTGCTCATTGTAATTTTCATATTTTGGCAATGCAATAAAATTATGTCAGTTTGTATATGCACTCTAAGACTTTGAGCTTAGATGTAAATTGAATTGCTTTCAATAAAAGAGGTAGGTTGTTTGAGACATTGTACCAATCCAACCTATTATGTGACCACATTTTCTTGAAATGATTGTGAATTTTGGTGTTCTGTTCAAGAGGGATTTGAATTCAATCGTGTAGACTTTGACCTGCCTATTGCATTCAAAGTCAATTTGAACATTTGAAGACTTTGTGCTGCAGAGGGACAAATTGTTATAGTTAGTAGTGGCTGCAATTACTTAGAATTGAAAGACTTTGGGCTTCAAGTGTAATTATTTTTATTAAGTTTGAGTATCCAGTAAGAGACTTTGTGCCTTACTGGTTATTCCAGTTATTGAATTCTCATTCGAGATAAGCGCAGGAGACTTCAAGTTCCTATTTTTGTTTCACAAATATATAAGTAGACTATTGTCTCAGGTGTTGTTCTTATGTCAACTCTTGAGCAACCGGTATTATTGTAGCAATAGATACCTTTTGTTAAGTTGAAAAGTTGTAGTTGTGTATAAGTCACTCCTGAAGAAAGAGGAAGTGATTAAGAAGAACTGCCTTTTTGTTAATTTCAGTTAGGTCTCTGTTGAAGCCACCTACAGTAAGAAGGGAGCCTCCCCTATTGCTGAGAGGAGAAAGAAATCTCATAAAACGTTGCCTAAAACCACAGTTTTGCAAGTTGTAGTTTTAGTGACTTATAAAACTTTTAGCCAACACACCCACCATCTCATATCCAAATAACCAACATCCAAAATACATAAAACAATTATAAAATCCTCTTCTTATCTCCACTCCTTATCTCACAACCACTTAACCAACTTGATCCCAACCATTGATCTCCCATCTGATCTTAACTATTGGTCAATCCAAACTCAAACCTAAAAACCCACTAATCCACAAGCCAATTTTCATATAGAAAGTTGGTGGTGCGCTGTCATGCTGCTGCTGTGAACAACCACACAACTTCTAACAGCAAACCTTGGAGCACAACCACCTTTGTGGTGCAACAAATCGTGTAGGAGAAGTTTGTTTTATGTACTTCATTCGTTTTCACAATTTCTTGCTTAAAATTAAGTGTTAGTTAGATTGAAATAGTTTTTGCTCTTTAGGGTTTTAATCTTGATTTTATTTCATTTCTGACTGTACACAAGAAACAATGCTGAAATATAATATGATTCTTCTACATGAATTTGTTTTTCTCTAACTAATCTTTTTCCCACTTATTGATGTTATGTTCTCTTGATACTGTTGCATAACTAATCAATTAACTCCTTGTCTATATCGTGATGTTAAACTACCTGTTAGGCAGAGTACTTCTCTGAATACAAGTAAACAAATTATATTGCTTTTCAAACATCAGTGTGTGCAAAGTCTTTGAAGACGAACACAAAGCATCATTTTCGCTATGCATTTTCAAATGAATTGCACCATATTGTTCATTTCAAAGTTTTAGAATAAGTAATCCAAACAACATAAAATGTAGAATGTCTGTAAAATGCCATATATGATATAATAGATTAAGTGGAATTTTCTAGAATTGCAATACTAGAAAAATTAGCAAGATGAATAGGCAACTATATCTAATATATTGTACATTTTCTATATGAACCGACTATGAATGCACCTTTCAGGTCCATGATGAAAGAGAATCAAATATTTTACTTGTCAAGCATTTAATAAATAATAAGGAATCAAATAACTTAGAAGACATGAGTTGTTTTAATTTTTTTAGAGAATCAAATATTTCACAAGTAAAGCATTGAAAAAACAACAGGTAATGAAATTCCAAGCTAATTTTGTTTAATCATGGTCAAGGTACACTAATAATTCAGAGATATCAAGGCACGCAGAAACAAGCATACACTTCCAGACAAGGAAATGGAAAGAAAAATTGGATGACTCCCAGGAATGGAAACTATTGGGAAGGAAATTGCAATGCCTAATTAGGAATAATTTGAGTATTTTGGGTGCATCATTGAGATTTCAAAAACATATATTTTTGTTGAATGTTAGGAGACATGTATCTCCCTAGCTTCGGGGCATCCCTAAGATTTCTGACTGATGCTAATTTTTGCTCAAATACAATGTGAAAAATCCAATGCCTTCCTGGACCAGAATGATGGGAGATGGTATCATCAAGAATAAACCATGGAGCATTAACAAATAGCAGATGCATAGAAAGCATCCATAGAATGGGTATGATATGCAAACAATTGTTCTAAGCCAAATAAAGCATACAAAATAGAACAGATTAAACTGGTATTTCAAATTAATGAATTGCAGATTTTGCAATTGAAGGTTCAGTGAACTTACCAAACTCAACAGAACATTGAAAAATCCTGCCATTGCAATGACACTAAGGAAACTGCACCAAATAACAACAAAGAAGGAAGTTGTGCCCAAACGAACTACAGAGCCAAGACCTCTGACACTGCAGTCCAGCCACAACACAAGAAATAGTAAGGATAACTTTCCAAAATGCAGAAGCCATGAATAAACTATGGGCCATGTATGATGAACCCAAGAGATCACAAAGTCTTTTGCTTGAAAAGCTCTTGCAGACAATGCTATTAATATGGGCTTTTGCTCTTGGATCCACTCTGAAGCCTGCTTGAACCAGATGTAAGCTTGCGAAACTCTAATTTTTCTATCTTCATTGCCATTTATATGTTCAGAGCTTCCATTTATCCCATTGACTATGTTTTCTTCAATCCCTGAGTGTGACAAACTAGTAGATTGGGTTGGAATATCTGGGCCACCACTTTCTACATTTGCCATCCTCTCAACATGTTCCATAGGCTCACCAACAATGCTTCCATCTGAATTTGCAACAGGTTCTTGCCCTTCAACTTCTCCAGAATTATTTAACCCTTTTGACATAGAATGAGGGACTTTTGTCCCTGATCCCTTAGACATTGCAGGCCTTCCCTTATTTGCCTTGGCCTCTGCGTGTCCTGCACCCTTTTTACCATTCTCCGAACCTCCACCCTTGTGTGACTTATTTCTAGAACTTCCATTCTGTTTTCCTCGAAATTCACTATTCTGAACATTCTCTCTGTCATAACCAGAACCCTCAGCTATAATTGTAGTTTCAGGACTCAAGCCCTTCTTTTTTAAGGGCATGTCAGCTGACTCTGGAGATGCACCTATGTCTACTGAGACATTCTTTTCAGGGCCATTACCACGCAAGTTACCCTTTCTGGCCATGAGACCTACAGCTTCAAAGACTGTGAGCTATCATGTGACTGATTTGCCTCTACAGGCTTCTACAGCTGCAAGAACTCTGAAGTTATCTATAATAGTCCATTGAATTGTACGGATCAATAACACTGACCTAGTGAACTCAAATTGATCTCATAGCTAGTAGCAACTTTTCTTTTGTATAACTGCTTCTGTCATTTGAAAGGAGAAATGTCGCAGCAATCAAGCAAGGGACTAGCTCAATATCTTGCCTTTGCTATCAAGTCCATTCTCAAAAGACTGAATAGAAACATACCAACAAAGGATAAGAAACCAGAGAAAATTTTTAATTTGATGTTTCTACATCAACTATCTGCAAAGCAAAAAATATCGACAGAATTTCCTTTTATCACGCATAAACTTATAGTGATAAAAAAAAATTGAGTAATTAAACCAGAAAACACATAATCAATCAGCATTTTAGTCAATTAAAACCCATTCCATCAATTACTTACTCGTAGACCTACTCAAATCTGCATAGAATCTATGAAAGCCTTTCCATTATTGAACTAAGAATTAAAATCTGACCATGAATTAGATGAACTAAACCCAAAGAATACAGAATCAAGAACATGACCTTACCATAATCACCAAATCCACGCCAAAACTCCCACCCATTAAACAAACAAATCAAATTTCCCTTCCCAATTATTAATTTCCATATTAATTCTGTAACCACATTTTTATGCTCAAAATTCACATGGACATCAACTAGTAAAGAATATTGCCCCCTTTCCTCCCAGAGCGTTTACAAACACACACAACAAATCTTCCCAAACTCCAAACGTCTAATCCAGCTGAAATGTAAGACTCCGGATCAAACAGATGGAAATAGGCAACCTATGGATATCAGATTACAGGATACTGTAGAAATACGCAAATTTTCATAAAATTAGATACTTCACGCTTAAATTATTTTGGCTATATTTTTTCAAGGCGATAAATCATTCGAATGTATAGCTCCACTACCAGAGGAATACAACTTATAGTTCTTACTGACAGTTTCTCAGATTCATTTGACTTTTCGTCTACTATTTGTCTGAAATAACTACATAGAAAACAAAAAATTACGAGAATTCAATTTTCAAAGCCCTGTCTACTGCACAGAGCTTTAGGAACTGACTATTTGGAGAAACAAATGAATTGAAAACGTACTCACGCCAAGTGCATTGAATCAATTAAATGTTTGCTATTCTAAACACAACATTGACCGAGTCCAAATATCAATTTACACTTTGAAATTACCAATCAAAAACATTAATAATGAACAATCAGTTTTTCTCAAAATAAACTTATTAAAACCTCTGCAGCACAAAATACAGATTTAACTGTTCTAGCAGCAAAAGCGAGACCAAAAAAATCAATTACTGTTTTAAGAAATACCAGTCAAAAGAAATAAAGGTGATCACTTTATTTATTTATTTTTTAAATATATAGATTAATGCCTCCGCAAAAGCACGGAGCTTTGAAAAAATAAAAATACACTTCAGCTATACAAAAAATCCATGAAGAATGCTTAAACATTTCCTTTACACAGAAAGTTCCAGAATACATTTACATTTTTTGAAACCCTAGCTGGCGGCGACATTAACAATAAAACCCATTCAAAAAACACACGACTGAAATCAATACAGAACTTCAAAACCTGCAAACAGAAATCTACCAATGACGGATATTATGGCTAGAGAAAAGCGAAATTTTGCAATTATTTACCTGTAATCACAAGCTTGGCAGAAAAGTATTATTATGTTGTTGAAACAGGGTTGCCATGTACAAATGCGTGCTTAAAGCAAGTGAAGTGTATACATTTGTAATGAAAACATTGCAGAAAAGTGGCTGTAATTGAGGAACTTTGTCAGGAATTAGTAAACACATTGGTCATTTGCAAAATCCTTATACCTCATCATTAACGATTTAGTTTTTATTTTTATTATTATTTTCCTTTTTTCTCAAGGCAAAATAAATGAAACCACTGTAATAGCGGGTGGATATTTGGTGGCCCACCTGCAACACAAGATCAAAGTATTGTTGTCATGTGTTGGACCATATGGATATGTCTGCCTATTTATTATTCATAAAAGGGGGTTTTTTTGGAGTTTGTATTGGATGTGTTTTTACTTTACATCTATAATGGTGAAAATTGCATATGCACTTTTCCCCCTTTGTTTTGGGCACTCCTTTTGTTGAGTTTATTTTGATCATTTGGTGAAAATTGCATATGCACTTTTCCCCCTTTGTTTTGGGTACTTCTTTTGTTAAGTTTATTTTGATCATTAGCATTTGTATGAATTTTTTATTGAGAGTTAACAAATAATTTGATTTGTAATTAGACAATAAGCATCTTAAATAAAATTAGAATAAGATAGAAGTAAGAAAAATGTATCGAATCTGCTGAACTCTCTGTTGGATACTCCCCTCTTCCCCGCATGATCGCATGGCATTTTTTTACCTCTTGTGATCATGCGACCTCGATCATGGGAGTGGCTATTTTCCGGATATCGATGTCTGCCTTCCCCTCCATCGAATCCGATGGACTCTCTATTGGATACTCCCCTCTTCCCTGCATGATCGCATGGTAATTTTTTACCTCTTGCGATCATGCGACCGTTTTGAAATTTCATTTGTATTACTTTTGTGTTGTATAAATAAATTATATTAACACCCACAATTCTATAAGTATTTTTATTATTCCATTTGTTTTAATGCAATAATTTGAAATAAGATGTTTGTTAATAAAACAACTTACTTATAAACATGAATTATATATATATATATATATATATATATATATATATATATATATATATATATATATATATATATATATAAATATATATATATATATATATATATATATATATATATATATATATATATATATATATATATATATATATATATATTACAATAAACATTTGGCAAAAGCCTTTTCTCCCTAGGTGAAGATATTAGGACAAAACCCCCTAAAACAAAAATGGTTCCATTCTTTCACTTCATCCTTTTTCAATTTTTAATCTTCGCTCTTTTCTAAGAGCACAGCTAGGGTGTGATCGTGAAAATTTTGAAGGATTTCTTGTGGACTATGGAGTTTGAAGGCTTGCTTGAGGATTCTTTGAAGCTATTATGAAGATTTTCATGTAAATTATATGTGTCTCCGCAGGTATAGTCTTTCTAATACACCCGCAAGATTTGTTCATTTGTTGGCTTTTAATAAATTCGAACCTCTATATGTTTTTGTGCTCCATACTTGATGCTAGTTTCATTGTCATGTATATCATGTTATTTTCATATTTGTTTCTTAAAACCCTTATCATGGTTGTGGATATCATTGTTGAAGCTTCATTCTTTGTTCACATGAAATAAAACTTTGAGGGTTTTCTTGTAAATCCATTTCCAGATCGTGAATCATAATTCCATGAAATTCTAGCTCTTTGTTTATTTCTATAGAATATGGAAACATTGTTTAAAACCCTTTGTTCTTGTTGGTGCCACCCAAACTAATTTGAATATATATATATATATATATATATATATATATATATATATATATATATATATATATATATATATATATATATATATATATATATATATATATATATATATATATATATATATATATATATATATATATATATATATATATATATATATATATATATATATATATATATATATATAATACAACATCTAGTTAAGTTTTTAGATAGCTGACACATTCAAGGAGGAGGGAACACCAATATGAGTGGTGGTGAGAAACTCAGGACATTGTCGTTAAAATATCATTGAGATATAAGAAAAAGAGTGCCAAATATGAGCTATCTATAAAAAATCAAAATTCTCTTTGCAGAAACATTTGTAGAATTGAACCTTTCTTGCTAGATTAAGTTAGCAATAGAATTGAATTGTGGAGCAAGCTTAGACCTCCAAAAGAAGGTGTTCCTTAATTGACATTTCCATCAATTTAGATCAATTCATAACCAAGCCCAAACTAATATTCACTCACATGGATACAAGTAGAAAAATTTGATCAGTTTTTAAGAACCCCAAATATGGTATGGCACAAATATGTTGGTACAAAAAGAAGAAGAAGCATTTATGCGTATTTTCAAAACAAAAAAATATATGCAAAGTATTTATCAAGCTTTCTTTTTTAATTAAAATGATGAGCTAACTAATATACTTTCATAGAATCTAGCTGAAAGCCATGTCAAAGTTGTTGAAAATGGTAATCATTCTGCATGACACACATTACTATCATAAGCATAATATTACTGATATGCAACCATTGTAAATGTGAATTAGGTTTCATCTAGCATTGACTATTCTTTGATAGAATAAAGAGTTAGAACTTTTAAACTTTAAGCATTGAATTCATGATCCACAAGTTGTCAGGTTAAGACACAATTATCAAATAATATGCAACTTTCAACAAGGAATTACCTCAGAAGGCATAAGTTATGGAGCTTCTATCTTACACTAGACCAATAGTGAAAAGTTGACCATCATGTGCAGATTACCCATAGGAGAATGATTATATTGAATTTTGATTAGGTTTATCACCTTTTTAGAGTCCTACAACTTTTTAATTTCAACATTTGAAAAGATATTTATGTGGCTACATCCATTACCAATCAGTTAATCATCTTAGTCTAATATTACAAGTCCTCAAGTTGAAAAATCAAAGTACTCTAAAAATCACCAAAAAATATTTTAGAATGTGATATGTTATATTTTAAAAATATCGTATATTACTTCATATTTTATAATAAATATTATAAAATGATATATATTAATAGAACAAATTAAAATCCAGCTAATTTAAAAAATCATATGCAAGTTTTAAAAATATAAGATTTCAATCCTTTTCATCTAAAATTGGAGAAAAACATTCCCACAATCACAACATGATAGAAAGATTTTTGAAATTAACCAAAAAGGAAAAAAGAATGAGGACATTACAATAGCCACAAGAAAGTAGAATGATTCCTTATTTACAATAACTTTGCATGTTTTATTTTGATGCCATTTGAATTTTGCTGTCCATTGTTATAGATGCAATAACCATTTCAAACTACAATTACGGTAACTGAAATCTTTATGAAGGTTACTACCCGATGATAGAGAAAGATGTGAGTTTAATTAAGTTGGATGGTAATGCCCAACTATTATAATTTATTTCAGATGGCTTTTGTAATTCAATTCAACCAACAAGACGATGGAATCCACATATTCCCCACTTTACACCACAATACCAAGGCAAGTAGCAAAGATAAATAGAGCGTATGGATGCATATATTTTTGTGTGATGAGGGGGATCATATATTATCGCATTCAGTATGTGCACAAATCTTTAGAGAAAGAAGTTCTTAATATACAACATAATTTTTATTTTTATTTTATTTAAGAGACAACCAATTGGAATGGTATACTAAATTTTATTTTTTAATAGTATTTTAAAGTGGACATCACATCTTGATTTCAAAAATAAAAATACTATTGAATCTAACAAAGTAAGATGAATTCATTGAAAATGGATTTAAGGTTAGTTCGACTAGCTACTATTTATATAATACAATGGTTTATTCTTGATTTTACAACATGTTTCTATGTATCAAGGAAAATGACAAACTTTGGTTAATATGGCAGATTAACAGTTATGAGAAAGAGGTTGGGGAGATGAAACATATGACAAGACAATAATATGTTGCATCTCTTAGAAGGTATGCCTATTTTCTATAAGATAAACTACTTCCTTCATTGTAAGATCTTTACTGGTTTTGGAAACATTTTGTATTGTGTAGAAAGAGCAATGGATTTTTTAGAGGAGCATCAATGTACCTTGGTAACCAAGTTGGTATCCTCTAAGTTTCTACATTGGAAAGTATTATTATTATTATTATATCAAACATACAAGTAGAATACTAAACTAACTACTTAGAGAATTACAATGGTACAAATCTCTACTAACTTGAACAATTTGATTGGTTGCAGAATTAGAGATATTTCAAGTATTAATCCAAATTAAAATTTACAAGAGGCTCTAGTATCAAAGAATGAATATTCCAATCTTCCATATTTCATGGAACATTCATGGAAATTCACTATAATATGGTATCTCTAGATATTTTTATATATTGGAAGCCAAATAGTAGCGGTATATGGTTGAAAACAAAGAAAGGGACAACACTTAGAAATAATTATGATTAATATAAGCCCTTGTTTAATTTCCTCATATAAATTATGATTAATAGAAGCCAACATATAAATATTACCATATATTAGGTTATAGATTGTTGTCAATGAGAAGTTCAACAAATTTTATTTTAATTCATCTAAATAATTTCGTATTGCTAACATGATTGACATGTATTTTCTTGACCACTAACCAAAATTATTTTTGACTTGGCTACAACAATGTTTAAAATTGCTCATAACTAAGAATTCAAATCAAACAAGTTCATTTATTATATACATCCCTTGAACTAGCAAAAATCTATAGTAAATATCACATTCTTTATGTTATAGGGAAATTATCTTTTGCAAGCATGAAACCATAATTCTAGTAGAAAAGGCTCAACCACAAACATTATTTTACATATTTCCCCTACGAACATAACAATACTAATAATACCATGGTGCAAGAGAACCTATAAAAAAAGCACTCCAGGAGATTAAAATTCATGTCATGAGTCCTTAAGGTCATTTGAAGTTGTTTTGAGTCATGTCAAGTCATTATGTAAAGTCATGTAATCAATTTGTAAAAAGTTGCTCAAAGTTGAGTATTTATGTCCTGATTGGGTCTACGAGGTCAAATTTGTGTAAAAGTGTTATGTAAAGGAAAAAATAATGTAAAATGTATTATTTGGTCCATATTGAGATGTTAGAAGTGTCTATGCAAGGTTTCATGGTCATTTGTGTCTAAAATGCAAAATTGCAAAAAAGTTGCAAAGTGCAAGATTTTGCAAAGTTGCACAAAAAGTTGCAAAAGAGGAAGTTGAATGGTCTCATGGTAGTTGAAGGTAAAAAGACATCCAACAAATTGTAAAATTTGATGTAATGGTCAATTTTGAGAGTAGAGGTTGAGTTAGACATGTGAATCAAACCAAATAAAAAACACCTATGTCAACTATCACTTCATTTTTTCTTGTAGGAACAATAGACAGTTAGAGGTTCTCCTCTTTTCATTTTGATTCTAAAGGATTGATATAAGTTTTGATCAATAAATGGAGTGGATAACATCCCTCCAAGGTAGTTTTAAACATATTCAGTTGATTTGTATTCAAAGTTGTTGGCAGTTAATATTGCCAATCATGATTTTTATTGTTTCATAGTATTTCTTTATATGAAAATGGATTGAATGGCCATTAAAACTTATGTAGAAATGATGGATGGTGGATTAATTTTTTTTAAATAAAGATTGAGCACTTGTCATAAACCAGGGTGGAAGAACCAATGAAATTTCTAAAAACTGTTATGAAACCCTCAATAACAGACTAGTCTGCAAGGGTTTCTCCATATCTTTAAATTTAATCGTTGGAAAAAATATGAAATTGTGGGATATTGAAGTAGACTTAGAACACTTAAATTTTTATTTGGTTTCAAATTGAATGGTTTTGCATCTTGTGAGAGAATTGATGCCATAGTGGGTAAAATCCAGTAATTTTTTTAGTTTTCAACAGTTCTTTGTATTGTTTGGTAATAAAGGGCATTCAAACTCTTTGTAGATGGTGGAACATGATTGTTTACAGGTCAAGACAACATAAAAATTGTTACAAAAATGAAGTGTTGGTTCTATGATAGATGGAAATCACATTTATATAAGGAAGAAAAGTTTAGAACTGTCAATAACAGTCATGATAAAAGTCTACTCAATTTTCTATCTTTAATGATATTTGGTTAATGTATGTGGTTAAAGAGGCTTGGTAAGATATAAAGGACTAGGGTCAGCATTGGTGAAGAGTTTGGAGATTGAATTAGATGCTATATTGTGACTGTCATGAAATGACAACCACACTAATCGAAAAATAACTTAAATTGCTTGTCCCTGATAATTGACATTGGAAATTATGAGTTCAATGGGGTTGATTGTGGGCCAAAGCCTTGAATTCTTGATATACTTGTTCATATGTTGATGAACCATTGCATGTTAATGAGGATTCATATACTGTTATTGTTACTGAATCCATTGCTAGTGATCAGAATGATACAATTATTTAATGTCAGAAAAATGCTATTGTTAATATGATTAGTGGGTTTTGATTTGTTGAACACTGATGATTAGAGTATGGTCAATGTGGGTAATAGGCCTTAACAATGTGACTAAAGGATATTGGTTATGAAGGTTACTTGTGAGTAGTAATATGGGGTTAGTATATGAAGACTCTTGGAGTAATGAAAGGTAAGTTGTAAATTCCTTGAAAGTATTATGTTGAAATGGCAACATGTTAGGTTAGAACCTAATTATGCATTCTTGAAGATGTTTTCTTTACCCTGGTTGGATTTTGGATCCTATTGAAGAGTTGATAACAACTATATTGATTTGATACCTCTAATCTTGAAGAAAGGTCTTGGATAGAATGTTGTTTTGGTTCATAGAATGATGAAGGGATAGAGTGAAGACACCTTTATTGAATTAATATTTTCCTCTAGCATTGATTGAGTTGATGATTACAAGATGAAATTGGGAATTGTGTTTAGATTTTGAAAAAAATGGATTAAGATAAGTATGTTCATTTGTTGTTGATGGAATATTTCTTGTTTCTCCTCGTCATACCACAACATTGTCTCTGCAAGCCATAATATAAATCATAATTATTTCTTATGTATTTTATTAAATATTTTTATATAACTTCTTCCTTATATGGTTTGCAAAATTAATTATAGAAACTATTCAAATAAATATACGTTCTAAACCAAAGTTGATTTGTGTTCTTGTTATCATCATCTATTTTTCATCTATTTAATGCAGTACTAATGAGAAAGTGTTGTCAAGGTTGTATTCTTAAGTTTCACATTCACCAATGAGTGAATCCAACAATCTAGCAAATTATTGAGTTTGAGATTTATGTGCTTTTATATACAAATTAGTCGAGAAAAAAAACATGAAAATGGGTTTTTACATAGATATCTAGTATTACCAATGCACAAATATCTAGTATTACTGACTAAGTGTTATTTTAAATTTCAAATGAATCATTGGGACAAAGTTAACAATCTTGTCCATTTTTCATTTCAAATCCATTTAGATTTGAAGCAAAAAAATTCAGCAAATCGGTTATATGCTATCACACATTTTTCAATCTTTGTAAGCTTCCTTGATAGATTTGATATGATTTCCAACAATCTCTTATTGATTATATATAATAGACATCACTAGCATGGAAGGTGGCATGCTGGAATTGGAAGAGTAGCTGGCAACAAAGATCTATATTTGGAAACATTTGGTAAGTTTGTTCTCCTTATGTACATATAACAACTACTCCTATATAGTTTTATTATATGACATTATATTTTTCTATCACACCTCTTCAAAGGAAACCACAAAGAAAATATTTTTTCATTTCATGCTCTCACTTGATTAACTTCATAGGTACACAAGAAGAGGTTGTTGAAGCATATGAAATTGTTGGCATCAAATTTAGAGGCCTTAATGTTGTGACAAATTTTAATATATGAGCATAGATGATGTACTAGTATAATTGAAAGAAAAACATTACCCATTGGAGGAGTAACAAAATGGATCAAGGAACATGATATATCTGATCTAAGTGTTGAAGGTTGTTGGACATATGACAACATGAATTCACAAATCATAGACACCTTAGCTAGTTACACCAATTCTCATGCTAACTACCCAAGTGGGCATGTAGGATGGCCTATGATTGCATGATTCTTTCTAACACAATACATAATGACCACCACAAAATGTGCCTCGAACAAAATTACTGATGAGTTGCATGAGTCTTTTAATTCAAAATAAAAGTTTTGGGTCATTTATTTTTTGTAAGTATTCCTCCCACAAAATTTTGTACCGTAATTGATTTTGTTGAGAAAGAAGAAATATCTTGAACTATTTGATTCTAACTCCAACTATAGATAGTAGAATGATTAGTCCATTTTTATGAGAAGAAATTTGGTAAAATGTAGAGCTGCTATAAATTTCATCCATGATCATTGGAATAAGACAGATCTATGACTAAGAGTGTGCATGATCCATGCACAATTTATTCTAAGTGATCTCCATTATATGTAGAATTCTCTACAATTTATAGAATCTTAATGGAACTTCTTCTTGATGATAACTTCTTCCATGTGTTGGATGAAATGATGAAGTTGTACCATCACATAATTCTACCTATAGCTAATGATATCTCTCATCTGATGATATTGGGTATTTATGGTACAAATTTTATGCATGAGCTAATGATATGCTTACAAATTTAGTTCAAAAGTGCTTTTCCAGAATATTTATGCTATCATTATTCATCTGATTACAATGGAGGGAAATCATGAAATTGTAGTTTGAAGCCTTTGACTGATTTGTTTTGTGTAAATGCTAACCATGTTTTATATTTTATGACATTACATATGAACCTCAAAAAATATCATTATCTTTTCATCAAATTGTTAACAACCCCTTGCATCTTTATCTAAAACCTTTTGCATCTTTTCTTTGTTCAAAATTTGAAACAAATCTTTGCTCTGATATTCTATATCATTAGGCTTTAGACTAATATTTACAAATTTGAAATGCAAAAACCTCACTTAAAAGTCAATGTTTCTCACTCCACTACAAAAAACTTGCCTTGACTATCTCAATATGGCATTTCCTTAAAATCATCACTTCATCCTATCGTAAGACAAAGGTATGCTACCTTTCATTAACTGTATCTCTGATTTTCTTCATGGTATAGTAGCTCCTCTATTGTTCCTGTCTGTTTTATACAATACGAGATCATTGTGTCTTTTTTATTCTCTTTGACCTTGTAGATCATTGTTTCCTTGATGTCTCTTTGGTCAGGCTTAGGTCTGATCACTGTCTCCCATTTCCATGAAAAATGGTGACATTGTTTAGAATAATTAGACATTAGTGTCTATGTATTGCTTTCTCTATCCCTTACAATATTCTTCAACATTTCTAATACCATTAACTTTCTTTGGCCCTCCATGACTACTAATTCTCTATTTCTTAGAAGTATATTATTGTTTAGTCACTAAAATCATAGGACCATTCTATATTTATTGTAGTCCTTTAGAATCTTGTAACAATACATTGTTTCTCACTCTGGAAGAGTGGCTTCATATTTGAAATTTGTAACGACAAAAGATTGCACATGAACAGTTTCAATTATGCACTTTGTGTTCTATATTACGGTCCTCTCTTTTCATATTGCTTCTATGGTCAAGTCTGCAAATGCATCCCTCATATTATTGTCTTGTCCTCTCCTAATTTTCCTTCTTCCAAGTCCAATAATAAGAGAAAAACTAGATATAATGTAGGAATATTGTATTAATATGATTTAGAACAACATAGAGGGGGGTGAATTAGTTGTTCTCAGGTCTAGATGTATAAATAAACTTTCAAAACTCTTCAACAAATCAGATCTAACAACCAACAGTTACTCGGTCATTACTAAATACAAAACAGAAACATATAACAGTGTAGTCCACTATCCAATAGTATTTAACTTGCAAAACATAGAAATGTTAAACCAAAACATTCACACAAGCATTAACACCAAGATTTATAGTGGAAACCCAATTTGGGAAAAAGCACTTTGTAACATGTTACTAATATTTTCACTCTTCTGGAGTGAGCTCTGTGAAAATTCAACCCTATCAAAGGTTACAAACACACTGTTAGGTGTGACCCGGTTAAAGGATTTCAACCACTCTGTTAAAAGTGCACCTTGTTATAGGACTTACATACATTCTATTAGAATGCAACCTTGTTCAAAGGATTTATACAAATGACTATTAAGTCAACCTTGATTAAAGGATTTAAAACTGATATAATGGTTAGAAAGTAACAGTAGTGTTTGATCTAAAAACATACAACTCACTTTGCAAATAATAGATCCAATTTTGTACACATATGTTGGCTTACTGATTGTGATCCATTTCCATCTCTATCACTGATCTTCTTGGAAATCCCTTCAAGCAATCACAACTGCTTCTCCTTCAACCTTTTTTGCTTATACAGTCAATAACATCAACAATAACTCCAACATCCTCTCCCCTCACAACCTCGTGATTAGGTTCCCTTAATACTTCCTAATTAGGTCGATCCAACTTTTGCCGCTTAATCTCCTTTGTAGATCTTAGGGTTAGGTCAGATTCATCGAATCCTTCCAACTTTATGTTCATCATCGATCCTTCTAGAAACATCTCAAATCTCTTTATGGATTCACAATAAAATGGTTTATAGTGCATTAAATGCTTCCATACAATCAATAAATAAAGTCAACATGATTTACATAATCTAAGAATTCAACTATGTCGGCTGGAAATCTGAATTCTTCCTCAAATGTAAATTACTAACACTCGATCAATACTGTGTTCAACTCCTCAGTCTTCACTAGATAGCCCAGTCACCACTAAAATTATTTCCTCAGCTAATACTGTCTTCCTTGACAATTAACTGATGTTCGGTCAACACTGAATTTACTCAGCATATACTGGCTCGGTCGACACTAACATCACTCAGCTTAAACTAGATTTCTTCACTTTTGCTTGGTTAAGCCTACTTGTTTAGTCTTCCTTCTTACTAAGATAAGCAATACAATATCTTATCATTGTGCCACATAATCAAGTACCCATTAAAGTATCAAGATAACTCAACCTTTCCTTAGGTGCTATTGTTATCAACCTTGACCTAATCCTTCTCAACAATCAAATAGATATAGTACTTTCTTAGATAGCAACAGTCTTACTAGTTAAGGTTTGACATCAATGACAATACAAAAATTGCTTCAATTGCAGTTTCCAATAATCTCCCTCTTTGGCATTGATGGCAACACCATATGAATAACACATGATTCACCAACCAATCTAAAACTTATCTATCCATTAGAAATATTTATAATATCCTTAGCTTCATTCTGATTCAAAATCAATTAGCCTTGCATACATGACCGTCCACACAGTAACATCCACTTGATCTCTCCATGTGTTTTCATTTTATTCATCTCCCTCTTTGACAATAATGCCAAAGCAACAACTAAAACATACATCCTTCAGATGTAGATATCATCCTGTCAGTTTAGTAACAATATTTCTCCCTCTATCATCTTTGGTTATGACTCATTATCAGCTATGTTGTACTTTTCACAACTCTAGACTGCTCCTAAAGTGTGACTTGTCTTTGCATCAATTTGTCAAATACTCTTTGCAGCACATTTGATGAAGTGCTCCTAGCTTGACTAGGCAACCTCAGTTAGGGGAAGAACTCCTAATTGTCCTCTCAGATATTCATGAGCTTCTTTAGGTAAAGCTTTAGTAAATATGTCTGCTAGTTGTTCCTTTGTATTCACATATTCTATTCTGACCTCTTTATCTTATACCAATTCCCTCAAGTAATGATACTTGATGGTGATGTGTTTAATTTTTGTGTGCATCACTGGATTCTTAGATATGTTGATAGCACTTATGTTGTAACAATAAATGACAACTGGTTCAGTGATCTCTTCTTTCATGCCTACCAACAATTGCTTTATCCATACCAAGTTTGAATAGTTCACTGTTGCAGCCACATACTCGGCTTCAACTGTAGATTAGGAAATGAAATTTTATTTCTTGCTTATCCAGGAAACTAATCTTTATCCAAGAAAGAAAGCTCCACCACTAGTACTTTTTCTATCATCCACATTTCCTACCCAATCAACATCAGTATACACTTTTAGTTCAAATCTTTCATGCTTCTTATAGTATAGTCCATAATCTGCAGTCCCTTTCAAATATCTCATTATCCTTTTGACAGCCATCATGTGAGTTTCCTTAGGATTGGCAAAAAATATTGCCACAATCCCAACTACTATAGCAATATCTGGTCAATTGTGAACAACATACTGTAGTTTTCCAATCATGGACTTATACAAAGTTTGGTTTACTTCAACAACATCATCATTTTTAGACAATTTTTGTCCAGTAGCCATGGGAGTACTTACTGGCCTTGAATCCTCCATACCAAAGGTTTTCAGTATCTCATGAACATATTTAGATTGGGTGATGAAAATACCTTTCTCCATCTGATATACTTGTAAACCAGCAAAGAATTTTATCTCCCCAAACATACTCATTTCAAATTCAGTTTGCATTTCATTTGACAATTTCTTACACAGGGCATCTTGTCCACCAAATATAATATCATCTACAAAAATCTTAGCCAACAAGATTCCTTTACCTTCTTCATCTTTCATGTACAGATTGCTAGTGTCATTTGTCCTTGAGAATCCAATCTGTATTAGGTATTTGTGCATCCTCTCATACCATGCTCTGGGGACTTGCTTTAATCCATACAGTGCTTTATTTAGTTTGCAAACCATGTGTCTTTTGTTTGGATCAACAAATCCTTCAGGTTGTTCAATGTACACTTCTTCTTCTAATATACCATTTAAAAATGCAAACTTGACATCCATTTGGTATACCTTGAAATCTTTGTAGGCAACATATGCAAGTAAAGTTCTTACTCCTTCCAATCTTGCTACAGGGGAAAATGTCTCCCCATAATCTAATTCTTGTTCTTGTGTGTAGCCTTTGCATACCAGCCTTGCTTTATTCCTTGTGATTTTTCCATGTTCATTCAGCTTATTTTTGAACACCCATTTTGTTCCAATGACTTTTTTGTTTTCTGGTCTTGGCACTAGAGTCCAGGTATCATTCTTCTCTATTTGGTCTATCTCCTCATTCATGGCTTGGATCTAGTCTTCATTTTCTAGTGCCTCCCTTATTGTCTTAGGATCAAATTCACACAGTAAACATGTAGGGTCTCATAACTTGCTTCTGGTCAGGACTCCAATTTCTTTGTCTCCAATGATTTGTTTAGGCTTGTGATGCTCCTTACATATTGTGCCAAAACAGGTTCTGCTCTCCTTTCTTCTTTCTCTTCAGGTTCTCCAACAAGATTGTCAGATTCAGCTTTTGAATGCTTGACAACCTCCTCTTGATACTCGGCAATATCCTCCTGTCGCTTGGCATTGCTTACCTAAGACTCTGCATCAGGTGCAAGTTTGTCACTTGCCTCTCCTTCTTCTATATATATAAAAGATTTGTAATCTTCTGGTTCTCTCTTGCTTTCCTGTTCATTTTTCTCTGCATACTCATCAACCTTGACATTTATACTTTCCACAATTTTGTTAGTGTTATAGTTCAAACACTTGTAAGCTTTTCTTTTTGTGGAATAAACTAGGAATACGCTCTCATCACTTTTAACATCAAATTTTCCATTCCTATTATCTTTTAGTATATAGCATTTGCTCCCAAAAATTCTAAAGTACTTTACATTAGTTGCATTCCCATGCCATAACTCATAAGGTGTAACATTTGTACCTTTTTTGATATGTACTCAGTTTAGGGTATAAACAGTTGTACTTAGAACTTCTCTCTAGTACTTTTGTGCAACATTCTTCTCGATCACCAGTGTTCTTGCACAATCCATGATAGATCTGTTCCTTCTCTCTGCTATACTATTCTGTGGAGCTGTTCTAGGTGTAGACATTTGTCTTTTGATTCCTCTATCATTTAAAAAAAGATTGAACTCATTGGATATGAATTCTCCACCTCTGTCAGATCTTAGACACTTCAGGTTCCTACCTATCTCCTTTTCAACCTTAGCCAAATACCACTTAAAATTTTGAAAAGCATCAAATTTTTCTTTTAGAAACATTACAGTCATCATTCTAGTGTAATCATCAACAAACATAATAAAATATCTAGCACCACAATAGCTTTGTACACCCATAGGTCCACAAAGGTTAGTATGAACCAAATCTAAAGCATTCTCAGAAGTAAAAGTCTTACTCTTGAAACTAGACTTTGTCATCTTACCCAACTGACATTATTTGCACATTACATTCTTAGGTTTCATCAATCTTGACAGTCCTCTCACTTTCTTCTTTTTACTAATTTCTACCATATTATCAAAGTTAACATGACATAGTTGCTTATGCCATAACCATATATCATCAAGTTGTGCAATCATACATGTCTCTTCATATAGGTCTAGATAGAACAAATTACCTCTTGTCTGTTCTCCACTTCCAATCAGTTCACTAGTGACATCAAATATTTTGGCCTTCTTGTGATGAAATTCCACTCGGTAACCAGTGATATTAAGTTGTGCAACACTTAGCAGATTATAGTTAAGACCTTCAACCCAATAAGCATTTTCACAAGTGATCTTATCAGTTAGCTTAATCAATCCTTTACCCCTAATAGGACATGGTGCATCATTACCAAATTTAACACTTCTACCTTTGTAATGATCTAAGGTATCAAACTTACTTTTGTCACCAGTCATGTGGTGTGAACAACCACTGTCAATAATCCACTTATCATTTTTGTTCACATAGGATATAAGTAAAATTTTCTCATCCTCATCAGACTCATCTTTCATAGCAACATAGACTACTTCAATTTCAAAATCATCACTATCAGTGTCAGTTTCTTCTTCAACAATATAGCAGGATTTCTTACCTTTTCCCTTGTAGTCCTTGTACCTTTGGTAACCTCTTTCTTCTCTTTTGTCTTTGTGCCTTGCCATCTCTTTCCTCATCCTTATCATCCCTATCAGGACATCTTGTAGCTATATGACCAACTTTATTACATGAAAAACATATGATAGGGAGTTTACCTTTATACTTTCCTTTTCCCCTTTTCAATCTTCTGGCCATAAGAGCTTCAAGATCCTCAAGTTCTTCATCAGATGTGTCACTTTCACTTTCACTCTCACTAATGCATCTTTCTTTTTCTTTCTTTGACTTGTTTAGAACCATTTGTGACTTAAATGCAGATTCAACATTAGCAACAGTGAAGTTATCATAGTTAGAAAGCTCAAAAGTAGTAAGCTTACCAACAAGACTTTCCAAAGTAAGAGCATTGCCAGGGTTACATCTAGATTCTTGAATTGCTGAAATTTTGATGGCATAAATAAGACGCAAAGTTCTTAATACTTTTCCAATAACAGTTTCATCTTCAATAATTCTATTAGCTCCTTTAATAGAATTTACAACTTCTTTTATTCTACCGTAATATTGAGCAATATTTTCACCTTCTTGCATTTTCATTTCATCAAATTTACCTCTTAGACTTTCAACTTTTTCCCTCAGTACATTTATCTCACCACCATAGATGTTTGAAAGAGTGTCCCACATTTTCTTTGCATTAGTGCTATCTTTGATGTCTTCAAATTTAGGATAGCTTAGGGCAGATGCAATCTCCAACATTGCTTGATTGTGCTCTTGTTTATCTCTCATCTCCTCGACAATCAGAGGTGCAATAGGTGTAACATAATCATGCTCAACATAATACTTTGTTGAATCACCAATACCAGCTAGATACAGTTTCATCAGACTCTACCATGCAGGGAAGTTCTCCTTATTTAGCTTTGGCACCTCCTTATTATAAATCCTGATCATTTACTTCAAGTACCTTTAAAATTGTTCTATGTAAGCACCAACAGCGTTGATACCAATTGCTAATATGATTTAGAACAACAGAGAGGGGGGGGTGTGAATCAGTTGTTCTCAGGTCTAGATGTATAAATAAACTTTCAAAACTCTTCAACAAATCAGATCTAACAACCAACAACTACTCGGTCATTATTGAATACATAACATAAACATATAATAGTGTAGTCCACTATCCAATAGTATTTAACTTGAAAAACACAGAAATGTTCAAACCAAAACATTCACACAAGCATTAGCACCAAGATTTATAGTGGAAACCCAATTTGGGAAAAACCACTTTGTAACATGTTACTGATATTTTCACTCTTCTGAAGTGAGCTCTGTGAAATTCCAACCCTGTCAAAGGTTACAAACACATTGTCAGGTGTGACCTGGTTAAAGGATTTCAACCACTCTATTAAAAGTGTGCCTTGTTATAGGACTTACATACATTCCATTATAATGCAACCTTGTTCACAGGATTTATACAAATGACTGTTAGGTCAACCTTGATTAAAGGATTTAAAAATGATACAATGGTTAGAAAGTAACAACAATGTTTGATCTAAAAACATACAACTCACTTTGCAAATAACATATCCAATTCCATACACATATGTTGGCTTATTGAGTGTGATCCATTTCCATCTCTATCACTGATATGCTCAAAAATCCCTTCAAGCAATCACGACTCCTTCTCCTTCAACCTTTTCTACTTATACAGTCAATAACATCAACAATAACTCCAACATCCTTTCCCCTCACAACCTCATGCTTAGGTTCCCTTAATACTTTCTCAATTAGGTCAATCTAACTTTTGCCACTTAATCTCCTTTGTAGATCTTAGGATTAGGTCAGATTCATCGAATCCTTCCAACTTTATGTTCTTCATCCATCCTTCTAGAAACATCTCAAATCTCTTTATGGGTTCATAATAAAATGGTTTATAGTGCATTAAATGCTTCCATACAATCAATAAATAAAGTCAACATGATTTACATAATCCAATAATTCAACTATGTCGGCTAGGAATCTGAATTCTTCCTCAAATGTAAATTACTGACACTCGGTTAATATTGTGTTCAACTCCTCAGTCTTCACTAGATAGCCCAGTCACCACTAAAACTATTTCCTCGGCTAGTACTATCTTCCTCGACAATTAATTGATGTTCGATCAACACTAAATTTACTCAGCATATACTGGCTCGGTCGACACTAACATCACTCAACTTAAACTAGATTTCTTCACTTTTGCTCGGTTAAGCCTACTTGTTTAGTCTTCCTTCTTACTTAGATAAGTAATACATTATCTTATCATTGTGCCACATAATCAAGTACCCATTGAAGTATCAAGATAACTCAACCTTTCCTTAGGTGCTATTGTTATCAACCTTGCCCTAATCCTTCTCAACAATCAAATAGATATAGTACTTTCTTAGATAGCAACAGTCTTACTAGTTAAGGTTTGACATCAATGACAATACAACAATTGCTTCAATTGCAGTTTCCAACATACTGTGTTTCCCACACAACAAATTTCTCATATAGACTCTATGGGCTTCCATGCCTGAATCCCATAGATGTACTGTGAAATTTTTTTCCCCCTTTCTAAACTACTTTCTCTTTATGGTAATTGGCATTACATAGTATAATGTAATAGGCTACATGTACTAGGAGATGGGCAAAATGTTATTCATACTTTACCGCAACGTTGTAGCTATAGTAATAATTTCATAGAAGCATATGGCTATGCACATTTTCTCATTTGTTCATGGTTACCATGTTTCTTACATTTTTAGTTATCTTATTTTCACATTGAAGGGAAGAGTATAGAGATAGATTTGTTTTCTGCCACTTTCCCTTAGTTACCCTTTAGACATAGATTCTCCATTAGCCTTATGAAAACACCGCCAACACACCACTATCCAAGAAGACTATTCATCCCCTTTTATTGTGGTTAGTATGTGTTAAATGGTGTCCATATTTTATTTTCCCTTCAATAGATCTTGTAGGGGTAGGATAATAGTGATTTGATTATCTTTTTGGGTACTTTTGAATATGAACTTATTTTCTCACTGTGTTATTATAGTTTGCATCTTTAATGATTTAGTGTTTTATGGTTGTTGTAGTGGATCCTCTTGCATTTTTGTGTTAATTTTTGAACATGGACTTTTTTTTTCTTTTTTCTCTCATCCTTCTTAATAACCTGATTGTTGTACGCCAAGGGGTTTAATTGGAATCTTTCTAGTTAGATCTTAAGAATTTAAGACTGTATGCTCTCAAACTATTGTGTGGATTATTTTCATTATTTTAAGATAGATTTATTATTCCTAGCATTTAATTAAGATAGATAGATTTACATAGCTTGTTGAAAATAATGTAGCTTACATTGTGCTTGTATTGGAGATTTAATAATTGTATTACCAAGTTATGAATTTTGAGTTAACCCGCTACTTATTTATGTTATGAGGTGTAACCCATTTTTGTAATGGAGATGTATGCGATTATGTGAGTGTGTTCACAAAAACTATTGTGAACTAGACATATGCCTTTCAAAATAATGGATTTGTTAAATAGAAACCTTATATATTTATAAACATATGTTTATATTTTGCAATATTTGCATAAACCTCTTTTTCATAATAGTTTGTGAAAGTCCTAGACAAATAAACATGAAGCAAAAAATAGAGCACATTAAAACACCAAAAGACTAGTTTATCTCTAATATGTACCTGCCTGATGTTTTTCCCCATCTAGTTGCTCACTAAAGGAAAAATATTGTTTAAATATTGAAGGAAAAATTTATATGATGTTGTACTTTAAGCAGATAATAATGCCTACAACAGAGCTAATATTGCATTTCATCTTGTACAATTAAATCTTAGTGAAGGTGAAGTCAAAATTAGAATGACCAAATCTTTAGAGAAAGTAGGAATGATAGTATACATACATGATACAAGTATAAATTGCATTCATCTTATTGTTTCCTTTAGAGTTGATATATTTTACATTAAATCTTTGAAGACTGATGTTCTCACTCACCATGAATCACTTTCTATCTGCAGAGGCCAGTCCAAAGTCTAAGTGGTGGTCATAAGAAAATGATTAATATGGAGGGTGCACTAGTAGAAGCAAGAAGGGTGCTAATTTTGGATGAGTTAACACTATTTTAGATGAATTTGATCAGGTACATTTCAAATCTATCTACTCATTTATGCAAAATACTCTTTCTCTTCAATTACAGTTCATATAACATTCAACTCTTAACCCAACATATTCCAATTCATGCATATAAATTTTGCACATATGTATGGTTAGTTGCTTTTCTGATTGCATTCATATTTGATGCAATTCCAACATTCCTTGAATTGATTCCCTTGTTGTAATGTATTGGAACATGTGTTGTATTTGTTGACTTTCCAAGTTCATTTTTACCTAGATCCTGTACTTTTGCAAATGATATTTTAACATCGTTGGGAATATTTGGTTTCTTTTTGGAAACTCTAGGGTTAATTTTCACTACCTCATTCATAATTCACAAGTCACAACTACCACCTACATCTCTAGAGCTTGGATGGGATTGAATAAAAAATATAATCGAATCTCCTAGCATAGGAAAAACTCTATCATCTATGTTTTCTTGAGTTTTCAACTTAGCATAGTCATCATGGCCTTTACCTATGAACTATTGATGCTCAAAAGGTCCACTAGAATCTTGGTGGGTAAAATTCTTTGGTAGTTCAGTTTCCCTAGATACAATCAGTTTTTGAAACCAATTCATTATAGTTGTGCTAGTACCTACCTCTAAAATAACCTTTTCACTTTCATTAAATGAGGTCAAATTTCACTTTTGTATACATAAAAATGATATGAGATAAATGTAAAGGTGAATTATCAAAAGAATTGACTTTTTGGCCAGCTTTTCCAACATTGGCTTCACTTGAACTCACATCCACATTGCTAGAATTTTCATTTTGTTTTGGTGTAGATGCATGTGTTTGAGGAATAGTACTACTGGCTTTGTGAGAATCAAGATGATCATAATCTATAGAAGAAATTAATTCAATCATTCTTATTGAATCTTTAAAAATGCATATGCAATATACACATATGATAGAAGGTGAATGCCATTCCAAATCACTAAAGTGTTGAATGAAGCCAATTTGAAACTGATGATTTCAAAAAAATTAAGATTAGTGTCTCACTAATAAATTTACCTTTCCTTGTAAGTAATTTGGTTTCAATGAGGAAGACAAGTGCAATAAAAGGGGATTACAAATTGGCTAGCTCTAGCTACTTCTTCTCATGCTCATGTTGGTGACTAGTGATGTGTTTCCCTCCCATCTCAATATGCTCTTCAAATTTGCAAATGTTCAACCATCACTTAAATAAATTTTTGGAACATAGACGTGCATTAGGAAACCAAGAAAACATTGATTGAAGGAAATTTAAGATTAATGTTTTAAAATTAATTTAATATATTCTTGTTTTGTGGTAATTTGATCTCCCTTAATATGCATATCTAAATAATTCATAGAAATAATCCAAGATAAAAGACAAGAAGAGCTCTTGACCTATTGACTTATGTTTCTCATTTGATGATACTTCATCTGATGAACCACCTTATGTTTATTTTTCTTTGTAAGTAATCAAATTGAAGCCCTCTATTTTGCCACAATGCTTCTTGTGATTACTTCTATGCTTAGGACTTGGATACAATGGATTTGGGTAAGGCCATCCACACTAGTAGAAAAGATATGGCCATCCACTCTAGTGTTTAATATAAATCTGTTAAACAAATTTACAAAAAAAAATCTTTATGAATTGACAAATATGGATTGAAATGGATTGTAAAAATCTATTTCAATTCACTTCTAGTGTACACACTAGTATTAAGTTATATGCAATAAAATATTTGTGCTCTGGATCCTTATGTTTATAGTTTATGTGGGGGGGGGGGGGGGGGGTGGGGGGGGGGGGGGGGGGGGGGGGTTTAATATGATGCCATTACAAGTTGGGGGCACATACTTGGAATACTAGGGTAATTGACAAAATTTCTGATGTTAGATCTGTAGAGCCAAGATTGAAGGAAAAATGAATATTATATCCCCCATAGCTATAGAATTAACATAATTTCTTTGCCAACCATTTGGGAAACCTGTTATTGGACCTTCCAACATGATATTTGGGTGGGTCAAGTTGCAGTAGTGGGATTTCATGGTGATGACATGTTATTATTTGAATTATACAGTGGAAGACAATACACAAATATTTAATTTAACTTAATTTTGTTACAAAAAAATTGGCGGGTGCTCCTATTGCTCTAATCCAGAGAATCACATCCATCGTTTTGTGTTTGCAAAGACAATGGTTGCTCAATAGACTTTAAATTACAAACATGGACTTGACAAGGATTTTATTTTTGCTAACTAAATTTGAGAAACAAATTGTATATTTCCCATTTGTTCCATTCCATGTTTTGTATTTATATCATCCAATTAATACTACATACACTACTTCACAATTTGTTCATTTGGCTTGTTGCTTTCCCCCTGACTATGATTAGTCTTTCTTTGTGCTAAAGCTATCTACTATAAATGGAAGGTTTCCATAGTCAAAAATATAATCTAAGGATTTGTGTACATTAAAGAATTGTGGAGGTGCAAACATGTTTTATTTATGTTTCTCTAGAATTAACATTCTTTGCATTTTTTAATGAAGATAATGAATGCTATCAAGATTTATTATTACCTTATAATTATCATAAAATGATTACAAATATTTTTGTAGAAATAATGTTATAAATTAAAATTGAATTATGGTAGTTTAGATGGCTTAGATTTTCCCATATGGCAGTTATATATTGCATTATAGAATTCCCCTGGTGAAAACTGTGCACTTATGAGTTCTAACTAGAAGCATTCTGGGGCAGGAGCACCTAGGTTTTTGGCTAACCTAACTCATAGATTTTGGATTGTAGTGACCTTAGCCAAGTCACTGTCTAATAAGGACTTAGAGAAGTCCCTAGTGTGTGTGTGTAGAGATCCAATAGTTTTAGGAAGGTTGCTAGAAGTCTTAACTAAGGCTTTATTAGGCTTGGATGTACCTAGGAAGTTTGGTCTACATGCCATTTTAGCATGCTAGTCAGTCAAAGCCTAAGATTGACTATATAAAATGAAGAAATGACATAAGAAATGGTCCTAGAAGGTTTAGTTAAGTGTTAGAGGTCATTTAAGACCCATTGGGATGACTTAAGACAAAGTTGTCAATAAAAATGTAAAAGTTGTCATGACAACATTTTGTCAAATGACTGTCCAAGGGCCATAGTTAGTTAGGGGACCTTCTAACTGACCTACCTCAGTTCCTCTATGTTATTTAAAGAATATCCCGACCAAAGAACAAGGTTGGATCTTTGTAATCATTTTTATTTGTTTTTATGAATTGATTGGTGCAACTGTGAGACTGTAACAGAGACAAAAGCTCGATTATCCTTCATCCATGGATTAGACCAGGGCATTTCCTTGCATGTTTTATTTCTACATAGTTTGTAAACTTATTTTGTGTCTTTGTTTTGGTAGCTAGGTTAGTGTTTTTATATGTTTTAAAATTCCTCCTCTATGACCAGTTTACTAGTGCATCCAGAGTTGAGGTCAATAAAATGACTCTAGCATGAGTTCCCATGGAGGGAATTGTATGAACCCTTGGGACATGATAGGGTATTGTAAATACTCTATAAATATGTATTTTCTTGGCCAGATTTGTAGGGGAGCTATTTTTGTGGTCAAGCCCTAGGTGAGCCAGTCATAGCTCTGTTAGGAAGCTTGACAGTGAATCAGAAAAATATGAAAGGCTCGGGGATTGAGGGAAGCAATCCAAGTGTAGAAGAGTGAAGGTTATATTCTAATGACTCAATCATAAGAAGGAGAGTCCATGAACAATCCAACAAAGGGTGTAGAAGCCAAACCCTCACTGAAAACTAGAGAGGCCTAATTAGGCCTAGAAAATAGGCATGGTTATAGGAAGTACAGTACAAACACCTTGAGGACCCAAGAACTTGTGAATCCAAAAGAACTTTGAAAAGGGTGTCAGAATATGGTGTTAGTTTTTCAACTTGTTTGAAGAGTTTGTGAGCTATACCCCCAAAAGGAGGTTGGGAGACCTATAAAGGCCTAATAAGGCTTTAGGCCTAGTTCAAGAAGATCAACTATTGAGTGAAGGTAGATAGAGGCTAGTACACCTCAAATAAAGTCAAAATAATCCAAAAAGAAGTCTTTTATCCTAATTGCAGAGTAATGAAAAATGCTTAGTAAGAGGATGAACTTGTGGAATGAGATCATGTGAGGGAGTTAAGGAGAATGAAGGGAAATGCAACTTGGTAGAGAGGTCTAGTGGAGTGGAGGTTATTGGAAAGAATCCCTCATTGAATAGGGTCTAATGTAGCCCTAAAAAAGGCCAAGAGAAGGGCCTAGAACAAGTCCTAGGTGAATTCAGACAAGTGAGTCAAGACCTCCCTATCAAATTGGTATCATAGCCAATAAAAGATTGGGATAAGACATAGTGTATGCCAGAAGGTGGAAGTACATCAGTGGGAGAATCCACCATGGTGACCAATGTCAAGTTGGCAAGAGAAGTGGTAGAACAAAAGGAGAGAAACATGATCCTTGAAGAAACTGTAGAGGCTTTAAAGGATAATCTTGATGAAGTTGCAGAGGCAACTGGTAAAATGAAAGAGAAGTTGGAAGTGGAAGATGAAAAAGGAAAAATAGTAGCTAAGGATGACTACATTCCTGAACCAGATCCACCAATGTAAGAGGAACCCTTCCTTAAAGCCATTAAGGTATTGGGAGGCAAAGCACTTGAGGGGATACACCTATTCACCGACAAGATGGACTCAAAGTTAGTCATGGAATGGATTGAAGGGATGGAGAATCATTTTAAGTGTGAAGGTGTCTCAGAGGCACAAAAGGTGAAGGTTTCCAAGTCAAGACTCAGGGGACCAACCCTAACATGGTGGAAGTTCCTCCAAGAAGAGAGGGAAAGAGAGGGGAAAAGACCAATAGCCAATTGGAGGGATATGGTAACAAAGATTAAAGATAACTATCTGTCAGAGGATCATGAGATCCAAATGCATAAGAAGAGGCAAAGCATTAGACAAAAGGAAATGGATGTGGCCTTTTACACTAAGGAGTTTCAAAAACTATGCTTAAGGTCTAAAGTCCAAGAAGAGGAGAGCATCTGAGTAGCTAGATATTTGGGTGGATTAAGGTGGAACATCAAAGAGGAGATTAGTTTGTAGACTCATACTACTATTCACAAGTGTTTTCAATTAGCACTTAAGGTGGAAGAGAAAAACAAGAAGAAATAAGACTCTAATCCTAGAGGCAGAGGCAGAGGAAGAGACTCTAGAGGACATAGGGGTGGATATGGTGGTAGAAGTAATAAGTCAAGAAGTCAAGGAGACTCTAAGTTGGTTGAGAAAATCAATGAGCCAAGTGGGAGAGGTAATTATGGAAATGGAAGAGGATTTCAAGGTGGTGGAAGAGGCAGATCAAGCAGTTTCAGCAGAGGGACACACTTTGCAAGCATGAAGTGTTATAATTGCGGTCAACTAGGCCACCCTACCTATAGGTGTCCTAAAAAAGCTTCTAGCTCACAAGGGGAGAAGAAGATATCTAATGAACAAGAGGAAGTGAGTAGTGTGAAGTCACCAGAGGTTAGCTTGGATTCAGAGCATGGTGAGAACCTCATGTTTATGAGGGTTCTACTTAAGGAACTAGTCAAAGAAGAACCTAAGAAAAGGAGGGCTCTTTTTAGGATCAAATGTAAGATCCTTGGAAAAGTGTGAAAAGTTATCATTGATTCAGGTTCAACTGGTAACATAATTTTAGAGAAGGCAATCCAAAAGCTGAAACTTGTTAGGATACCTCATAGTCATCCTTACAAAGTGACCTGGTTAAACAAGGGGTAGAATGTTCTAGTGAATGAACAAGTGTGGGTGGAGTTCATGATAGGTGTTTATCAAGATAAAATGTTGTGTGACATCCTACCAATGGATTATTTCCATTTTCTATTAGGAAGACCATGGTAATATGACCGAGATGCAATCTACCATGAAAAGAAGAATATGTACACCTTAAAGAAAGATAGGGTTACCTATAAAATACAGTCACTTATGGAGGAAGGAGATGCAAGTACATGTGATCCTAATGTACTTTTTATGAGTGGGAAGGAGTTCTTGCATGAACTCAAGGATGCGGAAGGAGTTGGATTAGCCATAGTCCTAAAATCCAAGGAAGAGACCAAGACAGTACACCCCACTTTGCCAAAAGAAGTCCAACACCTTTTGGATTAGTTTAAAGACATAATAAGTGATGGTACACCAACTAATCTTCCTCCTCAAAGAGAAATTAGTCATCAAATTGACTTTGTGGATGGAGGATCTTTGCCTAACAAAGCAGCATACAAAGTGACCCCAGACCAGAATAAAGAGATTACAAGGCAGATTCAAGAGTTACTTGATCAAGGATTGATAAGAAAGTGAATTAGAGCATGTGTTCTCCTAGTGGTTTTGGCACCAAAGAAGGGAGGTAAGTAGAGGTTATGTACCGATTCTAGGGAAATCAATAGGATAACTATTAGATATAGGTTTCCTATCCCTAGAATAGAAGACCTTATGGATTGTCTTGGGGGGTTTCAATATTTCACCAAAATTGACCTTAAAAGTACGTATCACTAAATTAGAATGAAATAAGGGGATGAGTGGAATTCCACCTTTAAAAATAATGAGGTTCTTTATGAATGGTTAGTTATGCACCTAGTAAATTCATGAGATTAATTAATGAGGTCCTAAAAGATTACATAGATAGGTTTGTTGTGGTGTACTTAGATGATATCCTCATGTTTAGAAATACTAAGGAAGAACATATGCAACACCTAGAATTTGTCTTGATAAGGTTACATGAAGAGAAACTAGTCATCAATCTAGAAAAGAGTGAATTCTTAAAATAAGAACTAGTCTACCTAGGCTTTTTAGTGTCTCGAGGTGACCTTAAGATGGATCCAAGTAAAGTTGAAGCCATTCTAAGTTGGCCCACTCCTAAAATAGGGATAGGTGTGAGAAGCTTCCATGGATTAGCTCAGTTCTATAGGAAGTTCATAAGAGGCTTCAGTGAAATATGTGCACCTTTGCTAAATACCATAAAAGGAGTTAAGACCAAGTTCATATGGACCAAGGCAGCTCAAGAAGGGTTTGAAAAAATGAAACAAAGAGTGGAAACTTAGCCCATCCTAGTCCTACCAAGATTTGAAAAGCTATTTATAGTGGAATGTGATGCAAGCAACATAGCAATTGGAGCAGTCCTTAATCAAGAAGGAAGACCAGTTACTTTTTTCAGTGAGTGATTAAATGAGGCTAAGTCAAGGTACTCTTCATATGATTTGGAGCTCTATGCATTGATAAAAGCACTCAAGAAATGGAGGCACTACCTAGTGCCTAAGGATTTTGTGGTCTATACAGATAACCAAGCATTAAGCTACAACAACACACAAGAAAAGCTAAGTCATAGGCACATCAAGTGGATGGAGTTTCTCCAAGCCTATACCTTTACCATTAAACATAAGAAGGGTCTAAACGACAAGGTATTTGATGCACTTAGCCAAAGATTGTTGACCGTCCAAGAAATCCATCTTAAAAGCATTAGTTTAAAGGGATTTAAGGAACTCTACAAGGAAGATGAGGACTTCTCCAAGGCATATAAGGTATGTGATGAATTTAAGAATCACTTTCATAGTGAGTTTGCTGACTACACACTGAAAAATGGTCTGTTATTCAAGGGTAATCAGTTATGTGTACCCAATGGATCAATGAGGGAGAACCTGATACATGAAAAACATAATGGGAGCCTTAGTGGACATTTTGGCTTGAATAAGAAATTGGACCTAGTGCAAAAGTTTTACTATTGGCCCAAGATTCCAAGAGATGTTAGGAGGTATGTAGAGAAATACATTGTTTGTCAAAAAGATAAAGGCACATCTTTCAATTTAGGGTTATATCAGCCTTTACCAATCCCAAATAGGCCATGGGAGTGTCTAAGTATGGATTTTATAGTGGGCTTACCTAAGACAACGACTGGTTTTGATAGTGTCTTTTTGGTGGTTGATAGGTTTGGTAAGATGAGTCATTTTATACCATGTAAGACCACACATGATGCTAGCTATATCACACACATTTTCTTCAAATAATTGGTAAGGATTCATGGTCTACCAATTAGTATTGTGTCAGATAGAGATGTGAAGTTTATGGGACACTTTTGGAAGACTCTATGGAAGAGACTAGGCACAAATCTTGCATTTGGTTAAGATTATCACCCTCAAATGGGTGGCCAAACAGAGGTGATAAATAGAGTGTTGGGAAACCTCTTGAGATGTCTTACAAAAGAGTATGGACAAGTGTGGGACCAAGTATTACCACAAGCTAAATTTTTTTACAATGACAACATGAATAGGTCCACCGAAAAGATCCCATTTGAAGTGGTGTATGGCATGCACCCAAGGGGTGTGTGTGAGCTCAGAGAACTAGGTAATCAAGGAGGAGTGAGTGGTCATGTTGATGACTTTTCTCAATCTATGAAAGAAGTACATGAGCAGGTAAGAAGGACATTGGTAGAAGACAATCAAAAGGTGAAGACTAGAATTAATGAAAGGAGAAAGGATTTGTAGTTTGAAGTAGGTGATTGGGTGATGACACATCTCAATAAGGATAGGCTTAAAAAAGGCATACCCAACAAGCTCCAAATGGGAAAGGTTGGACCATGTAAGGTTCTAGCCAAGTATGGCTCAAATGCATACAAAATAGGCCTGCCTAGTGAACTGGCCATATCTTTGATTTTCAATGTCCAAGATTTGGTTAGATACAAGGGACATGATGTTAAGGAGGAAGAACATAGTCCAGATGTTCATACTAATGTCAAAGATCTCAAATTACTAGTCCCTATGAAGCCTCAAGCTGAGAGGATCCTAGACTCAAGGGTGAAGAAACAAACTAGGCACGGTGTCTATATGGAACACCTTGTAAAATGGGAGTCCCTACCTAAATCAGAAGCTACATGGATATCAAAGAATAGTTTCAAGAAGCTAGGAATATATATATCACTCTTTTCTCCTAATGGCACTTAGTTTCTTGTTGCAGGGGGAGGAGTATGGTCCAGGAGCACCTAGGTTTTTGGCTAACCTAACTCATATATTTTGGCTTGTAGTAACCTTAGCCAAGTCACTATCTAATAAGGACTTAGAGAAGTCCCTAGTGTGTGTGTGAAGAGATCCAATAGTTTTAGGAAGGTTGCTAGAAGTCTTAACTAAGGCTTTATTAGGCTTGGATGTACCTAGGAAGTTTGGTCTACATGCCATTTTAGCATGCCAGTCAGTCAAAGCCTAAGATTGACTGCATAAAATGAAGAAATGACATAAGAAATGGTCCTAGAAGGGTTAGTTAAGTCTTAGAGGTCATTTAAGATGCATTTGGATGACTTAAGACAAAGTTGTCAAAAAAAATGTAAAAGTTGTCAATGACAACATTATGTCAAATGACTGTTTGAGGGCCAGAGTTAGCTAGGGGACCTTCTAACCAACCTAGCTCAGTTCCCCTATGTTATTTAACGCATATCCTAACCAAAGAAAAAGGTTGGATCTTTGTAATCATTTTTCTTTATTTTTATGAATTGATTGGTGTGACTATGAGACTGTAATAGAGACAAAACCTCGGTTATCCTTCATCCATGGATTAGACCAAGGCATTTCCTTGCATGTGTTATTTCTGCATAGTTTGTACACTTATTTTGTGTCTTCATTTTGGTAGCTAGGTTAGTGTTTTTATATGTTTTAAAATTCCTCCTCTGTGACTAGTTTATTGATACATCAAGAGTTGAGGTCAATAAAATGACTCTAGTATGAGTTCCCATGGAGGGAATTGTATGACCCCTTGGGACATGATAAGGTATTTTAAATACCATGTAAATATGTATTTTCTTGGCTAGATTTGCAGGGGAGCTTATTTTGTGGTCAAGCCCTAGGCGAGCCAGTGATAGCCCGGTTAGGAAGCTTGCCAGTGAATCAGAAAAAGATGGAAGGCTCGGGGATTGAGGAAAGAAATCCAAGTGCAGAAGAGTGAAGGTTATATGCCAAAGACTCAATCTTAAGAAGGAGAGTCCATGACCAATCTGACAAAGGGTGTAGAAGCCAAAACCTCACTGAAAACTAGAGAGACCTAATTAGGCCTAGAAAATAGGCATGGTTATAGGAACTACAATACGGACACCTTGAGGACCCAAGAATTCATGAATCCAAAAGAACTTAGAAAAGGGTGTCTGAATATGGTGTTAGTTTTTTCATCTTATTTAAAGAGTTTGTGAGCTATACCCCAAAAAGGAGGTTGGGAGACCTAGAAAGGCCTAATAAGGCTTTAGGCCTAGTTCAAGAAGGTTGACTATTGAGTGAAGGTAGATAGAGGTAGTACACCTCAAATCAATTCAAAACAATCCAAAAATAAGTCTTTTATCCTAATTACAGAGTAATGAAAATTGCTTGCTAAGAGGATGAACTTATGGAATGAGTTCATGTGAGGGAGTTAAGGAGAATGAAGGGAAATGCAACTTGGTAGAGAGGTCTAGTGGAGTGGAGGTGATTGGAAAGAACCCCTCATTGAATAGGGTCTAAGGTAACCCTAGAAAAGGCCAAGAGAAGGGCCTAGAACAAGTCCTAGGTGAATTCGGACAAGTGAGTCAAGACCTCCCTATCACATTCTATATTTCATTTAGATATACTGTAAATATCATGTTTATAGTTATACATATTGATTTGATTTAGAAGGGGCCATTTTCATAGTGGATTCATGCAAGGAGTTCCTTGTGAATATTTTGAGAAGTAAAACTTAAATAAATATAAATTTAATATCAACTATTGAGAAGCCGTATTTTTTTCTTATTTTGAATATTTTTGTGCTGTTGACAACTGATGGTTGCTTTAGATAGAATTTTTGTGTTCCTAGACATAAGAATCCGAGATACAAAATACTAGCATCTTAGAGTTCTTCTAAATGTTTTTAATTGTTACTTTGTATTAACAATATTTTACTTCTATTGATTCATGTAATTTAGAGGCTAATTTAGATGATAAGGTCACTGGTGGTTTTTCTACCTTATGATTCTTAAGTTTGTATGATGATTAGTTTTCTAGAATGGAATGTACAATAGCCTAAGTCTTGCATTTCTTGTAGGCGTTGTAAGGAAAGGAGTGAAGAAGCTCGATGGTGCAGGAGCACCTAGGCTAGCCTCCATGGTTAGTGACTTTTTGGCTTGTACTTGACTCTAGACAAGTCAAGAAGTTAGAATAGGTTGTTTGAGGACCTTAGTAGGTCTCTTTCAATGTTGGCTAAGTGAATTAGTCACTAGGAATAAGGTCACTAATTAGCCTTTGTTAGTTGCTATTTCAATTTCCTAGTGTAGGAATAATAAGATTGAATCATTAATGTGTCTTAGGCTTTAGAGTTGTTAATGGTTGTAAAGATTCCATTATGGTCATAAATGACCTTGGATCCTCGAGACATAGGAGGTTATGAGTCCTAGAATATAAGATAATGACATAAATCAAAGTTGCCAAGTGTTGAAAGGAAGTTACCATCAACATTGGAAAATATTGCAAAGAGTTGCATGCATACGGGTATCTTTGGATTCCCTAAAGTTTAGGAGTTGGTATTCGACCAACAAGCCCTAAAAGTAAGGAAAATGGCATCTAATGTTACCTAAGACATAATCATGATATTCATTCATACATTGTAATAGTTTTTAGAAAAGAAAAAGAGAGTTCTGCAAGCATTTTAATAGATATTTTCTGGTGTTTGTGTTGACAGTCATACTTTATGGATTGAAAAATAAATCTAATGCTTTTTTAGGGTTCTATTGACTGTTAGGATACTTTTTCATTTGAAGAGAAAGTCATTTTGAGTTAATCTAATTGTTGGTTTTTGGTATTCTAGTTCAGGGAGTCCATTTTTAGCTTGTTTTGAGTAGTTTAGAGAGTCATGGCTCCTCCATAAAATCTAACCGTGGATTATTGGAAACTACAATTGAAGAAATTGTTATGTTGTCATTGATGTCAAAACCTTAACTGGTAATACTATTTCTACTTAGGAAAGTACTATATCTATTTGAGTGTTGCTAAGGGGGTAGGCAAGGTTGGTAACAATAGCACCTAAGGAAAGGTTGAGTTATCTTGATACTACAAAGTGTACTTGACTATGTTGTACAATGATGAGATAATGTATTGTTTATCTTAGTAATATTGAAGACTAAACTGGTAGGCTTGACTGAGCAAAAAATGGAGAAATCATGTTCAAGTCGAGTGATGTTAGTGTCGATCGAGTCAGTATATGTCGAGCAAAATTCTAGTGTCGACTGAACATTAGTTAATTGTCGAGAAAGACAATATAAGCCGAGGAAAAATTTTTAGTAATGACCGAGCTTTCTACATGAAGATCGAGTAGTTGATCACAGTATTGACTGAGCATCATTATTTTTATATTTGAAGAGAATTCAGATTTGGAGCCAACATTGTTGAATTATTGGATTATGTAAAACGTGTTGAATTTATTTATTGATTGTTTGAAAGCATTGAATGCACTGAAAAATGTTTTATTGTAAATCTTTAAGAGATTTGGGATGTTTCTAGAAAAGGAGCTGAAGAACATAAAGTGGGTAGATTCAATGAATTTGACCTAACCCTAAGATCTACGAAGGAGATTGAGCAGCAAAAGATGAGTTAACCTAATTGAGAAAGTATTAAGGGAACCTAAGCATTAGGTATGTGTGTGCATGGGTGAACAAAGGATGCTGGAAGATCAGTAGATGTTATTGACTGTATAAACAGAAAAGGTTGAAGGAGAAGTGTGGTGATTACTTGAAGAAAAGTTTCGAGCAGATCAGAGATGGAGATGGCAAAGTTTCAAAGTTAGTAAACCATCATTTGTGTACGGAATTGGATTTGATATTTGCAAAGTGAGTTGTATGTTTTTCAGATCAATACTGTTACTACTTTCTAACCATTGTAACAGTCAAAATCTTTTTAACAGAGGTTGACCTAACAGTCATATGTTTAAATCCTTTGAACAAGGTTGCATTCTAATGCAATGTATGTAAGTCCTATAACAAGGCTCACTTCTAATAGAGTGATTGAAATCCTTTAACCGGGTCACACGTAACAGTGTGTATTGTAACCTTTGACAGGGTTGGCTTTTAACCGAGCTCACTTCAAAAGAGTGAAAATAATAGTAGCATGTTACAAAGTGGTTTTTCCCAGATTGGGTTTCCACTATAAATCCTAGTGTCAATGCTTGTGTGAATGTTTTGGTTTAAACATTTTTGTGTTTTACAAGTTAGATACAATTGGGTAGTGTACTGCAATGTTATATGTTTCTATTATTGAATCAGTGCTGACCGAGTTGGTTTTGGTTGTTAGATTTGATTTAAAGAAAAGTTTTTGAAATTTGTTTTATACATTTAGACTTGAGAACAATTGATTCACCCCCCCTCTCTGTTGTTCTAAATCATATTAAAAATTGGTATCAGAGCTGTGTTGCTTATTATTGGTGTTTACAGAAATCAAGTTTAAAGGGACTTGAAGCAAATGATCAGGATGTATAAGAAGGAGGTACTGAAGCTGAATAAGGAAAACTTCCCTGCATGGAAAAGCTTGATGAAGCTGCATCTGGCCGGTATTGGTGATTCTACAAAGTACTACATTAAGAATGACTATGTCTCACCCATCACGTGCCTTTGACTGCCGAATAAATGAGAGGTAAGCAAGAACATAATCAGGCAATGCTAGAAATTGCATCTGCCCTAAACTATCCAGAATTTGAGGACATTAAGGATTGCACAAGTGCTAAGGAGATGTGGGACACTCTTGCAAAGATCTATGGTGGTGACATAAATGTACTAAAAGCTAAGGTCGAGAGTCTTAGAGGTAAGTTTAATGAAATGAGAATGCAAGAAGGTGAGAACATTGCACAATATTGTGGTAGAATAAAAGAAGTTGTGAATGCTATTAGAGGAGCAAGTGAGATTATTGATGATGAAACTATAATTGGAAAAGTACTAAGAACTCTACGTCCTATATATGCTATTAAGATCTTAGCTATTTAGGAATCTAGATGTAACTCTGCAAATGTGCTTACTTTGGAAAGTTTGGTTGGCAAGCTGACTGCTTTTGAACTCTCTAACTATGATAACTTCACTGTTGGTAGTATTGGTAATGTTGAATATGCTTTTAAGTCATAATTAGTTATGAACAAGCCAAAGAAAGAAAAAGAAAGATGCATCAATGAAAGTGAAAGTGATAGTGACACTTCTGATGAAGAACTTGAAGATCTATAAGCTCTTATGGCTAGAAGGCTGAGAAGGGGAAAAGGAAAATATAAAGGTAAACTCCCTATTATATGTTTTGCATGTAATAAAGTTGGTCATATAGCTACTAGATGTCCTGAAAGGAATGATAAAGATGAAGAAGGAAAAAGAAAACACAAAGATAGAAGAGATGAAAGAAGCTACCGAAGGTACAAAGACTACAAAGGAAAAGCTAAGAAATCTTGTTACATTGCTAAAGAAGAAACTGATACTGATAGTGATGAGTTTGAAATTGAGGTAGTCTATGTTGCAATGAAAGATGAATCTGATGAGGATGAGAAAACTGCATTGATCTCCCATGTGAACAAGAAAGAAAAATGGATTATTGATAGTGGTTGTTCACATCACATGACTAGTGACAAGATTAAGTTTGAGACCTTACATTATTATAGAGGTAAAAGTGTAAAATTTGGTAATGATGCACCATGTCTTGTTAGAGGAAAAGGTTTGATTAAACTGACTGATAAGATCTTTTGTGAAAATGCATATTGGGTTGAAGGTCTAAATTATAATCTGCTAAGTGTTGCACAACTCAACAGCACTGGTTACTGATGAGGCATATTAATGTCTTAATTTTGATATAAGTTTTTATAATTTGGACACACTCTTTGTGCTTTGACAAAACATTCATGAACACTTGTTGTAAATATCTTGTGGACTTATGCCAGAGACAACTAGAACCTACTAAACCTATGGGTAGTGTGTATGACATATTTTGCTTAATATTATACATAAAATGCAGTATTTCATATAACTATTTTAAGCTATGTTCTAATATCTAAGTAAAAGTATGAATGTTATCTTCCATGTGTGTTCCAGATGTTGCTAACTTTTCAGGAGAATGAGGAGCGATGCAAAGAGTGGTGATTACTGCATTTAAGGAGGAAGATAATGAAGACCGGTCATGGCAAAGAAAGCACAGTTTAGTTCCATTGGATAAGTCACGCCTGCAAAGGAGTTCCAGAGAATATAGGGGATACAACTTGCTATATTTCTTGCAAGTTGTTATTTTGTTGCTTGGCAATAAATGTACTATGTCATGGTTGATCTTCCGCCTTCTTTTCTGGTGATGTTTGTTCAAGACTTTTTATGTATGTTTTTAATAAGCATCCAATCCTCTATATAATGGATTTGGATTGTCTTAGTAAGCTAATGAGAAAATAGATAATGCTGATTTAGATTCAGAAGTTACTCTTTCTGTTCTTCATGAATTATTCAGTTTCTATGTAATCAAAGAAGGATTTTAATGGAAGAAAGATTTTGAAGCACTTGTTGTGTTCATAGTTAATTGAAGCCAACCAAGGGGGCTCACTTGGAAGGTGGAATAGATTTAGGTAGAATAGATTCATTTCCTGCAGTTTCCTATTTTTAGATAGATTTACTGTATTAGTCCTGCAGCATTTTTACTTTGAAAGTTCCTGCAGCACTTGCAGAAAATGATCATAGTGGATGTTCTGAGTTGTTAATTAGTTTAGGCTCATTTTTTAAGCTTCTTGCAATTATCTGTTGTTAGCCAAGGTGTGTTTACTATTTTGTAGCAGCAGTATAGATTCTTCCAATGCATTTTACTTTCCTGCAGCATAGGTGTTATGACTCCTAAAGGAACTTAGTGCACAAACTGTGCTGGCCCATTTCAAGTCCTATGTCCCTGGGTTGACAATTTAAGTGTATTTCATGATGGAATAGGTAATCTTTAGAATAGACATACTATCTTTGAAGGAGAGACAATGGCGTGATTATCCTCATCTATTGTGGAACTATACAATTTTGGTGCCATTGTCGAGGATGGTGTTAAGCTAGGAACCTTCATGAGTCATTTATTTTCAGATTAGTTTGTTAGCTAGGAACTGCAAAGTTGTGAGCTTGATTAACAAGTCACCAATTTCTTGCATGCATCAAATAAGGAGAGATGTCCATGTTTGATTCCTTCCTAAGGAGCTTGTGAAACCAAAAGGAGAATTCGAAGAACCTGAACTACCATTTCTACACGCAAGCCTAGAGTTTACTGCATCATCATCTTCAGTAGAAGAAGACATCCAGAAAACATTTGACCTCCGTCCATTTGAGGAAATATTGGCTAGCTTCCATACTAACTCCACTTCAGGATTGCCTACTGTTCAGAATCCCCCAACAATTACCAATTTCTAGCCACAGTTTCAATATCCCATACCTCTAGCTATGACAGCTCCCACATTTCCATTTCCAATACCAAGTCTCATCAATAATCCCAATCTCAAAAATATACCTGCATCAACATTACCAAAGTTTTATGGTCTCATCACAGAGGATCCTGATACTTTCCTATTTGAATTTGATATCCTGTGTCAGATCTTTGACTATAATAATGACAGTCACAAGCTAAAATTATTCCTAGCCACACTAAAAGAGTCAGCTTTAAAATGGTTTATGTGCTTGGGGGAAAATGCAGTAGCAAATTGGGATGATATGAGATGCCTGTTTCTTAACATGTATAAGGAATATTGTAGGGGAAATGATTCAAAAGGTGATGACATTTTTAGAATGTCACAACAGGAAGATGAAACAATAGAAGATTATATATCTCACTTCCTGTTCAACTTACAAAAGAACCCACAACATACCCTGCAGGAGGAGTCCCAGAAGCTGATTTTTCTCAGAGGAGTAAATGAGAATTGCCTTGAAGCATTGGATTTGATGGCAAGAAGAGATATATCCCAATCTTCATGGGATGACCTTCAAAAGATTTTCCAGAACTACTCTAGGTCAGCAATAAAGAAAGGAAGGGGATTTCACTCAGCAATAGCCAAGGGAAGTGGCTCTGGTATTTCAAAGATGGAAATTTCAAATTTGTTGTCTGATTTCAAGCAAGACATCATCAATGATGTCACCACACATTTGGATACAATGGATGCTTAGAAGAAACATGCAGAAGCTGAGGATCAGTTAGCTGAGTATTGTCCACACTACCGAAAATAGAAGAAAGATTGTCATTGCAAATTGGTCACTAATGTGGAAAAATAACATCTTCCAACTGAGTACCTAAAGATAGAAGGAGAAGATGAGCAAGTATTCTTCATTTCTCAACGTCAGCCATGGGCCCCATGTCAAGGTATGCCTCAAGACCCTTTACAAAATTCAAATCCATATAGTAATCAATAGAAAAACTATAGTGTCCAAGGTCCTCCACAATATAATCAACCTAATTAGAACAATGCTTGGAAAAATAATCCACAAAGTCAATGGTATCCTCCACAACAGCTCCAATGGCCATAGTTCCCAAACCAATGGCAACCACCCCAAGGGAATTGGCAGTCTACAAACCAATGGAGAGGACCTCAGCAATGGTCTAACAATACCAGATATCCACCTTTACCACCTCCAGTGAATACACCTGTACTAATGCCACCACCTGCAATTTTTGGACCTCAAAAATAAATTCAATTTCCTGCACAACCCCAGCCAAATCTAAATAACCAGTAGCCACAACAACCAATGTACACTGCTGATGCTCAGCAGTATCCTGCTTATGCCCTAAATGTTGCAGATATACATTTGAGATCTAGTACAACCTTACCAACACCTGAACCACCTCTTATAACTGAAATACTAGATCCTCCTGGAGCATCATCACCAACAACTTCTTTACCGCAAGCGGTTGACCCAAACAATATAACTAATTTAGTTCAAACTCAAACTGTAGTTGAACCTCCTTTTCCACAAAAGCTTATACAAAGTAAACCTGCACAAACAGAGGAACAATCCTTTGACATCATTGACCAGCTGAAGAACATGCATGTCCAGATTCCTTTGTTCCAAGCTATTAAAGATGTTCCTATTTATGGCAAAGCTATCAGAGAAGCCTATCTTAAAAAGCCCGGAAGGAAGAAAAAGGACCCAACCACAGTCCATGTTATAGGACAATTGGCTAACATCATGTTAGGAAAATTGGTTATTCCTAAATATTCTGATCTAGGAAGTCCAGTTGTGAATGTGATTATAAATGGTCAATCAGTTAAAAATGCCCTAATTAATCTTGGTGCTACTATAAATGTAATGACCAAGGATACTATGAAAAAGCTGAACATAGAAGGATTACAGGCTATCTCAACAATTCTGCAACTTGTCAATAGTTCTACTGTCAGTCCTGATGGAATGATAGAGGACATAGTAGTAGCCCTAGATTCTCTAGAGTACCCTATAGATTTTATGATTCTATCTCCAAAAGTCAACTTAGCTAATTACCCCGTCATTTTAGGATGACCATGGTTAGCTACTGTATGGTGAAAATGTGACCACACTTCTATGAATTCTTACATGCAAGAAAACTCAACAATGAGCCCTCACAAATCGATCCATAGCTCTCTATGCATGGAGTTGCAAGATTTGTAAAATTGCTCTCAGCTAGAGCTATAAACTCATGACCTTGCTAGTCAACCACACAATGAGAGATTTCAAATCAAAGACAAGGGCAACAATGCCAACATCTCTAATGAAATCAATATGGATGCAATGCAAACTAATCTATGAGAATGAAAGATGCAAGCTATGCTATGAAAGGAAAATACAAGTGTTACAAATCCTCTTATTAAGCTATGTGAGATTAATCTATTGTATAAAAGAAATCTATACTAAAAATGTCATTATCATGCAACTATGATGTAAGAAAACAAGCTAAATAAAATGCAACAACAATGTCTTCAAAGCTTGAATGCAAGAATGTCTTCAAAGAGCTCCAAATGACCTAGAAAACCTCCAGCATAACATTAGCATAAAAACTTAAGATGAAAATGAGGAAGAGAGCTCTTCTTTTATAGAGAATGAGAATCAATGGATGATCGAGATTAAGAGGCAAAAGACTTAATCAACGATGGAGAAAAATAGAAGCTTGATCCTTGTGCACAAATATCCTCCAATAGGAAAATAGGAGTTGACTTTAGTGTCCATATGAGACAAAAAGTACTTTTTCTCATTTTATAAAATAAGAATAATGTTTTATTTGTGCAACATAGGATAACGGAAAAAGTGGAGATTTTTTATTTAAATAAAAGGGGAGGAAATTCCTTTTAATTAAATAAAGGCTTAGAATAAAGTGATTTTATTATTTAATTAAAAGAGATTTTTAATTAATTAAAAGGGAGCATGTTCTCTTAATTAAATAAGATTTTTATTTTTATTTCTTTTTTAAATTAAATAAGGCTCAAACCTTAATAAATATTGAATTGATTATGATTTGATCAAGGAAATTGATATAATTGATATTGTTGATATTTGAAAATATTGATTCAAGGATTTGATAAATTGCAGAAATGGGGCCCAAAGTCTAGGCGACCATTTTAGGGTGCATACATTTGCCCCTCTTTGACTAATGTGTGATCATTTCGAGATCACATGCAGTCAAAGAAGAATTGAAATGTGAGATCAATTTGGGATCACAAAACAACCCAGATGTATGTTCATTTTGGGAACACATCAGGACAAAAATAAGCAAAAGTTGAAAGACAAGACCAACATCGTCACTACTAGGTGCAAATCAAGCCTTAGACAAAACTATCGTCGTCGCTGCTAAGCAATAATCAAGTCTGAAAAATAGGAGATAAAAATCAAAAGAAAAAATCACCACCATTGCTGCTAGGTGATAATCAAGTCTAAAAATAAGAATCTCAAGCTGAGCTAAATGATAAAGCTGAATCAAAGATTAAAGCTAATAGGTATTGCCCCCTCAGAATCGAAATCAAAATCAGATAGAGGAGAACAACAAATTGATAAACCTGATCAAGTCACAATAAATCATAATCGAAGGATGGAGCATGATAGGATAACCATCAAACAATGAAGATATGCCCCAGGTTGATGAGGTTTGACTGAAAAAGATATAGGATAAAGATTAAGTCAAACTTCAGAGAGAGGAAGCGAAAGGGGTGAATGAAAGACTAGAAGTTTGGAAGACATGGAAAGGAAGAAATTCCATCAAAGATCAAAGATTATGCCTTAAAAAGTTAGTCAACTGCATAGAAAAATGAGAAAACTTGGAAACGTGACTCAGATGTTGATTTCAAGTCCGAAAATGGATAGAAAATGATGTGATATGAAAGACCAAAAATGAAAGATATGATCAAGAAGAATCAGAAAATGAGCATAGTTGACCAACTAGTCCGTAGATGATAAAAAAGAGAGCTCTCTCCATATGCAAGATGCAAAAACTAAACTATGATGAACCTAAGAATGCAAGCTACTATGAAAGTGGTTGACTTGCAAAGTCACAACGCTTATAGACATCTAATTATCATCATCAAACGTTATTGGTAGCATCGTAAGATCATACAATACACACTAGTATGACTACGTGAATCTGAATATGATCTATATCAGATAGAATGTGGAAATCTCACCTAGGCACCAAAGACATGTAGGTTAAGATGACTAGTGCAGTGAGATTACCTAAGTTTGATATGGCGAGATTATGCTTATATCAAGACACATGAAAGTCAGGATAACTAGAAGCATGCACTCGCAAAATAGTCAAGGATAATACCTTGTCAATCCATAGTGTCAAGTAAGACTAGCATAAATGCTCATGATAGTTAGGATCAACAAAATATACCCATAAGTAGATAAAGAAAGAAAACATATTCTCATACCCTCAGTCTTCTAGCTATGCATCATCAAAAACTTTTCAGGGAGAGACCACTCATCAAAGAAATTGTCATAGACATCACACAAAGAAAAATAAAGTCAACATATCTCAAGCGAGTTGATTGTTTAAGTGCATGTGTGTTGGTCATAGAGTCAAACTTTGAAGATAAAATTTGCTAATGAGCGATATTGCATCATACTTAGACTGGTGGGTAAGACATCTGATAAGTGTTGAGAAACACTCGACGCTAGGGTAGTGTTGAAAAATACAGTTTGGGGTGGTGTTGAAAAAACACCTGTTGTGAAATGCCCCAAGAGACAAACACACCCAAAGGACCTTTGCTAATAAGTATTCCCCCTAGACAAAAATAAAGACCAATTCCAGACCAAGTCAAATAAGGTCAAGGCATGATGGAGAAAGGCTGAGTGTCGAGGACGCATGCTAAGAAATAGGGGTGCAAAAGGCCTCAAGTAGCGCCTGTTTCCAGGTTTTCACCACTTGAATTTATTGCAAAAATTTTTTTTTCTTTTTTTGTATTTTTGCTACCAAGGCGCCTGTTTCTAGGTTTTCACCAAGACACTTTTTCTATTTTTTTTTAAATTTTTGATTTTTTAATATTTTTTCAGGACTGTATATGCTTTTTAGGATTTTTTCAGCATTATATATCAATTTTTTTGGTATTTTTTTATGATCAATAAATATGTACAAAAGATGCCCCCAGACAGAATGAGCATCAAACTTCCAAGCAAGATCACATCGTGTAGTCCCAATGTCTAGGAAGGTGGAGAACAAGAGGAATTAGCAAGCTGGTGAATGAGATGGAGGAAAGGAGAATGAAGGAGAGTGAAGGGAAGACATCCTCAAAGGCAAACTCCTCAAGAGTACCCCAGCTAGGGAAAAAAAATGTCATGTAAAGCACATTTGGACAAGCAATGAAAGACCAACATATGATAAGCTTCAAAAGTGTAATGCCAAAGAAGGAAAGGATGAAGTCCAAAGGAGTAGACATGTCAAGAGGCTTTATAGCATCGTGTTTTACTCTTTTTTTATTAGATCAAGACCAGAAGGGAAAAATGATAGCGAAAGGCTAGAATGAATGGAGAAAAATAAGTATGAAGACTAAACATGAAAGGAATGAAAACAAGATCATCATAAGATAGCTCACAAGATAGCCAAATATTCGTGTATAGCTCAACATTGTCAAGATCAAAGAGAGAAGACGAAACAGATGAAATATGTAGAGGAACTATGCATGATGCCTGATTGTTAGGTTTTCATCACGGTACTTATCCAAGGTGCCACAAGAGAGTGGTTTTCACCATAGGATGAATTTATTTCTCTTTACTTTTGCTAACAAGGTGCTTGTTTCCAGGTTTTCACCAAGGCACATTTTCAAAATTTTCATCATTTTTTTGTTTTCTTTTTGAATTTTTCTATTTTTTGAATTTTTTGAATTTTGAATTTTTGAATTTTATTTTTTTTTTGTCTTTTTTGGAAGAAGGCAAACTTTTCAGATAATGCTCCTTGAAAGGATAAACCCTAATATGCCAAGGATTCAAAATGATATGCTCAAAGATGCTGATAGGAAAAGGAAGATGAAAGAGAAAAATGGAGGATAAAGTTTTATGTAAAGCGAGTGAGGTTGGAAGATAGGAGGAATAGGTAAATGAGGAAAAATGATAGAAGGTAGAAGGATAATGAATTGAAGGATTGTGAAAGAGTAGATGAAAAGGAAGGCAAGATCAACATCAACACACACCTTGAAGGGTGGCGAGAGGGTGGAGGAAATGTGAATGAAGAAACATGTGAAGGAATATGATGAATATTTAGCAAAGGTTGCGGTTTAGGTGCATGGAATGGAAGAATGTTTTTGGAAGAAGATGAAGTGGAAGCCTTTGGAAGCTTGAATGTCAACTTCACTTTTTGTTCAACATTAGACTCTTTCAAGAGAGACTTTGAAATCCATATAGCCTTAGGCTTTTCATTTTTTTTTGATGATTTAGAGAGAATATTTTCAATGATGGATTTCAGAACCCATACTTGTCTTGTAGTTTTCTTTTTAGATATCTCTTTTGACTTTATATCTCCATGTCGATTAGAGGAGACATGATGATTTTCTTTTTTTGATGGATTCTTGTATTGCTTCTTTTTCTTGTATTGAACATTTAAGTTACTTCCAAAAGACTTGGAACTTGTAGAAGGAAAAGGAGGATATGACTGGTTTAGATGGGTAGGTGGATGAAAATGATTCAAGGGTATGCATCTATGTTGATCTTAAGAAAAGATAGGAGATGGAGGGACGTAAGGACCCAAGATGGATGAAGAATTAGGAGAGTTAGGAGGGGAAAGTGAAGGGACATAAGGGCCTAAGATGGAAGAAAGATGTGAAGCCCTTAGTAGTGGTGGAAGAGGTCCAAGGATGGAAGTGGAAGATGCAAAAGTATAATCAATAAGTTCATCAACATCTATATGATAACCAATGACATCAACATCTTTAGAGTGAGCATTAGAGTTTTCAACAGGATCATGCACATCTTGAATATGAGCACCTTCTTTGATAGGATCATTCAAAACTTGTGAAGTCTTAGGAAGAATAGAAAGTGGAAGTGAACATGGAGTGGTAGAACAAGAAGACGGAAGACTTTGATCTTGACAAGGATCATTGGGTAGCATAAGCATATCAACTTTCTTTTGATTTTCAATAGGCTTTACGTCAGAAGTAACAACACCATTTTCAATAACCTTAATGGAAGTCTCATCTTTGGAAATCACAAGTGGGGTAAGGTTATTTTGATTATCAATAAGCTCAACGGTGTGAGTAGTAGCTTGATCTTGCTTAGGAGAAGACCTAAGACATGGTGGAATAAATGAAGAAGGGCGTAAAGGATCGAAAGAACCATGAAATTAATGAGAGATATTATGAATAGGATTGGATGACATGGAGGGTTCTTGATCTTGATCTTTTTTTATGTTAATTTTTTTTTTATCATTTTTAGAGTCCTCTTGACATGGATCCACTTCTAAGGACAAGGAAGCAGGTTGGGATTGTATGAAAGACTTTGGAAGAGATGGTGAAGGACCAGCTGAAGTAGGCATTATAGTGTATAAAGGCTTAGGCTCTTTAGGTTTAGCATTATTGAAAGTATTTTCAGCCAAGTGAAGGTTAGCTTGAGTTTCTTTAAGAGGTAGCCCTCGAGAATAACTATAGGGAATTGCATGAAAAATATTAGGATCTTTGTTGGATGAAGGATTTATGAAAGATTTGGAAGTTTTAGGAAATGTATGAGCATTGGATGAAGTAGGGGATGGAAGGGAACCATCACAAGACAAAGGTTCAACATTAACATGATCTTGCTTGAGAGTGTCATCTTTATTTTCAGCATGAGAGTTGTTAGAGGAAGAATTCTTATAGTATTGACATTTCAAATTGTCACGGTGCATTCTATAGTCCTCAGTAGTAGTAGATGGATCACAATCAAGGTATTTTTCACAGAACTCATCAAAGTCTTTTTCAAAATCAGAATCATATAGATCACCATGACGATCTACCCAATAGGATGACCCTTTAGCAAGCATGAGCACACGATGAGGAGGACTCTTAGGAATAGAAGTTTCATAGGCATCACTACATTGTCCATCATCATAGTCATCATAGGTGGGTGTGTCACTCTTTGTAGAAGAGACATCACAAGGACTATCACATTGCTCTTTATGGTATGTCTTTTGAAGAGAAGGAAGATTTTTGGGAGAAGTAGAAGAAGAACGAGATTGTGAAGAAGGGGAAATTGAAGACTTAGTGGAAGAAGAAGACTTGGATAATGAAGAATGTGAATAATGTTTAGAAGAGTCATGGTAAGATTTGGAAGATGAAGAATGTGAATAGTGTTTAGAAGAATCATGATAAGATTTAGAAGATGAAGAATGTGAATAATGTTTAGAAGAATCATGATAAGATTTAGAATGTGAGGAATGATGAGAAGATTTAGAAGATGAAGAATATTTGGATGAGATCATGAGTATGATTCTAGCAAAGGCATCTGATTTAATCAATTTTTCTTTTATTTTTGTCATAAATTTGTCACTCATGAGAATTTTGGAGGAACAACACTTTTCGAATATGTCAATGAGCTCAAAATCATCTATTCTTAATAAAGGTTCCAAAATCAGATAGTCAAGATTCATGGTTATAGAAGAGGAGGAATCAAGTATGGAAGAAATGAATAGATGAATAGAAGAAGGTAGACTAGATAGTAAGACGAAAATAATCAAGAAGAAGAAGAAAAATTTCCCATGGGAATATAAGACTTTAGAAGAACATGGGAAATGGAGAAGAAAGAAGAAGACTAAGAGTCATCTTGTGTAGTTGATACCATAACATTCATTGAGATGTTGAGCAACATGACAGCACCTAGGATTTGAGATCTGGACTGACCAAGGAAGACCAAGCTTTTAAGGAGAACTCACTACAGCAGGACGAGACTCAGTTTCAGTATTCCAATTAGATCTTTCAAAAGATTTCGCAATGATGATCAAGCACATAGAACAATAACCAGGGTGTTCAAGCAAGAAATTGTCTTGAAGAAATGGGCAAGGGACAAAGCAACCTTGCACATGAACAGAGATAGTGACTTAGTATTCCTCTCCCTATGAACTCTACTTGTGTATGTTCTTGAAAATGTTTTAGCAGGCACATAAAACACAACAACACCTTAACAAGCTGTCTACAAAGATATACATGACTTTCTAAAAGGAGTCCTTGATATACGCAAGGTACGTGAGGCCCAAATCCATAGATGAGAAGAATCCAAAATCACACAACTGGGGGGAGACGGTAACCCAAATCTCCTCCTTCACTTCTCAAAGGTATAAAGTTCTTTGAGGCTTAGCCAAGAGTGATATCAAACTCAATTCCCAAGAGAGGTGTCTTTCAAATCACCACCCACTATTTATACTCTATCGGAACATGGGAGTTAAGGTCGTCCCTTGAGGTGGTGTGTCCCCAAGTAGGCCTTTAAAAAATAAAATTAAGTAATTCACTATCAAAAGTATTTAAAGCACTAAAGGTGGAACACTTAACTCTTCAAGTAAATGTGAAGTGAGTCCAAAAGTGAAACATTTAACTCTTCAAGTGAATGTGAAGTGAGTCCAAAAGTGGAACATTTAACTCTTCAAATGAATGTGAAGTGAGTCTACAAGGTGGAACATTTAACTCTTCACACAAACTCAAAGTGAGTCCAAAAGTGGAACATTTAACTCTTCATACAAACTCAAAGTGAGTCTAAAAGTGGAATATTTAACTCCTCACACAAACTCAAAGTGAGTCCAAAAGTGGAACATTAACTCCTCACTCAAATGTAAAGTGAGTCCACACCTTAAAAAACTAATGAGATCAAGAAAGTATAAAAAGGGGGAAACTTTGTGGAACATTTAACGCTCTTTTCAAGTAGACCCCTCCCCCATATATGAATACTAACCTTGCACCCAAAGGGAAAATAATGAGGGGCGATTAGAAATAAGTGAGTCCAACACCCAATTTAGCTAACAAGCTCAATCAAAAGTAATCTAAAGTTGCTTATCAATACTACTCACAAATAAAAAGGTGTTGAACAATGAAATATTTAACTTTCCAAGTAAATATAGAGTGAGTCCACAAAGTGGTGCATTTAACTCCCTATGTAAACAAGGAATGAATCCATGCCCTCAATCACTCAATGAGATATTTGATATTGGAACCAAGAATTACTGAAGGTTAAACACAAGCATTCACTTACACAAACTTGTATGAAAACAAATCTATGTTCATTCATTTCCCATTAAGAGCATCAATTGAAATGTGTTCTATGAAAGCATGTAAACATTCAAGCCAAACACATGAGAGGTTCAATTTTAATTATAAAATCCAAATGTTGTAAAAATAGAACAAAGTACTTCAAGTCCAACGCTTTGCTTTAAGCATTTTCCATGAAAGCAAGAGCACTTTCAAATGAACAAGACAAGAAAACAAGCAAACAAGATATGCAATGTATATCTAACTTATGCAAACCCTAGAGTTAGATCTAAAAATCAATTTTTAGGAGCAATAATAGCCAGAAAATAATCCAAATGACAACTCACATCATGCATTGAACCATGTGAAAAATAAGTGTATGCTAATCATCAAATACCTTTTTTTTAATTTTGATTTTTGACCTTGTCAACAAGATTGGACTTATACCACATGAATTCGGACCCTAAACTAAAAATGTAGAAAAAAGACCTCTATCAAAAAATAGAGAAATTTCCAAAAATGTCAAAATTTTAGCAAGATCTTTTCATTTGTGCCCTAAAGAGCTATTTTTCCAAAATAGACTAGTTTTTATAAATTGACCAAATGAGCTATGATATGACATCTAAATTAAAAACACAATGAATGGATCCCCTGTAGAATTTCAAGACCTTTCCAGAAATGTAAAGATTTCTGAAAAATATGCTAATTTGTGTCAAAAATTGATTTTTTATGAAAAATAAAGAAAAAATCATAAAAAATAGATATTGCCTCCAAAAATTTTGAATTTTTTTTTGGAGCTTCTCTGATATGTCGCTAACCTGCAAAATAATTTTCAAACTAAAACACCAAGCCATTTGAGAGATATGATCAAATCTTTCAAATCTAGAGTTTTTCATCTCCAAACAAATCTGCACAAGGGTTAGTTCCAAAAATAATCAAAACCAGCATGCAAGAGGTGGGTTACCCCACAGTGGACACCAAAAATGTATGGTGAAAATGTGACCACACTTTTATGAATCCTTACATGCAAGAAAACTCAACAATGAGCCCTCACAAATCGATCCATAGCTCTCTATGCATGGGGTTGCAAGATTTGTAAAATTGCTCTCAGCTAGAGCTATAAACTCATGACCTTGCTAGTCAACCACACAATGAGAGATTCCAAATCAAAGACAAGGGCAACAATGCCAATATCTCTAATGAAATCAATATGGATGCAATACAATGCAAACTAATCTATGAGAATGAAAGATGCAAGCTATGTTATGAAAGGAAATACAAGTGTTACAAATCCTCTTATTAAGCTATGTGAGATTAATCTATTGCATAAAGGAAATCTATACTAAAAATGTTATTATCATGCAACTATGATGTAAGAAAACAAGCTAAATAAAATGCAACAACAATGTCTTCAAAGAGCTCCAAATGACCTAGAAAACCTCCAGCATAACATTAGCATAAAAACCTAAGATGAAAATGAGGAAGAAAACTCTTCTTTTATAGAGAATGAGAATCAATGGAGGATCGAGATTAAGAGGCAAAAGACTTAATCAACGATGAAGAAAAATAGAAGCTTGATCCTTGTGCACAAATATCCTCCAATAGAAAAATAAGAGTTGACTTTAGTGTCCATATGAGACAAAAAGTACTTTTTCTCTTTTTATAAAATAAGAATAATGTTTTATTTGTGCAACATAGGATAAGGGGAAAAGTGGGGATTTTTTATTTAAATAAAAATGGAGGAAATTCCTTTTAATTAAATAAAGGCTTAGGATAAAGTGATTTTATTATTTAATTAAAAGAGATTTTTAATTAATTAAAAAAGAGCATGTTCTCTTAATTAAATAAAATTTTTATTTTTATTTCTTTTTAAAATTAAATAAGGCTCAAACCTTAGGAAATATTGAATTGATTATGATTTGATCAAGGAAATTGATATAATTGATATTGTTGATATTTGAAAATATTGATTCAAGGATTTGATAAATTGCAGAAATGGGGCCCAAAGTCTAGGCGACCATTTTAGGGTGCATACAACTACAACTAATGCAAATACAAGTTGTAGGTCAAGAAACATGACCATATTGGATGGACAGGCAATAAAATTTTTTGTCTTGTATCCTCCAACACAACCCCAACTAGATTTAAGCACAACTGTATGGCCAGATTTAGGGGATGGAGAGGAAGAGTTAAACTCTGTAGTATAGCTTATGATTTTACATAGACAGTCTTTTCTAAAGCTGCAAGAGGAGGATTCAGTAATTCAAAGTATTCTTAATAATACTTGTGTGATAGAAATGGATGTATCTGACAGCTCTATGTTGAAACTAACTACATATGAGGAATATACTGAGAATTGTTTTCTGCCTAAGGAGCCAGACATTATCCATCAACTTTTACCATGTGAACTAGATACAAGTCCCATCTTTGAAGCTGCTATGGTTAATCTGACAACTACTGTTGAGTTGTCAAAAGGTCATAATCTCCATATCAATAACAAATTGCCTCCCAAATAGCTAAAACACTTAACAAAGCTTTTCCAAAAATATGAAAAAGCTTTTGCATGAGACTATGGAGATATGAAAGGGTTAAGCCCCACATTATGCACTCATAGAATATATATCAATGAAGGGTGCTTGCCACTCCGTCAACCCTAGAGGCAGATTAATCCAACACTCAGGGAAATAGTTAAAACTGAACTACAAAAATTGCTTGGTGCTGGTTTCATATACCCTATATCTGATAGTTGATGGGTCTCACCTCTGGTTATAGTACCTAAAAAGGGGGGGAAATGACAAATTTATGTAGATTACAGAGAATTGAATAAGACAACGAAGAAGGATAATTTTCCTTTACCATTATTGATCAAGTTCTGGATACTCTGGCTGGTAAAAAATATTTTTCTTTTCTTGATGGATAGAGTGGTTATAATCAGATAAGTATAGATCCAAAGGATCAGGATAAGATTACATTTACATGCCCATGGGGTACTTTTGCATACTCTGTATTGCCATTTGGCCTGTGTAATGCTCCAACAACATTTCAAAGAGTTGTAATTAGTATTTTTGCTGACATATCACATGACTGTATGGAAATATATATGGATGATTTTACAGCATTTGGAGTAACCTTTGAGGAGGCTTTGAAGAATCTTGAAAAGGTTCTTGTCCGATGCAAAGAACATAATCTATTACTTAATAGTGAGAAATGTTTCATGCTTATGCAGGGAGGGGTAGTGCTTGGTCATTTTATATCAGTCGCAGGGATACAAGTGGACCCAGCAAAGATAGAGGTAATCCTAACAATGCCCATACCTACTAAACCAAAGGATGTAAGATCTTTTTTAGGTTATGCTGGCTATTATAGGCATTTCATTCAAAATTTTAGTCAAATAGCTAGTCCTTTGTATACATTGCTGACTAAAGAAGCTGAATTCATTTGGACACCAACATGTAATGAATCCTTCCTGCAGCTTAAGAAACTCCTCAACACAACACCTGTTCTTAAAGGACCAAATTGGTCTATTCCATTCCATATCCATACTGATGCATTAGACTATGCTGTAGGTGTTGTATTAGGACAAAAGCCTACTAACCTTGAAAATGCAATCTATTATATTAGTAAAAGTCTCCATGGCCCTAAACTAAACTACACAGTAACTGAGAAGGAACTTTTAGCTATAGTTTATGCATTGAACAAATTCAGACACTATGTAACTGGCTATCTTATTTTTGTTCATACTGACCACTTAGCCATAAAGTACTTGATGAACAAACCTACTGTAACTAGCTAATTGGCAAGATGGCTCTTGCTGTTGCAGGAGTTTGATATTACCATTGTTGATAAGCCAAGAAAGGCCAATGTAGTTGCTGACTATTTGTCTAGACTTCAACTTGCTAATGAAGATCCAACTCCAATTGAAGATACATTTCCATATGAGCATTTGTTCCATATAGCAACCCATACACCATGGTATGCAGATATAGCAAACTATCTTGTTGCAAATAAAATGCCACCGCACTTCTCCCAAAAAGACAAGAAGAAGCTTACAGAGAAAAGTTTTCATTATTCATGGATAGATAACAATCTCTTCTATACTGGACTAGATCAAATCATGAGATGTGTCAGGGAAGATGAAATATATGACATACTACATGCTTGCCATGATGAACCATGTGGAGGCCATTTTGCAGGAAAAATAACAGCATTAAAGATACTTACAACTGGATATTACTGGCCAACATTACACAAGGATGCAGCAACTTATACCACCAAGTGTGACAAATGCCAGAGAATGGGCCGACCAACAAGATCATATGAGATGCCACTCAATCCAGAGATTGTTGTAACACCCTTTGACAAGTGGGGTATGGACTTCATAGGGCCAATTGACCCACCATCAAATGGAAAATCCTACATCTTAGTATGTATGGATTATTTAACAAAATGGGTGGAAGTCAGGGTGATGAAAAATGCAAGAGGTGAGAAAGTAGCTAAATTCTTATATGAAGAAATATTCACATGCTATGGAGTTCCCAGAGAACTTGTAATAGATCAAGGAGCCCAATTCACATCAAATTTGATCACTGAACTTATGAAAGAATACAACATAAGACACCGGAAATCCAACCCTTATCACCCTCAGGCAAATGGGCAAGCAGAAGTCACCAATAGAGAAATTGAGGCCATTCTGACCAAGATAGTGCAAATACATAGGAGGGATTGGAGCAGCAGATTAACTAAAGCCGTTTGGGCTTACCGAACCACATGGAAGATGACAACTAGATTCACCCCATTTGAACTTGTGTATGGAAAAGTAGCAATGTTGCCCATTGAATTTGAACATAAAACATTATGCACTGCTCTGGAATTGAACATCAGTCTTCTTGTATCACAAGAAGAGAGACTTCTCCACTTGAACTCACTGGATGAAATGAGAAAGACAGCTTTGGAAAGAATAAAGATCATTCAGAAACAATGGAAGAAATGGCATGATGCACATATCAGGAATAAACACTTCCAAGTGGGAGATTGGGGTCTTTTATATGATTCTCAATTCAAGGAGATACTAGGAAAATTGCAGACTCGATGGCTAGGGCCTTACGAAATTTAGTATGTATTTGACAATGGAGCAATCCAGCTGACAACCATTGATCCAATCCAGTTCAAACTGCTTGTAAATGGCCACCAATTGTGCCTCTATCATAAACCACAAACCAAGGATGAGTTCCTGCAGCAGGTCCAACCAAGAAATTTACCAACTCGTACGGACATAGTTCCTACAGCGGAGGGTGCAAGCCTTCTTCCTGTAGCCATACCATAACAAGCCTTCAATGACCAACACATAATAAAACCTCATTCCATATGAGGTCTGTTCTTTCATTCACTTTTCATTTTCTTCTTATCAACTCATCTCATTTCTTTGTCTACCGTCCACTAACCCTCCACGTCACCCACAAATTTTGCTTTTACTGCTTTCAATAAAACAAGTCGTCAACACCTTTTTTGTGATCACCCGACTTCTCCAACTCATCAACTTGCATACGAATGCGCGATCTAAAACTTTCAGGTACACATTTTTACTTTCTCCTCATTTTTAGCGCATAGGTTTCAATAATTATATATAATACTGCATTAAATGTATTGTATAAGCCTAAAGCTAGTTTTCCAAATCCTGTACGAAATTTTTTAAGTGTGGACTGTTGCCCAAAATTTCCCTGTCATTCATTTTTGGCCACGGTTCCTGTTTTCCAAAAGAAATGCTCAAAGTGTCGAAAGTCCAGTGTGTTTTTTGCCTTTTGGCCCGAAAACACAGTGTGTTTTCAACCTTATCTCTGAAGGTTCCAGATGTTTTCAACTTTCGGTACAAAAAATTCTTTGTGTTTTCGACCTCGGTCCGAAAACCCAGTGTGTTTTCGACCGCTTCTGCACTTTACCCTTCTCTAGCGTCTGCATTTTTTCCATCCGCACATTTTGGACCAGGTGGGTCCCTTTGATGTTTTCAACAATCTGCTACAGCTTGTCGCATGATCTCATAGCCCTTTTTTAGGCTATGCAAACATGTGACTAGCAGTTAAGTGCGCAACCCCGAGGTACTAGCCAGGTCCAGTTCGCGGTCTTCAAGCCTTCAAACCGCCAGCAGTCAGCATGCAATAGTTTTATGTTGGTCGCATGATCACATGGGCTCTTTTGAGCCCATGCGACCATGTGACTAACCGTCAGTGGTTTTGGTGGTGGTGGTTCACGGTTTGACAGTTAATGTCTAGTGGTTGGTCGCATGATCGCATGCAGTCTCGTGACTGCAGGAGATCATGCGACAAACCATCAACTACGACAGGCAGTTAGTGGGGCCCGAGGTTTCTACATTGGCACAAGTGCGAGGAGATCCGATGGTGGTCATATGATCTCATGGGATCTTCCGATCCCATGCGATCATGTGACAACTGTTAGATGGGAATCTAGCGATTGCGGTGGGTCCTATGCCAGTGGTGCCAAGGTGTTTGCTGTGGGTCCGTGCCGGGGTGCTGAGGTGTTTGCTAAGGTAGTGGCCGAGATGAGTAAGGGATTGACACATGGTGGTACCAGGCTCCGTGTTTGGTAAGCTTTGCACTGTTGCGCAGTTGGAGGTGGGCCTGGTTCTATGTGCGGTTGGTGGGGGTTCTTGCAGGCCTGGTAACATGGGCTCCGTAGATTCAAAATCTACGATGGTCACATGTTCGCATGGGATCTTCCGATTCCATGTGATCACGCGACCACCGTCGGATTCTCTACAATTTTTTGATGGGGTTTTCATGGGTCCAGTCGAGGTGTTCAGCTCCAGTTGGGCCATGTGGCAGGTTTGCAGTGCATCTTGGGCCTGAACTTTTCAAAGCAGTGGCAAGGTGGACCCAGTTTTGTGGATTTCTCGTAGTCGCCAAATAGACCGGGGGTTAAGGAAAAGATCAAGCGTTTTAGCGACTAAGGGAGGTGAACTCAAGGTAAACCAGGGTCAGGTTTGTTGTGATGTTTTGCGGGTCCTAAGCATCCACGTGGCAACAAAGGTAGAATTTTAAAAGGTTGTCACATGATCGCATGAAGCCTTTTTAGCACATGCGATCATGCGACCGTTGATTTTTTTGTGGGGATGCCTGGTGGCTTTCCTTGCGGGTCCAGGTGTCTTGCATGACATTTGTGGCTGCGACTTGGTGATTTAGCGAGGCTTGTCGCATGATCACATGAGGCTTTTTTAGCTCATGCGATCATGTGACCAGTGACTTTTTCAAGTGATGCAGCCATTTTTACGGGGTTTCTTCCAAAGTGAACATTTGCAAGTGCGAGTAGATGAAGAAATTGATGATTTTTGGAGGTGGTTGCAGCTAAGAATTTGCAGAGATCTTTTAGGCAGATGTTTCTCAATCTTTTCCAGTATCTGATCGGATTTGAGCATTCATGGCAGTGTGGGTTTGCAGAGAAGTAGATGGATTGAGGTCTTTTGTCGACAGGCATGATCATCTTTAGGGATGGGCACACAAAAAAGTATATCTGATCTGTCAAGATATTTGCAAGGTTCGTTTATGATCAGACACGACTGCTAGGGTTGATTATTTCATGCATATTTCTGTAACCGTGGTTAACTTTTGACTCCTGCCTATGTGCAGTGAGTGGTGTATATATTGTTTTTTGGAGCCTGTAGTGCTCAGAATTCACATTTTTGTAAAAAGAAAGTCATTTTTCTCAGAGAACTATCTGTAGCATTTTTGCTCTCTGGTTTCCCACATCTTGTAAGTTTTCATTGATGAATTCAAATATTGCAAAGCATTCTGTGGCATTCTTGTTGTCCTCATGCCTTCTTGTCTGAGTTTGTCTCTTATTGGATCAAAGTGTATGCATGACTTTAATGATATCTTAGTTTCCCTGATTCCTTTTACTTTTTGTAGCTGTGTGTGTTATTGTGTTTGATCTGATTTAGATGTTTTGTGGGTATATTTCAGCCCCTAACAGTCTTGTCTCAATCCTGCACCGAGCTATAGGAGTGAATGTTTGTTTGTAGGTCATAAGTTGAGTCCCCTGTTCAGACCCTCCTATGAAATACTTATGCAAGCCTATTCAGTAAGTTGTAATCTCTTGGACTTGATTCCTTCATTGGTTTCATCCCTCTGTACTAAGATCCAAACCCAAGTTCGGTGCATCACCTAGTAGGTAGATTTGCTTTCTGTTATTTTGCTTTCCATGCACTCCTTCTATCCCTTTCCCTCAAAAGTTTACATTTCCTGTCTAAGAACAAATCAGGGTGATTATCCAAGAGGAACCAGCCTAGAATCTGGAGGTCTCATCTCAGTTAGCAAAAGGTCCCACAACCTTGAGATGATTCCCTTGTTATACTGGATTATCAAGACTATGAGAGCTTGAGATCAGAGGTGCAAATTTAGTGTATAACATGGACACTTGTAAAAATTTTGTGGGGGGCAGGGAAAGTGTATTTATTTCCAAGTGTCATCTCCATGTCACCCTAGTCATGTCCACGTTATATGTTGTACTTTGGCTATGGTCTATTTTTAATTTTAAAATCTTTATTGTATTTGTCGTACCTTTTCATTCTGATTTTGGGAAAGATTTCCTGAGTTTGACATGACTTAAAAGGACTATCATTTATACAAGAACACTCCTAGTTAAAACCTTGATGTCCTTCATAATTAATAGCATCATTATTTTACATGCCAAACATAATGGGGCTATGTTAAGAGAATGTGGTATTGACATTTCTCAGAAAGATCAATTTGAATTCTGAGAAGAAGGTATTTGCAAAGTGTTAAGGGGGTAAAAATTATCAAGCTGGTGAGAATAGAGAGATTTAAAACTAGGCATTTTGAAGATGGGAGGTCAATTGCAGAGACATGAGCCAATTGTCCATGGTATTCTATTAGTGGATGTGGAAGCAGTCCGTACTTTCAACGCTTGTGGATGGCTTGGCTACTTCCTGTAGTTAACAGAGTTCAATGAAGAAGTAGTAATGGAGTTTATGAGGACATTTGATGGAGAATCCATAGTATGGGGATTGAAAGTGGTTGCTACTGAGGAGCGGATAGCAGAAGTCATAGGACTACTAGTTAATGGAGAGCATTACCCAAATGAACATGATGCCAGGTTGTCATGGGCACAATTTTCTCGACTGGGTGACCCTCCATTGGAAATCTCAAAGCAAGGGTGTAAGAGACTCTCTCTCCTAGCGCCGTATCCAGAATTAGCAAACCATATCATCAGGTATTTGACCTGCGAAGGCAGATTTTCAAACTTACATGCTCATCATTTTAAGCTACTCAGTTGTGTAAGGCATAACATTCAGGTTAATGTCCCCAATTTACTTTACAATATGTTGTGTATTAGTGCCGAGAAAACTCAAAAAGGAAATGAAAATTCTATTTCTCATCATGCCCTAGTTAAAATTTTAGTTGAAAGGTCTCTTAGGGATTCCTCCCCTGTATCATGGGTAGAATTTGTTGAATTTAAAACCTTGCAGCCTCAAGCCAACCTTGTTCAGTAAAATTTAGGGAATGAGAAAGAGATTGCGGGGCCTACTCAGGATCCAGCTGAAATAGAGAAAGAACCAGCATTACCCCCTACTGATAAAATTGTTGAGCCTATTTTAGAGGGTGATATACCTAGATCTTCCATAGACAAAGGAAAACATAAGGTTGATGAAGAGAGCCCTAGTTTTAAAAGGGAGGCCCAAAACCCTACTGTTAAAGTGACAAAGACAAAGAGGTCTACTCCTGTTGCAACTAATCCTGCAACGTCTACCCCAACACCATCTAAACCAAAATGGACTGCAAGGCAATAGAGGTTAAAGAGGTTTCTGTACGATGAAGCCCTCACATGCGAGGTGAAGTATCAAAACGTCATGCAGAATTGCAGGTCGAGAATAATCCAGATGACTCTCTTGTACAGTTGGAACCCCAAAATGTGGAAACATGTGAAAATAAGCCTGACAGTGAATGCCATAGGGTGATCAAGAAATGTGTGAGTCAAATCCTACTGTAGTCATAGAAAATACCCTTGAAAGTGTTCAACCTACTTTTCCACCAATCCCTATATACTCTAATGTTTCTTTCATACCTTATAGATCCTCTTGGTACACCCATTATTTCTAGCAAGTTGCTAAGGAATGAAAGAAGAAAGCTATGACCCAAGAATTTCCTTCGTCTACAATTCAATTTATATTGTTTGGTCTGTACAATCACTTCATTTTTCAAAAGACCTTGTGGAAACAAGAAAGAGACCAAATGCAAAAAATAATATTTGATAAAGATGAGGAAATTGAATCCCTCAAGGAGCAGCTTGAGAAACAGAAACAATAGATGAATAAGGATTTAGAAATAGCTAGCCAAGTCATGGCCTGTAGACCATCACCAAGGGTGTATTCTGTTTGTCTGAAGGAATAGTTTCTATTATTTCAATTAATGATGAAAATAAGGAATGTTGATTGTGAATTTAAAACTGCTCAAGAGTTTTACAACGTGTATCGGACTCTGCCCTCATGGCAGAAGAATTTGTTGTGTGAACTTTATTTGCATAATTTCATAATTCCACATGAAACAAAGTGGAATCCTTTTCTTTACATAGGAGATGTTCACCTTAGGGCTTTAATGTCTTGGATGCACAATGAGACAAACTATGACCAGCAGTTAAATGCCTATAGAGATCTTGAAAAATCTGAACCTTTGCCACTACAGACTAAATCACATAAGCCTGATGATCTTCTAAGAGATTGGTTCAGATTAACTTATGGGAAACCAAAACCAAAGGTTAGAGCTAAAGTGTTTGTAGAAAGAGAAAAGGTTTACAGAGATTACTAGACACTCCCAAACTTTACACAACAAAGAGATTTTTCAGGGATTAGGAATAGGTGGAACCGACTGCCAGATGCCTTCAAAAAGGTAGAACCACATAGCCCTATCAATTATGAGGCAGTTGTTCATAGGGTGACCAAATACATACAATTGGGATGATAGATTAGAAAGGAACTATGGATGCCCTTATCCTTTCAGCCTCCTATGCTTCTTTGGCCTCTTTATGATAATAATGCTACTGAACTAGACCTACTGGTTAAGGAGCACAGAGGTGATCACTGGGAGCATAGAAGAGGATTCTTATACACCTTTAGAAGTGGGAAAAAGGGGAGAACCATAGTCAGTGACTTCAGAGCTATGGCAAAGAAGTATAATGCTTGAGGACAAGCATTTGAATAGTGGGGGGCAGATGATGAGGCATATTAATGTCTTAATTTTGATATAAGTTTTTATAATTTGGACACACTCTTTGTGCTTTGACAAAACATTCCTGAACACTTGTTGTAAATATCTTGTGAACTTATGCCAGAGATAGCTAGAACCTACTAAACCTATGGGTAGTGTGTATGACATATTTTGCTTAATATTATACATAGAATGTAGTATTTCATATAACTATTTTAAGCTATGTTCTAATATATGAGTAAAAGTAGGAATGTTATCTTGCATGTGTGTTCCAGATGTTGCTAACTTTTTAGGAGAATGAGGAGCGACACAAAGAGTGGTGATTACTACACTACATTTAAGGAGGAAGATAATGAAGACCGGTCATGGCAATTAAAGCACAGTTTAGTTCCATTGGATAAGTCATGCCTGCAAAGGAGTTCCAAAGAATATAGGGGATACAAATTGCTATATTTCTTGCAAGTTGTTATTGTGTTGCTTGGCAATAAATGTACTATGTCATGGTTGATCTTCCACCTTCTTTTCTGGCGATGTTTGTTCAAGACTTTTTATGTATGTTTTTAATAAGCATCCAATCCTCTATATAATGGATTTGGATTGTCTTAGTAAGCTAATGCTGATTTAGATTCAGAAGTTACTCTTTCTATTCTTCATGAATTATTCAGTTTCTATGTAATCAAAGAAGGATTTTAATGGAAGAAAGATTTTGAAGCACTTGTTGTGTTCATAGTTAATTGAAGCCAACCAAGGGGGCCCACTTGGAAGGTGGAATAAATTTAGGTAGAATAGATTCATTTCCTATAGTTTCCTATTTTCATATAGATTTACTGTATTAGTCCTGCAACATTATTACTGTGAAAGTTCCTGCAGCACTTGCAGAAAATGATCATAGTGGATGTTCTGAGTTGTTAATTAGTTTAGGTTCATTTTTTAAGCTTCCTGCAATTATCTATTGTTAGCCAAGGTGTGTTTACTATTTTGTAGCAGTAGTATAGATTCTTCCAATGCATTTTACTTTCCTGCAGCATAGGTGTTATGACTCCTAAAGGAACTTAGTGCACAAACTGTGCTGGCCCATTTCAAGTCCTACGTCCCTGGGTTAACAATTTAAGTGTATTTCATGATGGAATAGGTAATCTGTAGAATAGACATACTATCTTTGAAGGAGAGACAATGGCGTGATTATCCTCATCTATTATGGAACTGTATAGTTACTGAGTGGAATTTCATTACAAGAAAGCTAAAATATTTGATGCTACTGGTGAACTAATCGGAAGTGGAGAATAGACTAGAGGTAATTTGTTCTATCTTGACCTATCTGAAGAAGCATGTATGGTTGCACAACTTGATGAAATTTGGTTATGGCATAAGAGGCTATGTCATGTTAACTTTGATAATTTGGTAGAAATAAGTAAGAAGAAGAAAGTAAGAGGTCTACCTAGATTGAAGAAACCTGAGAATGTGATGTGCAAGGAATGCCAGTTAGGAAAAATGACAAAGTCAAGTTTTAAGAGAAAATCCTTTACTTCTGATAACATTTTAGATTTGGTTCATATTGACCTTTGTGGACCTATGGGTGTACAAAGTTGCTGTGGTGCTAGATATTTTATCTTGTTTGTTGATGATCATACCAGGATGATGCATGTAATGTTTCTAAAAGAAAAATATGATGCTTTTCAATTATTTAAGTGGTATTTGGCTAAGGTTGAGAAGGAGACAAGTAGGAACCTGAAATGTCTTAGATCTGACCGAGGTGGAGAATTTACATCAAATGAATTCAATCTATTTTTCAATGAAAGAGGAATCAAAAGATAGATGTTTGCACCTAGAACACCTCCACATAATGGTATAATAGAGAGAAGAAATAGATCTATCTTGGATTGTGCAAGGACATTGTTAATTTAAAAGAATGTGACACAAAAATACTGGAAAGAAGCTATAAGTATAGCTGTCTACACTCTTAACTGGGTACAAATCAAGAAAGGTACAAATCTAACACCTTATGAATTATGGTATGGGCATGCACCGAGTGTTAAATACTTTAGAATCTTTGGAAGCAAGTGCTAAATATTAAAAGACAATAGGAATGGAAAGTTTGATGCTAAAAGTGATGAACGCATATTCCTAGGGTATTCCACAAAAAGTAAAGCTTATAAGTGTTTGAACTCTAACACTAACAAAATTGTGGAAAGTGTGAATGTCAAAGTTGATGAGTATGCTGAAAGAAATGAAGTTGACAAAAAAAGAGAACTAGAAGATTATAGATCTTTTGTGTATATTGAAGAAGAAGAAGAGGCAAGTAATAACTTGCACTTGATGTCGAGTCTCGGGTAAGCAATGCCGAGTGACAGGAAGATGCTGCCGAGCATCAGGAAAATAGTGTCAAAAGAGAAAAAGAACATGCTGAGTGACAAGATAATGCTACCGAGTATCAAGAAGAGGTTGCCGAGCATTCAGAAGATGAATCTTAAAATCTTGTTGAGGAACCTGATGAAATAGAGGAGAGAAGAGCTGAACCTATTTTGGCAAAATATGTAAGAAGACATCACAAACCTGAACAGATAATTGGAGACAAACATACTAGAATTCTTACTAGAAGTAAGACAAAGGATCCAACATGTTTACTGTGTGAATTTGAAACTAAGTCAACTAGAGAGGCATTAGAAAATGAAGACTAGATACAAGTAATGAATGAAGAAATAGACCAAATAGAGAAGAATGAAACTTGGACTTTGGTGCCGAGACCTGAAAAAAAAATGTTATAGGAACAAAGTGGGTGTTTCAGAATAAGTTGAATGAAAAAGGTGAAATAACTAGGAACAAAGATAGGCTGGTATGCAAAGGCTATGCACAAGAAGAAGGAATAGATTATGGGGAGACATTTACCCCTGTAGCTAGATTGGAAGGAGTAAGAACTCTACTTGCATATGCTACTTATAAAGATTTCAAGGTTTATCAAATGGATGTCAAGTCTGCATTCTTAAATGGTATAATAGAAGAAGTTTACATAGAATAGCCAGAAGGTTTTATTGATCCAAACAGAAGACACATGGTATGCAAACTAAACAAAGCACTATATGGATTAAAACAAGCTCCTAGAGCATGGTACGAGAGGTTGCATAACTACTTGATACAGTTTGGATTTTCAAGAACAAATGACACAAGCAATCTGTATATGGAAGATGAAGAAGGTAAAGGTATCCTGTTGGCAAAAGTTTTTGTGGATGATATTATTTTTGGTGGACAAGATGCTTTGTGTAAAAGATTTTCAAATGAAATGCAAACTGAATTTGAAATGAGCATGTTTGGTGAGATCAAATTCTTTGTTGGTTTACAAGTATATCAGATGAAGAAAGGAATTTTCATTACACAGTCTAAGTATGTTAATGAAATACTGAAAACTTTTGGGATGGAAGATTCTAGACCAGTGAGTACTCCTATGGCTACTGGACAAAAGTTATCTAAGAATGATGATGCTACAGAAGTGAACCAGACTTTGTACATATCCATGATTAGAAAATTGTAGTATGCTATACATAGTAGACCAGATATTGCACTAGCTGTTGGGATTGTGGCAAGATTCTCTGCCAATCCTAAGGAAACACACATGATGGTTGTGAAAAGAATTATGAGATACTTGAAAGGGACTGCTGACTATGGGCTATATTACAAGAATGATGAAATATTTGAACTAAGAGTATATATAGATGCTGATTGGGCAAGAAATGTAGATGACAAAAAGAGTACTAGTGGTGGAGCTTTCTTTCTTGGATAGAGATTACTCTCTTGGATGAGCAAGAAACAAAATTGCATTTCCCAATCTACTACTGAAGCTGAGTATGTTGTTGCTGCAGTAAACTGTTGAAATTTGGTATGGATAAAACAATTTTTGGTAAGCATGAAAGAAGAAATCAATGAACCTGTTGTTATTTTTTGTGACAACACAAGTGCTCTCAACATTTCTAAGAATCTAGTGATGCATACTAAGACCAAACACATAGCAATCAAGTATCACTACTTGAGAGAATTGGTACAAGATAAAGAAGTCTGAATGAAATATGTGAATACAAAGGAATAATTAGCAGACATATTCACTAAAGCTTTAACTAAAGAAGCACATGAGTATTTGAGAAGTCAATTAGGGGTCCTTCTCCTAACTAAGGCTGCTTAGTTAAGCTAGGAGCACTGCATCAAATATGCTACAACAAAATATTTGATAGATTGATGCAGAAGATTGTCACACTTTAGGACTGGCCTAGAGTTGTGAAGAAGAGAAAAGATAAGAAATAAGTCATAAGCAAGATGACAAAGGGAGAAACACTGAGCTACACAGATAATATCTACATTTGATGGATGTATGTTTTAGTTGCTGCTTTGGCATTTTTATCAAAGAGGGAGATGAACTGAGATGATATAATAACACATGACACTGAAAGGGAAAGTAAGGAGATGATGAACTGAAATGAACGATCAGGATAGAGGGAGATATGGATATTTCTAATGGTCACATAAGTGAGGCTAATAGATTCTGAATCAGAATGAAGCTAAGGATATTACAATTTTATTTTTTCTGATGGACAGATAAGTTTTTGGATTGGTTGGTAATCCATGTGTTATTCAAATGATATCATATGGTGTTTCCATCAATGCCAAAGAGGGAGATTATTGGAAACTGCAATTGAAGAAATTATTGTGTTGTCATTGATGTCAAAACCTTAACTGGTAAGACTGTTGCTACTTAGGAAAGTACTATATCGATTTGAGTGTTGCTAAGGGGGTAGGCAAGGTTGGTAACAATAGCACCTAAGGAAAGGTTGAGTTATCTTGATACTACAAAGTGTACTTGACTATGTTGTACAATGATGAGATAATGTATTGTTTATCTTAGTAAGATTGAAGACTAAATTGGTAGGCTTGACTAAGCAAAAAATGGAGAAATCATGTTCAAGCCAAGTGATGTTAGTGTCGATCGAGTCAGTATATGTTGAGCAAAATTCTAGTGTCAACCGAACATCAGTTAATTACTGAGAAAGATAGTATAAGCCGAGGAAACATTTTTAGTAATGACTGAGCTTTCTACATGAAGACCGAGTAGTTGATCACAATATTGACCGAGCATCAGTATTTTTATATTTGAAGAGAATTCAAATTTAGAGCCGACATTGTTGAATTCTTGGATTATGTAAAATGTGTTGACTTTATTTATTGATTGTTTGAAAGCATTGAATGCACTGAAAAACATTTTATTGTAAATCTTTAAGAGATTTGGGATGTTTCTAGAAAAGGAGCCGAAGAACATAAAGCAAGTAGATTCAATGAATATGACCTAACCCTAAGATCTACAAAGGAGATTGAGTGGCAAAAGATGAGTTAACCTAATTGAGGAAGTATTAAGGGAACCTAAGCATTAGGTATGTGTGTGCATGGGCGAACAGAGGATGCTGGAAGATTAGTAGATGTTATTGACTATATAAGAAGAAAAGGCTGAAGGAGAAATGTGGTCTTAGTTAATGATCTAAGCCTATTGGAAGATCCTATAGAGGAATAGGATACTAGGAGGCAAGTGAAGTCTCTTGGAGGGTGTGAAAATAAGCCTTGAAGTTTATCATACATCATATTGGTATCAAAGCTCGGTAGATCAAGCTTGTGGTTAATGTTGCAATATTTTGAATCAGTAGGAGAGAATACACTAGATAAAACCATGGTGACTAATGCTGAATTATCCAAGAAGGTTGAGGAACAAGAGGAGGATAACAAATTGCTAAGGCAAAGACTAGCTCAAATGGAGCAGCTCTTAGGTGAAGTCCAAGACAAAGCAGATAAGGTCAAGGAAAAGATTGACCAAAAGGAAGAAGTTGAAGCAAGGAAGAAGGAATTAGAGTTGGAAGAAAAAAGCACCAACACTTGACTCTATTCTTCTTGAAGAGCCATTCTTAAAAGCATTGAGTGGTAAAGCTTTGGAAGGTGTACCACTATTTAGTGGACAAATGGATCCAAATTCAGTTGTGGATTGGATTAATAGCATAGAGAACCATTTTGAATGTGATGGTATCTCTGAGGCACAAAAAGTTATGGTGGCCAATTCTAGGCTAAGAGGTTTAGCTCTTACTTGGTGGAAGTTTGTGCAAACTAAGAGAGAGAAGGATGGAAAAGGTCCTATTGTGACATGGAAGGGTATGGTATCCAAAGTCAAGCAAACCTACCTTCCTGATGACTATGAAGTCCAAATGCATAGAAGGAGACACAATCTTAGGTAAAAATATTTGGATGTCCAAGCATACACTGAGGAGTTTCAAAAATTGTGTTTGAGGTCCAAGGTAGTTGAAGAAGAGAGCATCAAGCTTGCAATATACTTGAATGGCCTCAAATGGTCTATTCAAGAGGAGATGAGTCTAGTTAACTTCAAATCCATTAGGAAATGCTATCAAATGGCCTTGAAGATAGAGGAGAAGAGCAAGAGGAAGCAAGAAACCTCCAAAGGAAAAGGCAAAGGAAAAGTTACCAAAGGTCAAAGAGGTGGCTATGGTGGAAGAAGTTCTGATTCAAGAATTCAAGGTGAGGTAACGTTCAGTGAACAACAAGAAGGAAGTTCAAATAGAGGTGGTAGAGGAAGAAATTCTAACTCTAGCTTTAGAGGAAGAAGTGGTGGTTTATCACAAGGAGGAAGAGGCAATTATTTTGCCAATATGAAGTGCTACCATTACAATCAAATGAGGCACCCTACCTATAGATGCCTGGAGAAAGGTGGTTCATCACAAGGAGGTAATAAGAGGACTAACTTAGTTCGTGATGAGTCCAATGCAATAGACAAGCATGCTGAGGTACCATTAAATTCAGAGAAAGGAGAGAACCTTATGATGAGGAGAATTCTAATCAAGGAACCGGTGAAGGAGGAGCCAAGCCAAAAGAGATCTTTGTTTAGGATCAAATGAAAGATAATGGGGAAAGTATGTAGGGTCATCATTGATTTAGGCTCTACTAATAACATAGTGTTAGAGGAAGCAGTCAACAAGCTCAAGTTGACAAGAATATCCCATACCAATCCATACAAGGTCACTTGGCTTAACAAAGGCTAACATGTCTTAGTGAATGAGCAAGCATGGGTGGAGTTCTCCATTGGAAGGTACAAAGATAGTTTTATGTGATGTGTTACCTATGGATGCAGGCAATTTGACTACCAAGCCATACATGATGGAGGAAAGAATTCCTATTCTTTCAAGAAAGATAATGTAACCTTCAAAATTCAGTCATTATTGGAGGATGCTGAAGTGAAGACAACAAGTCCAAATGTTCTTATGGTAGGTGAAAAAGAGTTCCTACAAACCATGGAAGAGATTGAAGACATAGGCTATCATTGGTGTTGAAACCAAGAGAGGGAGGTGAAAGAAAGGCAGCCAAGAAGGCTGAATTACCAAGGCAGATTCAAGGTATGTTGCAGACTTACCAAGGCATTGTAAGTGATGGTAAACCATCAAGCTTACCCCCTCAAAGAGCCATAAGCCATAGGATAGACCTTATTCCAGGAGCCACCCTACCTAACAAAGCTACTTATAAGATGACCCCTCAACAAAATGAGGAAATAACAAGGCAAATACAAGAGCTCTTAGACCAAGGCCTAATTAAGAAGAGTATTAGTCCATGTGTTGTACCCACCGTACTTGCACCTAAGAAAGGAGGAACTTAGAGGCTATGTACTAACTCAAGGGCTATCAATAGGATAACCATAAGGTATAGGCTCCCTATCCCTAGGATTGAAGACTTAATGGACTGTTTAGGTGAAGCAAAGTACTATAGCAAGATAGAATTGAAGAGTGGCTATCACCAAATAAGAATCCATGAAGGTGATGAGTGGAAGATAGCCTTCAAGAACAATGAAGGGCTGTATGAATGGCTTGTCATGCCATTTGGATTGTCAAATGCCCCCTTCACATTCATGAGGCTCATGAATGAAGTTCTCAAAGACTACATAGGCAAGTTTGTAGTTGTATATCTAGATGATATACTAATTTTTAGCAAGACAAGGAGTGAGCATTTGAAACATCTTGATATTGTTTTCAAGAAGCTACATGAGGAGAAGTTGATGATCAACTTGGAGAAGTGCGAGTTCATCAATTCAGAGTTAGTGTACCTTGGGTTTGTCTTATCACATGGCAACTTGAAAATGGATAAGAGCAAAGTAGACACTATCATGAATTGGCCTACTCCAAGGTTAGCAACAGAGGTAAGGAGTTTTCATGGTCTTGCACAATACTATAGAAATTTCATAAGACAATTTAGTGAAATTTGTGCTCCTATGTTGGATACTATCAAAGGAGGAATGAAAACCAAGTTTGTGTGGAATGAAGATGCAAACAAGAGCTTTGAGTTGTTGAAGGAGAGGATAGCTACCCAACCTATTTTAGTGCTATCAAGCTTTGAGAAGTTATTCACCATTGAATGTGATGCTAGCAATGTAGTAATTGGGGTTGTTCTAAGCCAAGAGGGCAAACCGATGGCTTTCCATTTTGAAGAGTTAAGTGAGGCTAAGAGGAAGTACTCCTCATATGACCTAGAGATGTATGTATTGGTCCAAGCTTTAAGAAAGTGGAGGCATTACTTGCTTCCCAAGGAATTCATTGTGTATTCAAACAATCAAGCACTTAGTTTTTTGAATTCATAAGAGAAGTTGAGTCACAAGCACATGAAGTGGGTTGAGTACCTACAAGCTTACACCTTCAATATCAAGCACAAGAAGGGTGTTCTAAACAAGGTGGCTGATGCATTGTCAACAAGAGCCCTCACACTCCAAGAAATTTAGTTGAAAATCATGGGGATAGATCATTTCTAGGATCTATATGTAGATGATGAGGACTTTGTTGACATTTACAAGGTATGTGCTAAATACAAGAATCATTTTCATAGTAAATATGCTGAGTATACTTTGCAAAGTGATATCCTGTTCAAAGGGAATCAATTGTGTGTTCCTAGAGGCTCTATTAGAGAGAATTTGATTCAAGAAAAGCATAATGGTGCTTTGAGTGGTCACTTTGGGATCACTAAGACTCAAGACCTTGTTTCAAGGTTTTACTATTGGCCTAGAATGCATCTTGATGTTAGGAGGTATGTGGAAAGTTTTGTTGTATGTAAAAATGCCAATGGCACTTCTACCAATGCTAGTCTTTATCAACCACTACCAATTCCTACTAGGCCATGGGAATGCTTAAGCATGGATTTTGTAGTTGGGTTACCCAAGACAAGACAAGGAATGGATAGTGTTTATGTGGTTGTAGATAGGTTCAACAAGATGGCTCACTTTGTGTCATGAAAGACCACAAATGATGCAAATCAAATATAATCTCTATTCTTCAAAGAAATAGTGAGAATCCATGGGTTACCTATCAACATTGTGTCATACAGGGACACTAAGTTTATGAGTCATTTTTGGAAGACTCTTTGGCAAAGATTGGGCACCAACTTATCTTTTGGATCAGCCTACCATCCCCAAACCAATGGTCAAATTGAGGTTGTTAATAGAAGCCTTGGGAATCTTCTAAGATGCTTGACTAAAGAGTACGGTTAGCAACAAGATTAGTTGATTGGGCAAGATGAATATGCCTACAATGACACCTTGAATAGATCCACAGGGAAGAGTCCATTTGAGATAGTTTATGGACTAAATCCAAGGGGTGGCTATGAGTTGAGAGATATAAAAGGAGTCAAAGCAAGTGGATATGCAGATGATTTTACATTTTCTATGAAAGAGGTTCATGAAACAGTGAGGTAGACATTAGCAGACAACACCAACAAACACAAAGCAAAGGTGGATGAAGGTAGAAGGATAGTTGAGTTAAATGTTGGAGATCTTGTCATGGTGTATCTAAAAAAATCAAGGTTGCAAAAAGGAGTACCTCACAAGCTACAAATGAGGAGGATAGGACCCTATCCTATATTAGCAAGGTATGGTGACAATGCTTACAAAGTAGACTTGCCAGATGATAGTGGACTGTCTAATGTTTTCAATGTTGCAAACCTTGTCCATTATAAAGGGCCTCAAGAAGATATGAACCAGACCATAAATGAAGTGATCAAGGATGTAGAAGACTTACAACTCCCTCCCGCTGCAGATACATGACCAGACAATGTACTAGACACTAGGGTCTACAAAAAGACCAGACTCAAGGAATATAAGGAACACCTCATTCAAAGGTATGGGAAGAGTGTTGTTGATGCAATTTGGGTCAAGGAATCAAAATTTAAAAGGATGGGCATTGATCCTACCATCATCAATCCAAGGATAGATTGAAGTTCTTATTTTGGGGAGGATGGTGCAGGAGCACCTAGGCTAGCCTCCATGGTTAGTGACTTTTTGGCTTGTACTTGACTCTAGCCAAGTCAAGAAGTTAGAATAGGTTGTTTGAGGACCTTAGTAGGTCTCTTGAAATTTTGGCTAATTGAATTAGTCACTAGGACTAAGGTCACTAATTAGCCTTTGTTAGTTGCTATTTCAATTTCCTAGTGTAGGAATAATAAGATTGAATCATTAATGTGTCTTAGGCTTTAGAGTTGTTAATGGTTGTAAAGATGCCATTATGGTCATAAATGACCTTGGATCCTTGATACATAGGAGGTTATGAGTCATATAATATAGGATCATGACATAAATCAAAGTTGCCAAGTGTTGAAAGGAAGTTGCCATCAACATTGGAAAATATTGCAAAGAGTTGCATGCATACGGGTATCTTTGGATTCCCTAAAGTTTAGGAGTTGGTATTTGAACAAAAATCCATGAAAGTAAGGAAAATGGAATCTAATGTTATTGAAGACATAAGCATGATATTCATTCATACATTGTAATAGTTTTTAGAAAAGAAAAAGAGAGTTCTACAAGCATTTTAATAGAGATTTTCTGGTGTTTGTGTTGATAGTCATACTTTATGGATTTCAAAGATAACTCTAATTATTTTTTAGGGTTCTATTGACTGTTAGGATACTTTTTCATTTGAAGAGAAAGTTGTTTTGAGTTAATCTAAGTGCTGGTTTTTGGTATTCTAGTTCAGGGAGTCCATTTTTAGCTTGTTTTGAGTAGTTTAGAGAGTCATGGCTCCTCCATGAAATCTAACCATGGATAATCATTCATGTTAGATGTAAATGGAAGAGGATTAATTTTTTTATATATTTTTAGGAGTTAAGAGTCTTGAAATCATAAGGAACTATTTTATATTCTAGGCCCTAGGCAAGTTTGTGAAGCCCGGTTAGAGGTCTAGAGGTGAAAGAAGTGAAGAAACATTGCATGGTTGTATAGATCCGTACTGCTCTAGGAATTTTTAATGAAGGTAAACATCATATATATCCATTCTATGCTGATAGAAGTCCTACCAATCATTTAGGATTTGGTTTGAACAAGTTTGCTATCAAAATCACAGTTCAGTCCTAGAAATTAGGCCTATTAGGCCTCTTGTCCTAGTTTATAGGAACCCCCTGTATGGTCACTATCAGACCTAGAAACTTTGTGAATATTTTAAAACTTCCAAAATGGTATCTGAATCAAGTCCTAGTTTTTCAAGTTGTTTCAAAAAGTTTTGCAAGAAACAACAAAAGGTGACTAGTAAGGGCTACTAGAATAGGCCTATTTTTAAGGTCAATTCATGATGAATTAATGAATCCAATAAGAAGATGATTCAAGGTCCTACCAAAATGGATCAAATGGGAAATAATAAGAATTTTTTCATAATGGAGAAGACCCTTGGAATGTTGGAGCAATTTTATGGAGATTTGGCACTTAGAGCCTTCTAAGTGAGTGTGGAGAAGTGAATCAAAACTAAGGTGTTGATCATTCAAGGTGAAGTTTTCAGAGATTGACTCTTATAGCAGAGTTTGAATAGGTCTTAGTTAATTATCTAAGCCTATTGGAAGATCCTATAGAGGAATAGGATACTAGGAGGCAAGTGAAGTCTCTTGGAGGGTGTGAAAACAAGCCTTGAAGTTTATCATACATCACTCGATTGAGGGTTTTGGAGAGAATTGAAAATGACAGTAGGTATAGAAGTAGTAGAGAAAGGAAACACCCAAACAAAAATTGGAGGGATAAAGACAGGGAGAGGAAGATAGAATGATCATGACAACACCATATCAACTCTAAATGGGAGAAGGGGATTAGTAGGGAAAGATAAAGAGAGAGGGAAAGGGAGGTCAGGGAGAAATATCAAAATTTAAACTTTATTGCCTAAGTTCTCTAATTTTGATTAGGTGTTCAATTTACTCATTTAGATTTGTACTTTACTCCTTAGTGTATCATAATATATTGCATGTGGATGAGAGTTTGATATAACACCAAAGTTACAAAATTGAAACACTAAAGATGTCTCCAACAACTTCAACAAGATATTTTAAATATAGGATATGAATAGAAATAAAAACTAAATAATTAGATCACCATCTCTTTAGCTTAATAAATTTTAATGTAAAATTTTACTATTGTTGAAGTTCATACATTGGATATTTAGACATTATATTGCTACTGTATTTTCACTAGGAGCCATGTCAGCTACACCATCGAGCCATAGTACATGTTGCTAATTGGAAGGAACTTTTTAATGTATCTTGTGTTTTTGATTAAGGTAAAAGCAGGTTTTACATGGACCTGAAACCAAAGTACAAAACAACATAAAGATAGAGCATTAAAGTTAACAATTTTGAAACACCAGTAGGAAAACAATAGCAGGGACCAACAACCAAACAGTTCAAAATTAGAAACTAAAGAAAAAACCAACAATAAAACAACTACCAGCAAGAACAATCTAATTAACTATTATCATCTCCTCAACCTTCTTCTAGAGGTCTTCCATCTTTTGGATAGTTTCTTCCAGCTCCTTCTAGTTCTCATCCCCGACCCAGTGTTGCCAGCATACTTATCGATGGTGATAGTGGTTCTTTTGAGCATGTTCCTTTCCAAGTAGTTATGCAATATTTTTAGATTCATAATGGTCACCTTCAGACCCTCGTTGTTGTGGTTTAGAACACCTTTTATCATACTGTCATGGTTGTTGATTTTGGTTTCTAATTCTTTCATCTTGTCTTTAACCTTCTTACTCATCTTAGCAGTTCCATCCTCATTAGTATTTTTATTTTTAACGTTATTAAAAACCTTACTTTCCATTTTTCCCAGCTTAGTATTCATGTTTTTCATAGTTTTTTCCATGTCCTGGTTGTGGATTTTCATTTCCTGTATTTCCTTTTTCCAGTCCCTGTTCTTGTCCTAAATCTCCATATTGTTCTTCTCCTTCTACACATAATCTTCCCTCTGAAGACTAACATAATCTTCTATGTAATTCTGACTTGACTTAGAAGTTGTGGCCATTATGAATTTAAGCTTTGTCAATGTTCAATTTTAATTGGTTTTGACATTCATATACAAGTGTTTTAATGGCCATTATAAATCTACAAGATCACATTATGAAAATATTGAATGTTTTTTCACAGATATTATACTCTTATTTTATGATTACACATTGTATGATTATTCTTTAAAGGGTACTAGCTCATTGGAAGAGCATCCTCTTTACAAGAAAGATGATGGTAGTTTGATTCCATCATGTCCTAATATGACTAAATATACAAGTAAATATGCTACTAGATATATAACAAAATATGTGACTAAATATGTGACTAAATCAACAACTAAATCAATGACCAAATCAATAAAAAAGTCAATGACTAAATATATGACTAAACATGCTACTAAATACATGACTAAATATGCGACTAAATATATGACTAAATATGTGACTAAATATATGACTAAATAAAAACCTAAATCAATTATCAAAATAAATGACTAAAATCATTTAGTCATGTTATAAATGACTGTAAATTAACTACTGGTAGTCACGTGACTAAGTTTAGTCATTTATATGCAATTTTTACTAGTTTTTTCAGTCACATATTGTTGTTTTTGTACTAGTGTGAAACATTGTCTCCACTGAAATAACTAGAAAACTATCTTTTGATAAATCAATCATAACATCCTCAAGTCATATAGTGAACCTTTGCAACTTGAACAAGATCAGGTACAAACATTCTTCAACCACTCTACAACTTAGCAACAACTAATCTAAAATACAATGTCCATACAAAACCAAAACTTCCAACTAAACAAACCAAGAAACTGTTAAGAATAAAAGATACGTTGACATCAATGACAAAACATCAATGTCAACACATATATGCATGAAATCTCCAACATGACATTTTCATTCTGATTCAGTGTCTTGATTTTTTTTGTAGCATAAACTTGATGAATACTTGCATTTCCATTTTAGATCTGATTTATATTTCACATCATGTAATGTTTGAATGATTAATTCACTAGTAGTTTTTGTAATGTTCAAATGATCAATTCACTAGTAGTTTTCATTATTTAACATTCTCTTATTTGATTCTCCCATGCATAATGTCATAACTTTAAGTCCTACCTATATCGTTACAATGAGAAGAAGTCATAGACATATGGGTTCCTTTGATCTTAAGTCCTCTATTATGTTCCATAGGAATGTGGATGATACCACTATGCTAACTAATTAAATACCCATAATATTGTCAATCTTATTGATCAAACCATAGTTAATCCTATGCCAAAACCTGAACCTTGCATTATATTTGATCATAAGGATACTATTAAGGTACCCAATGGTTCCCTTTATATTGCTGTAAAAAACTAATAATATTCTCTCTCAAGGATTTCTTATATTTAATAACTGAGGAAGATCTTTTCACAAGACACTTTCATAAAAAATGTTATGAGAAATTAGATGGGATGATTAATACTTTCAATGGTTTTACTTACCCTACCCCTGGTTCCATTACTTGTCATATTAAGGTTGGTAAGAAATGCCTAGATGTCACCTTTTTTGTCATCCCAACTTTTCATTAATTCCAAGTTAGACTCATCCTTCCTTGGCTCACCTCCATGAAAGATATTTATTATCCTATCCATAAGTGTTTGAAATTTCCCCATAATGGAGAAATCGTCCTGATAATCATATTCTCTATCAACCTTTAGCTAGTCATGGGAGCTTTGACCATGAATTCTTTTGGCCTAGCATGCCTCAACTATTACATCCTTGCTAAGATAATCTCCTATTATCCTACCAAAAAATCAAAGTACAAAAGATTTATAAATTAAGCAACCCCAAGGATGTCCCATCTTCTTGTCCTGGACTTGGACTTCTTCCTACACCTTTCATTCTTCCTATTTAAGCTTCAATCCAACCTCCTATATCTTACAAGAATTTTGTGTCCTCTATCTATCAACCTAGAAAGGTTTCTTCTATTATTCCTCCCAAGGGAGAAAATGATTTGATGTTGATTGATCCTTAGCCATCCCAAATTTCAAGAAAAACCAAACAGAATTGTTGAGCTAATGACCACCATCTTAGATGCCATGCTAGGGCCCATGAGCTTTCTTCTCAAACCATTTCCTCTCCTAAGACATCTTTTCACGCCTTGATTCCCTTTGATTGACCCATACATAGCCCAAGGGAGGAAGTTAATCTAAATAAAACTAAATTGAATAAATATGATGATTTTGTTCTTCGTATCAAATATCCCATTGTGATTGATTTAGATGAAGGATATACTCTTGGTGACGATAATAATGTTTCTAATAAAAATGATGGTAATGCTGATTATTTAGATGATATACATGATGTTATAAAAAAAATCATGAGTTATCTACTATATTTTCACAAATATTGTCCCTATCTCCTTGTAACAAACAAAAAAACTTATCATTGGAGCATGGTCTTTTTTTGGAACTTGTGATGGCTCCATCTGTTGCGCTTCTTGCATATTCTCACCTTCCTTAAGAAATTATGACCAACATGGGGGTTAGCCAATATTCTTAACTTGCTCCTCTTCTATAGTGGATTCTTTAATGTGTTTACTTGTTTGTAATGTGATTCCCCCATGATGTGCTAGTTGTTAGATGTTATGTTTAGATTTATTTTGACAACCCTTTTTGGTCCATTAGCGCAAGGTGATAAAGAGATTGAATTGTTTTGACATTCCTCTATTTGTATCTCATTTATTATACATATTTTTGTATCATCCTTAAAAGTTATAATCTATAAGTAGATGCTCATTTTAAGCTCATTTTAGTATGTATGGGTTCCCACATTGATTTCACACTCTACTGACACTCATTGGACCTTTAACTTAATATTATAAGTTATGTACTTGTTAAATTTCTTTAAAACTTGAGGTAAGACCTTATTTATAAGTTTGATCCTCTATTTTTCCTCCAATCCCAAAATTCATTTCATCACCTAAGCCCAATATTACCATTTATGGCATTTATATTCTCTCCGGACCTCAAAACTAACTATACCCTATTTTCTCACATCCTCTCATTGCCTGGGACCCATGGTCCCAATTTGGGTCCTGATTGGTGGGTATAAAATGTTTCAAACATTTTGCACCTAGGTACAGGGAATTTCAAATTCCCTATATCCTGAGGTTTGTGCCCAAATTGGAATCGGGGACCTCTCTCAGGGTTTTAGTTGATGATTAGGACTTATAGTAGGCCTGGTTGATTTTTAACCCTTGAGTTGTTGTGAGAGGTATATAAACACCCTATCTCTCCTCATTTTAATGACCAAAATGGTTGATCAATTGGATTTCAAGAGGTTTTCCATAATTTTGCATCTAAGCATTGTCAAGGTCTTCAAGCACCCAAGTCTTCAAAGCATTCTCATTCTTCATCAAGCATTGTAGAGAACTACAATATCCATCACACAAGGATTATATTTCATGATTTTATTTTGGGTTTTTATGGAGTTCAAGCTATTACATTAATACTTTTTATTACATCCAAAGAGGCAATGCACCATCAAAGCATGGGGTAATTCAGAATTCAGATCTAGCTTCTATTTCATCTTTCCTTTATGTAATTTCATTACATTTTCAAGGTTGATTCTAAAGATCAGTTCTAATGAGGAAAACCCATTTATCCAACCTTCTTCCTCATTTCTTTGTGCTTAGGAATAGGTTATAGAGCTACCAAAAATTTTCCAGATAGGTTGAGAGCTGTCAAAGTGTCCTTGTAAGTTTGAGGCAAAAATGCAGGGTATATAGCATTTCAAATGCCTTGTACCTAGGGATGGAATATTTCAAACACCCTATACCTCCCAAATCTAGCTTATATTTGATCATAAGTTATGTTACAACTTCAAGATCTCAAATTTGTAGTTATAGGTATTTTTGGGACTCCATCTGTCGGATATTCAGATCTAAAGTAACATATCTCCTATTTTGATTCTAGGTGCATATAAATCTTTCCTAATCTGTATTTCCTATCTCATTATCATTTCCCATTTTAATTTTACATATTTAGTGAAGGAATTCTTGGGACCATCCTAGCCTATTGGGACATCTTTCTTCCAAATGTGCAACTTTTAAAAGGAGAAGTGATCTACCTCCTTGCATTACTTCCATTTTCTTATTGTACATATTGGTGAATCCAATGCATGAAATTTTCATTCTGATTTGGTGCATAGATTGGCTTTTTATGAATTACATTAGACACTATTTACATTATATCTTTTCTATAGTGTATACATTTATATATCATGGTTCACCTTGCACATCTTTGGTGAATCTGACTCATGACATTTCCACTTCTATTTTTGTAGTCTTATATTTGATTTTTGCATGCCATCCTCATTCATTTTTAAAAAAAGACATAAAAATTGTTCACTGTTATCTCTTGAATTTTCAAAGTACATCTTTCATTTCATGCATTGTTGTTTCCTTTTATTTATTTGTATGTATTAATTTATTTATTTTCATGCTGCAAAAATTGTTTAGGGCATGTTCACAAAACCATTGTGTCAATTTTGAGATAAAAAAAACATCATCCTGTCAACTTTCCTTTACATTATGTTAGCACTAAAAGGAATGAATTTATTACATGTGATTTTTATTTTAATTCTCTTATATAAATATCTCCAACCTATTCTCTTCCTCATAAGGACACATTAGTGCAAGAGGATGTTTTTAACCTTTCTCTCAATTATCTCTCTCTCTGGGGAGAAGTGTTGAGGATTGATGTTAAATCTTCTCCTAATACGAGCCTCCCCTATGAGAAATATACCTTGGTCAAGGATGATTATTTCCCTCATGATACCTCACCTTCTATTCCTTTCAATGACTCCCCTTTTAGGGATAAAGCTTTAGTGATATATAATTACCTATCTCTTAAAGTTTTCTTTAGAGATATTCCTATTCTTGATGATTCCCCTATTTGGGATGAGCCATTGGACAATGATGTTGATTATTCTCTCCCCCATGAAATAAATTCCATTAAAAAACATTATATTGTGATAGAGGAGACTATTATAAATGATATTTCTTCTAATCTACCTTCTAATAATGATGCATTAATGAGTTATGTTTATCCCTCTTCTAAAGTTTGTCTACATCATGAAGATACCTTCAAGAAAGAGGATACCATCCTTGATTATCTCCCTCGTACAATTCAAGAACCTAGTCAATTAAATTTTGTTAATGTATCAAGTAGTGAAATTCCTAAGGTTGTTAGTCATCTTTGCCAAGATACCTATCAACCTCAAACCAAACCAATCATTGTGGTAAAAGGTGTAGAAGTTGAGAAATCCAACTTCACAGTTCACCAAGAACACCTACATGCAAATGACCTGTTGTTGGAAGGAAGTAGAAGACACAAAAAGCAAAGCTTGGAAAATCTCAGCGGTGTGAGAGAAATTGTATTCCAATCTGATGAAAATAGAATTACAAGTTTCAACCTATAAAGGTGAACAAAACCCTAAAACTAGAAAAGCTAGGTTGCACATTATAATTAATAAAGATATTAATTATAATGTACCTAAGAGATAGCTTAAGTAAAAAAGAGTAATAAAACTAACTAATTACTCTAACACCCCCCCTTAAGCGAAGCTCAGGAGGTAAGCTAACCTAGCACAACTATGAAAGCAGGAAATGGGTCTTGACAACAAGGCCTGATCAGGTACCCAATACAAGGAAATCTCTGTAAATCAGAGATAAAGGAGAAAACCCAGTGGGAAAAACTCCTCTCCAAAAAGAGATATAAAAGAAAGAAAAAGAAAAAAAATGACTTCAAGAGACTCTCTCAAATCCATAAGTACAATGCATGCTGCCAACCCCCCTTGTGAGAGAGGGTCAAGGCTCTAAAGCCCCCCAGAATGAAAGAACCCTTGGATCAATGAACAAACCACCATGAGGCCAATACAAAGGAGTGAAAGGCAGTGAGCACTGAAGAGGTAACCTTGAAAGATGAGGTGTCACTAGAAGGCCGAGCTGATGCTCAAAGGAGTATACACGAGGATCTTGAAAGGGAACCCCCAATGTAGGTGGTATGACAGGTGTGCTGACACTATCAGGAGATAGGAGATGAGTGTCCTCTGTAGAATCCTCAACAACTACACCTGGTGGCTCGATGAATCGAGCTGGAGGGTTTGGCAGTGCTGAAGAAGAGTCCTACTGAAGAGAAGAAACCCCAACAAGATGAGGTGAGGCAGCCACAAAAGTGGTCTCAGGAACAACATAGAGGTTCAAGTGACCTGACTGTCCCACATGATTGGCTTGCATAAGAGGAGAGTTGTGCTCCGATAATGGAGATGGTGGACCAAAGTGTGAGAAGGTGTAGAGACAGGTGGAATGATCCACTTTCCCTATAGCAACAATGCCACCTGTCGCACTATCCCAGATGAAAACTAAATCTGGTGTGAACTCAACTGTCTTCCCTTACCCACTGAGTGTAATCTGATAAATCAAGAGGAGGTTTGCAGACAGAGAGGGAACATACAATACATCATTGAATGTTCCATCTTGAATGCCTATAGAACCTTTCCTGCAGACTAGTATAATAGTGTTATTCCCCATGAGAATGTGAGGAATAGGAGAAGCCTCAATAGAAGAGAAGGTCTTTGGAGAAGATGCCATATGGTGAGAAGCACCTGAATCTAGTATCCAAGGGACCTATGAAGGGGATACAATGGAAGCCCCTAATGCATGACCCTGTCCAAAATCCTATCTAGATGTCAAAGATGAGGCAGAAGACTAAAAAGAAGACCCTTGTGAGGTGGAAGAGGATGGAGAGGAAATAGTGCTCTTCTGAAGGAGAGCTTGCAAATCTGCAATCTATTTCTCATAGCCATAAAATCTCTTTTGAAAATAATGTGACTCATCATGAGGTCCCTTCTAACAATAGGAACATGTAGGGCTCCCAGTCTTCTATTTCTCCTTCTTAGAAGAAGATGGTGGGCTAGTAGAGTGCTGAGAAGAGGAATCAGATATCTGCTTCAAGCTTCTACTTCTGTGTATCCTACGGTGTCTTAACAAGCAATGCCTATGACTGTGAACCTATAAGTGAATCCATCTGATTGAGATTGGACTGCTCATGAGTCAACCTGTCACAAAAAGTCTCAAAAGAGGACATAACATGTCATGCACCCAGTGCATCCATAGTGGAGTAGAAGGTAGAAGTGAAAATCTGATAAGGGCCACAAAGCTTGGAGAGTATCAGAAAGATACACTCATCATCTGACTTTGTCTTTCCAACAACCTGTAAAATTGATCGAAGAGACTTGAACTTTATCAAGAAGTCCTCAATGCTGATGAATGATTCAAGTACCAAGGAGGTGAACTCTGCATCTATATGGAGAACCCTGAACTGATTCATTGTGCCAAAAAAGGTGGAAAACTTGTTCCACATATCCTTGGGTGTGGTCAAACCATCCAGGTGGAACAACAACCCATCTGAAATATTCATTGCAATGAGGCCCATTGCCTCATCCATCATGTTTCTCTGCATAAGAGCCTCATAAGGCTATTGTAGAACTGGCCGAGTCTCATTGAGGCATGACCATAACCCTTTTTCCATAAGCAATCTATTCATCTGTCCTTTCCAAGTGTGATAGTTGTGAGGTGTAAGGCCGATGATAGAAGAGTCTGCCATTGAGAGAAAGAAGACAGAAGTAGAAGGGTCTTTTTGAAGTAAATTATAGAAAGTAAAGAGCACCCCCCACAAAGTATAATACTATCCCCTGCACACAAAAAAGTACTATGAAAGCACAAGAAATGAGAAAAAAACTTGAGTTTCAGAAGTAGAATAAGAGCACAGAAGAAGGTGCATCTTTGACTACAAAAATTGGCAATCAAATGGAAAAAATAGGAAGTGAAACCTATACGAGAGTGACGGGCTTGGAAAGACCTTTATGACCATATATTATATGTTGAATTTCGAGTCCGTATGAGCCCTACAAGACAAAAAAAGCCCAGGTACCCCCAAAATGCAAGCTCCCTGGAAAAAACTAGGCACGATAAATATTTTGACGATCGTATGGCCGTCACGCGATGTCTAGCTGGTGGAGGTGGCTGGTGGGTGATGGAGCTAGTAAAGGTGGTGGCTAGGTGGCACGGCAGTGGCCGGAGGGTGGCACAGCGGTGGTCTGGTGGCGGTGGGGTCTGGGGCAGCGCAACAGTGGCCGGAGAGCGGTGCAGCGGGGGTGTGTGGGCTAGGAGCGGCGTGGTGGTGGCCAGTGAGTGGTGCGGTGTTTGTTTTAATGGGAAGCGTTAAAATAAACACCATTTTTTTTAATTTTTGAAGAAAAAATGATTTTTTCTTGATTTGTGTGCTATACGACCTAGGAGGGAGAAATTTTTTCTGAGAGGTCACAGTGGCCAAACATAAATTTTATATAATTTTTGACTCTCCCGGGCCTTTTGAGCACAATGGTGGCATCCATTTTTGCTCAAAATGCTCCAAATCTTTTTTAAATAACGTCCTACAGAGAATACCAGATTTGAAAAAACTTGAAACCCTTAACCTCAAAAATTGCTTCAAAAACACCAGAACAGGTAGCAGTAGGGAAGCTCTAATACCATGTAGAAGTTGAGAAATCCAACTTCACAGTTTGCCAAGAACACCTGCATGCAAATGACCTGTTGTTGGAAGGAAGTAGAAGACACAAAAAGCAAAGCTTGGAAAATCTTAGCGGTGTGAGAGAAATTGTATTCCAATCTGATGAAAAAAGAATTACAAGGTTCAACCTATAAAGGTGAACAAAACCCTAAAACTAGAAAAGTTAGGTTGCACATTATAATTAATAAAGATATTAATTATAATGTACCTAAGAGATAGCTTAAGTAAAAAAGAGTAATAAAACTAACTAATTACTCTAACAAAAGGAACTTAACAACTTGATTATTTTCTCACACATATAATACACAAAATTATAGATAACCTACAATTTTAGTTTCTCATCCTTCTCTTCCTCCTTCTCAACCAATTCTTCCACCTTCTCCCCATATTCCTCAAAGTCTTGGAAAAAAATACAATTTAGTATAACAAATGCATGCTACTCTATCCAAGATATCTCTTTGGGAGTTCCTTCAAAATTCACCTACATATCATGAAGTATTAAAACAAGTTTTGAGAAACATGATTATCCCACCTCCAATGTGACCAATAACAAATCTCAAGATTAGTTTCCTCCTAAGGAAATTCAAGATCAACATGATTCTCTTATGGTTGTTATCCTTATAAATGGTAATCTTATTCAAATAACTTTAGTTGATAATGGATCTAGTATTAATGCTCGTGTAGAATAGATTTTTTGTATAAAATTAAGGTGGGCATTTTAATAATTAAACATGATTCTATTCCTGAGTGTGACTTTGATAATGTTGCTAAACAAACCTTGGGTATTATCACTTTACCTATTAAAGTAGTTCCTGCCATTTTACCTACTATTCATGTCATGCCTAAAACTCTTAATTATAATATTCTTCTAGGAAGACCATGGTTACATGCTATGCACGTCGCTCCTTCAACACTTCATCACAAAGTGAAAGTTTATTTATAACAATATCATGTATACCCTTTATTGATAATGATAAATCACAAAGTTTCCTACAAACTAAATCAGATTCTTCATCCATTCCTAATCCATTTTAAACAAAACATATATTCTCCTCCTAAAGGTACTTCTCCTATAAGTTAACTTTTAGAAGATGATTGGGTGTCATTATATTTTATGCCATATTTTGTAGGTGAATAAAAAATTCCTAATTTTAACATGAGACTCTTTAAAGAGCCTAGTGTATCATTTATTCAACCTAATTCTCCTAACTTTTCAACTACTAATCTTCAACATGGTTTAGGGTGTATGCAACAAATCTTTGAGACTCATGAGAAACCTATGGAAGTGCTTGTTCTCAAACTTCTGCTTTGTCAACATCCCCTCCTTTATAATTTAACATTTCTTCAATGCCTACCTTTAATCAAGAAATCATTTTTCCTAACCTTCTTCATGCTAAGTTGATTACTTGACCTAAATGAAAGAATAAGCGTAGTAAAAACCTTTTAAATCTTCCCTTTTTCATGTATCATCGATATCATGACCACTCTATCAATGAACATCAAGCCTTGAATTTCAAAATTCAAAAACATTGATTATGATATCATTCATACAACATGTTGCAATGAGTTGATTTTTAATTATAATTACTTTGAATAATATTTAGGTTCCTATTATGTTGTTTCACAGTATGTGACATTGTTAGCATCTCCATTGGGGGCTCATTATCATTCATGATGGTACAATTTCAGGTGCAATCATACTTTGTGAGTAACATAATAGGTCCTCTTTCTCCTTATCTTTGTCTCCACACTTGGGGGGAAAGGGTAGTATGTCAATCTCTCATACTTTTTATAAGGATGCACTTTTCCCTTGGTTAAGTGGTATTTGTTTATCTTGTGACATCCAATCTTACATGTAGAAATGTTAGTTTTCATTAGGGATTCTCTCTTATACAAGAGGTATGTATCCTTGATCATAACTTCTTCTTTGTTCACAATTGGGTATCCATGTTAAACAAATCCCTTGCTTGGAGGCTAAAAGTGTGTCATCCTTCCTCAATAATCCCTTTACCTCACTAGTAGAATTTGTCAAATAAATAACTACATGACTAAAAAATTTAGTCACGTGACTAAAAATGATTAAATTCTACTAATTTGCGATTCATAGGTATACATGACTAAATAAATGACTAATTTATTCATTAGGGTAAAATCATAACTAAATTATTGGTTAGACAAATAAATGACTAAATAACTAACTATTACTCATGTATTATTTTTTCTTTCGAATTTGATCATAATCCATAGTCCAATAGTACGTATAAGAAAGCCCTATTTGGATCCACATTTCTAAGTATATTATGTGCCCAACAATGTTGGTTAAAAAATATAAGTCATTTTGATAGGTCAAACAATCATCTTATGAAGATGTTGTTGAGTTTTCTTTGCGAGCTTTTTGATCTTTTAAACAATAGTCTTTTGGTATAATTTCTTATTGATGATTTTTAATTTGTAGTTTTGTGATATTTTTCTCCATGTTCTTTCTTATGCTATCTTTAATCTCGATAATACATCACAACGTGTGACCTAAAATGTTGACACAAAAATATTCAACATAATCTAATCCAAAAATTGCATCTTATTAGTTATCTAGTTTTTGAGTCAAACATATTTAGGTGAAGCATTGGGAAGGGAATTTTTTGAGTCAAATTCATTTCATATAGGTTAAACACACTTAAGCTTGCCACCCCATTTGCAAAACCTCTAGCAAGTATTGTGCCCTATGGAATATTTTTGAAACATTAAATTACAGTCAATAATTACAATATGAAAAATAAATTATTTTAATTTAGATAACATATGTTACAAATTTTTACTTTACTAAAATAATTTTAATAACTTAACTTTAATTGTGATTTTAGTTTAATTATAATCAAGTACAAAATTAAAGTTCTCAATTAATGAGCTTAAATAGTTTAATATCATTTGTAGGGAAAGTTAGTCTCAGATCTCCAAATTCTATAAAGTAATTAAAAATCGAATAATTCATCTCAACTAAAAATTTGATATTAATTCTATGAAGTAATTAAAAATCAAATATTTATCTCAACTAAATTTTGATATTGTGTACCATGCGAGGGTTGTGAAAATAGATCCCACCACAATATTATTCTCAATTTAAAATCCCTCCACAAGTGGATTGTTGAGGTTTAACGTCTGTTGAGGAAGAAAGATTTTGTTTTTTTTACATCGAAACAAGGGAAGAAGAGCCCTAAAAACTCATAAGGCCATGTTTGGTTAGTGGAATTGGGGCAGAATTGGGTGTAGAACTTCTTCTTTTTTTTCCAAATCCATCATTTGGGACGCTAAAATGCAATTAAGGTTTCGCAGATCAAAATCTGGTTTAGGCACCAAAATCAACAACACTATCTTCCCACCCAATAGGTGGAATTTGAAATCATCTTCTAGGTTTTGGGTTTGTGTGAACCCCATTTAATTGGTCATCAGGCCCATGAATCTTCTTGCATTGTGATTTTGGGGTTTGCAAAATGGGATTTTGGAAGTCGTCGGTATTATACTTCATAGACGCATGAAGAAGCTTGCTGGTGGTGGGCATGGAAAACAAACCCACCTGATGTTGTCCTCTTACTAGGATTGCAGACTTCATCTACACTCGTGAAGGAGAAACTAATCGAGTTTGTTTATCAATGTGGGACCTTTCTCTCCTGCAGGTGTGAGCTTTTAAAGATAGGTTGTGGCCCTAAAAAAAGGAAAACATTTTTCTTAGAAAGATAGAGTGCAATAATAAGAAGACTCCTTGGGCAATCATGACAATGAATGTGGGAAATTTCCAAGGCGTTTGGGCTGGTGAAGAGCTGTAGGAATAAGTAGTAAATCTTATTTGGGTGTAGACTACATTTTGGAGGCTATTGAAGATTACTATGTTGCTGTTATGTATTCCAAGTTGATGATTGGAATTGCTGCTATTTATTTTAGACTACTATTTGTAATAAAAAGGTCTAAAAATTATATCTCCCTCTTTTCAACTGTACCTGTTGATGCAAAATAAGAAAGCCTCTTGTTTCAGTCTATGTATGTGAAGAGATTAAGTTTGTTATTCTCAATTAATGCATGTTCTGTTATTTCTGCATAAACCTATCTGCTCATAAACCACAACCCAAAAGCTTGAAAATAATGCATCCAAACTTTCAAGCAAATCTCAGAGGGAAATTGAAATTTCCTTGGAAAAATTAGAGCAGGGATTTTATATCCTACATAGCATGAAGGTTTTTCCGCTAGTCATGAATGGTTTTCCAAGTATCAAATATTGCTCTCTTGTACATTATGTTGTCAAAATGAAAAGGCCAAAAGCCTTGTCAAACCCTAACATTGATTAAAACACTATAAAAGGATTACTAAGCACAACAAGGCTTTTGTAAAACTACCAAGAGGCCTGTAACCCATGAGGAGGACTCTCATAGACCTTGGACATGTCTAATGTGATGGGCATGGTCAAGAATTCAAAGAATAACAAAGCCAAAAGATGACCTTAATTCCTGACTTCGTAGCTCGATAGGCATAATTCCAATCTTTGTCAAGTAAACGAGGGTCTATGACTCTAATGTACAAGTCCTTTAGGAATTTGTGAGTGCTAGGATTTGAGCCCATGTTAGAATTTTTGATGAAACAAATTCCTCTTTATGGTAAATGTCTATCCTTTTCATTTCTATGTAACTAAACCTCCCTTGGTTTCTCTTTATGATGCCTTATTTAAAACCAATGATAATGTTATTGGCGCCAACATAGGTTTGGTCTACACTAATATGTTTAAAGCACATATAGATGCATCTTCTTTTCTTTAGAAGCCCTCAATTTTACATCATTAGGTAGGTAATGACAATTAGAGTTGGTTGGGCCTCTAAGGAAAACCTACCCATGCAGACCCACGTCAAGCCTTAGGATATTCATATGAAAGTACAATTATGACTAATTCCGCCAAGGACTTGTGAAATGTTGAAATCTTCATGATGAATGAATGAGGCATGTCTATTGTTTTTTATTGTACCAAAGGTGTTAAACAATTATTTAAACATGAATATATTTATCTATTGTGTATATGTTCCTACAAATCTGTGTGTACATGAAGGATCATCAGAGAACTGTTAAGGGCTTTCACATGAGATGAAAGGAAGTCATAGATATGAATGTAAGATGTAAGAGTAGTGAAAATGTTGACAAAGTATGGATAAATCTTTAGCCATAAAAAACATATGCAATCAACAAGTCAAGCAAGACATCATAGGGTTTATAGTCATGTGTCAGAAACAAAACAATCATGATTATATAAGTCTGTGTGCAATGAGTAGGTTGCGAGATGTTTCCTTAAGCTGGTCCTTATTATATAATGATGTGAGGTTAAGTCCTGTCAGGTGTTATTATCTCTGTCAAGGGATGCATAATAAGTTCTCCCAAACCATATACAATAGTAAAGACCTTCATAGGCATTGACACAAATAAGCATGAAAATAGCGAAGAATGTATACAACACAAAACAAAGTATTGAGGTTGTTAGGTTAAACATAAATTTTTCAAGCACCACAGAGTTTTATAGAGCTATCAAAGGTTTATGAAACAATGAGAGGAGACTACATAGACCTAATGCATAGTCTAAAACAACAACTACATGCAGAGTTAATGGAACAATTTAAGGACCAATATATGAAGTCTATGAAGGTGTGTAAGAACTTGTTTTTCTATTGAAATCATGCTAGAAGCAGTTCATATGGCCAAGACAATCATTGAGGCCTACTATAACATTGCAGGGATGGCAATACCCTTGAAGAGAGTCAAAGGTTATCAAATGTAATGCCCCCTTCTTGGGACAATTCTAGCTTTTGCCCTAAAACAATAATTCCTACTTAGAGTAATAATCACATTATATCACAAATATAAAGTTATATAAAATGATGAAATTTTATTTTAATATCCAACTTAATAATTGTATGAATAATTCTGAAAGGAGAAATCGTCTTGGTTTTCTACTATGTCATTGCCGATTGTAGATCTCTTAATACTAACTTGTCTTTTTCTTTCTTGACATTTTCTGATTATTTCATGCCCTCCTCAAATGAAGATCTTCTCTTCTTATATCCCCCTTTGTGTAGTGAGTCACACCCTTTCATTACTAATGCCCTTTTGAAAAGGTTACATCCCTTCATTTTGATCGTCGTTTTATAAAAATATTAATTATTCACCATCATTGCGCCTTGTTTACAATTTAATCGACCAAAATAATAATTGTTTCTTAATTGATAATGATATTCTTGCTTTATCAATAATGAGATAGTTGCACTATCCTTCTCTAATTGTACTCTATTTCCCTTCATGTCTGTAGTTGGCATATTATTTATATGCCTTTTGTCTTTGAAATGATAGCGAAGTTGGCTAGCCCAGGGTTTACTTTTTATTGTATATTTTATAGTACAAAGATGAATCAACCCATAGCTATCCAGTGATCATCTTTTATTATTTTCACTTAAACCCTAGGTCAGCTTCTTATTCCTTTAGCCATTCACATTTAGTGCTACAATTTGTATTATCCTTAGGTAGGGCATGACAGTCCACCTTCTCAAAATTACTTTTCCTCAAGCAATGTCAATTTTATCCAAGTCATTCAATGTGCGGGTCTTTAAACTAACCCTTGGAGATTTGTCATTCCCAAATCCTCCATGGAGCATAATTAGTATTTTTTGTGCAACTCTGATATTAACTCAATTTACAAATTTAAATCAAGATATAGTTTTTGTTTTTGCTTCCAAATGAGGTTTCCCAATAATTTTCAGTAAGGTATGTGACTTAAGATAAGTTTTTGCTTATTTGGTAATAACGTAGTCTGGAACCTGGAACCAATTAAGGGATGGTCAATTAAATTTTTAATTTATGCATCTATCAAAAAAATGCTTTGATTTACTTCCTTGAGGCAAGGTAAGAGGAGGAAATTTATGTATATTAAGACGAGGATTAGAAGCATGACACACATCCTTAGATGTGATGTTCCTCTTGACTGTGTTGCTTTAGTGAATAATCTTCCTATGTGCATGACTTTTCACTATGGTCATAATTTGATAAATGTCTAATACTTGCTTGTCTTCTAATTTATGTAAAGTTGTCTATAACTCAAGATGAAGTGCCTGTTGAGGTGATAATTTTAGATGTTTATAGTGGCTTGAATGTAAATGTTCATATAACACAAAATATATAGGACATGTGTTTTATATGTTGCTTAGTGTATACATATTATACTTGAGATAGAAGCATACAAGGAATAGACTTTCTAAAAGCACACCAGACATGATACAAGGCATATTCAAGATATAAGCATACATTAGGAAGGCACACACACACATGGAGTAATTATATTGAAAATATGAGAGACATGGAGAAAACACATTGTGTAAGATATGAAGGATACATGCAAGACAAAAAGCATACTTGAGAAAGGTACACATATAAAATACATAGGGAGTAAACATCCTGGAATCATATTTGAACATGAAGCAAACACATAAATATGTGTAAGATATGAAGCATATCCATAAATACATATGAAACATAGACATGAAGACACTTAAGGATGAAGCATTACATAAGACATGTAAGGCATGATGCAATACACATAAATACACACAAGGCAACAAGTATACGTTTAAGGCATGAAGCATCCATGTAATACATGTAAGGCAATAGTCAATACACATAAATACATATAAGATAGGAACTATGAAGAATCCATGTAAGACATGTAAGGCATGAAGAAATAAACATAAACATACACAAAAATTCCAAATTAGGTTTAGATCATCCATTGTTTCGAAAATAAGAAGATACAACTCATTACATTGATCCTGTCTATAACATTTTATGATTAAGTTTGTACCATACTATTGATTGTGGACATATTTGGTGGATAAAGTATTACAGGTTGTTGGATTTTTATTTATCCTCAATCACTGAAATATATGGATACCTCTAGTTATAAAAGTATGGATACCTAACCAGTCATCTTGCTATATGAGAGATTTCTACAAATACCCTGAATAATGCAAGACATATAAAGGGCTAACACACTTTGTATATATTTAAGAATATACTACGCAGTTCAAGAAATATCACAATCTTGACTACTATAAGCTTAAGTTCAATTTAAGCACAGTCTTGACTATTATAAGCTTTAAGTGCAGTTGAAGAAATATCAAACTTGGTCAGAGATGTACAAAGGAGACAATCATGATGGGACAAGTTGATGAAATTTAAGGCTGCATACCCCACCATAAATATCTATCCACCATAGAGTATGTGGGAGGACCACCAACAACACTCTTGGAGCACAATAAAATTTTGACCTGAGTCTGAATGAAATCTTTAAAATAGCTAATCCTTCAGTTAACTCTCTTCAACCTCCATTAACATTGCTAATATTGCATGTGTAAAAAATAATAGTGTGAAAGCACCACAATAACTTCCATTTATGGAAAAAATTAGAAGCATTGAAAGAGAACTTCATATTTATAGGGGTGTTTCCCTAGAATATAAAACTTGTATATTCTATGTTGTGAGCACTAAAACTTGAAATGTTTCCCCAATACACTAGGCAACTGAACCAATAGTGGATATCTCCTCACTGAAATAATTGTGTTTGTCCACATTTCAAGCCATTAATGGATCCTATTGAGAATATTGATGTTCTAGGATGCGTAGCTATGGAGATCACATACACTCATCTTATCACAACTCTTCTTGTTTTTCTTGTTGTAGCCAAAGTAGTGTTTGCCTGAGGGGCAGTGCACAAATGGGTAAATGAATAAGAAAAGAAAATTCTTTTTATAGAATGGTTATTTATTCCAATAATGTGGATTGTCATGATTAGATTCGCTTGAGAAGGGGAGCCTTCTTTCATCTAGCTAGTATCATAAGGTTGAGAGGAAGCTTGACATATACAATAAAATTGAAGTTAGAAGAACAACTTGTGATGTTCCTCCACACGCTTGGCCACAATCTGAGGAACCGCAAGATTGCCCACAACTTGGGACACTCAAGAGAGATAGTCAACTGATACTTCCACAAGGTGTTGAGGGCTATCTTAGTAGTCCATGAGGATTACTTTATACCACCTAGTCCAAACACTCCTCCTGAAATTAATGGGAACAACCATTTCAATCCATTCTTCACAGTAATTCTTGTGTTGTTACAAATTTCTTGTATGGATGTTTATCCTTATCATATTATTGGTTGACCATATAATTGATGATTGTATCATATTTTATAGGATTATATTGGAGCTATCGATGGAACCCATATACTAGTCATCGTCGATGTCGATATGCAAGGTAAATATCATGATAGAAAGGGAAACTTGTCACAAAATGTTATGGGCGTGTGTTCCTTCGATTATAAGTTTTAGTAATGCCTTGCTAGTTGGGAAGGGTTTGTTGTGGATAGTCATGTTCTAGCTTCAACTCTGTCAAGAGTAGATCCACTTGTTGTCCCCCCCAGTAAGTTAAATCATAGTTTAATATACTCAAGGGTACAATCAATGTTTCAAGTTTTAACAATTTACTTTATTTATGTAGGAAAATATTTTCTAGTGGATATTGGATATCCCAATGCACCTAGATTTCTCACTTCTTATCGATGTACATGCTACCACCTGAAGGATTTTTCAAGAGAAAATCCCATAAACTCTAGACAAGAGTTGTTCAACCACTGACTCTCCTCTCTTATAAATGCAATAGAGCGTACATTTGGTATTCTCAAGTAGCATTTTCCAATATTGAGGCATTCCACATCTTATTCTATCATGACACAATCCCATATTGTATTAGCATGTTGCATACTACACAACTTCATTACAATAGAGGATGACATTCCATCAGAAATTGGAACCAAAGAGGAAGATGATCGTGATGGGATAGATGTACTAATGCTTGAGACATATGGGTTGTCTCAACATGATAGAGACCAGTGGGCACAATTTTGAGATGATAAAGAAAGTAGAATGTGGGAAGACTAAAGATCCTAAGAATAGTTGTACTTTTATGGGTCAATGTGTTTTATTTGAGTAAACTAATGTATGCATATACTTTGATATACATCATGGTTTTCTTTTTCTTTTCTTTGTATCTAGAAGTATTGGACATGTTGATTTTTTATTTTCTATATTATACTGATGTATGTAGATACAATGATATGTCCATAAATTTGTTCCATGTGATGTGTTTATACCATTAACAACAATATGTACATTGTGAACAACTGATCTAGACCATGGCATACACATAACTAATGATGAGCATGGAAGAAATCAGTAACATGAGCTAGATATCTTCTTCCTCAAAGAAGGTAATGTAGACAAAAGAGATGGAATGCAAGTTTCTAGACTTGCTCCATGAGAAAGTAAAGCTTGGAAGAAAAGGTGACGAGGGATTCAAAAAAGAAGCATGGACCACTATTGAGAGGAGGTTCAACGCGGATATGCACCTCAATCTAACAAAGGACAATTTAAAAAACAAGCTGAAAACATGGAAGCTTGCATATAGAGTGATGAAAGACTTGAGAAATACAAATGGTTTCTCTTGGAATGAGGCAACTCAATGCATGGATGCCGAGGATAGTGTGTGGGATGAGATTCTAAAGGTAGGGTGGTCTTTCTACTATTTTGATTGAAATAATATTGCCTTCATATGAATTTAATAATGAGAGACAAAGAACCTAATCCATTTATTTATGCCAACATGCAGAGAAGAGAATTAAAAAATGCCAAAGTGTATAAGACGTAGCCCTTCCAATACTTCAATGAATTGGGTGTAATTATGGGTAATGACATTGCTGAAGGTAATGCAGCTACGATGATCCATGAGACTGATGAAGGGAACCCTATGGAAGAGGCATTCGATGTGCATGATGAAGAGGATATTAGTTTCAGTATACCTCTTGACAGTCCTGTTGATTTGGACGAAGACCTTAATCATTCCAATCAATCCACTGCAAGTGGTAGAGGAACTCCTACATCATCATCATCAAGGATGGGAAATAGTAGGAAGGAAAGTATGGCATGTTCCTTGGATGTCATCTGTGAAACAATCAAGAAAATAAAAGATGGCCTTGGCAATGTTCACCTTCTCAAAATGGATAAATTTGATGATGATAATATTTTGATTAGCACGTATAACGCTCTCAAATCCATCCCTGAATTGAGTCAAGGTATTTTTGTGAGAGTATACGACACCTTCATGGTTCAATGTGAAAGATCCAAAGGGTTATTGCTGATGAATGAGGAGGAGAGAGTGGAGTGGATTGCAATAACATTTGGTGGATTGTAGTTATTTTCTATCACTTTGAAGACTTCTAATTTGATCATAGTTTACATAGGCTGATACAACTATGTTTTGGTTGATGATTTTTACGCTGATACTTAGTTTTTTTGTTACTACACTTTCCTCAACACCTTGCTCGATTCAATATATGTTGATACTTAGTGTTTTTGTTAATACACCAAGGAGTAATACATGATGAATGCTTAATTTAACACATTGTCAAGGTGTACTCTCAGAACTATCCATTTCTAGTCCTTGAAAATAGATGGTGATATAAATGTGTTTGGTAGATGACTGTATTGTTCATGATTCTTTCCCATGCTATATGTATATACCCATTTCATTTGTTATTATTCTTGCATTAGGAAATTAAGTGGAATACTTCTACTTTGTTCAATGCTCTATTTCATCTTGAATTGCTTTTGATATTTCATTCATTTTTCAAAACCACATGATAGGTAAAGAAATATAAATGGATAGTTCTGAGACTACACATATTGTGATATTAGTTTTGAGACTACACATATGATGATATTGTGAGACTACACATATACTTTGATATTAAAAATGTTTGAAATAGCTTATGGATTCTGTTAGAGTAAATTATTAATTATATTAATTAACTTTACTCCCTTCTTAAGATGTCAACACTTTTATTTTTAGTTGTTTATATTTAAACACACATGCACTAGTTGATTTAAACTTATGCACTTGTTTTAAATATAAACTTGCATGCATTAGTCTTGTAATAATTTAACTAATTATTACATGCACTTCTACTTTTTAGGGTTTGCTTTTCAAGGCTTTTGATCTCCTTTATAAGGATGATCCATTGTACATTCTATTCATTCATTAATGGAGGATATTTTATTCTTCATTTTTTGAGTCAAACCCTTGCCCTCTTCTTGTCTCTACTTCCTTGTAACAAGTTTTTGTATGCAGGTGATCTTCAGGTTTTGTGGATTTGTATTGCTCAAATCCTACATTGGTATCAGAGCCTTGGGTCACAGGTTCAAGTCTCCTTCAGTGGGTGTTGAAGGCTCAGTTAGTGTTGAGGGGGAGATTGTTGACTTGGTGGTCAGCACCTCCTTGGAGATTCGTTGCATGGCTTAACTGCCTCTTGTGGATCGGGTTAAATCTGGCATTTGTATCGAGCATTGATAGTTTGAGATTTTGGTGCAACAGAAAATGATTCCAACAATTGGTATCAAAGCACATACTCGAACCCTTAAGCCTAGAATGAATTGCATTATTTGTAGCTGCATTGTTGCTCATCTTAATGTGGTGTGTTAAAGTAAAGTATTAATTATATTAATTAACTTTACTCCCTTCTTAAGATGTCAACACTTTTATTTTTAGTTGTTTATATTTAAACATACATGCACTAGTTGATTTAAACTTATGCACTTGTTGTTTTAAATATAAACTTGCATGCATTAGTCTTGTAATAATTTAACTAATTATTACATGCACTTCTACTTTTTAGGGTTTTCTTTTCAAGGCTTTCGATCTCCTTTATAAGGATGATCCATTATACAGTCTATTCATTCATTAATTAAGGATATTTTCTTCTTCATTTTTTGAGTCAAAGCCTTGCCCTCTTCTTGTCTCTACTTCCTTGTAATAGGTTTTTGTATGCATACGATCTTCAAGTTTTCTTGATTTGTATTGCTCAAATCCTATAGATTCGATTATGTAGATATTTTTTGCATCAACATTTCTAATCAAACTCTGTGATCCTTCATCACGATGAAAGAGAGCAAAATGATTGAAAGAAAAGTCCATCATTTTTCTCTCTTTCAATCATTTTTCTCTCTTTCATCCCGATGATGGCTCACAGAGTGTGATCTGAAACGTTGATGCAAAAAATATGTACACAATTGAATGAAATGAACTATCTGATAAAAAAATCTAATGTACAAAAACGTGCGAGACTCCACATATGTTGATAAAAAAATGAGCTATTTGATGATTGTTTATTGTTCATGTTTGTAAATGGTCAATATTTCTAATGGTACTCCTTGGTGTATTCCATAATAACTATTTGGAATTAATTATCATAACCTTAAATGTAATGTAACAACCACACATACTAAATTGAAATCAAAACTCATTAAATGATACATATTTTAGACGATTAAATAGAACTTAGATCAAAATCAACATCAATGCCCAGACCCTTAGATCCCAAAATTTATTTATCAAAACTTCTAGGTATACTTTAGAAGATGCAAAAGTAGTATTTTTTGATAACTAAATACATTCACTAACATGCAGATCTGAATTTATTTGTAAAATCCAAATTATTTGGTCCGATACTTGATTGGAATGGATGGTAAATGAATAGTGCAACTAATGTATAATTGTTGCAAATCTCTAGCAAGCCAACTAATTGTTTTACCCCTATTGATAATATATTTAAATTTTGACCCTTGGATTGATCGTCCAACTTGTACAACCATCTAGAATCTTGTGTCAAACTTGTACTACTTTGATAAAATTGATACAACTAGTATGAGTTTTTAAAAAAAAATTGGATCCAGTGTTAAGGCAACTAGAAATGTTGCCAAACTTGTACTCAATCTGGGCACCCAACTCCAATTTGATCTTCCAAATATCTTTTGGGAGGTCTTATATTGATAGGTACATGCCACAGTGAAAAAATGAACTGAACAATCATTGTTTGTTGAAATTACCTTCACTTTGTCAAGAAGTATTAAAGGTAAGAATCAACATTAACTGCTAATTTCAATAGTTCATTATAATCCTTTGGTTCAAACAAAGGACAAGGTGACTAATATGTGTTGGGGTACGGCTATGAGAAGAGGAACTCAAACATTCCCGCACACATTTGACCTTGCTTTTGTGTAAAGAAAGGTTACCATGTTATAATCGGGCAGTGTAGGTGTGGATGAGATCTATCGTTATTGTTCATTGTTATTGAAACTGTTAAAAAATATTATTTTATTTATCATGAAGTGTTGAATATATTTTGTGAGGTATTGTAAATAAATTTTCTCTCTAGTTTCAGACCTTTGTCCAAGACTATTAGGTTCAATATTCTAAAGGTGATACTAGTGAGTAGAAGTAGTAGGATGGAAAATAAATAATTTTCCACAATTTGATCATACATATCATTATAAATTTGTTAACTAGTGCGAAGAAATGCCTTATGACCTATAACATCTTTTCTATTGTCGTGGATTTTTTTGTGAACATACTTGTGTTCGCAGGATTCTCAAATAGTAGAAAATAGCAGGATGCTTCAATCCATAATGTAAAATAGACAATGCTTACATATTATATATTAAAGGAAGGTCTTTTACCATTCACATTTTGCATACATGCATAATAGGGGCTCAAAAATCTATTTTTTATCAATATTTTTTTTCAAATTTAATTTTTGTCTATTCTTTTTAGATCTCCTTTTCATCAATTGTGAGTAGGTTGAAGTAGCTACTTTGGAGAGGCTCATTTTGTTTCCTTGCAAGCTCAATTCATTTTGTTCCTTGCAAACTTAGTTCTTTTTATTTAGCAACACTGTGGATTGCTTGAAAATTTTTGTGCACAATCTTCGTGTATGTTCCTCTCCATGATTCATGGAACCACTCTAGTAGCTTGAGAGGCTATGGATAGGAGATATCTATTAGATAACTAAGAGGGTGGGTGAATTAGTTAGTTATAGTTATCCTACAATCCCAAATATCCCAGATGTATATATTCAAACTTTTTAAACAAAATTATCAACTCGGTAAGCTATCAACAATAACTTTCTCTTCATCTACTGATTGATAGTCAATTCAATACTGTGTTTACCAATCTGATTAGTTATGAAATGTGTAAAGTAAATTAACAATCCAATCACATCAAATACACATAACACATAGATTTTTAATGCGAAAACCCTGTTAGGGGAAAAACCACATGGGACCAGTAACCCAAAATAATTCACTCTTCTGAAGTGAGCTCGGTTAGTCGACAACCTTGTCAAATGTTACAAAACACACAGTAAGGTGTGACCTGGTTAGAGGATTTATTAATAACAATTATCCCTTGACCAACATTCACTATGGGGTTAACAAGAAAACCAACAACATTCCTTGAATGTCATATTGAAATACAAAAAAACTGTTAAGTCCACTCGGTTAAGAGATTTTGCTGTAACAATGGTTAAACTAATATAGTAATGATCTGATTCAAATAAAACTAAGATTTACAGATTTTCATATCTATGCTAAGCTCAAAATACATCCTCTAATAAATATTCACTTCAATCCTTTATATCCTCCAACTTATTTAGCTCAATGAATAATACCTTAACGCTCGGTAATGCTTATAGTTCAACTCAGTTATGTTTGTAACTAGTTTGATATGTAGTGCATGAAAATAGTCCTTTCACATGAATTCTCCTATAGTGTCAATAAGCTCTAGACTCAATAATGAATCTCTTGTCTCTTTAAATAGACTTCAAAACTATTTTTTTATCATCCATTAGATTTTGCCTCTTAATCTCCATCGTTCCTTTTGCTGCTTCAAGCTTTCTTGATAGATGTGTCTATAACACGTTTCATCCTTCTCCATTCGATCAATATTGAATTTTGTGAGTTGTTAGATCATATAAAAAACTTTATCTTTTACCTCATAATCATAAGCAATTGTCCAGCTCATCAATTTAGTTGGTTGTTATAAACTTTATGTGTTTCTTTCACTTAGTCAATACCAGAATGTGTCGGTGAATACCTGCTCGGTTAATACTATACTCAGTATACACTATAGAAGCTCGGTGTATACATGAATCTTCAATTACCAACCACATAAACTTGTTCAGTTCTGATCTTCAATACATAACAAATTCATGTAATACAATCAAGTCAACAACATGATGCCATAGACTCATCAATAAGTTACCCAATGTATACCTTAGCCATATCTTTCATATCCATCTCATATTCATGTAGATATCTCATTCCTTCACCATTTTTATTCTTCAGATGTTTGTAACTATCATGATAAGTACAATCAAAACTAGTTGACATCAATGATAATACATTGACTGATTTAATTGCCTTACATATTATGTTAGTAGCTCGGTGATCTCTAATCACTATCTTTTACTTGTCCATTCATTTCATCAACATATTTAATTAGTTGTAGGTTATCAAAATCATTGAATACCTATGCACATAAATTACAGATTTGGGGGCTCACATAGCATTGAAGTATTAGGGTTGTTATAATCTCTTAATTTAATTTTTTACTTCTAAATTTTGAAACTAAAATTAACTAAATTAAAAATAAACAAGTTTTAGTTTTTCTATCATGTTTAGTTTGTATATGTAGGATTGACCATCTAACAATACAAACAGTAATGTGAAGAATGAGCGAGATATGAGACGGTTGCTTGCCGAATGTGGGGCATAAGGGCGTAGAGCGTGGACTTCCCTGCATTTTCTTATTTAATGGCGTGTTTTCACACCACCATTCAGTTCATGGATATTGTTCTTCCCCATCTTCTATCTGGTGCTATAGATGTTTCATTGTATTTTTTGTATAAATTCATAATATCAACATAAATGAAACTTTTTCATTTTGTACTGATAGAAAATAGTCATGTTGTTATATGAATGTTAATAACTGTCTCCAATACTAAGTTTGGTTGCTTCAATAGTATGAATGAATTAAAATTTGTTTGATACAGTGGTGATGGCTATGATAAATGTCCATATGTGTGATTGTGGTGATGGAGTGCGCTGCGTGTTGAGGATGTCACACACATACACTAATCCTGAGTGTAAAGTTTGGACTTGCATAAATAAGAAAAAGGTTGTTAATTGCACTATATTTAATGTTTACAAAAAATAAATATTAATCATTATAGCAATACTAACTTAGATTTATATTGTAGGATGGCGGTGGATGTGACTACTTTCGGTGGGTTGATGACGCCCCATCTCTGTCTACATCATCTGCACCATCTACACATATACATGTTTTGGATGATGAGTGCAAGTCTTTCAAGGTGCTCGAGATAGCTATTGTCGCCCAAAGTGTGTCAATAGAAAAAGTGGAGGCTACCTATAAAGTCGATGTCATGTTTCTACAATGTTTTCTTTGTGCAACAATCACACTACTTTGTTGGGTCATTATGCAGAAATACTTATATATATACTGTGATGTGGACTATAAGACTTGTTTATATTTTGATGTGATATCGAGCAATGCAATGATTATTTTCTTGTTATTTGTTTGTTTATGATAATCTATAAAATTATAAAAAAGTTAAGTTTACTATTCAAAATATAAGTGAAAAAAAACTTAAATTTTAAAAATTAATGTTGTTTATCATTTACTATATAAAAATATAAATTCATAAAATAAAATATAAATAAAAAATGGACAAAATAAATAAAACATTATTCAATAATTAAAAAAATTAATTTTTTGTTGTTGTCAAATTCCAATTCCAATTTGAAATGTAGAACCAAATATAGAAATGGATAATCTAATTCCGATTCCAATTTGAAATTGTAGATTCAAACACAGAAATAGGAATTTCTCAATTCAATTTCTAATTTCAAAATTGACAACCAAACAAAGAAGATGGATTGTCTCAGTCATCTTCTGGGTCAACCAAATGGTCCAAACTATCTTTTGAATACACAAAACCAGAATTTCAAAACCTTATTATGAGATAATCAGGTTTTGAGTCAAATACTAATTTCTCAACCAAATGGGGCCTAAGTGAATTCTTAGCACGGAAAAAAGAATTGTAAATAGAATGGAGACATGATATGGGAAAATGGATGAAGATGATGAAAAATATCCTTGTTTTGCAACTAAAATGGGTAGTACAAAAGGAAGATATGAAGTAGTTCATGGTGCAAGTGTAGCAGTTGAAGAGTACGTGGAAGAGTACTTTAAGGTGGTAGAAGATGCATCTAAGAAGGATGTTCCAAAATTCCTCTCACATTCTTGGAAAAGCGTGGTTGAGAAGCCCTTTCTCTGGATTGTTGTGTATTTTAGGTAACTAACGTATTCATAAAAAAGTCATGTATATAAATAGTTTCTAAACTTTTTTTTTAAATTTTATTTTGTATATAAACAAAGTATGTTATAAATGTTTAATACAAGAAGTTCATGGTATGAGTTGAATTTGAGAAGCCCTTGTCCGCAAGAGTAAACATTATCGCACGATGTTACATATGCATCTAGGATTTACTTTTAGGGTGACTCATGGATCATTTCTTGCCCCTATCATAAATGGAGGCTATGCAAGACTTGAATATTTCATTGAAGGCCTTATGTTTGCAAGGAAAAACATTAATATGATAGATAATGAAGAATCGTCTTTTGGGACTGAGAATTGAAAATTGTAATGTTGAAGAAGAGGAGACAGGGTTGTCTTTCATGAGTGTAGTTGGAAAAATTTCAATGTTTGTTAAGGGGATGGTTAATTTTTTTCAATAATTTTTCATTTTTTTAAATTTTTTTTTAGGAGTGACCTTGATATACTAATTTGGAATACATCAAAATGGACAATGTTTCTGTAAATGGGGGCAACAAGGTCTTGGTAACCATTCATGACCTTAGTGAATATTGTGAGCATGAGAGAGTTTTGATTGAGGGAGGTTGACCACAAATAATATCATTTTAAATGTTGGAGTAAGATTTTGACACCAAATTAATTTACAAAGATAGGTTGAATCTTCCATTGAAGGCTTTACAGTGGCAAGGTGAAAGATAATGAAGTTGCAAAATTCCAATGTTCAAGAAGAAGAAAAGTAAGGATTTAGTAGGTGTTCTACAAAATAATTGAATTTCATCAAAGGATTTTCTTTAAGAATAGTTAATAACATTTTTGTTTGGAGGCTTCTAAAAAACTTAAAAATGCAATTCATCTATTGAGGAGGATTGAAAAATCATGATTATCAATTTGGATGATGGTGACGATTGGATTCTGGTCACAATTGAAAATGTTCAACTCTGAGGATAGTATTTTGATTCTAATTCAATAAATCTAGGAGGGTTGTTAGGGTATGGTCCATTAATATGGTCTGTCAAAAAGGATGCAAAAATCATCGCCTGTCATCATCAGTGTCCTAGTGTCTTTATGCTTGCAACATATTGAGAATTCTTTTGGCTTTAATCCATGCTGGCTCACATTGGTTTCTCATACATGTCTTTGTTGGACTTGGATCAAAGAGTACCCTTTGGAAATAAACTAAAGAAATGACAGAGTTCTAGATTGAGAACATACACCTACGATATGCTTGAAGTCTCACTCATAAAATGGTTTCAAGATATTTCATATTTTTCAATATTAGAACCTTTCAAACATTTATAGTCCATACTTTGCCTAATGTTTGGAGGAACATCTATCTTCAAAATATGATGAGTGAATTGATCTTCTTGTATGCCATGAAATATCGCAGAGTTTCAAAATTGAAGTGATCTTTTGTATGTCAAGGGCTTGTGTAGGACATTAAATCAAAATTGAACTCAAAGGGATGATAAAATGGTTGAGATAGATCTAGGTAATAATTTTACTAATAAATAATTCATAAAAGTAGTCTCCACTAAGAAACATCACTCCTAGTCCTCCTTGAAGAAGTTGGAGTAATTGAGTTGAATAGCCTCTTTGGAAGATCAATTTCAGTACATTAGCATTTATATAATCACATTGACACAACATATCAAAAATGTAAATGGAATTCATTTATACAAGTTAGCTGAAACCTTTATTTTCTTCAAAATAAAATTTACAAATTTTGTTTATTCTTTATGGATTTAAATTGTTTCTTTCTTTCTGTGTGTCTTTAAAGGACTATTTTGTAAGACTCATGTTTACAAGGTTTAATAATTAATTAATGTAGTCAATGAAGACTAAAACTTTGTATAGTAGAATCAATCAATAATAAATAGTAATAATTTCATTTAGCAAGTTGTTCATCATATGCCAACAACAGAAAATTATCTACCCTGGAAAAGCATTCCATTGGCCCTGTAGAGCTTGTTTTATAAACTGCAATATAGTGATGCTAATGTATCAACAAAATATTTTAAAAAAATTATATGGATGGGACACATATGATTCTTTTATGTAACATGACGTATTGGAGCTAAACCAAGTGCTCTATGAAAATCTAGAAGATAAAATAAAGGTATTGTCAATTATCCTCTTGGTTTTGATTGATTCACATTTTAGTCAAGTATCCTTATATTTCTTAGGTTGTCTGTAATATTTCAAGGTACAAATATCAAAGATACTATACGACATCTATTTGAAGGGAATCATATGAATTACATTAAGTGCATTCAGGTAGATTATAAATCTACAAGGAAGGAATCATTCTATGGTGGGATATTTGTTTCAATTTATGGTGGATTCAATCTATTGGGTCTTTTTATTTATATATTTCTAAAGTAATAAATGAGTGTATTTTTGTGGTTATTTTTTTCCCAAATCTTCAAATTAACATTAAAGGTTGTTGAGATATATATACCTCATTTGAAAAGTATGTTGAAGTTGAACAACTTGAAGGTGATAAAAAATATCATGCATAGAATTATGGACTATAGGTAAAATATCCTGACCGGTAACCATAGCCATCCTTCCTTGTGGAATGGAGTAAAACCTATCCAAAAAAAATATTTATAGCTATTGCTGGCCCATAGGTTGTTTATAAGGGTTATATATCTTCCTAAGTTATAAATATTTAGCTTTATAATGTTGAGACAGAGATACATGTATGTTCTCAGTGATGCTATATTTTTTAGGATGCAAGGAAAGGTGTTCTTTTCCCATATTTCCCTCATTTATTGTAGCTCTAGTTGAAGCATTTTGAGTATGAATTCACACGAGACACAATGGTTAAGGTGATTGTTGTCCCTAAGACTTTTATCTTAGAGTATCAAACCTATTTATTGCTAGCTTATGCCCTTTCCTCAAGGTGGAGATGAAATATCTAAATATTATCTTCTAAAATGCTGAAGTTGAACTGTTATGTGAGATTTACAATTCCAATATACTTAATTTGATAATTTTATTGTATATATTCTTAGTACTGAATTTGATCAAATTGAAAATTCCTCTTATTAATCCTACTTCAACAATTTGATTCTTACCTTATGTACATTTTTTTTTGTGATTTTTGAAATCCATTATGTCATTTATTATCTAAATGTTTGTATTTGTAGCACATTTACATCTTTAGATTTTGAATGTTTGGTGTTTTGTTGTTTGTTATGCAAATAAATGATTGATATGAATTTCCACTTCAACTTGATCTAGATAGAAAGAACAAAAAATATCTTTCTTCGGGTGCGGACAAGAGCATATGTAATTTGTATGCTCTCCACAGGTACAAGTTTTACTGATAAAAAATATTGCAGATCCCTACTTAAGTAAACTTTTTGAACAATTATATGTGCAAGGGGTAATTAATTAGTAGGAAAAACTTCATAATAGTCTTGTAAATATGGTAGGGTCTAATATTTAGGCTTATGTGGGTTATACCACATGAAGTTTTCTGTAAGGGAAAAAACTTGTTTTTGCAAATCTTTCCAGATAATGATTGGAGCAAGAACACTTTATCACAAAAAATGGTAGTTTAAAATTAAGGCTTACATAGTTCATGTCATAAGTAGTTTTCTGCAACATCTGTAACTCTTCAAAGTTCACTTAATGCAATTATTTGAGCAAGCATTCTTTGCCCCTATTTCTATTTGTTCCTTGATTGGGTTCTTATACTATTTTCACTATAAAAAATATTTGAGAATTTTTTTTAGGTTTCCTTTAATTGATATGTACTCATATTTTTGGACAGCATGAAGTTCCTTTAGGACTTGTATTAATTACCTTAACAATATCTTATTGCTTATTGCTCATTGACAATGTTTTGGTTCATATTGGAGGTGTGCATGATGGCCACTATTATGTTTTCATTAGAATGACTCTTTCAATCTAGAGGCACGTCCTTAAAATTTTGATACTTTATCTAATTTATACTAGTATTTTATTCTTTTTATGCCAATAATTGTCTCACAAAATGCCATCTAATTTATACTAGTGTTTTATTCTTTTTATGTCAATAATAGTCTCATAAAATGCCAAAAATATACAGAGATAGATAATGTTTCATGTTTTGTTAATAGGGTTAAACTTCAATTTATTGTTTGATTCAACTTTTTTGTAATCTAAATAATTCTTGATTTACAACTAAATGGATGTATTATGACATGCAACAATCCTATTTATAGTACCCTCCGTCCGCACCTCCTTGAATTGCTTATCCCTTAAAATAATTATAGATCTATACACTGATATATATATTTTTGTGAGCATTTTAAACTTTTTAAGATATTCATTTGAAAGTTGAAACATTACCTCCTAGATTGAATGGCTAAATATATTATTATGGTGATGAGCATGTTGCTTTCCATTAACAACCACAGTCTTCTAATTTTTGAAGTTGCAGCAAGAAGCACACATGTAAGGTCAAATAGTGAAAATGAACATCTCCCCACAAATGAGAGATACAAAGAAGATTTTCTATATTTTTCAAGAGAAAAGAGTACAAAATGAATGCAAAAAAAGGAAGGCATGCTTCATAGAAAAAAGAAAAAGAAACCTAATCTATAACTAGGGAATTAATAATAACTCCAACAAACCCTAAGTGAGCTCAAGCTAAAAAAACATGCCTTTCTAAATATGGAATGCAACAGCAGTAATAGCCTACTATAGATGTAGATTTAAAAGTTTTTCTAAGGAGATAATATTTTTTACAATAGAATATCATTTATAATCAACAGGTAAAATCAAGGGGGGAGCTCAACTAGAAAGAAATTTTTTGCATCTAGCTCTCCATTGGGACCCTAAAAAAAGAGAAGAGAGAAATATTAATAAACTTGTGTATAATTATTATAGGGTCCTTAATACAAACTCTCCACTTTGAGAAAATACTTGAAATTATGTTAGCTTTCCTATATGAAACAACGACCAAATGTCAATACATAGTATAATGATTGCCTTTCATGATCCAGTGATCATGGGATTTTTGCCACAATAATACTTTTACCTTGTTTATTCATTGCTCCAATAAGGCCAGTTGCCTAGATTCTTTTGCAAGAGTTAACTAGATGAACTTGTCTCTTGCTTCCTTATAAATGAGGTCAAGTTAGGCTTCTACAATAATCTTCTCTTCAAAAATAGTGCCAAAGATCTATTTTTTCCAAATAAAGAAATTTTGTTTCACAAATATCAAATTTTTATAAAAGAAATGCATTTGTGTATCTCAGAGATGGTACATGAAAATTCCACCCTTTGCTTGATATCCAGATGTTAGAGCCATATTAATTCCAATTTGAAGGGAGGCAACGGAGCTGCATTGGGGGATACATTAATGCCAAGAGGTTAGTTGTCTGATCTTGCAATTGGAAGACTAGCTAGAACATTTGGAAACCCAACTATGTTGTAACCATCATGGTGAGAATGAAAAATGATTTCGGCTTTTTACTTTGTTGTTATTCAGAAAAAAAAGGCTTTAAATATACATCTGATCGAGTAACTCTAAGAGAGAGCCCCATTTATCTAAAGGACTAGATATAGCTCTTAAATAAATAGCACTTTAATTTTTTTTGCTAGACAACACAAAAGAAAACAAAACATACAACATAACTATTCTTCAAATAATAAGATGAAGGTCCCTAAGACCCAATTATTATCAAATTTACAAGCATGCACATTGTACATGATTTTAGTGGGGTTTTTTTATTAAAAATAAATTGGTAAATGGCAATGTTTGACCCTGAATGCAAGTGTAAGATTGTCGATTGTCAAGTCATGCAACATGATTTTTAGATCATAGAGGATAAATTATTTGAGCACAAATAGATAAGTCATTGAACAATATTCTAGATCAATAGGAAATGATTAAAGCAAATGAGTACCACATAATTTTGTGAGAAAAATAGTTAAATTGCATTTGAAACTACAATCTAAATAGATGGTTTCCCAATGCAAAATTTGACTCAAAATAATCTACTTCTGGTTTACTATAGGAAATTAGATAGTTTTAACACTCATTGAATAGTAGTTGGACAAACTCTGCAACATAAGTTTAATATTAGCAATGATTCACTACACAAAAATATGATGACTTGAATTTCACTTTTGTATTAATGAAAATCTTTGTAACATAAGGTTGGCATCGAATCTTGTTATCTATGTGTTCAAGGAACTTATTTATAAGCTCTCTAGGAGAGGATTTAAAGAAAAATAATAATAAATATTCAATAAAGAAAAGCTTTAAAGAAACCCAATCCTGTCCATCCATAAATTACTCAAATAATCCAAACATAGTCCTCCATGATTATAATATTCATTTTCTTCTTTGTATAGGTTTCTTGTGACAAAGGAAAAGTTGTGATCCATTGTTTTTTCTTTAAAACCATCTAATTGGGAACTTAAATATTTAAGTTACTGATTATGGTATAAAAGGAAAGAAATGGTTCATCAACAGGAAATCATGATAGGGCTTTCACCTAAACTTGGTCATAGGCCAACACTAGGGTAAAAAAGTAAGAGGAATTAATAATTGTATCCATCTTGGTCTACTTGTCAATCTGGGATGTAAACTTTTGAAAGGTGTTGAGACAATATGCCACAAAGGAGTGAAAGTCATGAGATGAGTGTTTAGGAGTACAACTATGAAAATAAACCTACAAAAATCAAAGTAATTCTAGCGACATGAACTACCACTTCCTCGTGATAGTATGATAGTGACTACAACAATGATAGTAAAAATTATAGTAATAAAAATAATCCACAACATTAACAATGAAAGAAATAATTTATTAGTAGAAATGAGAGAACATCAAATTAATAATACTGAGATCAAATAATCCAAAATCTTCATTAAACACTGTTAATAAAAAATATTAATTCAAAATGTAACACATGTTTAAAATGGGAAACCTTTTACACAGCTAACCTGTGACAAACTTAGCAAACTAAGTGTAAATTGAGCTTAAAAATTAGTATATGTAAATAAAATATGAGAACTATTTTGGAAGACCAGTTTAAGCATAGTAGCATTTTATATAGTCGCATTGACACAACACAAAAAATGTAAATGGAATTTAATCGCACAAGTTTAAAATGGGACAAACTTAACAAGCTATCAAGTTCAGGACTATCTAACATGATATTAAAAATATTAGGATTCAAAATTTTCTTGCGAGCTATCGAACAACCCGTGAGATGTTCTTCATTTCTTCAAAAGAATGTAGGTTTCTGGGGTTAAAGTTTAGTTTTGATTGAAAGTGGCCTGGAAATATCAAATAAGTTGTGAATTGTTCTTCAGTTCTTCTAAAGATTGCAAGTTTTTGGGGTTAAGGTTAAGTTTTGACTGAAAGTGGCTTGGCAATTAGAATTAGCACTGGAAACAAGTTGAACCATGATCTTGTAATATTTGCTAGTATGGTTTCGAGAATTTTTATATAGGAAATAGCTAAGTTTTCTTGTAGACTAATTAACTCAAATGTTTGTATTGTGATGGATTTGATAATGTGCACTCTAAACTTGAATCTAGGACAACTTGAGAATCCTCATGATTTCAATTAGTGCTAACCATGAGGGATCCATATAATGATGAAATATACCTTGATCAAGTTTGTTGCTACATGATTTGTTAGAGGCATTGTGCTCAATCATGGATGTTAGTGAACCCAATCAGTAACCCCCACTAGTTATGATGAAGGTGGAAAATGCATGAAAATAGTAGACTGCAGGTTAGTACTATGGATAATTAACTTCAATGAGATTTGACAAAGTGGCTTTGGAAATATCTTCTATTTAAATAGGAAGGAGGTTTAAGTTAGAAAAGAATGATTGTCTCACTCTTTTGGCAGTTGTTATATCTTTTAGTTCAGTCTAATAGTCTCACACTTTTGTATATCATTACATTTATATTTTGTTGAGGTCTCTAGTTTGGTTAGTTTCTAATAGTAGTTTTGGCAGATAGCCTTTACTTTTTTGCATATCTGTGTGTCATGTCCAAGACTTTGCCCCATATAATACTAACATTAACATTTATCCTACTTCTGTATCATCACGTGGGGCTTAAAATTAACTAACTAATACTAAAAGGATCTCCCCCTCCCCCATCCAAAAAAATACTTATCCTAAGCTGATCATCTATTGGAGCGGACTTGCATTTTCAAAATTTTGATATTATTGTATTTTCAAGGGAAAAATCTCTCATTTGGAGAATGAATTTGTGTTCAGTTGTATAGGGAACTATACTGATTTCCACAGTGGAAGATTAGAGATCTTATGAAAATTGTAATTTTTGAGAAACAAGTTCCAAACAATTTAGTGAGGTTCTTGTAGCCCAGCATTGCAACCTATCTCTTCAAACTTCTTTGAAATCTAAGATGGATCCCACGTACGAAAGTCTAAATGGGTTTTCTAGTTGTAACTTAGCTAAATAATAACTTCAAACAACCATACTGTTTTCCTAAGCACCTTTTATGATTTTAGTTTTTAACATAACAAAAAATGCCAAAATTATATATTACTTTTGAAGAAACTCAATTCCCTACCTTAATCCTTCACAATTATCTAAACATGTTATAAGTTCCAGTTGTCCTTGAAGTCAAAACACCAAAAGGCTGCTAAACTCTCGAGGAGTCAACAAGTGAATCAAACTTGTTGAAGCATTGTGCATAGATAATTTCCAGCCCTAGAATAATATAATATTTGTACTTCTAGTCTAATCACATTTTGGACATAATGAAGAGTTAAGAAAATCACTAGCGCTATGACTGGGGATCATCTTAATGTGATAGTTTGTGGGTGGAGGTCAGAAAAAACAACATGGTTAGAATACAAATATGTTTGAAATTGAGCCCAAGGATGAGGACACCTTTCTCTTCTTCCATTGGAAATTTAGTTTCTCACATATTTTTAAATAAATGTATTTTTTTCATTATTTTAATCATATGTAATGTTTTTAGCACGTTAGATTCAAATAGTTTGATTAGTAATAGTCTTTTTTATTGCAGAGGAGTTATTGATGAGGCTTTTGATATTCTTGATAGTTTGTAGGATACAAGTTAGATTGTATCATTATTTTTCTACAGAGTTTCTTAGATCAGGTAAATTTGTGTGATGGAGATGTGCAAAATATGTTAAAGTTGGAATTCCTTTCGGTTGTGGTGAGACATTTGGTGCACCAACTGAAATTTAGTACAATTTTTTTGTCAAGATATACAAAATACTCATTTCATTGAAGATATACTTGGAGATTTTTCAAAGGCCATGAATTTATCATTACCTGAGTAGCTTAGTTTGGGATTTTCCCTAGCTGATTCAGACAACTTAAATAGAGGCCATGAAGAAGGGGATGATTATTTATTTGTAGTGAACATTTGCTAAGATTCTTTTGGATTTTCTTTATAAATAATTTGGTTCTCTATGTGTGTGTGTGTGTGTGTGTATTATTCTCATTTTACAAGACTGAGTAACTCTCGAAATGGAATTCCATACATGGCTTCTCTAATTCATTTCTTATGCTCCATATTTGAATTGAGGAAATTGCTTAAAATTTTGCATTATATATATTTAAAGTTCATTTTATTTTTTTGGTATTTACCGCATATATTTACTAGTTTGTGTTTGAGATGCCTTTTTAGAATTTTAAGGCTAGTGTATTTGTATTGAAGAAATTATTTAAGACTTTACAATTTATAGTTTTCTATTTCTCCAAATTCTCTTGATCATCATATGCATTAATTCTTATATATAAAAGTCTATGTTTTTTTTGGTATTTGCCCCTTATATTTATTAGTTTATGTTTGAGCTTGGTGTGTGCTGCACATATTTGTAGCATGTGTGTGTACTTGCACTTGCATATTTATGACTCTTGAAGCTAGCCATGCATTTTGTCTATGTAAATTTAAAAAATGGATGCTCTATGTATGTTTATATGTATGCATATATCATATGATGTATACATGCACTGTATGCATCTATTTGTATTGAGTTATGCTATTGTCATATTAGTGTTTGGATCAATAGTTCTGTTTGTATCCTGGAAACTTGGGGTTGATTTTTTGCCTTTTTTGAGGTTAAGGAATGGATTCATAGTATATGTTGTTGCTAGTTGGAAGGAACTTTGTAATGTTTCTTGTGTTATTCCAGGATGATTTTTCTTTCTCTGTAAGTTAAATTCTTAGGTTATCTTCTATGCGATTCTAACTTGACTTAGAAGTTGTGGCCATTATGAAATTAAGTTTTTATGTTCAATTTTAATTGGTTTTGACATTCTTATCTAAATATTTTAATGACCAATACAAATATGCAAGGTCAGATTGTGGAAATCCTAAATGTCTTTTAGAGATATCATACTCTTATTTGATGATTATACATGGTATGATTATTCTTTAAAGGGACCTAGCTCAATGGAATAGTACATTATTTACAAGTAGGAGGATGGTGGTTTGGTTCCATTGTGCCCTAATATGACTAAATTAAGTACTAAATATATGAGTAAAGCAATGACTAAATTAATGATTAAATATATTGCACTGCACTCACCTCCGCTGCACTGCTGCCCATGCATCCATGTGTCCCAACCATCCATCCACCATTAGATTATTAAGTCTCATTCTAAACAAATGCATGTGTGTGGGGATGGGTGGGGGTTAAGCTCTTCCCCTTCCCAAAAGCTATCACTGCCATGACTAAATCAAGGACTAAATGAATGATCAAATCAATGAACAAATTAATGACAAAAATAGTTTAGTCATAAATTTAGTTGTGAGATAAATGACCAACACTAAAATATTAATGGTCATGTGACCAAAATTAGTCATTTATATGCAATCTTTAGTATTTTATTTAGTCATATATTTCTATTTTTGTACTAGTGCCTAGCAATAGGGAAGGTGTGAATTTTTCCCTCCTCTTTTCAACATCCTTCAATAGGATCCCTTTACACTTGTTGCATGGCATCTCTTTGGATTCATCCCTTCCTTGACCTCATGGGAGTTGTGACCTCTTTGGATTAGACTGGGTGTTGCTTAAGTGATTCATCTCTGGTGTTAAAGGTGTCTTATCCTTATTCCTTATTCCTTAAGATGTCAAAATACTACCATTTTTTCATCTTAAGAGGGGGCATATATGGCCTCCTTATTGAATTTTTTTTTTAATTATTTCAAGAATGTTAAGTAGAGTACACTAGCATAATACAATTTTATAGGACCATATCACTCTCCTTTATATATTTTTGGCAGATTTCCTTGGTTATTCTTAGGATTGGTTGACTACCATAACATAATTTGTCAGACCAGTCAACCTCTCATTTGCATAAATTTTTAAGAGTTGACTAGCATGTGTTAGACCATCAGCTCTCTCTTTACATTCTCTTTAATGGGTGGAACTATCATAACACAATTTACTAGACCATTTCCCCTTCCTCTCTCTTTCTTCTCTCTCTCATGGATGACCTAACAACACAACTGGTGATGCAACAACATCTTGGGTCCTTGGCAATCCTATGTCACCAAAAAAAAGTTTGAGTTTTATGTGTTGCTTGGTTCCTTCTTTGACCGAGTTGGCTCGATAGTTGCTCGGGTTCCTTCTTTAACCGAGTTGGTCGGTTAATTCCTTGGCGCTCGGTTATCCTTTCTTACTGAGTTGCTTCTTGTGGTTTTTTGTTGAGGCCAACTTGTGCATTTAATTATGGTCACATATTTAATGTTGTTATCAATCATTGGGAAGCGTGTGGACTTAGATCTGGTCATTTCTTATGTTAATGGTGGATCTGAAGGCCGACTTGTTTCGGTAACCTCTTGTATATATTATGGTTGTTGGTTGTAGTTTTAGGAGGTAGTGGTAGATCATCTTAGAGATAGAAGATTAATGGTATCAGATTAGAAGTTTGAAGGTAGTTCTAAATCCTCGCATGTTGGAGGACTATTGTAATGGAATTGTAATATCTGGCCCTAACTAGGAAGGCCTTACAGCCCAGCATGTATGAATCTATTTGATGAAATATAAGGATCTGATCTGCATTCTCTCTCTCACTTGTTGTGTTATTGCTTCCATGTGTGATCTCTGCAAGGTGGATTTGGATTAGGGTGTGCCTTTGGCCCCTCTCCTGACCTGCCTTGTGTCAATTGGCTAGCCTATGCCATCCATGGTTATCCTTTTCTCTTCTCCATGATTCCATAGTACAACACACTTTTATAGTAAATTGGATCATGAAGTCTTGTCTTATATTTAATTTTCTCTTTATCTTTTCATCTGACCACTTGTGCTTTTGCAATATCTTTCTAAGCACGATGCTAGTAGTTGAGACATTTTATTTACTAAGGTCTCTTCAACTAGTTGACTTGGAACCTTAGTAAGATTTAGGATTCATTCTTTGTTTTATGTGTCCTTGCACATGGATGTACACATTAAGATCCTTGGTTTGGGGGCTTGTGTCCTTAAACTTAGAGATATATTCTCTGTTTAGCATTTTCCCATGAGCACATCATTATCTATTTCACTCTCTGTCTTCTACTTTACCGTGAGCAAGAGGTTTGCTCATATTCCCACTAAACTGGGGGATAAATGTATCATCCTAAAAAGTTAGCATTTATAATTAGAGGCTCATTTTAGCCCCATTTTAGTATGTATGGGCTCCCACATTGATTCCACACTCTCCTTATAATGCTCATTGGACCTTTAAATTAATATTATAAGTTATGCACTAATTCAATTTCTTTAAAAATTGAGGTAAGGCCTTATGTCTAAGTGTACTCTATTTTTCCTCCAATCCTGTATTGCATTTCACCACCTAATCCCAATGTTACCATTTATATTCTCTCCCAACCTCAAAACTGGCTATAACCTATTTTCCCACATCCTCCCATTTCTTAGGACCCATGGACCCAATTTGGGCCCAAAATGTTTCAAATATTATGTACTTGGGTATAGGGCATTTCAATTTACCTATACCCTGAGGTTTATGCTCAAATTGGAACTAGGGACCTATCTCAGGGTTTTAGTGGAAGATTAGGACTTATAGTCGACCTGGTTGAGTTTTAACCCCCAAGATGTTGTGAGAGGTATATAAACACCTTATCTCTCCTCATTTTAACTACCAACATGATCAAGTAATTCTATTTCAAGAGCTTTTACACAATTTGGCATATAAGCATTCTCAAGGTATTCAAGCATCCAAGTCTTCAAAGCTTTCTCCTTCATCAAGCATTGTCGCAAGCTACAACTTTCATCACATAAGGCTTATATTTCATGATTTCCTTTTGGGTTTTTGTGGAGTTCAAGCTATTGCATTAAAACTTGTGATTACATCCAAAGAGACATTGTGTCATCAAGGCATGAGGTAATTCATGATTTAGGTCTAGCTTCTAATTCATCTTTCCTTTATGCAATTTCATTATATTTTGAAGGTTGATGTCTAAACATGGGTTTTATTGAGGAAAACCCCTTTATTTAACCTTCTTCCTCATTTTTCTATGCACAAGAAGATGTTACAGGGCTACCAAAACTTTTTTAGACAAGTTGGGAGCTCTCAGAGTGTCCTTGCAGGTTTGAGGCAAAAACCTTGGGTACAAAATGTTTCAAATGACCAGTACCTGGGTATAGACCATTTCAAACACCATATGCCTCCAAAATCCAAATTAGATTTGACTAGAAGATAGGTTACAACTTCAGGATCTCAAATTTGTAGTTACAGGTATTTCTAGGATTCCATCTGTTCCATATTCAAATCTGAAGCAACATATCTCCTATTTTGATTATAGGTACATATAAATATTTCCTAATTTTCATTCCCTATCTCATTATTATTTCCCATTTTAATTTTACATATTTAGAGAAGGACCATTGACCCATTCAGTGCCTGGGACCATCCTATCCTATTGGGACATCTTCCTTTAAAATGTGCAACTTTGAAAAGGAGAAGTGATCTACCTCCTTAAATTGCTTCCATTTTCCTATTGTATAGTCGTATACATGTTATGTCATACATGTGATTATTTTAAAAATGTGCCTTTGTGTTGTATGATTAGGGACAATGCAAAAAGGTAGTAACCATCTATTCTTTTTGGTCTTCTCAATGTCAACCCAAAAAGACTTGTGTTTATCTCTTATGTGTTCCTCTTCCATTGTGCTTTTAGTTCTACTACCTTTGGGGGATGATTTCAATTCATTTGAAATAATTATTGATATACATGAGTTATCGTATGATCATACTAACCCTAGAGCTAGTAGATCCCCTTTGTGCTCTCTTTTTGTCATGTCTTTAAATTTCCCTTAATTTTTCCTCACCTAGGGGCATATCACTATGGAAATATCTTTTGGATGCATGTATGATTCATTAAAGCTATTTCTCCTATTAAGGTGTTTGAAATTGCTCCTTGTTACACATTTTTCACACACAAAACAAATTGATTATTTGCACCAATGTCTTAATGGATGGCCTTGGAGACAATGATTTCCTTAGGTTTATCCTTTCATGCCTGTGTGCATTATTTGATCTTGTGCATTATTTTCCCCTCTGCATTATTTTCCCCTGTGCATTATTTAGAGGATTCCTTTGGAGATATTACTTTTCATGGGCCTAATCCCCTTATGGAGAATTTCCTCATGGACAATGATTTGCTTGTTATCCTTTTGATGGGTTGACTAGCATAATGCAACTTTCTATACTTTCAATTCCATCTTTTTCACCGATCTCTCTCTTTACATGGCCCATAGTAATTCAAACCTTACTAGGCTAGCATGGTCATGCTATTTCTCTCTTTTTTTAGTGTTGCTCCTTTTCATCTTGGTTTTGGATTTTATAAGGAACTAAGTCACTTGAGGTTTTGGTGTCTCCTTGTCTCCTCTACATTAATAAAAAATTTCCAATGTTTTGATCTACTTTATCATGAGCATGAGGTAATTTCATACTCCCACTAAGTGGGGGCTAATGTACCATTCTAAATTGTTGTCATATAAGATTGGATGCTTAGTTAGGTCCTATTTTAGTGTCCTTTGACTTTCATTTTGTTATGCTTGATCCAACCACAAGCATCCCTGCTTCAATTGGGACCTCTAAACTAAATTTGGAGGCCTTTTGGTGGGACCAAATTTTCCCAAATGAATCGGTCCTTGATGTTTTCCTTGAAATTTTAATCAAGGGAAGGCCTTAATGGTTGAGCGGGAAATCCAAATTCCCATTTTCCCTCTTTGAGTTTTGAGCTCTGAAATTCTTGTGAGGGGTATATAAGCAATCTACCTCTTCTCATTTTGGTAACACATACATACATAAATGATATGAACACTACCTTAAGTGAAATTTCAAGATCTTTGGCATCTCAAGCATCCTAGGGAAGATTTCAAGCATCCAAGACATCTTCTCAAGAAAATATTATCTATTATAGCAAGATTATCTCCCTCATTGTAGTTAGGGTAGAGGATACCTCAATCATGCAAGAAGATACTTCTTCCAACTACATGAATATCAATGCAAAGATTCCTTCTCAAGGAAAGAGACATCAATCATAACAACATTGGATACTTGAGGAGTATTTGCAAATATAGGTGTTTATGAAAGACAACCTTAATTCTACTTGACAATTCAAGGCACTACAACAAAATTTAAGCATCTTCCAATTCAATTTATGAAGGTATAAACATTTCATTTTTAGATCTAGCATCTGCTTTATATCAACATGGTTTCCTTTCAAGTATGCTTCATTTTAATTTCAAGGTTGATTCCTCAATTAGGGTTTTATTGAAGAAAAACCCTTTCTACCCAACAATTTCTCCCTTTTTTGTGTGCAAGGATAGATGACACTTAATTTTGTCACTAGATATGGAAAGTGTAGGAGTTTTACTATAATAAGAGACTAAAAATAGTCAAAAGTGCCTGGAAAAAGTCATCCTAGATGACTTGGTCCTGGGACATAGTCCCCCCAGACAACTTGGTCCCTCCAACTTCACTCTAAATTGGATTTCCAAGTAAGTCTATCTCAGGAATCCCATTTTTGATAGTTGAATACATCTATCTAGTTTTTGTCAATCTTTGTACATTGAAAGTTAGTTTTGTTCTTCATGTAATCTTAGATCTTGCAAATCCTTATCAATATTTTACTCCTACATCTACTCTTATATTGCATAATAATGAAGGAATCCGTTTGCATCCACTTGGTTCTTGATTTTCCTTTTGAGCCTAAGTGGATCATGTATTCCTTCCAATGCAACATAAAGAGGGGAGCTAAGGCTTATGGGCCTAGTTCCTTAGTCTATGTTAACCATACACTCTATTCCCTATCAGAACTCATTTTTATGTCACACTTTGTTATACACTTATTTAAAAAATATTCAAATATAAGCCTTCTCTTAGTTTAATTTCTATGGGATCTCTTAATTATAGGCATGCCCCTATAATTATTTAATCTCATGTATTTCCTCTTACACACATATGCCCTATTTTATTATGGTTGTCCTTTTGTATTTATCTTGATTTCAACCCTTGACTTCGTGTATATTTTAGAATCTCAATATCTTGATGGACTCCCAACTTAAATTTGAGCCTAATATGGTTGGTATAGGGCGATTAAAACTCACTCCATACCTAATAATTTCCTTGTCCTCCATAGCTTGATCCCAAATTTGAATTGGAAAAAGGTCTTAGGTTTTTAGTTGGAACCTTAATCCTAGTTGGCCTTTTTAAGTTTTGGGCTCCAAAATAGATGGGTGAGATATAAAAGAAATGTTACCTCCCTCATTTTGGCATTTACTGTTAAACTATTAATTCATGCATTCAAGCAAGTATTCATTCAAGGAACAATCAATCATTTCAAACATTCAAGGCATTTCATCCCACCATATTATTCATGTGGCAAGAATTCAATAATCATCACACAAACATGTATTTGTGATGTCATTTTAGGTCTTTGTGGAGTCATGCTATTGCATCAACACTTGTGATCTCATTTCAAGAAGCCTTTGCACCATCAAGGTATACGACATTTTATCTCTCATATCAAGCCTCTACTGCTAACAACACACTTCCTTTCCATTTCAATAATTTACAATTCAATTTCAAGGATAATTACTAAATGGGGGTTTGACCAAGGCAAACTCCTTTCCACAAATATTTTCCCATTTTTTGTGTGCAAGTGACAAGTGTTACAATTGTGAAGACAATTACATAAAAGTCTAACAAATAGCTATAGTCAATTACAGTTTCATGTGATTTTGTTTGGTATAAGGTGAGTAAAACTTTCCCCGTACTTCCTACTCACTCTTGACCCTCAGGGGCACCCCATACCTATTCTTTTGGAGTGTAATTTAGTTCATAGGTTAGTCAGTGCGTTGGTTTTTTTGATCTATTAGTGAAATTAGATTTATAGTTTGTGTTTGTCTACATGCTTAAATATTTCATTTTCTCCTTCTACTTTTGCAATTTTCAATCCCTAGTTTTCATAGCCACCTTTCATCTCAACAAAAATGGAATCCTTTCATCCTCTCAGCACTTGGGCCTCCTTGAGCCTAGGGAATCAACCTTCCTTCTAATGTGTGAGAGAAACTTAGGTGTGATATTCCTAGTTTGATTATCTATCCTAGTGATTTCCCCTTGCACATATATTTTCTTTCATCACACACATAATATATAAGTGTGTGCATGTGTGTTTCATAATATAGATAATATTCAATAAATAAATCTCTCAAGTTGTGAATCTCTACAACAAAATATGCATCAAAATGAGGTTAATGATGAACTCCCACCCTCAAATTGTGAAGGGTGCATATTGTTGATATCCCGATGATCTTGTCCCTATCTATCCTTGTTATGTCCTCATTGGTGGTTGTGATAGTGGTGATCCCATAACTCTCTCACTAATTGATCTATGTGATTGAGATTTGTATAACCTTCTTTGTGTCTAGGCTTTCATGGTACTACCACCTCATACAAAGAGCAATAATGCTACATCTCATGTCTAGATCTAATTAGCTATACTGCTAATTCAATTGTAGGAGCCTATAGAAATCCATGTACTTGATAATGGAATACTCAATTCTTTATGCTCTCACTATATCCATATCCATCTCAGAAGTCCTCTAGGTCACTACCATCTATAGGGTGACTATCTAAGATTGTAAGGTATCTAACTCCACATGTTACTAATCTCTCCACCTTAGACAACTCCAATCAGAAATCCTATGTCAGTGGATGTTTCTCCTTTGATAACATTGAATTTAGCTCCTCTTACATATCACACCATCTCCTTTCACAAGTTATCATCTACTTAAATGAAGAAAAAACCTCTATTTTTGCACAATTGTGCAAGTTCTTTTGATATTTTTGCATTCTTTCACAATACCGCAATAAAACAAACATGTGTATAACTTTATAGCAAAACTGCAGAACAATAATACAACTGTGCAATTACAAACAACATTTGTATAAGGATATGGAATAATTATGCAATAGCATGGAACAATAGCACAAAAATATTACACAATAGCACAATAACTTTATAATAGAATAGACAACAAAAAAATAACACCAGTACACTTGTAAAACCCTAAAACAAAAGTGCAAGTTTTGGACACATGCGCAAGAATAATGTGTAAATTCTAGAAAAAAAAATATAAAACTTGAAAAAATGTGCAAGAACATATCTAGCTTACATTTGAAGACCTAATTTTTTTACGTTACAAAATCAACCAAAAATAAAATTGACAAAGCAAGGATCAATCTTATAGTAGTGGTTCACAATCTTTTGGATACCGGTATACTCGTACTCACTCCGCACAATGATCATGTGAGATGCTCGCAATTTCATTAATAGCTAAAATAGACTAAGACATCTTTTCTTTGTCTCTTATAAATCATTCCAAGATTATTAATTAAGCTAATGTGGTTCCTCTTTATCTCTAATAATTATAATTCTTTCATTATTTTAAAATTTTAAATTCTCCATTTTTAAAAATTAATTAGATAATCAAAATTATTTAATTAATTTATAAATTTTAAACTTTTTTTTTAATGAATAGGTGCAACTTTTCCATTAATTTAAATTAAAGTAAACTATTCAAAAAATGCAAGGGGAAGCGAGATCCCCCCTCAAGAGTCATTCAGGTAGATCCTAGAGATCAACATACACATGAACATAACCCAAATTAGAAATCACAAGCATATCTTGAAGAGCAAAAAACACAAATAAAATCCACTAAGTGGTAAGAGCCATAGTAGAGGGTAGCAGTGGAGAATCTTTGTCGTCCTTCCAAACTCATACATTAGTAGGTTCTAGGGTGGTGTCTAAAAGGGACCACCCTTCTTTTGTACCAACCTCCTCCTTATCCTTGTCCTCTTGTGAAGAAAAAAATCGCCAGATTCAGGTGGGGGAACCATTTTGATGAGCTAGGCCACCCACTATTAGCACTAAAAGACAACTAGCTACTATCACTACTGATGAGCATGCCCACACACCCCAAACCCCACCCAAAGGCACAACCCCTATGCGATAGAGGCAGAGAACCACCTATAAAAACCACTTCTACCACCAGACTAATAGCGAGGAGCTTAAGACAAGAGGATTTTAGAGTGATGAGTTGATGAGCTACAGTCATGGTAGTGATCGCGAAGTGAAGAATAACCATGGGAGGTGGAGTTTTTTCGAGGGACTAGGAGAAACCATACAAGGGGAATTTCCCCAATACTCGAAAAGCTCTTGAACATGGGCTAACTCTAGCAAATTTTTACTTGGACTTGAATCTGGAGCATCATATTGTGACATACACACACTTTAGTAAAAAGAAAAACATGAACATCAATAGAGTTGTGAAAAAATAAAATAGCATTTCTATCTTTCCATAGAGAAAAAATGATCTCCACCTTGAAAGCATGCCAAATCTGGGTAAACTTGAAGGGACTATGAGGCCAATCCTCCAAAAGAGCCATGTGCCAGGAAAATAGATTTGGCTAAAAGGGAAAAAGAAGCCACATGAATCCAACTCCACAAGTTTTGGGCATAAAGGTAGAACCAAAAAATGTGTTTATATATATCTAGTTTCCCATAAAAAAGTCAATGAGGATTAGGAACACCATATACCATAGGCGAGAGCCCAAAGACAAGTCTTGGAAAATAATACACTAGAAAAAATGAACTAGCTTGGGCTCAAGGATGGTAGACACAAATATTATGGAATATGCATCTCCAAATGGGATGATGGGACTGCAAATGCCACCAAAGATTCAACATAGGCACCATGGGAAGGTGCAAATAGAACCACTGGTAATCCAATCGTGACTAAATGCAATGTTGGAGAACCAACATGAATCTTTACTCCAAGGCTTCACAGAGTGAATATCAATCTTGTGTTGCAAATTTAGAGGTAGAACAAACAATACCTTGTTGAATGTATGCCAATATATCCAAAAAAGCTAGTACTAAGTTTACATATCTTCCTAGGAACAAAGATTCATAGTGGCTACAGAAAAAATGTTACAGGGTGTGAGAATGGCACATTTGCGTAAATGCAAGAGACAAACCCGAGGCAACCTAGCCAAAGGAAGTCATTGGACCTAAATTAGTAGAGATCAAAAAATATTATGTTGGTTGAGTGAAAGGCCATCCTTGAAGCTATAACCAACCCTTTAAAGCTAGGGTTTGACAACTTCCCACGCATGCCAAATAATTTTAGCCACAAAAGTGCCTTCAATATGAACAACATGTGACATAACCAGTAGGGTTTGAAAGCCAATCCCCTTCCAAGAAGGCCTATTGACTGGATATCTTGAAGAAATGCAATATCAAAGAAGGTTTTTTTAGGCCTCATTACCATTAAAATGACATGGACTATCCACTTAGCACATAAGGCTAAACCCTACTTCTAGGTAGAAAGAAGGCCCAATCCACTAGAGTCATGTGGGAGGAAGCAAAATTCCCAAGCAACTTTGTGAAAACCATGATGATCATCATAAGAAGCCCATAAAAAATACCTTAATAATTTCTCAAGCTTGTTGTAAGAGTCCTTTTAAGAAGCCCAAGAAGACAACTAATAAACATAGGTGGTTGCAAGGCTTTTAGAACACACTTGAAACTTACCAGCTATAGAAAGCGGCTTGGTAATCAAATAGACTAGCTTTTTATTGATTCTAAAGAGGACCACATTCCAAAGGTCCACGAGAGAACATTGGAAAGAAAAGAGAATTCCCCAAAAAGGAATTATTTCATTGTGCTCTATCCACTTCCATCTATATTGGAGCATCCATGACAGAGCTAGAAGGAAGGATTGCTAGTAGCATTGAGTTTTAGGTTGCTGAATGATATAACCAAAGGCTAAGAAAAATGTGTTAAGACACTAAAATGACTCCTTGATGTTGTGGTCTTCTTCAATCAAGGTGTAATGTCCCCTTCTTCTTATTAATCACACGAGGAGCTTGGTTAGCCTATTTATCTCATCTAGGTAGGCTAATTAGTTATCAAAAGAGATGTATTTCCAATCACGACTTTATTTATGGAGAGATGGAAAAAATATATTATGGGTTCAATATTCCTAAAGTTACTTTATGCTATAAATTCACATAATAAAAGTAAAGTAAGTTTATAAAAAGCAAATGAGCTTATCCAACATTGTTTAGTGGTGGCACATCAACCACTTCAAGGGGTTTTATAATCCGAGCTTGTACTTTCACTTGGGCATATTATGAGATTATTCTATTATTGTTATTTATGTATTGTCTAATATATAGTGACTAATTGTTTTGAAGATGAAACCCTTGAAACCAAGAAGGTTTGGATGTAAACTCATTCCTTCATTTAAGAGTGGATTTGTTATAGAGTTCACCTTTAGATTATAATGTCGAAGATTTGAATTAAATAAGCAATATCTCAAAGCAAATGGAAGATTCAGATTAATTTATTTATCTACATATGGAAGTTTAGGGGATATCTGGTGATCAACGTCAGCCAAAGTACTGTGAGTAGGAGAAGTTCAGAGGTGGTATTGATAAACACGATTTGGGGACATGAGAATAGCAAACAAAGGACTAGGTGTTGAGTTTCTTTAGGAGTTACAACCCAATCACACTGTTCCCAAGTGCTTGCCAACAATTATTCACAAAATGACAATTGAAAAATTGCAAAAGGTGACTTAGCGGGGAAATTCAACAGCTGCAACGTACAAGAGCAAAAAGACATCCTTGACGGAAAAATCAATTGAGTTGACCAGCGGTGGGACAGTCGATGTAATCGCGTGGAAGAAAAACTGAGCAGTAGCGATATATTCTATCGTCTTGCATTGCCTCTATGCAAATGTCTTCAGGTATGAACTTAGTTGTATAATTAATGTGCTAAATTGACATTTTCTTTTAAATATTTATTTTAGTTATTGTTATTATTTTTTTAATAAAAATATTTATTGATTATATTAACTTAAATAGAGAGCTTACAGCTAAATCAAAATAATAATAATAGGAGGAAAAATCCACTCCTTGAGGTCACATGGGCAAGTCTAGAATTGAGAACTAAAAAACAAAGATCTAATCTGAAACAGAAACAACATAAAACTATATCGGTCTAGCCTAGAAAACACCTTAATATGTATTTTTCTAAATTATTTAAATAATTAATTTTCATCAAATGTTTATATTTTACTCTAAATGTCTATTTTGAAAGTTCAATCTTGTGTCTTCTCCTTTTCTAACATCTTTTCTACCTTTTTTAGTTAATAAATCATCTATTTGGTAACTTCTCTTCTTTTCTTCACTTCACCTTATCTTTGAATAGAAACTTATTATTTACCTAAAATTTAAAATCATTCAATTATGGTCTGAAAATTTCTAATTTTCATAACTTAATTAACTCCCCATCTTCATCTTTTGTGGAAAGCCTATAAATTAGTTTATCAATCAATCCAATTTGGGATGATGATCACAATCTTAAGAATCTTTATATGACTTTATCACACACTTGTACTTTGTGCTATATTTTTGGAACAACACACAAACATCGAGTTCTTCAAAGTGTGATTGACGAAGTAATGGAAGTAGAGAAAACTTGTATGTGAGATAATATCAATTATTCTATATTATTGCATGCATAAACTTGTGTGGAAAGTAATATCAATAATTTTATGTTATTACTTGTGTGTGAGATAATATCAATTATTTTATATTATTGCATGCATAAACTTGTGTGGGAAGTAATATCAATAATTTTATGTTATTACTGGGATGTTCTTTTTCTTTGTGTGTTTTACTAAATACAATTACTTTTCATATTATATATAGATCCCTTGTCAAATTTATAGAACATTCTATATAAATTAAAATTCACATAATCATTGCACCTCCTTTAAAATGAAAATATTTATGGATGCATAAAAAAGGGTGCAATTAATAATTAAATTAAAATTGTGAAATATAATTTTATATTAATTTTAAATTTAATTATGAAATCTAAAAAAAATTCTTATAAAACATCCTTTTACAGTACAAGTACTAGTAATGGTTAGATTGAAAATGTTAGTAATAATTACATTGAAAGGGCTGGCTCTTAAATAATTGGGTAAAATAAGAAAGAAATTTCTAGGGACCTATTATGAAGATATCAACCCCAAAGCACTTAGCCCGTTTGGTAGTGGGAACTAGGAAATGCTGCATTGGAAATGGTCAAATCATGGATTTGATAATCCAGTTTTTCATTTCCAGATTATAGTTTGGACCGTTTGGTTGACCCAGAATATGAGCGAGAAGATGTATATCCTCCGTTTGGTTCCACTTTTTAAAACTAGAATTGGAATTTGACTATATTTTTATTTTATTTTTTGAACTATTTTAATATTTTTTTATATTATATTTAATTTTTATTAGTTCATTTTATGATTTATTTTGTTATTTTATTTAATTTTATAGAGAAAACCATAAAAAAAAAAAAATTAAATTAAATTTTATATAGAAAATCATTAAAAAAATTCAATTTTTTTTTAATAAGGTTAATATTTAATTTTGTTTAATTTTATATTCAAAATCATAACTGAGTCATAAACAACAAAAAAGTTCATGAGTTTATCAAAATATGTCCAACGTATCTACTTTAAATTATAAAAAACTTCATGTATCTACAATAGCCGTCTATTAACCACATTTACGCATATGTTCCCAACAAAGTAGTGCGCATACTACACAAAGAATGCATCACAGAAACATGATTTTTGCTTTCGCCATTGAAAATAATTTGGTGGCACTAGCTGCCTCTTGAGCCTTGCACTCCTTGCACTCATTCCCTACATCAGGTAGGGATGTAGATGGGGTAGACGTAAATTTGGGTATAGCTGTACATGGAGTAGACGTACATTTGGGTTCATCGACCCACCAGAAGAATTCACATTCACTATTTCCCTGCAATACCAAATCTACATCAGTTCTTCCTAAAATGATTAGTTATCACATTATTTTTAAACATAAAACTATAATTACATATCCAGACCTTTTTCTTTTTTGGGAAAGCCCAAAATTGACGCCCGAGATTTCTTGATGTTTGTGACATCCTCAATATGCATCACCCAGCACCACATTGACACATAAGTACATTGACCGAAGTCATTGACACTATAACAATCTATGGTTGATTAAATACACTTTATAAAATTTTAGAAATTTCACATAATCAAATCTACTCTAACAATCCATGGTTGATTAAAGAGACTTTCTATTTGAAACTGAAAGGATCTAATTAATCTATACTCATACATAGAAGATGGGGAAGAATAAAATCCAACAACGAAATGGTGGTGTGAAGACACAACGTGTAGGATACATTGCTTATCATGCAAGAATTTTTGGCTGCTTACAAACCTCAAGAATTTCAATTTTCTGGCTGCTTACAAACCTCAAGAATTTTTTGTTGCTTACTTACCCCTGGACATTTTTGGCTGCTTACTATGTTTCTGAATCAATTGTGTAAAGATTCTATGCATCAATGTTTCGTATCTCTCTTCATGATCCATCAACAAGATGTGAAAAAGTGTGAAGAATTGTCTGTTTATCTTACCATTAAACATTAAAATTTATCTTTGAACACACATTACAAAGCATCATGCATCTGCCAAGTAAAAATTGGATGCTTTCAACCGGAACAGTAATTGCTCCCGATAAGCATCTACTGATTGATTTTTTTTAAATAAATCTATTGTGAGTCATTTTTTGAGATGTCTGGGCATTTTTTTTTTTTCGACATCACAAAAATATATAAAACTGCAACAAACTTGTTTCCCATAAATGGGAAATGCACTGGGAACCATTCTAGAAGTATAAATAGTCATTTATAGCTCAAAAATTTCAAATCTTTGCCCGGATAAGAAAAACGTGATTCACTTTTTCAACAACACTTTATATTAAAAAAAATCCATTTTCTTCCCTTTCAAAGTACTTCATCACTCTATTTTGAAACTCCATCATTTTCTTAAGTAGAAAGAACATGTGCATAATTTTTGGCATTTTATCAATGCCCCTGTTAACTACATCTTGCTTGAAAGTTTGAAACTTTTTCATCTGATTTCGACTTTCTATCGTCAATATTCATGAGATTACAGTTCCTTGACATAAACAGTTCGTGTTCTTTGGTGTGGTCTTTCACATTCTTGCATGCATCTTTACAAGAATGTTGATGCATAGCGTATTCCACCGTTGCAATTTTTTTAATTATATTTTATACACATGTCCATACACAATCTCCAGGAAGAATCTTCTATTGTGCATAGGCTGATTTACTTGTATCCATTTATAGAAAACAATATTGATAGTAAATGACATGGCACCATGCACCTCTCATTCTCAGTTGCTTCCTCTTGGCTCTGTTAATGGATGTTCATATATATTGTTCAACCATTTATGTTCTGATTTGTAAAATTAATTTACATTCCTTTTGACAGAAACTATCTGGTTCTCTTCAGATTATAGTTTTTGTGGGATTTATTCTTTGTTCATAACTACCCTATATTGGCCACCCATAAAGTAAACCTACATCTGGCCTCCCAGAAAGTAAATCTATCAATCACCATAATCGACATCCAATCCATAACATAAGTCAATAGTTGTAAATATTAGCCCAAAATATACATCAACATACAAAGTTCGATATCCAATCCATAACATAAGTCAACAGCCGTAAATATTAGCCCAAAATATACATCAACATACAAAGTTTGATATCTTGAACGAAAATTTTAGATACTTCTCCATTGATCCAGAAGAGAATATTAATCTATCCCCTAAAGCACAAAAGATATCTTCTTGATAATCAAGACAACCAGATACCACCCAAGTTCATCCATAACATACAATTTAAAATGTAAATATAGATTTCAAAACCCAACTCTGATTACATTGCTGTTAATCTAAACAACATCACATAATTCATTAACAAAAAATTATAACCTCAAAACTAGAACAGATTTTAGCAATCACCATGACCTTCCATTATAATTTTATCAGCAACAACAACAACAGCAACATAAATCAGCAATCTCACTTAACATACTTTTAGATCAGGATATAATTTTCTTGAATAGGTGATGACATATAAATTTATTACCAGATGACCAGTAAATTCAATCTACTAGAGCAGAAAAATAGTAAAAACAATATCATCATGGTTGAAATAGCAGAAATATATACTACAACAACTATAGTAGAGAAGTTGATAAACAAAAACAATGTCATCACCACATGATATCAACTATATCAACAAAACATATGATTTGAGTTTCAAAAAAACATACAATTTGAGTTTCAACAAAACAAAACAATGTCACACCGATATCAACTGTATGATTTTGATAAGACAAGAATCTTGGCTAACCTTGCCAATGTCTAAGTAACAAGACTTAAAATGAAACAAAAGTAGCTAGTCTGCAAACTTCATTGCAATGTACTACACTCTCTCCTCTTCATTCATTCTCAAGAACCCTTTCGCTCTATCAATTTCAGCCATGAAGGTGTCATATGCCTTTAGCATAGTGGCTTGACTCAAATCAGACATGCCTTTGAGGGCCTCATACACACTATCTAAGACATAATCTTTATCAGAATTATCCACTTTGATAACAAGAGGCAAATGGAACTCCTCTCCCATTCTGTAGATACTTTCACAAAGGTGCATCCAATGAACTAGCCACAGTTGCCTTCTTCCTCTTTCGCCTCCTTGCTGACGGTGTTGAAGAATTTGGCTTACCACTTGCACTCGATTGATTGGAATGATATAATTCATCATCCAAATTAGTTGTAGTGTTATTTGCTGCACTCATAGGGACATCATCATCACAATCCACGTAGGCGGGCCCATCCATATTGAGCCCTTCTTTTGTCTCTTGTGCAGTAGTAGCTGTGATACCTTCAGCTATGTCATTACCCACAATGAAGGCTAGGTCATTGTAGTACTGGAAGAGTTGTCTCTTATAGACTTTGGCACTTTTGAATTATTTTCTCTGCATGTTGTCATGATGAATTAATTAGATCTCTATCTTGTATCCAACTTAATAAGAAGTCAATATTGCTTAGACAAAATATTCAAAAGAGCATGTTACCTTTAGAAGCTCCTCCCACACGATCTCATCAGCATCCACACTTTGAGTAGCCTCATTCCATGCAAACCCACTCATATTCTTCAACTCTCTCATAACTCTAAAACCTTGCTTCCATCCTTTAAGCTTGTTTTTGAAATTTTCCTTTGACAGATTGAGGTTCATCTCACCATTGAACTTCCTCTCAATGGCAGTCCAAGCTTCTTTTTTGAAGCCCCCTTCGCATTTCCTTCCTAGGTGAACTTGCTCGTGGAGCAAGTTTAGGAACTTTTGTTCCATTTCTCTTGTCCACATAACCTTCTTGAAGGAAGAAGTTGACTGGCTTACTTGAACCTCATCCTCCATGGTCATCATGAGTTATGTGAAGGACATGACTTACACCACCTGTTATATGCAATCATTAGCTACATGCAAATGAGAATGGATATTAAAGAAATAGTCATACAACAGTGCCATATAATCCAAAATATTGCATTTTTGCATGATATCCAGCAATATGTAATATATGTCTTTATTATCCATTCTCATTTGCATGTAGCTAAGTATGCATGTATATATGGTGTACTATGTTCAGATAGTTTATATGCAATCATTAGTTACATGCAAATGAGAATGGATATTAAAGAAAGAGTCATACAACAGTGGCATATAATCCAAAATATTGCTTTTTTGCATGATATCCAACAATATGTAATATATGTCTTTATTATCCATTCTCATTTGCATGTAGCTAAGTATGCATGTATATATGGTGTACTATGTTCAGACAGTTTATATGCAATTATTAGCTACATGCAAATGAGAATGGATATTAAAGACATATATTACATATTGTTGGATATCATGCAAAAATGCAATATATACAGTTTATATGTCTTTATTATCCATTCTCACTTGCATGTATCCAACAATAAGTATTATATATCTTTATTATCCATTCTCATTTGCATGTATCTAAAAGTATGCATGTATATATGGTCTACAAATGTCAAACAAGATACACACATTTCGAAGAGATCAAAATCAAAGAGCAGTAAGCATGAATGTTAAAGAATAGTAAGCATGAATGTTAATCAAAGAGAAATCAGAGTTACAAATCATACAAGGCAGAGTTGTAAACTATGAGCACACACAACTATGAAATCAGAGTTACAAAGCAGAGTTGTAAACTATGAAATCAAAGTTACAAATCAGAGTTGTAAACTATGAGCACACATGATTTGAGCATCACCATTACAAATTCAAGAGGCATAGACAATAACCAGCCAGGAATGAAGAGACAAAGAAAGGTCTTCTAAAACTACAACTATTGTCTACGTTTGTAGTCTTCCCACATCCTACTTGCTATATCATCTCTAAACTTCCCCCAATCATCCCTATCATGCTGAGTCAACCCATATGTCTCAAGTATTGGTAAATTTATCCCATCACGATCATCATCCTCTTCAATAACCACTTCGGATGGAACTGTAATACCCCAAAAATGGGCTATAAGTTCATTAACCTCCTACATCGACAAATCGAACAAAATCGACATCAAAGTCCTAATCTAAGGCACATCTAAACATCATCGAATCATAATTGATTATCTTAAATTCTGCATCGAGGAATATTCCTAGTAATATTCCTAATTATCTTAATTATCTTTAATTTAATGATTATTTGGCGATAAATCACATTTATCCTAAGTTTGATTAATTGAATATTTTCATATTTAATTAATTAGATTTAATATTTGCCACTTAATTATTTAATTAAATTTAATTCTATCTATTATTAATTGTATTATTTAATTTTGACAATAAATCAAAATTCCTATCTTTAATTGATTAAATTCTTGTTTAATTAATTAAAGCATGTTGTCATTATTTAATAATATAATTTTTAATAAAAGTTTGAATAAATAGTTAATTAACCCATAAATTAATTATTTATTTACAAAAATCAGTTGAGTTGAGGATAAATCACTTTATTTATTTATTTATTTAATTCTTAATTATTATGCATATTCAAAAGAAACAGTTAAACTCCAAATCAGAAAATCAATGCAAGTTATTGACTTTTTTGGAACTCAACATCCTTTTGGAGTTCAAAAAGCTGATCTAAACTCTAATTTGAGTTAAAAAGCTATTTTTGCATGATTTTGAGAATTAACTATCTTTCATGATCAGATAACTCAAAAATCAAGATGAGTTAATTTGAGTGATTTATGGCTTTTATTCATGCACCTCCAAAGCCCTGGATTTCTATAAATTAAAGGCTTTAGCTCTTCACAAAGGATCTCATATTTTGCACAATCACGCTGGAGAATTGGAATTGAAGAATCAAAGCTCTTGCGAATCGGCATTTTTGTGAGATCAATCTTATTTTTGCATTCATATTTCATATCATTATTAGATTAGCATAGCATATCAGTTTTCAATAGCATTCATATCATATCAATTTATCATTCTTATTGCATCATAAAATATCAAAAATATAGATTAATTGCATTTATTCCATATCTAGAATTGCATTCAAATCCTTCGTTTAGGTGTCGTCTAGGTCACTGATCTCGATTACAATCTGAGAACATTAATCTCGCACCTATTAGAAGGCAGTAAATCGCTTGGTTAGATAGCTTTCAATTTTGCACGATTTTGATTATCACTAACCTCTAATGTTTTACTGAGTGTTGTGTCTACAGAATCAGGTACAATTTTCACACACACATTTCTGGCGCCCACCGTGGGGCCCTGAAACGGGTTTCCAATTCAATTCTTTCAATTTCTATCTTTTTATCCTCGGGATCTGTGCAAAACTGTGATTTTTAATTTTGTCTGTACATCTGTCGTACGAGTTTCTGACAAATGTCGTATGGGAGCATACCCACTGTCGTATGATACTCTACCCACTGTCGTACGACAGTCTATCGGATCGCGACTCATTTCATTTCATACCCATTGCCATTTGAGAGATAATCTATCGTATGGTAGCATACCTAGTGTCATACGAGTTTCTGGACTGTCGTCTGAGAGAATACCCACTGTCGTACGAGTTTCTGTACCAGTTTTTTACTGTCATTTCATTTTTCAGAGCAGAGTATCAGATTTGATTTTTATATTTCGGCTAACTGCTAATTTTGACAATTGAAATTCTCTATTTTTGATTGCTCTCTGCTGGTTTTGATTGGGAAAAGCGCAAGAATTGCTAAAAATCAGGTAAAATCTACTAAGCGCATTGTGAGGATCACCAGGTATTCTCCTTCATCTAATAACATTTTGATTTGGGCTTAAAATAAATCTCTTATGTGTCTAGCTTGTGTGCGTCTTCTCATGCTTTTATTCTACACACTTGCATAATTTGATACTAGGTTGTGATCCCTTAAGGATTCATTAAGTAGTCTTAGGATACTTGTGATTGATCTTGATTGCTATCTTGGGTTATTGGACTCGCTAATCCGCCGGCCCCTCATTTTCGCCCCGTGGTTGCAATCTCAGCGCCATAAAGGGGAGGGGTCAACAGGACAGAAGCGTTAAATGTTCCACTTGGCAACCCTTTTGTGCTTTTAGGAACTCACTTGTTTTCTAAGTTGGGGACTCATTTTTAGCTTGTGTGAGGTGTTAAGTGTTCCACCTTGTGGACTCATCTCATATTTGCTTTAAGCGTTAAGTGTTCCTCTTTCTACTTTTTGAATGCTTTTGGTAGATTTACTTTCAGAACATATATCTGTACTCACATAGTAATTAGGCCCTATGAACACTATTCATGATTCTTGAGAGATTGGATTCCTAGCGAAATCTTTCTTGACGACGGAATCCTTGTAGGTAGGGAGGATACTTAGTGCGTTTCACATTCAACTTGGTTAGTGAGTCTTCTCTTATTGATCGACACATTCTCTCTCTGGAGAGGTTGATAGATCACGTGGGGTTGATATCACGAGCTTTGGTGAATCAAAATTGGTTAGTGCATCTTCTCTTATTGATTGATACATTCTCTCCCCGGAGAGGTTGATAGATCACGTGGAGTTGATATCACAGACCTTGGTGGAACAAAACTTTGTCTTAGCGTGTCGGATTAATCTGCTTGCTTTGTTTGGGTTAAAAGTGAAGAGGTGTCAAAACCTTGAATCTGGAGCCAAGTCCCCTTGTGGTATACTATTGTGAGTCATCTTTAGAGAGGGTTAACCGTAGCGGACAATCCCTTCACAGGGCAAACTGAATTGACGGAACCTCAAGCGGTAATAGCCATTTTTGCCATGGTAGTGACAACCGCTATATAAATGTCCTTGTGGAAGAAATCTCCACGGGTATGGTTCATTGTTGGGTTGTCAGATCTCCCTAGCAGCTCTTGAAGATTAAGTTCTCGGACTGTGTCAAAACCCTGGTGCGCCGGGATTGGAGTTCACCCCTTTGAATCATAAAAGTTGCAGAGTCAAACCATTACTAAAAACCCTAGAGAGGCCAATTTTTCACTTTCAGGTATATGTGCGTTATTGCAAAACTTTTCAGAACATACACAATTAGTACTCTCAGGGATTAGCACAATTTGGTCACTTGATCGTTCATGTGCAAGGTTGCTTTTGCCCTTGTTCATTGTTTTTAGACGTGCTTGGAATCACTTGCTTGCTGTTCTGCGTGCTTGTTTATCTACTTGGCTATTAAAAATGATCAAATCTGGTATAACCTTCAAAATTTGGACAGTACAATTTGCAAACAATCCAGAACTAAAAACCTTAAATTTTGCAAAAATTGACGTAAAGTTCTTTCTGGAGTCAAAAGTCATTTCAAGAAGTCAAAAGTCGTATGACTTTTTGTCAAATGTCATTTCAGTAAAGCCCATATGTCGTATGATTAAGAACCCAGTGTCGTACAAGTTTTCAAACCAGCAAAATTCAAGAAGCCAAAAATTGTTAGCAACTATCGTACGAGTTTTGTCAACTGTCGTTTCATATCTACCCAACTGTCGTTTCATTTATACCCAACTGTTGTACGAGTCTGCAGAGTGTCGTTTGGAAAAATTTGAGAAAGTTGTCAGAAATTGTCAAATTACAAGATATCCAATGTTTCCAGCCTAGATCCAGAATCTGTCAAAAATATCATTGTGTCAGGAACAAAGCAGTAGCTATTGAGCATTCTACCATTTTCCAAGTTTGATCTTTTGAATCCGATCTAGTCTTCTGTTTGATCAATTTGAGTCCTTTTTTTTATCTCGTGTCAAAACCTTGTCATAACTATCAATCTTCAATCAATCTTCAAAAAATAAATAAAAAAATAGACTAAGTGTTGAGAACTCGTGTCCGCTATCTTTTGGGCGATCTATCCCATACATCCAGGGCACAGTTTCCTTCACCCACATCTCATCAGATTTTCAAAATTATCATAATCTTGACAAGGTTGCGCCATCCGATTTTCTTGAATCAAATTGTTCTTCAGTTGTCTTCGTCCTTTTCTTCTGTTTCATTCAAAGTTAATGGTGGAGACCAGAGCTTCTTCACACAAGAAATCAGAAGAAACATCTCAGAACTTACTTTTGACCAATACCCCGGGTCCAACTCTTGAACAACTCATCAAGTCAGGTATCTACGAAGATGACGGTCTCGGCAACTTTCAATTGAAAACTGGTTACATACCTCCTTTATCAACTCACAGAGGTAATCAGCAAACTCCTCCTCAATCTATTCCAGGGAGCCCAAAGACTCCTACCATGTCTCAAGCAGGGACAAACCACAATTCTCTAGGAGGAGGATCCCAGGGACACCATTCTCAGCATAATGCTGACCAAGAACCTACCCCCTCTGAAATCCATCGATGTCAGAATGACGGTGAATTCAAGAAAATGATGAGCCATTTCTTGAAAGTGGATAGAGAGGCATACTTTTTACAATTAGCCCAAGAAGGAGCTAAGCTTCCTCCCAAATTTAACGTTGATGATATAATCACACATGAGGAAGAAAATCCACTCACAGCTATGACAAAATAGATGCACGCTATACAAGTTGAATTTAACAATCTTAAGAAGGAGAAGGAACCCAAGGAGTTCTCCATGGAGGCCCTATGTCCTTTCCCGTTCGACAAAAACTTGTATATGCCACCATTCCCAAAAAGAGTGGAGATACCAAAGTATGACAAATATGACAGACACTCTGATCCTCAAGATCATGTCAGAGAGTTCTGTACGCAATCCATGGAATTCATGCATGAACCGACTTATCTAATGCGTCTTTTTCCTAGATCCTTGGGAGGAGCATCCATTCAGTGGTTTTCAAGATTACCTTCTACGATCAAAACTTTTGAGGAATTGATTAAATTGTTTTATCAACAATATTCCTACAATATTCAACATCTGATTACCATGATCGATATCTGTAACCTCAAGCAATATCCAGGGGAATCATTCCTAACTTTTCTCAAGAGGTGGCGAAAGAAGTTTTCTTTATATGCTAGACCAATTCCCGAAATGGAGAAACTTGAAATCTTTATCAATAACCTTGTTCCAGAGCTCAACTATCCATTACAAATGCAAGATCATGTATCTTTTGATAAAATGGTGGATAATGCAATCAAGATTGAGAAAGTACTTGTCAAGAAAGGAGAAATCACACTTCAAAAGGACAAGTCTGAATCGGGATCTATCTCAAAAGATAAAAACAAGAGCTGGAATAGAAACAAAGGTATCGTCTCTGACGGTGTTGTTGACACTATCCACACCCCATCAAAGGCACCGGCCTACAATCTCACCCTTACCACCAAAGCCATTGAAGCTTCAGAACAAAAATCTGCTGAACCATCTCCAAAGAAGCCATTCAAACGATGGGATAATAAATGAAAGTTTACTCCCCTGGGAGAATCTTTGGAATCTACTCTGAGGACCTTGATAGCTAATAACATGATCTCTTTACCACCAATCTGAAAAGCTGATCCGGATCCAAAACCATATTGGTGGAAAGATAATGAATTCTGTGCTTTCCATCGGACTAAAGGCCACAGAACTAATGGATGCTTCCATTTGAAGCATACCATTCAAGACTTGATAGATCAAGGGGACATCACAATCGATAATCCTACTAGCAATAATGATCACACAGCATTTACAGAACCTTTTCCACAACATGGCAAGGGAGTTTCCACTTCTCAGCCTAACATGGGGGCAAAAGTCAACTATGCCTACCTTGGAAACGATGCTGTCATCAATATGGTGGAACCATGCCTCTCTGAGAGCTGTAATGTCATCACAATTGTATGAAGAGATAGAAATCATTCCTTAGCTAATGTAGTTACCAGATCACAAGCTCAGACACATCTAAAAGGACAAACACCAAATTCATCTGATGTCCCTAAGATACCTTTCCATCTCACATCTGCTTCTAAACAGAAGGTTGCCTCAAAATCTTCCAATCCAAAGGATACCAGACCTACATCTTACAGCATCGTCCAACAACTCTAGCACACCAATGCCAAAATCTCCATGTTTGAGTTACTTCGAGTATCTCCAGCTCACAGGGATATCCTAGACAAAGCTTTGCTCGGCTCTAATGTTCCTGATGATCTAGATCTAGACAGGTTCCAGACTATGGTTGGTCATCTAACATCTCCGCAATATATCTCCTTTTCAGAGGAAGATGACAACTCCCTAAGTCACCCACATAATCAGCCCTTGCACATAGAAGTCCTGATCCAGAACCGTCGAGTCAAATGTGTGTTGATAGACGGGGGCGCAGGCCTCAACATTTGTTCTTACAACTTAATCACACAGTTGGGATTCCTAGAGATGGCTATTGATCCTCGAAAGAAGATCACCATAAAAGCCTATGATGAACAAGAACGAGCTTCTAAAGGCACCATTGTCTTACCCATCCGAGTGGGTCCAGTCATCAAAGATACCACATGTCAGGTGCTCGATCTACCATTGGCTTACAATATCCTTCTAGGGAGACCCTGGATACATGAAATGCAAGCTATTCCTTTGACATACCATCAATGCTTGAAATTTCCCTATGAAGGAGTGGAGGTTACTATCCCAGCTGATCTGAGTACAACTTGCAATACATTGAAGGAAAGTGCCGATAAACTTGTTCCCAATAACAAAGAATCTTCCATCAAGCAACAAAATGTGGCTTCCACATCTAAGATGGATGACATTGCTAAAGAGATCAATATCAAAGAAAATGGGATGGGAGAATACACTATAGAGCCAGTCTTGTCTCTGACATCTCTCCCAATCTCACCTAAGTCGTATGGCCAATCCTTGAAGCAGTCTAAATCAGAACCTAAGGAACCTATGGAAGCATACAAAAGACATTTTGTGGTGGAGCAAGTATCTAAACAAGAATTTGAAGAGGATGAAGCTGTGCTAGCATGGCTATATAAAGAGGATTGTGAATCTAAAATTGTTCAACCTAGTGAATCTATAGCACCTACAATCCCTTCTAATTCATATGGTCCAGGAAACAAATTGATAGCCAAGATGGGATATTCCGGTCAAGGACCTCTAGGAATTAGGGGAAAGGGTCTCGTGACCCCCATTTCACACATTGGTCGAGCCAAAAAAAGATACTGGTGGCATAGGGTTTAAGAAGAAACCCTATCATCTCAAAGGTGGTTGTTCTCATGTCATAGAACAAATTGCACAAGGAGATCCCCTTCTTAAGAAAGAAGACATAGAACCCTCTGATGATGATTCAGATAGCTCTGAACTTATCCCCTATGAAAAATTGCCTAAAGAGATCAAAGATCTTCTTGATGATACAGATGATCCTATCAGAAGAATTAATGTAGTAGAAACACAAGAACCTACTGTAACGCAAGAGATGGTTGCACCACAAGAACCAGCCAATCTCGAAGGCAATCAAACTGATCCAGAAGAAGGGGGTAGTTATTCTGACACTGATTCCCATGAATATGAATTCAAGTCAGAGACCGAGGGTAATCCTTCTTGGGGTATTCATCCTGATTTCACACATTTTCTAAGATTTCCTAGAGATTTTGAATCAGAAGATGAGTCAAATGATTATGAATGGGGTGCCATTCCAGAAGAAGATGAGCTTATAACAGAGAAATCTATTGATGTTATTCACCAATATGTCTCTCAACCCAACGTAAGTCTAGAGCAAAACAATGAACTTAACGTGTCTGATCCACCTATGGCTGAAGAGGACTCCCATGATGACGTTGAGCCTATTCACGAATTGAACATTTTGAGCTGTAATATCACCTTTGAACTTGAGCGTCGGTTTAGGACCAATGATGACATATCCACATCCGTGAACACCATATCCCAAACCTTTTTCGCTTTGACTATCCAACGCCCTGATCTTATCGACCAAACATCCACAAACCCAAACCATGGTATGTATACCTTCCCAAATGACTATGCCCTTGCCTGCTACCTCAATGCAGTTGAGCCTATGAGTACTTCCATCAGTGAACCGAGCGTCAGCATGACCGAGTCGGACATCAAATATCTTAGTCAGAAAAACAAGAGTAAAAAGAAAAAGAAAAAGAGTTCTGAGGGTGAAAACCACTTTGTGGCAGTCTCAGAACCGACAAAAGTAAAAAGAAAAGACGTATCTGAAGGTGAAAACCTCTCTGAGGCACCTAAGGATGAGATATTTGATGTCCTTCCGAGTCATTTACAGGATAGATCTCTAGTTCTGATTGAGCCAACTCAATCCATCAATTTGGGTACAATAGAGGAACCACAATTGGTACATGTAGCACAATCTCTATCAGACGAAGAGAAACAAAACTTCACTACCTTCTTATCAGAGAAAAAGATCAACTTTGCATGGAAATATTCAGATATGCCAGGATTGGATCCCAATCTCATTATGCACCATCTATCCATTGCTCCCGGAGTAAAACCAATCAAACAAAAATTGAGAAAGATGCATCCTCATGTTGCACTCTTAGTCAAAGCAGAACTAGAAAAACTCCTAAAAGTTGGATTCATCCGTGTCATAGACTATGCTGAGTGGATTTCCAACATTGTACCTATTTCAAAACCAGATGGTTCAATCAGAGTGTGCACGGACTTTAGAGATGTGAACAGAGCATGCCCTAAGGATGACTTTCCACTACCTAACATTGATGTGATAGTGGACATGACTGCGGGCTATGAAATGTATTCCTTAATGGATGGCTTTTCTGGATACAACCAAATCAAAATTGCTCCAGAAGATCAAGAGAAAATAGCTTTCACATGTGCGTGGGGAACTTTCTGTTGGAATGTTATGCCATTCGGACTCAAAAATGCTGGAGCTACATATCAAAGAGCAATGACATCTATTTTTCATGATATGATGCATAGAACAATGGAAGATTACGTAGATGATACCTTGGCAAAATTCATGATTAGAACTGAACATCTAACAGACTTGAGCATGATCCTCGACAGAATGGAAAAGTTTAGTCTTCGACTAAATCCTAAAAAGTGTGCTTTTGGAGTCACTTCTGGAAAGCTCCTAGGATACATCGTCTCCAAGAAAGGCATTGAAGTTGATCCAGCTAAGGTCAAGGCTATAATAGAGATGCAACCTCCCACAAATATCAGTCAAATGAGGACGTTGCAAGGCAGAGTTCAATCTATTAGAAGATTCATATCACAGCTAGCGGACATCTCACAGCCTTTTACAAAAACATTACATAAAGGTGTGACCTTTGCATGGAATGAAGAATGCGAGAACAACTTTAAACATATCAAGAAGTATCTATCAAATCCGCCTATATTGATGCCTCCTATTCATGGGAAGCCATTAATATTATATGTCTCCGCAACAGATACATCACTGGGGGCATTGCTAGCACAGCATGATGAGAACAAGAAAGAAAGAGCCATCTACTATATCAGCCGAACTTTAGTGGCCTATGAGAAGAACTACTCAATGATCAAGAAGGCATGTCTAGCTGTGATCTTTGCATCATAGAAATTGAGACACTACATGTTAGCTCATACCACTCATTTGATAGCTAAAATTGATCCACTGAAATATCTCCTAAGCAAAGCTGCCCTCACAGGTAGACTAGCTAAATGGGTCATGCTCTTGAGCGAATTTGACATTGAATATGTTGAAAGAAAAGCTATCAAAGGACAGGTCATTGCTGATCAATTAGCTGAAGCACCACTATTTGATGATACACCCATGCAAATGGAATTTCCCGATTCCTCTATCATGCACCTCTCTTCTAGAGCATGGTAGTTATTCTTTGATGGCTCCTACACACAGAATGGATCCGGAGCAGGCATATTGTTCATTACTCCTCAAGGATACTCGATACCCAAAGCATTCAGATTAAAGTTTCCTTGCACAAACAATATTGCTGAATATGAGGCACTTCTCAATGGTATGAAAATGGCAATACAGTGGAGAGTTACAGAGATGCACATTCATGGAGATTCACAACTGGTCATCCACCAGGTCAATGATGTGTACCAAACCAAAGATGAAAAGCTCATTCCTTACAAGAGAATGGTCGATGATTTAAAGAAATACTTCATCTCTATCACATTTGAGCAAATACCCAGAACAGAGAATAAGGCTGCTGATGCAATGGCAAGATTATCTACTCTTTTACAACAGCCTGAACATGAACTACGCTACGAGTTCCTGGTGGAAGCCCTATCCTATCCTGCATATGACTCCCCTGAAACCTGCATGATCTGCACTATTGTAGGTTATGACTCATCTCGCTACAAAAATTTGTTCTCCTATCTCCATGACCAAATCATCCCTGACTCCTTTAACCGTTTTGAGAAACGAAACCTTATCCGATCCACATCCCGATATGTCATCATTGGTAATGATCTGTACAAACGAGGTCTAGATGGTACACTGCTTAGATGTTTAGAACGGGAAGAGTCTCAACGTGCATTAGAGGAAGTCCACGAGGGTATATGTGGGTCACACTCGAATGGGTTAACGTTAGCTCGAAAACTTATTAGGGCTGGGTATTATTGGCCTGAAATGGAAAAAGAAGCTATTAAATTTGCTAAAAACTGTCAACAGTGTCAAGTACATGGCAACTTGATTCATGCTCCAGGGAGAGATCTGATTCCCTTTACTACACAATGGCATTTTCAACAATGGGCATTTGATCTCATAGGTGCTATCCATCCGCACTCTTCTAATGGACATACCCATATAATCACAGCTACAGATTATTTTACAAAATGGGTAGAAGTAGTTCCTCTAACACAAGCAACGGGGAAACAGATCTCTATGTTCATCCTGAACTACATCATTTGCAGATATGGGATCCCTCACTCTATAATCATAGATAACGGGGGACAATTCAAAAACAAGGACCTAGATGACTTATGTGCCAAGTTCAAAATTACTCAACATTGGTCATCTATCTACTATCCTCAAGGGAACGAACAAGCTGAGGCTTCAAACAAAAATCTCCTGAAGATCTTGCACAGAACAGTGAATAAAATAGGAAGAGACTGGCATCTGATGATCAATCCAGCTCTCTGGGCATACAGAACTAGTATCAGAATGCCTAGAGGGGCTACACCTTTCGCTTTAGTTTATGGGTCTGAAGCGGTACTGCCTATTGAGGTTGAAATCCCATCACTCAGAATCAAAATGCATGGACTTGTCACTGATGAAGACTACAGAGTGTCGAGGTTACAAGAACTTGAACTACTAGATGAGCGCAGACAAGCAGCGTATGATCATCTCAGAGTGTATCAGAAAAGAATGTCTAGAGGCTACAACAAGAAAGTCAGACATAGAGAATTTCAGGTTGGCGATCTAGTGTTGAGAGAAAATCCTAAAAATCAATCACATCGAGAACGCAAGGGGAAGTTCGAACCCAATTGGTTGGGTCCCTTTGTTATCACTGCTACTTTTGGCTCTGGTGCCTATCAACTCTCAACCACTGAAGGAGAACAGCTCCGAGAACCAATCAACGTTCTCCATCTGAAGAAATTCTATGCCTAAGGCATTCAGTGCTTGGTAAATGTCCTGAAAAAAATCTTAAAAATCAGAAAAAGTCCTGAAAAAATGAACATCTTGGTGAAAACCTAGCAATAGGCGCCTTAATGATTCACAAAAAAAATCAAAAAATATCAAAAGTACAAAAAAAATTGAAAAAAATGAAAAAATACAAAAAAATGAAAAAGAAAAGTGCCTTGGTGAAAACCTGGAAACATGCGCCTTGGTAGCAAAAATAGAATCTCTACCAAGATGGTGAAAACCCGACAAACGGGTGCCACTTGTTCCAAAATGCTCCATCTATCAGCACAATCTTGGTCTTTCCCAGCTTTCAGTCTTGCTTTAGTTTGTACATATCTCCCGGTTTGTTTCTGCATATCCTGGTTTCAATAAGTCGGTCTGTACACCAATCAGCTCAAGCGTCTGTATCCTATCAATGTTTAACACTTGGGGGCAATCAATGTCATATCCTATGGCCTCCAATGTATCTTAGACGTTCCTTATCCAGTCAGAGTCCTTTTGAAGCTTCCATGTGAGTCAGTCAGTCAGTCTTGTCTCCAGAAAGGATTTTGCATCTATAACAACGCAATCAAACATCAAAACTCAACTGAAAACAATCTGTGCTTTTCATGCTTTTATCTCCTTGTATGCTTACTGATTCACATTGAGATTTTTGCATATTGTGTCCCTTCGAGCTCTTCGATGATGTCCTTTATAGGATTTAGAGAGTGATGACTGGGGGTATAATCTTTTCTTTGTTTTCTACTTGTATGTGAAAATCTAACAACTTTGGAAATTCTGGATTGAAATGGTGTCCGACTGTAAGAGCCTCTATCTCGAATTGGATGGCCATGCGTACCTCGACCATTGATACCCGGAAAATTCAAGGAAGTTTGATCTAACTATTATCTTTTTGAGTAAGTTCTTTCTCCTACTGTGAAACGCGATCTTGCCTAAGGAGGTGAACGATAAAGGGTCACTACGGGTAATTCACATTGGATTTAGAATGATCTCTTCACTGTTTGATGTGTTTGCAATGCAAGGCGTACTCAGGTCATCACGACGTTTATGTTTTGATGCTTATACAAATTGCTATATCAAAATGGACATGATATTCAGGTCATCCTGGCACTTGTGCCTTGGTGCTTATATCTAATCCGACATTCCGAAAACAAATCAATATTCATATGTCCATGGTTGTATAACCAGTGGGTGTTGTATTGATTCTTGCGCATACAAATCGATATTCATATGTCTATGGTTTCATAGCTAGTGGGCATTGTATTGATTTATCCGGTTACCTAAAAGTTCAATGATGATAACAAATAGACATATGATCAGTGACTAGGTCCTAGGTCTTAGGTTGCATTTCATTTTGCATGTTTGCATGATCTCACAATGATTAAATGAACTTCAATGCTTAAATGATTCTTCAAATTGCATCTTCAAGTCTAACAAGAACTGCATCTCACACGAAGGTTCCTCCAATGAAACAACAATTAGAATCCTTTTTCGGGATCAAAATCAAAATCTGAGATCATTCATATTATTAACTACTTGCATAGTCAACCTTCAATCATCACAGAAATCTAGAATTCAACTTAACTGATTATCTTACATCACACTATCAAAATTTCAACTTGGTCAACCATGGTCAACTCATGGTCAAACCTAGTCAAACTTGGTCTTTTGGGACCTTCCAACGATGCAGAATGCATTCTCGGATGTAAATAACCACTTCTCAAATCAATTAACATGCTTCTAAACTATCAACACTGACTTTTCTTGTCAGATTTCAATTTTAATCCCGAAGGGGGCATGGTATTGCACATCATTCAAAGTCTGTAAATCAAATTCTATCGATCAAATCTATCAATATCTTTCATCAGTGATCAAGACAATAATCACGTCTAGTCGCTGATTCATCAAAAGTCCTCATCGCTCGGGGCAAATCTATCATCACTTGGGGCATATCAGATTCATCGATCCATATCAATCTGGTATTCTCCTAATCTTGTAAACTGTATCAGTTTTTGCAACCATCAGATCATAGTGTTCTTCCCTTGGTTCTTCGACAACTGAAGGGTTTGGATGTGATACTTGCTAGTTCTGCTAAGACAATCGAGTCTAGAATGGGTCACTCACTTCTTATCAATCCTAAGGTTCAGAATCAAGTGTTTTGACACTTTTTCGCAATCATAGGTTTATTTTCTGCTACAGTGAACATTATCTCTGGTCATTCAGGACCTCCTATCTCAATATCTCTCAATTGGTTTCTATCTTGAGATCGGTTTATCTTTTGAATCAATTTCATATCTCTATCAAACACAGACTATCTTTGAACCACTGCGCCTCGCACAGTAATTCAAAGAGGGGCAAAATGTAATACCCCAAAAATGGGCTATAAGTTCATTAACCTCCTACATCGACAAATCGAACAAAATCGACATCAAAGTCCTAATCTAAGGCACATCTAAACATCATCGAATCATAATTGATTATCTTAAATTCTGCATCGGGGAATATTCCTAGTAATATTCCTAATTATCTTAATTATCTTTAATTTAATGATTATTTGGCAATAAATCACATTTATCCTAAGTTTGATTAATTGAATATTTTCATATTTAATTAATTAGATTTAATATTTGCCACTTAATTATTTAATTAAATTTAATTCTATCTATTATTAATTGTATTATTTAATTTTGACAATAAATCAAAATTCCTATCTTTAATTGATTAAATTCTTGTTTAATTAATTAAAGCATGTTGTCATTATTTAATAATATAATTTTTAATAAAAGTTTGAATAAATAGTTAATTAACCCATAAATTAATTATTTATTTACAAAAATCAATTGAGTTGAGGATAAATCACTTTATTTATTTATTTATTTAATTCTTAATTATTATGCATATTCAAAAGAAACAGTTAAACTCCAAATCAGAAAATCAATGCAAGTTATTGACTTTTTTGGAACTCAACATCCTTTTGGAGTTCAAAAAGCTGATCTAAACTCTAATTTGAGTTAAAAAGCTATTTTTGCATGATTTTGAGAATTAACTATCTTTCATGATCAGATAACTCAAAAATCAAGATGAGTTAATTTGAGTGATTTATGGCTTTTATTCATGCACCTCCAAAGCCCTGGATTTCTATAAATTAAAGGCTTTAGCTCTTCACAAAGGATCTCATATTTTGCACAATCACGCTGGAGAATTGGAATTGAAGAATCAAAGCTCTTGCGAATCGGCATTTTTGTGAGATCAATCTTATTTTTGCATTCATATTTCATATCATTATTAGATTAGCATAGCATATCAGTTTTCAATAGCATTCATATCATATCAATTTATCATTCTTATTGCATCATAAAATATCAAAAATATAGATTAATTGCATTTATTCCATATCTAGAATTGCATTCAAATCCTTCGTTTAGGTGTCGTCTAGGTCACTGATCTCGATTACAATCTGAGAACATTAATCTCGCACCTATTAGAAGGCAGTAAATCGCTTGGTTAGATAGCTTTCAATTTTGCATGATTTTGATTATCACTAACCTCTTATGTTTTACTGAGTGTTGTGTCTACAGAATCAGGTACAATTTTCACACACACAGGAACACCGTCCTCTATAGTAATGAAGTTGTGTAGTATGCAACATGCCAAAACAATACGTGCTTGTGTCATGATTGGATAAGATGTTGCATGCCTCAGGATACGAAAACGTTGCTTCAAAATGCCAAATGTACCCTCTATTGCATTTCTAAGAGAGGAGTGTTAGTGGTTAAACAACTCTCTTGGGCTGTTTATAGGGTTTTCTCTTGAAAACTCCTTCAGGTGGTAACATGTACACCGGTAGGGTGCAAGAAATCCTGGTACATTTGGATATCTAGCATCGACTAAATAATATTTTCCTACAAAATTAAATATATTGTTAAACTGTGAAACATTGACACCGTGAAACATTTATCATTTTCTTCAGTAAACATACAATGTGAAATAGCATACCAGGGGGAACTACAAGTGGATCAGCTCTATTGAGAGCTGAAGCTAGAACATGGCTATCTGCAACATACCCTTCCCAACCAGCAAGAATGTATTGAAACTTATAATCAAAAGAGGAGATAGCCATAACATTTTGTGACAAGTTCCCTTTTCTATCCGATATTTACCCTGTAACTCAACATCAACAATGACCAGTATATGGGTTCCATTAATTGCTCCAACACAATCCTATAGATACAAAAATTGTAGTCAAGAAACACACAGTAATAAGATTAACACTAAGGCAAATAAATTTGTAGCACTAGGGGGTTTACCTTGAAGTAAGGATCGAAATGTTCCTTCCCACTAATTTCAGGAGGAGTGTTTGGAGCAGGTGGTAGGAAATAATCCGCATGGAGTGCTAAGACAGTCATCAAGGCCTTGTGGAAGTATTGGCTTACTGTCTCTCCAGAGTGACCAAAGTTGTGGGCAATCTTACAATTCCTCAGATTGTGGCCAAGGGTGTGGAGGAACATGACTAATTGTTCTTCTAACATTATGCTCATTGTATTTGATAGGCTTCCTTTTTGCCTTACAAGATTGGCTAGCCAAAAGAAGGTTGCTGAAGTCATGCGAATTTGGTCATGACAATGCACCTCATTTGAATGAATAATGCATTTATAAAAACCACTTCCATCACTTCTTTCGTTACACTTTGTTTGCCTACCTTGAAGCAAGGACACTGCTTTGGCTACTCCAAGGACAGTAAGAATAAGTGCCTGAATATGAGCAGCTCTACTCTTCCTACAAATGTGTCCTTGAATGTTTATATTGTTGGTAATATCCATTCCTGAAAAGTACATGACAAAGAAGGTTTGAGGTACAAAATTGAAAGTTATAGGCAGTAAGAGGACAAGCCAACAAATCCTAGTTATTATCTATAGCCAATAGTCAAAAATCCTAGTGAATCAACAAAATGAGTACATGTACACAATGACTTCAAATCACATACTTTTTTGTAATTATGTAGTGAACATTTTTTACTAAATAACCTAATGCAGAATCTCAATACCCGATTTAGTAAATGGTTGTGAAAGGCTCAGCAATGTGGCTTCTAAAGAAAATATAACCATACATTTAGCTCTAGATGAGATGGACCATCCATGATAGAAGAAATAACTCACATTATCTGATCTAGAAAATATTCAAGCTAACATTAAAAACTATGTCTTCCACTATATTAGGATGTCTAAGAAAGTCATTCTTCTAAGACAGGGGATTCTCATAAAGTTGAAACACCATGACTTCATACTATTTGAAATAGTCGACTTTATATTTTTTATATTTATAAAAATGATGAAACTGATTTTGAGATCATCCTTCCAAATGTTTTTGAAGTTATTATAAAAAAGTGGGCCCTTATAGTTTAGAAGACCACCACATTTATCTACAAGTTGTTTAGTTCCAGTGGATGGGCTTCAAAAAATGACTATCCAGAAGCTATTTTTAGTAGATAAAGTTTCATTACGAATTAATTTTCGGTGCACAAGAATTATTTCAAGGGAAAAATTTCAATGGAATTTTTTTTCTGATTGGCCAGACTCTTTTCTTACCATAGTTGAAAATAGATTCGTCGTTCAGAAGATTATTAGTTTATTGTCTATATTACCTATGTTACTGCACTCAGCAAAATGAACAAGTATCAATGTTTGGTTTGTGTTTTTCTAATTGTGTATTTAGAATCCAGCTTTACACTTCTAAAGTCAATATAATATATTCCTTTGCGCTGGGAATTGGTTTATATTCCAAATTGCAAATTTCCACTGACCTTAGTCCTTGTAACACCAGAAGACCTTCCAATGATTATTATCCTACTCTCTGACCCTAGTCTATAATCAAGATTAGATTTTCTTTTGTTTCATTTTAAGGAAATATATATTCCCAGTTATTAGATTTGTTTTTTCCTCATAGCATAGTAGTTTGAAATATTGCAACTAGATTAGAGTAAATTCCATTTGTTGTATTGTAGATGTAGATTATAATAAAGCCTAGTATTGATTGATAAGGGGGTGTATTCTAGCAAACCAAAATAGTTTCTATCAACCTGAATTTAAACCCTCTCACTTGTGATAGATTTGTGTCATCACCTCACTTCTATTTCACTACGAGCATACACCATTGGAGGTTTTCCACCCACTCTAGTGCTTACAAGAATGGCAGTTGAGAATTCTGAAAGACAAAGGAAAATTTGAAAAGGTGGAATTCAATTTTGAGGGGCAAATTTTGATTTTTTCAATGCCCATTTTGAAACTTGTCGGGTCCATGTTGTGATTTATTTGTTTTAGCATCCGCTTTCTACACTTGCTCATATGCTTGGAAAATTATTAGGTATTCTTTGCAGGCATTGTTTATAGCTGCCATCACTGGACACAATATACTTGTTCATTTTGCTGAGTGCAGTAACATAGGTAATATAGACAATAAAATACTAATCTTACTGAAAGTTCTGAAAGACGAAGGCAAATTCTACATGATACCACCATTATCAATGGCATTGTTTGGAATAGATGAAGAACACACTAATGTGTTTGAATTGAGAGGCATACTACTACTATTAGTTTCCCAGCTACTAAAATATGAAGCTTGGGAATAGGGGACTTCACATTTTGCAATGAAGATGTTTTGGTTGTGGGTAAAGTGTTTTTCATCATAGCAGAGTTTGTATAGGGTCCCGATGTCTGAAAGTTCACTTTCACACTAGCACTTGAATTTCTTCTATCAAATACTACATTCTTCTCTTCTTGGTCATTAGAGGCTATAAGGCCTAATTTCATAAACTACAAATTTTAGGCTACCTAATTCTAAAAGGCATGTCCTTGTTAAACTATGAATAATTTTTTGAGACCTTTCAATACCATTTTATAAAAATCTATATACTCAATTCGACAACTTAAAGCTATGGGTGAGCATAACCCACGAGAGAAAATGGAAAAATGAAAGGATAGCCAAACATCCAATCAATGACGGACAAGCAAAATGGAAGAGGGAACATAAAATTCGATGACAAAGGTGAAATCAAAATTCAGTGACTCGGATGAGAAAAAGCTTCATTTTCTATTACTCAAAGGCCATGTTTCAAAAGTGATAAGTTTCCACTAATGTTATTATTTTCCTACAGTGGTCAATTAACATGAACCACGGTTAAAGTTGAACAGTCTTCCTCTAGAGTCCAAGTTTCCTTCTACTCAAAGGGCGTAAACTTTTCATGTCCCTAAAGAGATGAAACCTCCATCAGATTTGGAATTTTTCCGCTTTACACAATTAACACGATCCAAAAGTGAACATAGCCCACAAAAATAGCGTAGAAATACAAAAGGCCCAATTTTCCCAAATTTATAATCCAATTGATCCACAATGCCTGCTACATATAAGAAGACATTTCACACCATCTACAATGTAAAACAATAAATGGTGAAGTCTCAAAGATGTTATTAAAACAAAGTTCCTGAAGTTTTTAAGAAACAAAACTATAAATCTCCGAACGAGGGAAATTAGAGGGTGGGTGTTACCTGGCAATGAAGACAACATTGTATTTTCTCGAGGGAAATGGGTATTTTTTCAATCACATATTAAGATCATGAAGACTCTTCCCAATGGTGTTTTTGAAGAGTCACAAAACATAAAACAATATTCTCGAAACCGCACTACCAAACACCCAGTTCAAGTGACCCAACCGCAGGTAAAATTTGTTGTGTACCTGTCCATGTCGACCTACTGTTAGTGGGGAGAGACATGCTATCCCTTCTTTCCCTACTGATCAAAAGCACCTCTTGAGAAAAACCCAGGCTTCAATTTCTGCCAAAAGTGGTGCTTGCCTTAAATCTAACAGGCGACTTGTTTCCTATAAGCAGAGGTAAAAGTATCGTGGGGAATGAATTAACAATAAATTTACAAAAAGTGGGCAGGAGCGAGGAAATAGATAACTAGTCATTAAATCTTCTTACATGCAACCATAGGTTGAAATATAAAACTATTCATACTTGTAATCATTATCTAAAATATAACATATCCATGGCAATCATTATTTTGTAACCCTAGCTTTTCAATAGCAGTGATACAGAAGAAAAGGCATTCCTCAACTTAGAAAAGGAAGAAAAACCGCAGTTGTTCAAGCTTTAAACAGAAAAACCCCTCAAGCCCTAGTTTTGGCATTTCTCAAACATAAACTAGTCTGAACAGAGTATTGCATACCAGAGTTGATGTCGATGCCGCTTTGCATAGGACAGATGTTGATGACCAGCAGATGTTCAACGATGGCAGCTAACAATGTCTGCAAAGAATACCTAATAATTTTCCAAGCATACGAGCAACAGGGATAACTTTAAGGAACCCCCCCCTCCCGAAAAGTATAAAATTGTGGCGAATCACATGTGATTTGGGTGAAAAAAAATTTAATAGTGTTGGCAAATTATGCGTCAATCTATGGATATTTGGTGGCAAATTTTTTAATCGTTTACACAATTTTTATAAAAAAATGGCGATTAAAATTTTTTTTTAAATAAATTTATTAATATTGATGGCGAATTATGTTTTGAAATATGGGTATTGGTTGGCGAATATTTTAATAACCGATACCATTTTTATAAAAAAATGGCAAAATTATTTTCCAAAGAGTTGAATTAATTTATTTGTTAATTTATTTGTTATTGGAAATTTGAATACTGACACGTTGCATCGAGTCCCACAGTCCCGGTCCCATCACCCATGACTATGATAATGACGTCAAACTCAAATGACAAACGTCCGTTGGATTTAATACGTATCAACGGCCAAAGATGAATTTCGGGCATATTGCTGGTCATTATAACATTTACTGAAAACTATCGGCGAAAATATGACACGTGTCATGTTTCCACCGATAGTTTTTAGTAAATGTTATAAGGACCAGCAATATGCCCGAAAAGTATCATTCTTAATTTGGCATTTATTAGATAGAAATAAAGTAAAGTTTTAAGTAATGTATTGAGTATATTACCATTTACCATAGGCGATGTGTAGAATTAAAGCAATGTACTAAGTATATTTATTATCATATCGATTTGAAATTTGAATTAATTATAGAATTAAAGCAATGTACTAACAGATACATGTAATCTATTCATTACCTCGATAGAATAATTGGTTAGAGTTAAGGCTTGAATGAAAAGTAAAACGTCATCTCATCTTAGAGTTAAGGCTTGAACAATTGTCGCATGATCGCATAGCCAGGAAATGGGCTATGCGAACATGTGACATACCTCCACGTCACCCTTCTACCTTGCTGTATGACCGCCATTGCCAAAACATAGGGTTTGTCACATGATCGCAAAGCATGAAATTGGTTCATGCGAACATGCGACAAACTGTCACGCCAGCCGTAAATCTTGAAACACGCTGGCCAACCCGCAAGCCCCTCTGACCACGGCCCCATCAATAATTTCCATGTCTCCGCCACATCAACCAATCGAAAAATGTCGCATCACCATCTACCACCGGGCTGAGGAATAGGTGTCAACCAGTCACATGATTGCATGTCAGAAAACTCTGACATGCGATCATGCAATAGCCACCCACAGGATGCCACATAACCACCAGCAGGACCGCTGCCCTCCCCTCCAACGGACCCAGCACAAGAAGTAACCGGTCGCTTGGTCGCATGTCAAAAATTTCTGACATGCGATCATGCGACAACTGAACATTTTACCAGCTCAGCCAATCACAACCTAACACCTCGACGATGAATCATCACGTGGTCCCATTGCAGACAAACCAACGACATCTAATCAGACGGTGGGTGCATGATCACATGGGGAGAGAATATTCCATGCGATCACACGCCGACCGTCGATCAAAATCTCTAGCCCAAGCCCCGCTGACCACACTCCATCTCTTTATTTCCTTCGGCCAATAGGGGAGCACCATTTGTGCATACATGTCACCATGGCCCACAGTTTGAAACCCTACACCGTAAAGAAGAATCAACAGCCGACGTGATTTCGCATATCTCTGGCAACTCCCTTGCGCTTTAGCGACCACCGTTGATGCTCTGACATGACAAGACCGTCTGACTCATCCAGAAACCAGGCCCCACCATTGAGATTTAGCAATAAAGGCAAACTCCCATTCACTAGAGACCTTCTCCATTCCCTGACCTAGTGACGACTAACATGATGAAGAATTGGGCCCCTCACAATCGCAGCAGCGCACATACTCAATGATGAATCATCATGTGGTCCCACTGCATACAAACCAATGGTATCTAATCAGACGGTGGGCGCATGATCGCATGGGGAGAGAATATTCCATGAGATCACACGCTGCCCGTCGATCAAAATCTCTAGCCCAAGCCAATCATGACAATCGTTAGATTACAACAAATGAACGGCTGAAGTTGTATTTCGGAAGTTCTATGGGTTTCAAAAAGCTTTTATGAAAACTCACTCCAGAAACGTGACACGTTGAAAGTTGACGTGTAATGTTTTAGAAAGATTACGAACATTTACGTTATACGTGTATGATGTAGAAAGATTACTTTACCATTTAACGAAAGGTTTTTAACATTTACTTTTTTAAAACCTATCGACTCGTACTCGTAGCAGCAGAGTTAAAAAGAACTGTTGAATGGGAACCGTCACCGGAGATTTGGAAATCGAGACTGAAATTTGTGAGAGCCTTAGCCATTCGAACTTATATCTATCCTGATTTCAAAATTCAAAGTTTAATTTCGGTTAAGTACTAAGTTTAACTTGATTTTGAAATTTTAATTCGTGCATGTTCTATTGGGGTTTTCTTAAATTGGGGTTTTCTTTAATTGGGGTTTTCTTAATTAGTTAGTTAATATCTGTGATATTATTACTATTAGTAAATATCTGTGAATCTTTGTTTTTTAATTTTTTCGAAGAACAATGGGGAAAGTGAAAACTCAAGGCCTAGGGCAAGCAAAAGGGAAAACTGTAATGGACTTCAGAAAACTAGTACAAATCCCTGGTTTCACCGATGAGTATCACGATGTTTATGATCCTGTTATCAAAGGTGAAAAGAGATTTATAGCAATTAAACATACATTGTGCAGTAAGGCAACTGGGCCAAGGAGGTCTGAATTTATAAAATTTAACGCAGCGGTAGGTGCAATAACCAATAAAGTTGCTTCCTGGGATGTTGGTCTGGGTAACATGCTGTTACCCAAAGTTTTCCCTTGCCCATAAATTGTCAAGATTTGTGCAAAAAATTATGATGAAGAAAAAAAATCAATTGTGAATAAACAAACTCAGGAAGAAATTTTAACAATAACCCAGGAAGAATTTGTCAGTTTGCTAGACCTAGGGTTTGACCCACAAAATTGTAATGCCAAAATCAACTTGGGAGTGCTAGCAGAGCAATATGAGGCAGTCCTGCAAGATGGAAAAAAATCATTTGTAAAGGGTCTAATAGTTGCAGAGGCAAAGGCTTCATTGGGTGAGAACCATAAGCCTCCTTATGATTTTAAGGTTTTTGTGCCATGGGTTCGGGATACTATATCCTCGCTATCATTTTGCCTAGGACTGGAAAACAATAGGGAAGTGAATGCCAACATTCTTCAATTCATTTAGGATATCCATTGTCTGAATGAACCAGTAAGATATAATTTTGTTGGACGCGTGGTTGAATCGATGCAAGAGCAATTAGCATTGATTAAAAGAGGCAATTCTAAGACATTTAGGTTCACAACCTACTTGTGCTATCTTCTGCTAGCCAAGAATGCTACAATATTAATGAGCAATGGCAACAAGCTTGAAATTCAGAGGGGGACAGGTACTCCAAATCCAATATATAACTGGACACCTCAGATAAGATTGTATGATAACAGAAGGAATTACAGTAATTTTGTAGACTTCTTTTTGGCCCCATTGTACAAAGAAATAACAAGCACTCCAATGCCCAGATTGTCTGCTTCATGTAGGGATTGCATCCAACTTGGAAGCACAACTCAATTGGCTGACTGGTACTTAATGGAAGATTACACTGTGCTAAGATTTTACGGATCAGAACTGCAACCCCACAAACTTCCAATGCATGTGACAGACAGGGTGTTTGTAGTAGAATATGTAGTACAACTAGAGAGCACAGATAGACTCTTCTCTGGCCAATCAAAGAAGAGCATATTCCCTTCCTTACCTTTCTCAATTGGAGGGTTAACATTTGAGAGAAAGGCTTTCCAAGTGGCATAATTTTTTATAGATATTTTTCAATTTGATTTAGAGTGGTACTGGAAGTATGATCCACTCAACGTCATTCAAGAAAGGCTTGTTGCTAATAAGAACTCTGCAAAATTATTTCAACATGAAAGTAAACCATTGCTAGAGAAGTTCAAAAACAAGGATAGCTGGGATGACGTTAGAAAAGAGATGGAGAAATTTTCCGTTGAGGAAAACATTTCAGTTGAACGGTTGTCATCACAAATTATGACAACAATAAATCAGGGCATTGTACAGCCTAGGATGTCCTTCAATTTCTACGACAAAGCTGCTCAGCCATCAAACATAAAAATAACAAAGAGAATAGCAGAAGCTTGTAAGGATAGAAAATGGACTAGGACGAAAATGGATGATTTTTGGAGTATGAGAAAGGCTCTTGGTGAACCAAAGACCAGTGCAAATCTAGATGACATAGACGAGGATATAGAGTTTAGCAAATTGTGGAATATGGAGCATCCTAACTCCACATACGACACTGACAATAGTGATCCAGATGATCATGATATTGATGATGCATGTACTCCACAGACTGGGAGTCACTGTGCAATCTCTGAGGACCGAAAAAATGTATATAGCAAAGGGGCAGTCATTCTTGAAAAAATGGGTTATAAAGGTGGTGGTTTGGGTCCCACAGGAGAATGCATCTGGAATACAATTCAGACAGAAAAAACTGCTTATGATCATGGTGCAAGACTTGGCTCTGATAGCAGACCTAGTGGTAGTACTAATGGCATTCGTGGGACTGGCATTGGTAGGAGTGGGCACCTTATAGAACAAGTTCCCTCTCTAAAGAGGCCACTAGAATCTACACAGAATCCCATACAAGAAGATAGTGTCAAGAAGCAAAAGTTTTCCATTTCTAGTTCCAGTTCCAGAACAATGACATTAGATCATAAAGAAGTGTTGCCAATTTCAGGTTCAGCAAAACCCTCTAGAAGTTCAAATCCTCAAAGAGCATTAGTTAGATCAACAACCATTGCAAGCTCTGTCTCTTCTTCACCTTTCAAACATTCAAATCCTTCTGCAACACCAGATTTTCATTACAAGGATTTCTATAATAATTTTGCAGAAACAAAAACAAAGAATAAGGAATCAAAGAAGGCATTGGAGTTTGGTGCCCAACTGCAGCTGCACAGGAACAACCTGCATCCAACAGGGTTTTTCCAACATATGACCCAAAGAGAGACATGATGGAGTTCATGGTTGTTATTCCACCAAACAAAGATGGAAACCCACCAAAGAGTTAGATAGATCACTCTGAATTTGAAGTTAGCACTCTCCAAATGGATTTTTCCAAAGTAAACAATGTGGACAAAATCAATGTCTCAAAGTCTACAAACCAAGTGGTCTACAGTGCACTGCTAAAGGTGGAAAGAGAGAAAAGCAAGCTCGAGAAAAATATAGAAAAGTTACAGGCAGACATTGGCAATGAAAAAGCAAAGAGGAAAGCTTCAGAGAACAGTTTGAAAGAATTGCAAAAAAAGATTAAAAAATCAGCAAATACAGAGCAAGGACATGCTGAGGCGGTAGTGAAGGAATAGGAGCAGGAGCAAGTGAAATTGAAGGAACAGGAGCTGAAGGAATTGAGGGGAAAATTGGCACAGGAGCAGGTGAAGGAACAGGAACTGAGGGGAAAATTGGCAGAAATGATAAAAAACTTGACGAAGAAAGAGCCAGTTTAGAAAAGTTATTTAAAAATCTGGAGAGTAATGCTGCCTCTCAGGTGGATAAAGCCAATCATTGGGAACAAAAAGCAGTAGAAGAGAAAAACAATTGTGAAAAAATGGCAGAAGAACTAAAGAAGGCCAATTGTACAATTAAGACTTTAACAGATACTAGTCATAATTTAGTGAAGATTACAAAAGAACACATTTGGGGCCAAATATTGGCGATGTCTAATAGCTTGTATGACTGGTTTGAAATGCTTCAAAGTATGAGAGTATGTTACTTGAAGCTCCAAAATAACATTCAATAGAACATGGATGTTGTCAACAAAGAAAAGACAGCAAAAGATATTATGCAACAACTCTACAGTAAGAGTGATAGTTATCTATCAAACAAGGGAATTAGCAACCACCTTGATGCATCAGTAAAGGTATCAAGTATCATTCGCAAATGTGAGAAGCTATGGGAAGCACAGGAATTGGATGACAAAGCTAAGCAGAAGATCACAAAGATGGAACAAAGGAAAGCGAAAATGGAAAGTCTTGGTTTGCCTAAGGGATTTGAAGCAAATCAGTTCATTGGACGAGAAAATTACAAAACAAGGTTGCAAGACAAAATAAATACTGATGTACGCTTTCTCCCTACAGACATATCTTGTGATGCATTCTTGGATTTCATCAAATCAGTGAGAACTTTGAATGGACTTTTAGAATCAATAGTGTTGTCAAGTCACACTTCCAAATATGAATTGCTAACGAAGTTGCAGGAGTGTGACTATACTATGAACCAAATTGTTCTGCCATTAGAGGATGTTTGGAGTGGCCTACAAAGATTGCTCTGAATTTTGAACTACTTTAAATTGTAATATATTGCAAATGAATACAAAACAAATTGTGCTCTATGATTCTATCTAATTTTCATGTTTTCCAATTCAATTTATGTTGAGTTACTCTATTTTATTCATTTATTCTTAGTTGAGTTTAACTAAGAATACAAAATTACTCTATTATATGCTATTGGAATACAAAATTTCATTCAGGAATTTCAAATTCAAATATGAATGATCATTGATGACATGATATAAACTACACTCTACATTAATAATACTCTTTGTTCTCAAATTTTAATGATGAAACATAATACATTCTTGCTTTTCTAAAATGAACATTGAATGATAGGATATCATATAGTAGTTAATAAGTTCAAAAAATACCTATTGGTTGCCACTGCTAATTTAACAGAAATTTCCTAAATTTTCCAATTCATCTCTGTGTCGTCATCATCATCCAATTTTGGTATTGCAGTTGCTTCATTGTTCTCTTCATTTTCGTTTGTGTCTTCTTCAAGTTCACTCTGACCTCCGCTTCTATGACTCCCAATCCCATCGCCAATGCCACTGCCAACTGTTCTAGTCCCACTTGGAGTCGCTGTAGGAGATTAGTTAATGGTGTTGCCCACCCCTCTTCTTTTGCATCTTTTCTTCCAAATTTCCATTGCTTTTTTATAAGGAAAAGTATTGACATCATACCTAGATGTGTATACCCTCAACCATGATTCCAAATTCTTGTCTAGTTTGTTTCTTAGCTTTGATTTTAGGAAGCCCAAAGCACTGAAAACTCTCTCATCCTCCACTAAACCCAATATCATGGTTTGACATAGATCAGCAAGCTTGAAGTACTCTGAAATTTCTTCACGCAACATTGTGCTCTGTTTTAGTTCTGTCCAAAGCTTTGTTGCCGAGCCCTCTTCATGTGGGTTATGCATTAATTAATATTGATGCTTCATAGTCCTTGCAAAGGTGCCTGATTACTGTCTAAGAAGACCCTCATCTAATATTCCTTTGATAGTCACTCTATTGAATTCTACAGATTTGCAAAATTCCTTTATCAAAGTCAACAGCCTTTTACGATAATCTTCCTTAGAGTTGAAGGACCAATATTGAGGAAACACAATTGCCATGGCCTCAAGCAGTTGATCATATGGGAATCATGATCTTATTTCAGAGGAAACTCTATAGGCTATGTCCCTTGCATTAGCTGTTATAAACTCGACGATCTTGGTAAACTCTTCCCTTGTAACTCTTGTAGCTCGCTTCTTTGGGGCACTATAGTACATTGGTATCTGAAATCCCCTTATAGTGTACACAAACACATAAATATCCATTTTCAACGATCTTTAAATAATTATCAGGATCATCCAAATCTATTAGTTTCAACCAGTGATTAAATCTATCATCAGATAAATTTAGGTCAGTATGATAGAGACTATCGAGGGCTTGGCATGACATTTTACGCAAGTGAGCATATTCTGCAATATACATGGCTCTTTGCTGGGCTTTTTTCATAATTAACGTCATTTCTTCTAGCATGGGAAGAAGAGATGCCAAAGTCAAAAATGTCTCTAAATTGCTCAACCTCTGAAGCAGGTCGCCACATCTTTGATTTTCTGCATTGTCCCAATTTTCGTACATCAATCCAATCAAAGATTGATATTCAAAAAATACTCGATGCGCTGGTCCATCCAAAGAGATCCATTTGGTATCAACATCTTTAAGAAGCTTGTTTCCATCGGTAATTCCATCAGCAAAGTGTTGAAATTCCCTAAAACATTTGGGACTTCGACAAAAATATGCGTACAACTCTCTTACTAAATCTTCAACCTTGTTTACTGAAGGAAACTTCTTCACAACTCTAGAAGCAAGATTCATCCTATGGGCCATACAGTGAATGCCAACAACATATGGTGAACAAGAAGCTTACATCTTTGTGCAAAGACCATTCCTTTGACCTTGCATTACTAAAGCTCCATCCGCTCCAACGCAGATCAACTTCTTTGCTATTGTCAATTCATCCATAGCTCCATATTCAATTAAATGTCTCTTTACTAACTGAAATAAAGTTTATCCTGTCGCATTGTCTCTCAATTTAGCAACAGTTAGTAGATGTGGTTGGCGGACATTATTCTGTACAGTATAAACATGCATGCATACCCACGACGCATTATCTATTGTCGTAACTTCGTCTAAGGACAATGCAATAAAGGTTGACTCTTTTATTTTTCTTTGTACATCCTCTATTTCAACCTGTGCAATACAACTTGCCCATTCCCATCCACTATTTATCGACCAATGACTAACAGGATAGTTAGGAACTTTCAGAAAGTGTAACAAACCACTCATTTCTGGATAGTCTGTCATTGGACGCCCTCTGCTCAAAATATGGAAAACATTACTTAATTGAACAGCTTTTCTGTGTTCTTCTACTTCACTTGCTTTTGCAAAAATAACATTAATAGAACCTTGAACTTCACCAGGCTTCGTCTTAAATTTCTGAAACAAATAATATTCCTCAGCATTCCTTTTATGTTGACATTGCTCCTTTGTTTTATATCTTACCACTTTTATTTCCCTTCCATCTACAGTTGAGGTTTCGTAAATCTTACCAACATGTTTCTCTATGGTGTCTAGTTTAAGCTACAACCGCTTTTCCTTTTTATACTTCCAGCTACAAATTGTACATCTGCATTCTACTGGTGACTCACCTACAATTGGATTGTCCACGAGCTCAATGAATGGATACTTTGCTGCCCAATCAAATTTAAATCTCTTGGCCATCTCCCATTGACGATCAATTTTTTCTTTCGATTTTTCTCTCCCTATAGTGTTACTATTAATTGCACCATCATCATCACCGAAGTCGATTGATTCATCCTGGTACTGGTTCTTAATTCGATATTCTTCGTCAAGGTCATCTTCATTAGAGATATCAGGTTCTGCAACTTCGTCACCAGATTTATTAGGCTCCCCAATTTGTTGAATAGACTCCTGTGTAGGTTGAGATTGTACAGGTTCCTCTGATGATGTACCTTCCTCACTTTGACCAACACTATTGCGTCTACCCCCGCCAAAGTATGAAGATATATTTCTGCATTTCGTTGGCCTCTCTTGGACATCTCCACCTTCATTAGTCTTCTTCCTGTTTAAATTTGACTGTGACATCTCCATCAAATTAAGGCTGCAATAAAATACTACGAACTCGTAGTCGTAGTCGTTCCGGTTTGCTACTGATCGCAATTGTGAGCTCTAAGCTCAGAATCAACTGAATTATTATGCTACTAAGTACTAAATGAAAATCTCTCGAAGGCTCCTTCTTTCTGGCATGTTTCAATAATGAAACTCATATATCTTAAATAGACAACTACAAATAAACCGTTTTCATATCAGCCATCAGATTTTGCCTCATAATTGGCATTGTCCATTTTGGTGAATGGACCGACCGTTACATATGATAAGAACTAATATTTGGCGAACCCTGCATAATTTCAAGTAATCGAGTGGGCGAATAGAGTGGGAACTTGGGACCCCATTGCGTGTGATGCATGGTGAATTGGGTCCTAGGACAAATAAAAATTTCACATAGGAAAATGGGAATTTGGCGAATGATGATCCTCGAAAGAGACACTCAATTTAATCCGTGGCGAATAAGAGTAAACAGTAAAGAGAAATATGGGTGAAGAACCCGACTACCAAACTAAAATTACGTAATAATAGTGGCGAACATTCCGACCACTATATGACCATTTTATAAAATCTAGGTGAATGATCCAACCTGTATTTGATTGTTTTATTCGCCAATTTCTATCACCCGATCATGACATATTCACCAATTGGTGAATATTCGCCACTAAAAAAATCCCTGACGAGCAAGTGTAGAAAGCAGATGCCAAAACAAATAAATCACAACGCGAACCTGATGAGTTTCAAAATGGGCATTGAAAAAATCAAAATTTGCCCTCAAAATTGAATTCCACCTTTTCAAATGGAAGATGTTAATGCTCATTTTGAACCAAAATGAGCATTAACATATTCCTATTCCATTTTCATATTGCACTTCCAAACTGAGGATTCAACGGAATCGGCAATAACAAATGCCAATTCTAGGCTAATTCCCGCTACCAAACGGGCCCTTAGAGTCTGTTTGGTTGCTAGAATCAAATAACGCTAGAATTGTCAAATTCTAGTATTTGACAATTCTGGAAGTTTTAAATCCGGAAAATAATTTTTGGAATATAGCTGAAACCATTTGGTTCACGTGAAATTCATAATGAGAAGATGGAAAATGTTATTTGCAAATGAATTTCAAAATATTATAAATTTTGATTCACCCCCAATTCCCATTTAAGTGGAATTGGAATTGATTTTCCAATTCCATCTATCTAGATGGAAGATTCAAATAGTGGATTTGGGGGTAAATGGGAATTAATAAATCCCTATTCCAATTTCATGTTTTGGATGCACACATTTAACATGTCAATTCCAAAAAATATAATAATATACCTGAACAACTAGACTACCATAGCTTTACTGCTAAAAACAATGCCAACCAAATTGGTAATTAAAGTTAAAAGATCAGGGTAACCTGACTTATATTTATAATAAAATATAAATATATGTTTTAGAAATTTGTTTAATGAACTGTTTAGTTAATTTGACATTTTTGTATGTATTACTAATTTATTGTTATTTTATAATTTTTTAACTTTTTTTTACAACAAATAAAAGTTTTTATATAATTTATTATATATTATTATTAATTTAGAATCTTTTTAATTTAATATAAATTATTTGTAAATAATTTTTATTTTAACAATCAATATTTTTCATAAAACTTAAAATAAAAGACATCAAACTGTGATTATATGACACGTAGTGGTGACCGTCAAATTCCAGGCCTGCCTTCTCCGACTGCCTAATGAATTTTACAGAAGAATATTCTTCTGCTCCAGTCCCCTTGTAATAATTGCAGAAGCGGTTGCCTCTAGAAATTGATATCAAACCTTGCAGAATTTTGTGGAAACAACAGATTTTTAGAGAATGGAGACATCAGGGATTTGGTTCACGGAAGATTAGTACAAGCCCATGGAGTTTCGGATTGAAATCTTTTTCGCAGAGGACTATTTGCGGAGTGTTCCAGAGGTTTCCAGAAGATCACGCCCTCGAACGTTCCAGAAGCTTCGAGAAACCCACGGAGGAGCATTCGTTTTGCCAAAGGTTGCTGTGAGAAGAGAAACATTGGCTTCTTCTTGTAGAGGCAGAAAGATATGTCTCGGAGGCGTCCCACGCGAAACGCTGGAGAAAAATCGGACGATGCGCGGGTCTCCAACGAGAAAAATCTTCCAAAAGATGCCGGAAATGTTGCGCCCGGGGTGGACGGAAATCTCTCACAAGGTAAGGATTCTAGTCAGGGTGAAAAAATTGTTGAAGAAAATGATGATATACTGGAAAATGCTCTGGATTCCCAGCAGGTTAATGATAAATTAGTAAATAGGATTAATGGCAGTAATCAGGCGGTGAGAAAAGGGGCCAGTGTTTTGAGTCGGGCGAAAAGTCTTCTTCGGCCTGGAAAACCTTCAAAAATTTCGAGGATTTGTAAGCCGATCCGGATTTTATTCAAGTGGCTTGTTCTTTTAGTCTTCATTGGCGTAATTGGATGGGGTTTGTGGAATGGAGTTGCGAATCGCAATCCGAAATATGATGTGTACCCTCAAGATATCGCAGCTGAAGGTCGGGTTGCCGAGCTGGAGCAGATTTTAAAGAAAATCGCGAAAATGCTGCAGGTTCAGTTGGAATTGGTGGATATTAAGTACGGGAAGGAAGTTGAAGGGCTGAAGAAGAAATTGGAGGAGAGTATTCAGGAGCAGGCTACTGTGTTTTATATGGAGCTTCTGAATTTGAAGGAAAAGACAGGCAATATTGAGGAGTCGCTGCTCAAATTTAGGGATTCGGAGGGTTTGACAAGGGATGAAGTGCTGGGGACATTGAAAAATGTGATGGAAAATAGGCTCGATGAAGGCAATGAAATTATTTTAAGCTTGGATGATGTGAGAGCCGTTGCGAGACGTTTGGTGGAAGCAGAGATTGAGAGACATGCTGCTGATGGGCTTGGAAGAGTGGATTATGCGCTCGGAAGTGGCGGCGGCAGGGTGGTGCAGCACTCGGAGGGATATTTTCCTGGGAATGGAAGGAGATGGGGGTTTTCATCTCTGAATCTTTTTCGAAAAAGTGCGGGTGGGATGCATCCTTATGCAGCCAGGGTTTTGGAGCCAAGCTTTGGGGAGCCTGGTCATTGTTTGCCCCTGATGGGGAGCAGGGTGTTTGTGGTGATTGCACTGAGGACATCTGTCCTTGCTGAGGCTGTTACTCTGGAGCACTTGCCAAAGGTACTCTACACAATTCTCAGTTTATTCTTTTTTTTGTGCAGGCTTGATTGCATTTGTTTCTTCACGGTGTTGAAAAATAAAAACCTGTTTTATAGAAGGGATAGTGAGTGGTAATTGTGAGCTGGCACAAATACATTTAATTTGCCCAGTATATATTTTTGCACAGTTAACAGAGTCGGGCTTGGTACAGAATTGCAGGCCGATTTTTGACTTGGACTACTTGGCAAAAATACCTGGCACTGACTTGGCAATTTCAAGAACATGTTTAAATGTCTTTTAAGCGAGCACATGATTTTCCATATTCGCTTCTCTGAATCAACCTTGAAGACTTAAAAAACTAATCAATTACATGCTCTCACGTACACTTACATACATCAAACAAATGAGTACAAAAATGGATTAGGATCATTTTCTCACCTACACTAGCATGCATCAAACAATTGAATATGAAAAATATTTGAGTCAGCAGAATGTTATGGATTAGGATGTCATGGTCGCTTTAGTCAAATGGGCAAAAGCGATTCTCAAACAACAGTTTAGCAAGTTGCATTGTGAAACCCTGGACTTCACTTACTTTGCCTGAATCTTCCTCAGACATGTGTTGGTCAAATGATGCAAATATATTAATGAGATAGCCGGCGGATATTGTTGTAGAACTCAATGCTTCTACTGAGAAGGGGTGAATCAGTAGAAGGTGTAAATTTCTGATTTTTAGCAGATTAAAAATTTGATAAATTTATCAAAATTTGAAATTGAAACTGAGAGGAATGCAACCGCACAATGAAGCCAATGCACAAAAAAGTGTGGAAAATCCAGGATAGGAAAAACCACAGTAAAAAATGCTGTTAAGATCGGTTGTCCTAATCCAGCCTCACAAAGAAACTGGAGTACAATGTTTTAAGGGCACCAACCCTAAAGAATCACCAAACCCTTATTTTAAGAGCACCAACTCTTTCAGATCTGAGCACCCACTCAATATTAAAAAGCACCAACTTTAAGAATATACAAATTACAATTCTTTTCAGTAAACATTACACTGCGTGAATGTTACTCGTGTTTTCTTAAAACGGTTTTCTAACATATACTGCTTTCCTTTATTTACTGTGATGTAGTCCTTACGCACTCCTTCACAGTTCTGATGCACACCTTCACAGAACTTACAATCTTTTTCAATTTTCTTTAGACATTATGTCTCCATTATACATCAGTACAACTCTCCTTCATCAGGCTTCGGATCTGCATCAGAAATTCTCATCCATCCACTTTACAAGAACATCTACAATCTCCGAAAACTCAGTTATCTGTTCATGACAGAACACAATCATGTTCTTTACATTTGCTGTTTCATTACTTTATATCAGGAAAATGCTTTGTATCATGCATAGACTCTACTCACACTGCCTTATCCATTGATCCTTTGTTCTCCTTAAATACAAAAAGCTACCGGTTGAGCAGTTGACAGGTTGTTAAAAACTATTTGTAACTGTTGTCTCGGTTATAACTAGATCAACAGACAAGCAATTTGCTCAAAAGCATTAAGCATTGATAACAATTTGTCCAAATGCATTGGCTATAATAATATAACTGCATTGGTCTATAATAAGTTGTAAAGTCCGAAAAATCCACAAACGCCACATAAGCATAAAAAGACAAAATTTCTCCTATGTCGATTCCATAGTCATAGTCGGTCAACGCTAAGGACTAATCGACCAAAAAGATCAAGACAACAATTATTCATAAGTACCAAATTCTATTTCATTTCAATTATTCGACATAACAAAAAAATTAATATTTCCAAAAGTAATCGACCATTCTATCGAAACTATAACATTTTCATAATCAGTAAAATTACAATGTTCAATTTCAGAATGCTGACTAACTTGTCGTGCACTTACATCATAAATGGATTATAATACAATTACATTATGGACAAAACTATAGTGTCATAATAACATGTATGCCATCGGACAACTGTCCATCTGCATGCTCCTGTCTCCTAAGCCATTGGACACCTATCCATTTGCAAATCTTGAGACGGGAGTGTGGTTCAGGGGTTTAATCCACCCAACCATAGAGTGGTTAGCTCCCCCGGGGCTCATCCTGAAATGAAGAGTGCACTGACCCTGCCCAAGAAGTCTATCTCTCGGCACTGATGGATCGGAAGGAATCTGGTGTGTCTGTGAAACTAACTACTTTCCACATATGTCTAAGTAGAACTAATCACAAATTACAGGAAGAGGAAACATAAATAACCAACACATTTAAGAAAACATGTGTTTCCATAGTTTTGGCCAAAGCACTTTTAAAACCAAACTTCTACTGGCACGTAATTCAAAAATAAAATTACCCTTTCCTGGGATTCCCCATCCTACACCTTCTTTTACATTTCAAAATGTTCTATAACTTAACAGTTATTCAATACAAAATACGTTTCAACATAGAAAAAGAGGTTTGATACCAACTTCTAAAAAAACACTAAAAGCAAACAAAATTTAAAAGTTTATGGTCTTATTCAATATATCATGATGTTGGTTTTTTCTAAGTTTCAGAAAAATCTCTTAACTGTTCAAAATTTTCCAATATACTTGATGCTATTATTTTTTTGAATAGTTTTTATATTTCACTGAATTGAATAATTTACCTTTTGCTAAGTTTTCAGATTTATTTCAACAAAAACTTTTCGTTAACTACATTCATCTAAAACCCATATGTTGTTACTATGTTTTCTCTGAAATCATATCCAATTTGTAAGGAAACTCAGGTGCAGAAATAGCTTCCTACACTAATCTCTATAGGAAAGTATTGTGCAAATTCTTTTAAATCCTTACAATTTCAGATTTGTTAACTACTTTAACAAAGATATTGAAACCACATACCATGCATATAGAAAAATAGAGAATAACACAATGATATACCCTGGGGAAACCTTTCAGTAAAGACCCTAGCACTCCAAAACCTGCACAATGTATTGATCAAAACTATTGCAGCTTACAATACACTTGCAATGCAAGTTCTTTCAGAAGATTTCAAAACCTTGAAGACAAATCATGGTAGCATAAAACGTTCCAACAATACACTCACATCACATCTCTTCGCAACCTTAAAAAATGCTTATATCATGCGCTTCACTTTTTAGGGCTACTCCCAAAGATAACCGTATTAGGGTTTTACCATTCTCCAAGAAAATAAGAACCCCAAAAAAATTTTCACCCCACAATTGGGGAAGAGTGTACAGTACTCAAATTTATCAATTGCCACATGTCTTCACCTGTCATTGAATCTTCCTGACATAGCTCTTACGTGTCATAGGAATCCATCATAACCATTTTAGCCATGATCTCCTTACACACAATTCAAGATGCTGACACATCAACATTATTTGCAAGAAATACATTTTACAAAACAAATAATAAGAATAGGAATTATCCAAGGTTGAGACACCTTATTCCTAACACAGTTCTCATTAAAGAGAAAATCGTAAGCTAAAACATGTTTCCTACATCTATAATGTGAAAATAACCACGGTAAAGTTCTTAGATTCTCACATTTCTAACAAAATTTATAGACATCAACACTTGTTTTGTTATTCTGACAGTTTGTGGTGTTCTCAACAGTAAACAGCTCTAAACAAAAATGGACTCAAAGACAACATGATAATATTCATTCATATTCAAAATTCCTTTCTATTGATTTAATATTTCAAACACAGCTCTAATTCTTTCCTATCTATACCTGTTAGAAATTTGCTTTTAAGGAGAAATTCGTATATATCTACATATACAGATTATTAACAAGGTAAAGATATATGTATAAAACCAAAAACTTGAAAAATAAGTGGAGCACCCAACTATGCTGTGCCTTTCCCTCTGTCTCCAATGTCTCCCTCCTTTTCACGGTGTGTGCTGGTTTTGTCTTGCTTCCCCTGTCGTTTGTCTTTTTCCTCCTTCTCACAAATGTTGCGCTCCTTCCTCTCTTTTTTAAGCGTTGTTTCCCCTATTTAACCTCCCTGTTTACTCTCCTTCTTGCACCAGTCAAGGAAAAAAATGTGCTTTTGTTTTCAACCCCTCGGTGTTGTCCTCCTCTTTGACTCTATTCTTCCAGAATGGTCGTTTCAGGAAGATTCTGGACACAACATTTATATCGATGGTTGGGTTGGTAAAGAAAAGAAGAAAGAAAAAAAAATCTTCTGACAATGCATTTAACCCGTCAACTTTCTATGCCATCTAGCTTTGGGAGAAAAGAGGGATGTGACATCCTTCCCCCCTTAAGAATTTCATCGTCCATGATGAATTGATCAAAATTTGCAATTATATCCAAGAAAAATCAATAAATTTGAATTGTCATGGCTAATAATTCTAGCTCCATAGTTCATGATAAAGCATGTACTTGCATTCAAATTTTATCATAGAATTAACAAGTTTAAAATTTAATTATACCATATTCTAATCAACTTTAAAATCTCCACACACACCATTCATTTACCATTTGAGATAGAGTTTAGAAATAAAAATTCATTTATCTATAGCAAGTATAAAAATCAAATACTACGTGGTGTGTGAAAACCCAGATTTTTTCGATCAACCATTACCAAGAAAATAAACTTCTCTTTCTGAAACACACCTTTGCCTTCAATCCTGTCAAATCCATTAAACCACTAGATTGATCATCAGTAGGTTAGTCCACAAATCCTAAAACCATATTTAAATACCGTGCAATTAATCATCCATAAAACATCATAATATTCACTTTAAGTCATAATACCATTTCGCAATATTCTATATCCCAAATAACATTAAAGCAATGCAATTCACGTGATAACATATTTACTTCCACAATATCCATAATAATGTCTAACATGTCGAACATAATCATAAAGCATAAGGACTTTGGTCATAAGTATCCGACCAAGTCATCAAAGTCCAAACTCTAGCTGAGAGTCCAAAATAAAAAGAGTCTATGAAATCGGTTATGACAGCCTGATGTCTAATGAAAACATATAATAATAACAATGTTTAAGCCGGTAACATGAGTAACTGAAAAATAAGAACATATATATGTCTAATCAAAAAGTTGTGGAAAATATCTATGCATGTCTTCTACATCCTCCCAAGTAGCACTGTCAACAGAGAATTGGTCCCACTGGACCTTATACTGCAACACATCTTTGTCACGCACCCTGATGGTACGCTGATCAACATTATGGATTCAGGCTAGAGCTGGTGTAGGCAATGGGGTTGATGACCTCCAAAACATCAAAAGGACCCACATATCTCGGTGCAAGCTTCGATGCCTTGCCAAAAGAGATTGAGCTTTTATGTGGTCTCACACGCAAAAACACCTTGTCACCTTCCTGAAACTGTCTAAAAGTATGGTTCCTGTCTGCATAACACTTTTGTCTATCGACTGCTTCCTTCAGCCGAGAACGAATCAAAGTCATCTGTTCTTCCATCTCTCTTAGCATATTAGGACCAATAATTATTTTTTCCTCTACTCTATCCCAACTGATAGGAGTACGACACTTCCATCCATAAAGTGCCTCAAAAGGTGCCATTCCCAATGAAGCATGGTAAGAGTTGTTGTAGGAAAAATCCACCAATGGAAGGTACTCTTCCCATTTATATTGTTGATCCATACAATACATCTGAAGTAAATCCTCAATCACTTGATTCATTCTCTCAGTTTGTCCATCTGTCTGAGGATGATAAGCGGTACTAAAATTCAATGTAGTTCCCAAAGAAGCATTCAAGGTTGTCCAAAATCTTGATGTCATCCTAGTATCCCTGTTTGATATGATAGTCTCAGGTACCCTGTGCAATCTAAAAATTTCCTAGACAAACTTCTTGGCCAAAGCCAAAGATCCATCTCTCAAGCTCCCTGGAATAAAATGATCTACCTTGGTTAGTTTATCAATTACCACCAAGATTACATCATGTTTACGTCGAGTCATGGGTAAACCCTGGATAAAATCCATACTGATGACTTGCTATTTATACTCTGGTATATTGTGTGGATACAAAAGTCCTGCTGGGTGGACATGCTCAGCCTTAACCCGCTGACATTCTAAACACTGGGCTACAAAAGTTGTCACATCTCGCTTTAGCCTGGCCAAAAATATAATGGCCTCAAATCGGCAATCATCTTGTTTACCCCTGGATGTCCTGAAAATGGAGTGCAATGCATCTCCTCTAAGACCACCTTCCTCAACCCTCCTCAGTCGAGAATATACATCATGTCTTGGTATCTCATGATACCATCATCCTCAATATTGTATCCGTTGAAACGGCGATCTGTTGGATCTACAAGTAATGCCATCTTAACCTTCTCATAATGGTCATCTCTAGAAAGATTCTCTAATACATGTTCTCTCAATCGAGTCCTAGAAGTAGATATAGCAGAAATGTGTCTTCTTCTACTTAGAGCATCTATTACTCTATTCTCTTTCCCTTTAATATACTCAATGCCAAAATCATACTCACTTAGAAACTCCAACCATTGTCTTTGTCTAGCATTGAGATTTGGTTGTGTGAAGATGTACCTAAGTCCCATGTGATCTATCTTCAACTTAAATGGTTTACCTAAAAGGTAATGTCTCCACATCACTAAAGCATGAACAATTGCTGCCAATTCCAATGGGGTGCATAGTTAACCTCATACTGTTTCAGTTTATGTGACTCATAAGCCACTACTTTGCCACCTTGCATGAGAACACCACCAAGACCTTCACCTGAAGCATCAGTAATAACTATAAAGTGTTTGTTAGGATATGGTATAACCAAGATAGGAGCGGATGTGAACTTTTGTTTCAATAACTGGAATGCTCTCTCACATACATCAGTCCACTCATATTTTTTCCCTTTTTTTTTAAAGAGAAGTGATAGGTGCTGCAATCTTAGAGAATCCCTCCACAAATTTTTGGTAATATCCTGCAAGTCCCATAAAACTTCTCACTTCACTCACATTTTGAGGAGTTGGCCACTCAAGAATAGCTTTGATCTTTGTCGAATCCATTGCAATTACATCGGCAGAAATGATATGACCTAGATAGTGAATCTCTTTCTTATAGAAGTAACATTTTGAGAGTTTCCCATACAACTTCTTGTCTCTTAGGTGTTGTAACACTATCCGCAAATGTTCCTCATGTTCCTCCATATTCTTGGAGTAAATCAGAATGTCATCAATGAATATCTCAACAAACTTATCAAGACAATCCCTGAATACACTGTTCATTAGGTTCATAAAAGCTGCAAGCGCATTTGTCAATCCAAAAGGTAAGACTACAAATTCATAGTGCCCATACCTTGTCCTGAAAGCTGTTTTGGATATATCCTCCTCTTTGATCCGGAGTTGATGATATCCAGATCTCAAATCAATTTTGGAGATCACACTTGCTCCCTTCATTTGATCAAAAAGTTCATCTATTCGAGGAAGAGGGTATCTGTTATTTATAGTAACCTTATTGAGCATTTTGTAATCTATGCACAATCGTAAGGTACCATCTCTCTTCTTTACAAAGATCACTAGAGCTCCCCATGGTGAAACACTAGGGCGAATAAACCCTTTATCTAAGAGTTCTTGCAACTGTAGCTTCAACTCAAACATTTCAGTAGTGGTCATTCGATATGGAGCCTTAGATTGAGGCTCACTTCCAGGCATCACATCAATAGAGAAGTCAAATTCTCTCTTTGGAGGTAACTCAAGTAACTCTTCAGGAAAAACATCCTTGAATTCTTGCAAGATAGGGAAATCTTCTAGACTGGGAGGTGTGTCCAAATCTTTGACATAAGCCACATACATCACACACCCTTTTCTCTTTGCCTTTTTCAATTGCATGGCAGAAATCTGTCTAAGTTCAAGAGACCTTTTTACACCATGGAGTATTACAGGATTACCTACATCATCAAGACATTCTACTATTTTATCCTTGCAGTTCACTACGGCCTTATGTTCTGTTAGCCAATTGATTCCCAAAATGACATCATAGGAACCTAAAGGTGCGACATACAAGTTTACTTGCATTTGAAAATCAAGAAGTTCAATCTCGCTACAAGATAAACATTGCTCAACCTTATGCTCTACCTTATTTCCATATTCTACCATCCATGGTTCTAACATATATCCTACTCTAACTGGTAATTTAGAAGCAACTCTAGGATCTATGAAACATTCAGTAGCTCCAGTATCAATCAAAATAGAAATATCATGACCAAGAAGCTTATTGGCCATCTGAATGGGTGTTCCCTGAAAATCAGCTTGTCTGTAATTCACAGCTACATGAATCTGGTGCTGAGTCTGAGGTCCCTTCCCATCTCTATGGGTTGATCTCTGAGGACAAACACTAGCATAGTGGTCACCTCCACAAGTGTAGCAACCATATCGTGGTCCCTATTTACCATCAGGTTTATTCCTCCTATTATCATTCCTAATGTTCTTTTTGTTCTAATTCTGATTTTGAGGATTGTTATTTGTTCTGCCTCCATTACCCCTGCCTTTACCTCTCAGGTTTCACACTTGCTAACGTCCATTGCTCCTTGATTTATCATTGTCATACTTCCTCTTGAATCCTTGTGAATTATCAGTTCACTGAGAGGTTCTAATTGTTGGTACCCGTTTCAGTTTCTATTCTTGCAACAATGCCTTAACATAAGAGAACTCCATAGTTTCAGGTTCATGCATCTCAACCTCAGATCCAATCTTTGGACGTAATCCCAAAATGAACTTACGTGTCTTGAAACATTCATCCTGCAAATATTGGGGAACATATTTTACCTAATGGCAAAACTTCTCATGGTACTCGGTTACTGACAAGACCCCCTGGATTAGATTTTGGAACTTAGACACTTTCCTATCATAAAATAACTGTGGTAACCATCATTTCCTGAAGTGGACAAGGAAATCATCCCAAGATATTTTTCCTAGTCGTAACTTCTTCTCGGCCATTTCATTATTCCACCATGTAGCAGCTTCTCCAATCAACTGGAAAGCACCTCATAAAGCCCTTGACTGTACAGAAATATTTTGAACATGAAAGTACTTTTCCATGGATACGATCCATGCCTCAGCATCCTCCCCTATATTTTTTCCATCAAAGGTAGGTGGCGTGACCTTTTTAAGATCCTTGCTTAATTCCTCGGCAATCTGGTCATTATTGAGATCTCCTGAATTTGCCCCAATATCGACATCTCTCTTACGTCGTTCCTCAATCATCCTATCCTCTTCTTATTTCCGAAGAGCCTCAAGCCTTTGATCTTCCACCTATTTCCTACGAGCTTCATCATCTTGATGACCCTCATTATGTATGCCCCTTAAGTCATTTTCAATGACATTCATCTGATCATTTTGCTGTTGCAAAAGAGCCAAGATCTGATCCAACCTCTGGTTAGATTCACCATTCAGATCGTTGCTAGAACTAGCCCATTTACTGTTCCTAGTATCCATGGTGTCATATTTAATCCTGCACCAAGTATAGGTACACAACTTAGCAACAGTAGACCGTCCTAGTGTTTAAACACAACTCTGATACCAGATGTAAAGTTCAAAAAATCCACAAACGACACATAAGCATAAAAAGACAAAATTTCTCCTATGTCGATTCCATAGTCATAGTTGGTCAACGCTAAGGACTAATCGACCAAAAAGATCAAGACAACAATTATTCATGAGTACCAAATTCTATTTCATTTCAATTATTCAACATAACACAAAAATTAATATTTCCAAAAGTAATCGACCATTCTGTTGAAACTATAACATTTCCATAATCAATAAAATTACAATGTTCAATTTCAAAATGCCAACTAACTTATCGTGCACTTACATCATAAATGGGTTATAATACAATTACATTATGGACAAAACTATTGTGTCATAATAACATGTATGCCATCGGATAACTGTCCATTTGCATGCTCCTCTCTTCTAAGCCATTGGATACCTATCCATCTACAAATCTCGAGATGGGAGTGTGGTTCAGGGGTTTAATCCACCCAACCACGGAGTGGTTAGCTCCCTTAGGGTTCATCCTGAAATGAAGAGCGCACCAACCCTGCCCAAGAAGTCTATCTCTCGGCACTGATGGATCAAAAGGAATATGGTGTGTCTGTGAAACTAACTACTTTCCACATATGTCTAAGTAGGACTAATCACAGATACAAGAAGAGGAAACATAAATAACCAACACATTTAAGAAAACATGTGTTTCCATAGCTTTGGTCAAAGCACTTTTAAAACCAGACTTCTACTGGCAGGAAATGCAAAAATAAAATTACCCTTTCCTGGGATTCCCCATCCTACACCTTCCTTTACATTTCAAAATGTTCTATAACTTAACAGTTATTCAATACAAAATACGTTTCAACATAGAAAAAGAGGTTTGATACCAACTTCCAAAGAAACACTAAAGCAAATAGAATTTAAAAGTTCCTGGTCTTATTCAATATACCATGATGTTGGTTTTTTTGAAGTTTCAGAAAAATCTCTTAACTGTTCAAAATTTTCCAGTATACTTGATGCTACTGTTTTTTTTTAATGGTTTTTATATTTCACTGAATTGAATAATTTACCTTTCCCTAAGTTTTCAAATTTATTTCAACAAAAACTTTTCGTTAACTACATTCATCTAAAACCCATATGTTGTTACTATGTTTTCTCTAAAATCATATCCAGTTCTCATTAAAGAGAAAATTGTAAGCTAAAACATGTTTCCTACATCTGTAGTGTAAAAATAACCAAGGTAAAGTTCTTAGATTCTCATGTTTCTAACAGAATTTACAGACATCAACACTTGTTTTATCATTCTGACAGTTTGTGGTGTTCTGAACAGTAAACAACTCTAAACAAAAATGGACTTAAAGACAACATGATAATATTCATTCAGATTCAAAATTCATTTCTATTGATTTAATATTTCAAACGCAACTCTAATTCTTTCCTATCTATACCTGTTAGAAATTTGCTTTTAAGGAGAAATTCGTATATATCTACATATACAGATTATTAACAAGGTAAAGATATATGTATAAAACCAAAAACCTAAAAAATAAGTGGAGCACCCAACTATGTTCTGCCTTTCCCTCTGTCTCCAACGTCTCCCTCCTTTTCACGGTGCGTGCTGGTTTTGTCTTGCTTCCCCTGTCATTTGTCTTTTTCCTCCTCACAAATGTTGCGCTCCTTCCTCTCTTTTTTAAGCGTTGTTTCCCCTATTTAACCTCCTTGTTTACTCTTCTTCTTGCACCAGTCAAGGAAAAAAAATGTGCTTTTTTTTCAACCCCTCGATGTTGTCCTCCTCTTTGACTCTATTCTTCCAAAATGGTTGTTTTAGGAAGATTCTAGACACAACATTTATACCGATGGCTGGGTTGGTAAAGAAAAGAAGAAAGAAAAAAAAATCTTCTGACAATGCATTTAACCCGTCGACTTTCTATGCCATCTAGCTTTGGGAGAAAAGAGGGATGTGACACAAGTCCCTCTAAGTAAATCCAAATTGATAAACATTTAAACATATGCCTTTACAATTCAAAAACACATTCAATATGCATCATAAATCTTGAAGAAGACTAATGTTGTTGAAGAAAGTGATTTCCCAAATGATGAAGAACTGTATACGAACCCATCAACCACAAATCTGAAGGAATATACATGCAGACATCCCGGCAAGTTCTGTATACTTGTAAACCAAGACCAATAACCTTTGATAAAATCTTCAGATATCTGCCTTTGTGAGATAAAAGGAATTCAATCTGTAGAACATGGACTATTAAGAGGAATATGTCTGTCTTCTAGAACTCAATAGAAACACACCATGTATATCTGACAAAGTCTATTTGTCTCTTCTTTGATATAAACAAATCATCCAACCAGAACAAATCGAAGGTAAGATAGACATCATTTTGTTTCAACCACCGTATATACACTATCTGTTATTTCTATAAGTACCAAATACTACTAATACCGAATAAATTACCATTTAGTTTTAGACTGAGAGCAACAGTGCTTCTAGTCTGAGGCATAAAAATAATTTTGGATTGCCTAATATTAGATATAAATTTTTCCTGTGAAGCATGAGATGGTGAATGAGTGAAGGCATTCAGAAATTACCATATAGGCACTGATAACCCAAATCAAGTTGCAAATGCTCAAAAATCCAAGTACCAAGTATGGAAAGAATTCTCAAAGGATGGGAAGACAATAAACTTGAACAACAAACTACAACCAACTTCTGAATCTCTGCAAATCGTATTGTATTTCTGTATCTACCTATTTCTTTGTTTGACATAAATGACAAACCTATCTTACAATTTTGCTTGAATAATGGTTTTACTTCTACAAAATTGAATTTGATAGAGTTTGAAGGATATTTTTCCAAACAACCATTCACAATGTTACTAAATTATGAACGTCAATGAATATTCACTATGAACAACAATAAAGATCTACTCACTATCTTTGTTTTAATCATGTCACTGACGATAAGTCTTTAGTTTTGATTTTTTTTTTTTGTCTTTCACAGTTTCTGAGTTTGTTAAGGTTTTGTGCCCAATATTATTCTATCAATATGTCTTAGATGAATAATACAGCCCTAAGAGTACAATGATCCTTAAAACTACTTGAAGAAAGATAAATGTTAAGGAAAAATGCTTATTTCCAGTTTCAAAGGTTGTGTTGCCTCTGGAAACCATTCATAGCAAGACATTAGGCTAGTGTGTAGAGTTGCAAATTATTTTTGCAATCATGTGGATAAAAATTTGCACAAACACAAGACATCTACCAAAATTTCTAGTGTAAATTACACTGGCTGAAAAGAATGTGAAATAAATGAGTGGAGATACGATTAACCTTGTACCAAAAATGTTAGGATAATAAGCAGAAAATGCAAATATTAACAAACAAGAGAGAACACAATAACACAGAATTTAACGTGGTTCACTGGGGTGTGTGGTATTTGTTGTTGCTGTTGTTTCGGAGCATAAGGAATTTCTAGAATATTAGCATTTGGAATGTCATCCAGCACTACATAATCATTTTCTTTCTTCTCATGTTGCTACAACAGATCTTTGTACAACACTTTCTCATTGAATATGACATCTTGGCTTCTTACAATTTTATGATTTTCAAAATCCCAAAGCCTATAACCAAATTCATCAATGCCATATCCAACAAATACACATTTCTTTGACTTAGCTTCCAGCTTGGTTCTGTTTTCAGAATCTATAAGTGCAAAAGCTTCACAATCAAAGGTTTTGAGAAAAGAATAACTCACCTTCTTACCACTCCATGCTTCCTCTAGAATACCATAGTCCAAAGGAGTAGAGGGGCATCTATTGATTAAATCAATAGCAGTGTTCACAGCCTCTACCCACATATTTTTGGGCAGCCTAGCATGCAACCTCATACTCCTTGCATGCTCCATTATTGTCCTGTTCATGCGTTCAACCACTCCATTTTCCTGTGGAGTCTTTGGAACTATTTTCTGTCTACGAATACCAGTAGAGGCACAATAATCTTCAAATTATTTGCTGCAATACTCACCACCATTATCAGATCTGAGACATTTTAATCTTTTTCCAATCTCATTTTCAACCAAGCTTTTCCATTTCTTAAAAGTTTCAAATACATTAGATTTCTGTCTAATGAAATATATCCATACTTTCCTAGTTGCATCATCAATGAATGTAACATAATACTGAGAGCCACCAAGGGAAGATACCTGAGCTGGACCCCATACATCTGTATGCACAAGCTCTAATTTTTCATTTTTCTTTTCCTTCCCACTCTTTACAAAACTGACTCTCTTCTGCTTTCCATACACACAACTTTCACAGAAATCCATATTAACACATTTCAGACCTGGTAGAGCTTTCTTTGAATGAAGTAATTTCATACCTTTCTCACTCATGTGCCCGAGTCTGTTGTGCCACAACGTTGTTTCAGAATCTCCAGCTACTATCTCTTGTTCTAGCTGCTCAACTGCAGCAACTGTTCCTGAACATTCATTTTTCTCTGAAATAATTAAAGTAGAGGGAACAGTATGACCTGTACAAAGATATAAAGTGCCTACTTTCACACCTTTTTCTACTACTAAGGAACCTTTTGAAACCTTCCAATTTTTATCATTAAAAGTAACTGTGCAACCCTCATCAGCGATTTGCCCTGCTGAAATTAAATTTCTACTCAGTCTTAGAACATGTCTTACTTCTTGTAGTAGCCAATGATTCCCATTGTGCAACTTAATCTTGATTTTCCCTTTTCCAACAATTTGACAGGGTTCATTATCTCCCAAATAAACTAGCCCAAAATCCCCTTGGACATAATCAACAAAATAACTTCTATGGGGTGTAGCATGAAATGAAGCCCCCGAATTTAACACCCATGAATCATCAACATTTTCTAAAGACAAAAGCAAAGCATCCTCTTCGGATTTGTTACTTACCACATTTGCCTCCTTGTTTCCATCATTTTTGTCTTCTTGATCTTTCTTCCGATACCAACAATCTTTCTTCTTATGACTTGGTTTTCCACAGTACCAGCAATCATTTGGCCCTTTGGATTCAGACCTCTTTCCCTTTGATTTTCCTCTTGATTTCTCACGATTTCTAGAGTTGTTTCCTCTATCTCTTGTTCTACCTCTGCTTTCTGCGTTCAATACACTACCTGATGTGGATGCCCCTGAGCTTTTCCTACGAATTTTCTCACTCAATATAACACCAACAACATCATCAAAATTTAGGGTATTTGAACCAGAAACAGAATTACTAACAGCCATTACCAAGCCATTCCAGCTTTCTGGCAAAGAACACAAAATCAAGAGAGCCCTAACCTCATCATCGAAAGTAATTTTAATTGAGGTTAACTGACTTGTAACTGTATTAAACTCATTCAAATGATCAGCGACTGATCCACCTTCTACCATTTTCATATTAAATAAACGCTTCATAAGAAATACCTTGTTTGAAGCTGAAGGCTTTTCATACAACTTTGCTAGGGTGTCCATCAGATCTTTAGCTTTCATTGCTCTAGTAATATTGAATGCCACCGATTGTGCCAGGCATAAACGAATACTCCCCAGTGCCTTTCTATCCAAAATATCCCAATCTTCCTGAGACATTGTTGCCTCTTTCTTGTCTATTCCCTCTAATGGCTGCCATAGATCCTTCTGATAGAGATAGTCCTCCATTTGCATCTTCCATAACTGGAAGTTCTGCCCATTAAACTTATCAACCTTCAACCTACCCTTGTCTACCATTTCTCCCACTTAACCGAGAGACTCTCTCACTAACTCGTGAGACCTGCTTCAGAGAATAGATGAAAGAACGAACGAAATAACCTCGCTCTGATACAACTTGTTAGGATAATAAGCAGAAAATGCAAATATTAACAAACAAGAGAGAACACAATAACACAGAATTTAACATGGTTCACATAATCCCTAGGCTACGTCCACCAACAGTGAGTCCAATATCTTTATTATTATCTAGCGGTTACAATCTAAAACCTACAACTCAATACCACCGCAAGAAGCTACAATAATCCCTCATGCAATGAATCTCAAACCCTAAGCCCTTTTTACAAGTATTTTTGACATAATGAAATTAGGGCAAAAATACTCTAACTAATAGAAAATAGATGGCCGATACTTTACAATATTATTAAGTCATTCTTAGCGTCGAGGGGTGCTGCCCCTCAACCCCAGCCCCTTGACCCCATCAGGGGCTCTGCCCCTTGACCCCATGGAAAAGTCTGATTAGGCTCCACATACATAACAAAAAATATAGGGGAGCAATTGGATATTCTTGACAATCACTTGATCACATGTTATTACTCTGTGAAAATGGTTACCTAGCATACATTTCACTGTGCATATTGGAAATCTGAATAAATCCTATATATATATATATATTGGCTTTAGCAAATATATCAAATGAAATGTTGAGACTCTAAAAATTTGGACATGAGTTCATTTACATACTAGTAATTATGAGCAACCATTATCTCCTAATGAAAATCAATTGATCAACTATTATTAGCCCTCAAAGTTGATCTTCTGATAACTTTGGCACAATGAAGTCAGCAAATATGAATAAATTGTGTCAACAAAACCATCAGAAAAGGTCATTCGACCTTGAAAATGGATATTGGGGTTCACCAATATGTTGACAACACAGGAAAATGATTATTTTATCATGATGATCAACTAGGTGTGAGATGCAGGCCTCCAAAGTAGGACACTCAGATTATTTTGAAACTATGCATAATGTAGATCCCTACAAACCCCTTAAACTAAGTGCCTTAAAAACATGTGCAATCTACTCATGGGAGGGTGAAAATGGATTAATGTGTTATCTGATAGGAGTTGAACATGTACCCAAAATAGATTCTCCTAACAATCAATAGGCTTTCCCTTATTCATTCTCAAAGTGGGCTACTAAGAATAGTTTTCAAGGGTGTTCATTTTTTGCCTTAGCCAAAATTCTAATATAAGCACTTCAAATTCCTTCAAAATTTGAAGGTGCCAATAATGGCTCTAGTTAGGGATGTATGCCCCTTACAGGCATAGCAAGAAATAAGATCTTTGTTGAAGTAGACCGAACACCTTATCACTCCATGGGGTTCCTTATTCACATTCCCTTTGAAAACTAGACTTACCCTCCTTTTGGTGTCCCCATGCCACCAAAAAGATAAAACCAATATTTACCCCTGTCAAAAAATTGATTCTTATTACACATCAATAGATCATCAATCTGAAACTATCACTAAAGATAATTTGATCATAAATAGTATCATTGGTATCCTTGATCATGCTTGTATAATCAACATCATTGGTGCAATCCTTACTAGTCTTATCTTTATCATTAGGTATGAACTTGAAAACTTCATAATCACATGATACACACATGCCATACCCATCCTTTAAAGCATTTTCACATTCATTATAACACCCATTAATATCACAACCATTGTTATATTTTATAGGAAGCCCCTCCAAGTGGTGTGAAAAATGAAAACAATCATACTCAGTTGTGCCACTAATTTCATTTCTATTTTTCATATCCAACCAAAAATCCTTACAAGGACCTTGCTGCATATTCATCATACTATCTTCAGCCACATCAAAAAAGAAGCAATCGTATACTCATTCACTTTGCATCAACATCATATCACACTTACAAGTTGTATAGTCCTAAATTGTAAGCACCTAACTTGTGTTCAATTTGAGGACCATTTTGTGCCTACTTTAATGTATTTTCTATGGTAGGATTGCATATAGCTCTTAAAAGATACCTAAATTCAACTATGGGTCCTCCATTCATTTCAATCATGCTTTAACTCAAGGTTGGTTCTTATTTCTAGGCATGTTTCTCTCTTTTCATCCAATTTCATTATTCATTTCTTCACCTAGGACCTATATACTTATTTTCAACCTTTGTAATTTGCCCTGACCCTAGAATGTGTTGTTACCAAAAATCCTACACTAACTTTGCATCACTGGCACCCAAATAAAATATGGTCTCATTCTCCCAAGGACATGTCACCATTGGCAATATTTCCCAAGAGAATGGGCCCAAATTTGGCTCAGAGACCCATGCCAAGGTTTAAGGGGGAAATATGGTCCCATGGTTAGCCTGGTTAAATCTAACTCCCTGAAATGATGTGATATGTATATAAACCCCTATCTCTCCTCATTTTGGTATCCATTATATAAATTGTTAGCATCCATCATCCATTATTAGAATTCATGATCAAGAATTTCACAAGTGCAACTATTATTGTCAAGTGCAAGCAAGTAATTCAAGCATTCAAGAGTCATCAAGTCTCAAGCATTCAAGAAAGCATTCTTCTCGAGCAATCAAGGGATTCTCTTCCATAGATCTAGCTTCTTTCCCCATTAGAGGCCAAGAAAAAGAGTTTTGTATCAAGGAAGGAGATCCAAATCTATCATCATTCAACTCTCTCTCTCTCTCTCAAACATTGTGGTGAATTACAACATCTATTTCATAAGGTTTTTTCTTTTCATGATTTCCTTTTGGTTTTTCATTTTATTTCATTTCAAGATTGATTCCTAAACAAGGGTTTGACCAAGGAAAAACCATATTTAAAACCTTCTTTCCCATTTTTTAATGTGCAAGAATAGGATACAGATCCATTGAGTCATATCTAGGGAGAACATGTACAGTTATAAAATCTATAAAAGTTTTAGTCGAAAGCATCAGGGACATGTCGCCAAAATCGACCTGTCCTGACCACTTTTTGCTCAAATTTCTATCATAGGTCCATTTTGTCATTTGATATTTATTTTTGTCAGTTTTAGCTCATTCTTTGTCTATTACAGTCTATTTCAACAACCTCTTGGTGTCTTTTCTAATAGATCAACTACATCTCTTAGACATTCATATTTCATCACATTTTACTTAAAAGAATGACATATCTTGTTTCCAATTAGTGCTTGAGTCACCTCTTGAACCTATTGGAGGAATTATTCCTTCATAATGTACAAATACCAAAATGGGAGGTGATTGTTTATCTATGTATCCCATTGCTTCCCATTTCCTACTGTACATCTTGGTGAACCCAACTTATAAAATTCCAAATCTTATTTGGTGTCTAGATCTCCTTGTATGCATTGTGCTACATCATATCTTTACTACATTGTATGCATTTATATATCTAAGTTCACCTATTGTACATTTTGGTGAACCCGACTCATAATATTTTCATTATGATTTTGGTGTTAGATTCTATTTCGTCCTTACTAAATTTCATTAACTATTGAGTTTACTAAGTTGGATTGGTCTGTGATAACCTATGTTGTTACATTTCATGTTACTTCTCTTTATCAAACATATGGAGTGAATCATAATTTTGTGCATTTCATTATGTTTTTATTCCTTCATGGTATTCTTACATATGGCATTATGAGGTTAACACATATATTTCTTCTTTATAAGACATGTTGCAAAAGCTTTATTAATATTTCATGTGGTTTAATCATTCAAATTTTAACAAAATCTATGGAATGTTTTTATGAGCCTGATAATCCTCCTAATCACACTCCTATAGTACCTCCTAATCTTGATAAAAGAGAACTATCTTCTAATGATCCCATTATAGAAAGAGCTAGATCTCTTCTTCCTCAACCTGCTTTAATGGATAATATTAGTGAAGCGAGCTTATACAAATCCTTGGATGATCTTAAGCAATCCTCCTTTTATCAAAACATTATTCATAATCCTAATGTCCAACACTTCCTTGAACATTTTTCTCCAAGAATATTAAGCAGACAAGAAGATCATGATAAGACTTCTTCTTCACCACCTAAGGATGATAAGAATAGTGATGGAGAGCCTCCTAAAGAGAATATTCCTACTCCTATTCCTCCTTACACCACAAATTTCCATAAACCTCAAGATCAACCTCCTTCACCTTCTGCATTAAAAGCCAATTACAACTCGGGGTACAATATCATTACTTAACAAGGTTACAATGGGTTAGGACTTGGTATTCATGAACAAGGTATTTATGTCCCTATTGATCCTCCTACACAAATCACTAAGTGTATTCTAGGCTTCATCCCTCAAGATAATACTCTACCTTCTTCATCTCAACCAAAACCTTCACTTGACATTCTTTTACCAATACTATCTATTGTCCCATCCCCTTTTGATCGCTTGGCTTTGGCTAAAAGAATCTTTTGGAGAATTAAATTTGATTCTCAAATTAGATTTCCTTATAGAACTTTTCCAAAATATCAAAGACCTATAAATGGTGAATTTATATGTTTCTTTCATCATAGTAATAAGCACTATCTTGCTTATTGTGTAGAGTTTAGACAATTTGTGCAATATTTGGTTGATAGATCTCTTCTTTGTTTAACAACAAATCTTTTAAATTTCCTTGATATAAAAAATATACCTTAGCATCTCTCTTTCTTGTTATGTTTCTCTCCATTATGTAACCTTGGTAGCTTACATTATTGGAAGCTCTTTGTTTTGCATAATGTGCATTAAGGGCATCATGATAGGAAGTGCTCCTTGTTCCTTTACTTGGAGGGCAAGGTCCTCTTATCTCATCTTTTTCCTTCCAAATGATCTATTATCTCTTTTTTGGTTATATCTTTTATGCTTTGATATCCTTCCATGTATAGATTGCTTTGTTTAGGATCATTCTATTTAAGACGACCACTATCCTTATTTACAATACCTTCCTTGCTTGGAAGTGTATATTTGGCGTAATGGATTCCTCACTAAACTGGTATAATATGACATCCTTCCATATAATAAAAAGGAAATAATAAAAAGGAAACTCTTTTGGTAAAACTACCTATCTAGGAGATTTGAACTCGAGACCTCCTAGAAGTTAGGCTAGTTTGATTCCAATTGAGCTATGCATGTTACTTGAGAGATTTATGCTCCCTTTTCTTGTTATAGCCTTATTTGGAGAATATTTTAATTAAAATAATAGAAGGCTTTAATATTTATTTACGGGAAGTTTTTGATTAATCCTCAACCAACCATGGATGTTGGAGAAGTTTCTTCCCATAAATAAACTCCTTCAACCATATAGTTGGGGATAAATTATTGTCCGAAAGGAGTTTGGGGAGATTAGGAGATTTGGGAGAAAATTTAGAGTTTGAGAGAAATTTGGTGATTATTGGTCTGAAAGTGTATTTTGGGGGTTTCTGTGTTTTTGAATTCTTCATTGGTTTTTTGAGGGCAAGTGTGGATATTGTTTGAGGAAGGAGGAAAGATTGGTTGCCAAAAGAAATTTTATCCAGGAGGCTACCATCTCACCATTTCTCAAAGCTTGGAGGGATTGCACTAGTGTGCTCTAGTCTTTGAGAGGATTCTTCGCAGGACTCCAGGTAGGGTCTGGAACCAGGATGAATCTCTTTTATTCCCTGTGTATATGTGTGTGTGACTTATGTATATACGATTGACATAATGTAGATAAACTATTGATTGATAAGAAATATATTAGGTTTATTTATTCATGTCTTGCAAATTATGCATCCGAGAAGTTAATGAAAGTGTTTGTAGTAGTTTTTCTGTTAAAAATCTTCCTGGGAGTTTGGGTTTTTTTGTGATACTTTATATTGGTGTATTTGATTGTTATTTGATGGTTTAGGGAAGTTTATGGAAGTTTAGGAAGGTTTAGGGAAGGTTAGGATGGATTAGGGAAAGGATGCAGTTAGTTTTTTTTCCCTTCTATGTTTTTGCAGTCTTTCACTTTCAATTTGAAGTTTTGAGATAGTTTTGTTCTGGGTGTTAGGATGTGTTCAGAAGTGTTCAAGAAGTGGTACTGAGGTACTTGAATCAGGTAGACCTTAGGGAACCTTTCCTAGGCACTCTCCACACCTAAAAATCTCAATTTTGGGCAATTCCAGGAGATTTTTGGCACAATCTCGTATGAGCATCCTGGAATGTCATTTGAGTTTGTACTAGTACCCATATGAGCATTGGTAGATTTGTGTATGGGAATGCCTGTATTTTCGTATGAGCAAGTATATATTGTTGTATGAGGATTTAGGAGGTCCTAGGGGCTCAAATTTGGCAAATTTTGGACTTGTGATCTCTATAACTTGTTTCTTATCCTTGTGCTGCAACTTGTATCACTTATGTATGTCCATTTCTTCTTTTTTTGGTATTATAATGTGTTACTTATGATGTTTCAGTACCTTTCATATACTTGTGTTCATATTATGAGGCTAGGACTCGTCTTAGTGCCCTGAGTGCATAGGAGGGTTCCCTAGACCTGCAAGATGAACCTTTTGTAGTACTTTATGGTTTCTTGGCATGTGTGTGTGGGTAGGGGACTAGGTACCCTAGGTGAGTGGCTCACCATAGGTGTTGGAACTCAAAGTGGTTGCTAGATGATCTTATGGGTGAGTTGGTAAAAAGTGATAATCTAATAATGAACTTGGGAAATGGGGTTTTAAAAGATAATGAAAGACACATAAATGTAAGTCCACATAGTCCTATCAGAGTATCAGAACCATAGGTAACTGGCAAGATGGATCCCTATTCATAAAAGGGGGATCAGGGCAACATGGTTGCCAGGAAGGATCCCAATATGTAGGATACGTGATGACACTCACCTAGATGGTATGCTAGAAACTTAACCTTTGTGTATAGTAAAGTGATATCTTATTATGTATTTTCTTTTGCTTTCGAGAGTTGGTTTTGTAAAGCCTTAGGTTGCTTTAGGCCTTGTGAGTATCTTGGTTCTATCTCCTAGCACGGGGGGTGGAACTTCTTAGTTTCACATGGTTTGGTGGCAAATATCTTTCGAGGTACTGTTTGTTGTTCGTTGCTTGGATGTGATTTAGATTTCATGCAGTGATAAAGATTTCTCAATTTGTATCATGTATTATTGAAAAAGAATGATGTAAATATCTCTTTGTAAGCCTTCAGGCCATTCAATATAATTGGTATTGTAATTGTATTCATTATTGGAATTTGAAAGAATAAAACAATGTAATTAGGGAGGGATAGTTTTAAGGTTATTTCAAGGGATGTTATTTGAAAATTCAAAAGTTGTAATTTAAAATGCAATCTTGTATCATTTCTTTATCTCTTATGTGGAATGAAAAACATGTCTCAATGTAAAGGTTTAATTGAAATTGAAAAGATTAGTTATTAAAGGTGTAGGTAAAAGGAATGAAAATGAAATAGGAAGTAAAGATATAGTTACAAATGAAATATTACTTTCTTACCTTTCTCCTATATTCTGAAATGCAAAGAAATTGAATTCAATTTTATTAGAAATGAAATACAATGCTTTTATATTGGTAAATGAAATCAATAAGGGAACCTTAAGGAATGTACTTGTGAATGTTAATAATGAAATGTTAGAATGTAAACAAAAAAACTGTTAGTTGTAATTTTAGGTTAAAAGACTTGATTCCTTATGGGTTCCCTGGCGGGGACATAAGGAATTATGTCTTTTAACCTAAAATTACAACTAACAAATTTTTTTCTAACATTCTAACATTTCATTATCTACAAAGTGCATTCCTTAATGTTGCCTTATTGAATTCATTTACCAATATAAAAGTATTGTATTTCATTTCTACTCAAATTGAATTCCATTTCCTTTTCTTTTACTTTGCATTTCAGAATATAAGAGAAAGGTAAGAAAGTAATATTTCATTCATAACTATATCTTTCACTTCCTTTTTCTTTTTCATTCATTTTTCCTACACATTGAATAACTACTTTTTTTCAATTTCAAATAAACCTTTACATTGAGACATTGCTTTTCATTCCACATAGGAGAGATAAAGAAAGGATCCAAGATTGTATTTTAAATTACAACTTTTGAATCTTCAAATAACATCCCATGAAATAACCTTAAAACTATCCCTTCCTGATTACATTGCTATCTTCTTTCCATTTCAGATAATAAATACAAAATTACATCAAATGGCCCAAGGCTTACAAAGAGATCTTTACATCTTTCTTTGAATGATACAAATTGAGAAATCTTTATCACTACATGGAATCTAAATCACATCCAAGCCACGAACCACAAACAGTACTTTGAAAGACATTTGCCACCCAACCATGTGAAACTAAAGAAGTTCCACCCCCCGTGCTAGGAGATAGAACCAAGATACTCACAAGGTCTAAAACAACCTAAGGCTTTACAAATCAAAAACTTGAAAACCAAAAGACAAAACATAACAAAATATCACTTTACTATACACAAAGGTTAGGTTTCTAGCATACCACCTAGGTGAGTGTCATCACATATCTTGCATATTGAGATCCTTCCTAGCAACCATGTAAACTTGGTCCCCCTTTTATGAATAGGGATCCATCCTAGCAGTTAATCATGGTCCCGGTACTCAAACAAGACTATGTGGACATACATTTATGTGTCTTCCATTATCTTTTAAAACCCTCCTTTCCTAAGTTCATTAATAGGTTATCACTTTTTACCAACTCAGCCATAAGATCATCTGACAACCACTTTGGGTTCCAACACCTATGGTGAGCCACCCACCTAGGGTACCTAGTCCCCTACCCACACACACAAGCCAATAAACCATAAAGTACTTGAAAAAGTTCAACTTGCAGGTCTAGGGAACCCTCTTGTGCACTCAGGGCACCAAGATGAGTCCTAGCCTCATAATATGAACACAAGTATATGTCAAGTACTGAAACATCATAAGTGACACATTATAATATCAACAAAATAAGAGATGGACATACATAAGTAATGCAAGTTGTAGCCCAAGGATAAGAAATAAGTTATAGAAGTTACAAGCCCAAACTCTGCTAAATTTGAGCCCCTACAACCCTCTAAATCCCCATACGGAAATCTATAGTTTCCCATACGACAATCTAGGCATGCCCATATGGTAATCCACCAAAGCTCGATGGGTACTAGTACAAACTTGTACGACATTCTAGGATGCTCATATGAGACTGTGCCAAAAATCTCATGAAATTGCCTAAAACTAAGATTTTTAGGTGTGGAGAGTTCTTGGGAAAGGTTCCCTGAGGTCTACCTGATTTAGGTACTTCAGTACCACTTCCAAATCAATTCCTCAACACATCCTAACACCCAGATTCATACTATCAAATCAAAACATCAAATTTCAAAGCAAAAGCCTGCACAAGTAAAGAAGGGGAAAACTAACTACATCCTTTCCCTAATCTATCATAACCTTTCCTAAACCTTCTCAAACTTCCCTAAATCATAAATAAACAATAAAATATACCCAATATATAGTAGCACGAGCATTTACAAACTCCCAAGAAGAATTTACAAGAAACCTTTACATAAACATTCATTAAACTTCTTGAAGCATAGTTTGCAAAACATGAAAAACAAATCAAATACATTTCCATATCATATCAATAGTTACTCTCTCATTTTCATATCAATAATCATAAGACACACAGACACATATACACATGGCAGAAAAGAGATTCATCCCGATTCCAGACCCTACCTGAAGTCCTGCGAAAAATCCTATCAACCAAACTGAAGCATACCTCTGCAAATCCTTCCAAGCTCCAAGAATGGTGAGATGGTAGCCTCCTGGATAGACTTTCCTCTGGCAACCAATCCTTCCTCCTTCCTCAGACAACTCCCCAAATGCCCTCACATAATGGTGATGAATTACACACACAGAAATAAAACCCTCAAAATGACTTCCGAAACAGTTCTCCAAATAATCTCCCAATTTTTTTCCCAAACTTCTAATCTCCCCAAACTCCCTTTGGGAAATAATTTATCTCCAACTATATGGTTGGAGGAGTTTCTTTACGGGAAGCAACTTCTCCAACTTCCATGGTTGATTGAAAATTAAACAAACACTTCCCATAACAAATATTAAAGCTTACTTTAATTTTATTAAAATATCCACCTAAAAAGGTCATAACAAGCGAGAGAATACAAAAAGCTTTCAAGTAACACACATAGCTCATTCGAATCAAAATAGCCTAACTTCTAGGAGGTCTCAAGTTCAAATCTCCTAGATAGCTAATCTTACCAAAAGAGCTTTTTAAATTTTTTTTATTTTTTTTATTTTTATTCAATACACTTTATTTAAACATTAAAGATACCATTTACACAAGCAAATAAAACCACATAAATAATAATATGTATATATATGCATGGGTATATATGTGTGCACCTACATATACACATACATATATAATATACACCCACATATATATATATATATATATATATATATATATATATATATATATATATATATATATAAGCAAGAAATCAATCCAAATCCAAAATATAAATCTCAAAACAACATCAAAACACTGCACACAAATCCCCCAACTAGGGTAACCTCCTAACAGGAATCTAAGTCCACGGGTTTTTTTGAGAGTAGCTTGGTTAAATCTCCACACAACAACAGTTTGAGGATTTTGAAGGCACACTTAGACCTGTAGCCAGTAGAGTTGATGTCTGGTACCTGCATCCTGCAACACCAACCAATATATATATATATGCACAAATAGTGAAAAATAAGGAGGGAGAATGTGACATCGTGTGGATCTCTCCTAAGGATAACTACAACTGCCTCTCCTCATCCTACACTCACATCAAATAATGTAACCATCAAAACATAGTGGCATTAGTAGGGTTAGATCCATCATAAACATAAATACATAAATCAAGTATGAATCATTTCACAATTAGTTCATCTCTAAACACTCATCATTTTATACCAAATCATTTATTATCTCCTTAATAAAATCTATTAACCAAATATATATATATATATATATATATATATATATATATATATATATATACATATATATATATATATATATATATATATATATATATATATATGATCCAAAGTAACAGAGTAATAATCATGTCAGTCCTAAAATATGCAGATACTAGGGTGGGCATTACATCCTCTCCCCTTAGAATTAGGCTTACTCTTGGAAGCCTACAAACAAGTATGTATATGCAGATCTCAATGTGCTAGCATCCTCCCAAGTGGCAGAGCTCTCATGACTGGGGTCCCATAGGACCCTTACCTGCTACATGTTGTGACTCCTGAGGCTCAAAGTCCATTGTTGGAGTATACGTACTAGCTTAAAGCCAACTGCACATCCTCTACCTGTAAAGTGTTCCAATCCAAAACATGAGTCAAATCAAGAATATACTCTCTAAGAATGGATACATGAAATACATCATGCACATGTATGAGGCTAGGCAGTAGGGCAAGTCAGTAAGCAACCAGTCCTATCCTCTCAAATGGACCCACAAATCTAGATGTCGACTTAGAACTTTTTCCATAACGGATAGGGCTCTTACGCGGGTGAGCTCTCAAAAACACCTTATCTCCAACAGAAATTTGCCTATCGATCCTGTGAGCATCAACATATTTCTTCTGCCTATCCCGAGCTATCACAAGATGCTCTCTGATCCTCTGAACTTGTTACTCCATATCCTGTAACATTTCAGGGCCAAGTATTACTCTATCCTTTAAGTGATCCCAACTCAGAGGGGTTCGACAAGGATGACCATAAAGAGCCTGAAAAGGGGACATTGCTATAGAACTGTGATAGCCATTGTTGTATGCAAACTCCATTAGGTACATATAATCTTCCCAATGGGTCTTTCTGTCCATCACATACATTATAAGCATGTCCTCAAGCACCTGATTAACTCACTTTGTCTGACCATCAGTCTCTGGATGATATGTCAAACTGAAGTAAAGCTGAGTCCTAAGGCATGTTGCAATGAGGTTCAAAACTCTGAAGTGAACACTGGATCCCTATCGGAGATAACCTTCCTAGGAACACCATGTAACCTGACTATATCCTTTAGGAAGACTTTGGCTACTGAGGTGGCAATATAGGATGACTGCATAGGAGAAAAATGTGCTACCTTAGTTAACTTATCCATCGTGACCATGATAACATCACATCTCTGATAAGTGACTGGGAGTCCTACAATAAAATTCATAGATATCGTGTCCCATTTCCATTCGGGAATCAAATGTTGTTGAAGGAGGTTCACGTGGTGTTGATGCTCGACCTTTAACCTTTGACATTCTAGACACCTAGCCACAAAATCTTCTATATCCCTTTTTATACCAGACCAAAAGTATAATTGTCGCAGATCTGAATATATCTTCTTAACTCCTAGATGAGCTGAATAAGGAGCGCGATGCACTTCCACCATGATAAATTTTTGAAGATCGCTTGAAAATGGTACATAGATTCGGCCTTGCTACCTCAATAATCCATCTGAATATAAGGAACAACCTGAGAACCTTCCTTCTAAGGCCCTTCTTGACTCAATTTCAGCCTTGACTTCTTGATACAAAGTATCTGAAGGAAGTATCTGCAAGATCTAACTTTTCAAATCACTAGAAAGGGAGAGCACAAATAACTCATGTCTCCTTTTGCTCAAAGAATTTTCTACCACATTCTCTTTACCTTGGATATATCTTACCTCAAAATCATATTCACAAAGGAACTCCATCCATCGGCACTGCCTAGCTTTGCGATTTGGTTGTGTAAATATGTATTGAAGGCTTCGGTGATCAGTATGTAACTCAAATCAATGCCCCAATAAGAAGTGTCTCCAATGATTAGCCCATGGTCCTTAAGCTTCCTAGACTCATAAGCAATAACTCTACCTTCTTGCATCAACAAAGCCCCTATGCCTTCCAAGGAGACATTAGTACAAACCACAAAAATTTTAGAGGGATCAGGTACCGCGAAAATCGAGGCACTGGTCAGTTTATCCTTAAGGATCTAAAAAGCTTCTGAACATTTCTCAGTCCAAATGAACTTCTTCCCTTTCTTTTGCAAGGAAGTGATGGGATGAGCTAATCTGGAGAATCCTTGTATGAAGCGTTTGTAGTATCCAGATAAACCCATGAAACCACAAACCTCTGAGATGTTGGTGGGTGTTGGCCATTCAACTATAGCTTGAATCTTTGTGGGATCAACTGCTCTACCTTCTCCTGAGATAATGTGACTAAGATACTTAACTTATGTTTGGAAGAATGCACACTTCTCCAAGTTTGCAAACAACTGATTCTTGTGAAGGCACTATAATACTTGTCGAAGATGTTTCTCATGTTCTTCCACTGATTTAGAGTACACCAAAATGTCATAAAAAAAATGATAACAAACTTATCCAAGAAAGTCCTGAATACCCCATTCAGGAGACTCATGAATACTGAAGGTGCATTTGTGAGACTGAAAGGTACTATGGTAAACTCATAATGCCCATACCGAGTATGAAAAGTTGTTCAGTGAATGTCAACTTCGTGAATCTTTAACTGATGATAGCCCAACTTTAGATCGATCTTGGAAAATACTTTGGCTCCTTTCATTTAATCAAACAGATCATCAATTCTCAGCAAAGGATATCGATTCTTAATGGTTACTTTGTTGAGCTGACGATAGTCAATGCACAACCTAAGTGAGTCATCCTTCTTCTTTATAAAGATAACCAGATTCCCCAAGGTGACACACTTGGTTTGATGAAACCTCTTTCCAAGAGTTCTCTAGTTGTACTTTTAACTCACTCAACTCTTGAGTGGTCATGCAATAAGGAGCTTTGGAGATGGGTTCTGCACCTGGCACCAACTTTATGCGGAAATCAATGTCTCTTTTGGAAGGCATTCTGGGTATCTCAGTTGGATAGACATCCACAAATTCTTGTAGTAAAGGGTTCTCAAGTGTTATTTCTCTATCTTCCTTGTCCGCCAAGTCATTAATTGAGACTACAAGAAGTTGGCATCCCTTTCTCATGCATTTATTAAGTTGCATTGCTGATATCATCTGAAGTGATATAGGTCATTGGATTCCCACAATAGTGTTGAGCTTCCCCAATTCATCTAAGCAATGAATTAACTTCTTTTTGTAATCTATCATGGATTTATGAGCTGCTAACCAGTCCATTCCTATGATGACTTCATATGATCCAAGAGGAATTACTTGAAGATCAACATTGGTAGAGAAAGGTTCTAATCCCAAGTTGCAATTTTGAACACACAAATCTGTGGTCATTTTAGCCCTGGGGGCTAGCTCTATTTGCCACTTAACTCCTTTCCATAAGACCACTAGCCCGCACTTTTCTATTAAAGAAGGGGATATGAAGGAGTTGGTTGCTCCTGAGTCAAAGAGGATAGAAATAGGTTTACCCTTTAACGAACCTAAAGTCTCTATGACAGTGTTCTGATGATCAAATTGTCTATGCTCAACTACGGCAAATACCTTGTGAGACCGACCAACATCTCCCACAGTTGGTTCTGAAGCTGCCTGATTCTGATTGGTGAAATTAGTGTGTTGAGGGCAACGAACTGCAATGTGTCCTTGTTGTCCACAAGAATAACACCTAGTATTCCTTCCAAATTTCTTTGCAAGCAGTGCACTGGATTGTTGATAACCTCCTTTATTGACATTCTGAGAATTTTGGGATGGTGGAGGAGGAAACCTTTGCTGAGCCCGATAACTGCTACAATTCAGGGTTGTTGAAACTTCGCATTGCCTTGGTTGTTATTTTGGAATTTATTTTTATAGAAGTTATGTCCTCCTTTAAAAGATGATTGTTGGTTCTTGGAGTTGGAATTTCCTTGGTCAAAGTTTCTTTTAGAACCTAATCTAGCATTGAATGTTTGGCCACTAGAATAGCCACTTTTTCCTTTAACCTTTCTTTCAACTATGAATGCTTTAGTGATAGCATCCCATAGATTTTTGGGTTCTAGGACTGTTATATCTCCTGATAGATAGCCATTCAAACCCCTGATGAAATATTGTATTAGAATGGGGTCGTCATCTTTATAGCCTGAGAAAGGCTTAAGTTCATAAAACTTCCTTTCGTATTCTTCCACCGTCATGTTGGCTTGTTTAAGGTGGTGAAATTCTTCTGCCCTTCCTTGTCTCCACTGATCGGACATGAAACGATCCTTAAAACTTTCTAGGAACAATTCCCAAGAAACAATGTTAATGGTGACTTGGAGTTTGTCCTCTTCCATGTGCCACTAGGTAGATGCAAATTTTCTCAAATTAATAATGGCGCATCTAGCCTTGACATTGCTACTAAAGGGGTACATAGAGAAATGTCTCTCAAAGTCAAACAACTAGGTTTCCACTGCAGATCCCCTATTCGTTGCCATAGAAAATGGGTGCATTGACCTTGAGTAAGTCCCTCATGTAAGTGGTATACCTGTCCTCAGATTTTGACATAGCTTGCCTTCTCCTAGGGCTCCTATCCCTTTCCCTATTTTGGTGATGAGCTTGGTTTCCTTCTTCAAAATTTACATTATTTTTGAGGTTTTCAAATCTATGTGGAAGTTATTGCATAAGTTGTCTTAATTGGGATCCTTCTGAGTCATTACTTTGACTCTCATCCCTATGGTTTTCTTGATTACATTCTCCTTCATATTCCCCATGAGAATTCTCTAGGGGAGATCTCGAGGAAGATTCCTAAACTCTATCTTTAGCTCTTTCGTCGGTGGCAGGAGGCATCCTGGAAGAGTGGTGCAACATAAGTTTTTAGGTAACTAGTTTTAAATGAGTATTCAATGTGTTGAAGATTTTTAGGTTTTAAACATAAATAGACCCCGAGCTCCTAGTGTAGAAACCAAGGCTTTGATACCAAATGTAATGTCCCCTCCAGGGAACCCATAAGGAATCGGGTTTTTTAACCTAAATTTACAACTAACAAATTTTTTTTCTAACATTCTAATATTTCATTATCCACAAAATACATTCCTTAAGGTTCCCTTATTGAATTAATTTACCAATATAAAAGCATTGTATTTCATTTCTAATCAAATTGAATTTCATTTCCTTTTCCTTTACTTTGCATTTCAGAATATTAGAGAAAGGTAAGAAAGTAATATTTCATTCATAACTATATCTTTCACTTCCTATTTCTTTTTCATTCTTTTTTCTTATACATTGAATAACTATTTTTTTTCAATTTCAAATAAACCTTTACATTGAGACATTTCTTTTCATTCCACATAGGAGAGATAAAGAAAGGATACAAGATTGCATTTTAAATTACAACTTTTGAATCTTCAAATAACATCCCTTGAAATAACCTTAAAACTATCCCTCCTTGATTACATTGTTATCTTCTTTCCATTTCTGATAATAAATACAATTACATGTAAAATTACATCAAATGGCCCAAAGGCTTACAAAGAGATCTTTACATCTTTCTTTCAATGATACAAATTGAGAAATATTTATCACTGCATGGAATCTGAATCACATCCAAGCCATGAACCACGAACAATACCTCGAAAGATATTTGCCACCCAACCATGTGAAACTAAAGATGTTCCACCCCTCGTGCTAGGAGATAGAACCAAGATACTCACAAGTCATAAAGAAACCTAACGCTTTACAAATCAGAAACTTGAAAACCAAAAGTCAAAACATATCAAAATATCACTTTACTATACACAAAGGTTAGGTTTCTAGCATACCACCTAGGTGAGTGTCATCACATATCCTGCATATTGAGATCCTTCCTGGTAACCATGTAACCCCGGTCCCCCCTTTATGAATAGGGATCCATCCTGGAAGTTACTTATGGTCCCGATACTCCAACAAGACTATGTGGACTTACATTTATGTGTCTTTTATTTTCTTTTAAAACCCCCCCTTTCCCAAGTTCATTATTAGGTTATCACTTTTTACCAACTCACCCATAGGATCATCTAGCAACCACTTTGCATTCCAACACCTATGGTGAGCCACTCACCTAGGGTACCTAGTCCTCTACACACACGCAAGCCAAGAAATCATAAAGTACTTCAAAAGGTTCAACTTGCAGGTCTAGGGAACCCTCCTTGGCACTCAAGCCACCAAGACGAGTCCTAGCCTCATAATATGAACACAAGTATATGCCAAGTACTGAAACATCATAAGTGACACATTATAATACCAACAAAACAAGAGATGGACATACATAAGTGATACAAGTTGCAACCCAAGGATAAGAAACAGGTTATAGAAGTCACAAGCTTAAAATTTGTCAAATTTGAGCCTCTAGGACCCTCCAAATCCCATATGGAAATTTATAGTTTACCATACAGAAATCCATACATGCCCATACGAAAATCCACCAAAGCTCGTCTGGGTACTAGTACAAACTCATACAAAATTCTAGGATGCTCATACAAGACTGTGCCAAAAATTTCCTAGAATTTTTCGATAGTGAGATTTTTAGGTGTGGAGAGTGCCTGAGAAAGGTTCCCTAAGGTCTACCTGATTCATGTACTTCATTACCACTTCTAGATCACCTTTTTAACATATCCTAACACTTCTAAAAATACTATCAAATCAAAACATCAAATTTCAAAGCAAAAGCTTGCACAAGCAAAGCAGGGGAAAACTAACTGCATCCTTCCCTAATCTATCCCAACCTTCCCTAAACCATAAATAAATAATAAAATACACAAAATATATAATATCACAAGCATTTTAAAACTCCCAAGAAGAATTTACAAGAAACATTTACATAAACATTCATTAAACTTCTTGAAGCATAGTTTGTAAAACATGAAAAATAAATCAAATACATTTCCATATCATATCAATAGTTACTCTCTCATTTGCATATCAATAATCATAATACACACAAATACATCTACACAGGGAAGAAAAGAGATTCATTCCAGTTTCAGTCCCTGCAGGGAGTCCTGTGAAGAATCCTATCAACCAAACTAAAGCACACCTCTGCAAATCCTTCCAAGCTCCAAAAATGGTGAGATGGTAGCCTGTTGGATAGACTTTCCTCTGGCAACCAATCCTTCCTCCTTCCTCAAACAACTCCCCAAATGCTCTCACAGAATGGTGATGAATTACACACACAGAAATAAAACCCCCAAAATGACTTTCGAAACAATTCTCCAAATAATCTCCCATTTTTTTCCCAAACTTTTAATCTCCCCAAACTCCCATCGAGCAATAGTTTATCTCCAACTATATGGTTGGAGTTGCTTTACGGGAAGCAACTTCTCCAACTTCCATGGTTGGTTGAAAATTAAACAAACACTTCTCATAACAAATATTAAAGCCTATTTTAATTTTATTAAAATACCCACCTAAAAAGGCCATAACAAGCAAGGGAATACAAAAAGGTTTCAAGTAACAAGCATAGCTCAATTGGAATCAAACTAGCCTAACTTCTAGGAGGTCTCGAGTTCAAATCTCCTAGATAGCTAGTTTTACCAAAAGAGCTTCTTTTTTTATTTTTATTATTATTTTTATTTAATACACTTTATTTAAACATTAAAGATACCATTTACACAAGCAAATAAAAATACATAAATAATAATATGTATATATACATGGGTATATATGTGTGCACCCACATATACACATACATATATTATGTACATCTATTTATAATACATACATATATATACACACACACACACACACACACACACACACACACACACAAGAAATCAATCCAACATCAAAACATAAATCTCAAAACAACATCAAAACACTGTACACAAATCTCCCAACTAGGGTAACCTCCTAACATGAATCTAAGTCCACGAGTTTCCTTGAGAGTAGCTTGGTAAAATCTTCGCACAACAACAGTTCGAAGATTTTGAAGGCACACTCATACCTATGTAACCAGGTGGAGTCGATGTCTAGTACCTGCATCTTGCAACACCAACCGACATGTGTGTGTGTGTGTGTGAACAGTGGCAAACAAGGGGGGAGAATGTGACATCTTATGGATCTCCCGTAAGAGTAACTACGACTGCCTCTCTTCATTCTACACTCATATCAAACAATGTAACCATCAAAACATAGTGAGATTAGTAGGGTTAGATCCATCATAAACATAAATACATAAATCAAGTATGAATCATTTCACAATTAGTTCATCTCTAAACATTCATCATTTTATAGAAAATCATTTATTATCTCCTTAATAAATTCTATTAACCATATATATATATATATATATATATATGCTCAAATGTCCCATCATAAAATGAAATAGTCCAAACATTTAATCCAAAGTAACAGAGTAATAATCTTGTCAGTCCTAAAATATGCAAATACGAGGGTGGGTATTACATTTCTCTTTGCTTCCCTTTTATGCCCATTTTAATTATTTTACCATGATACATTCCTTTTGGGCATGGGATTCATTGTAAGGTATTTTTTTCATTGTTTAATGATCTTTTTCATGCCTCAAAAGGGCATATCTCCTATAAAATAATTCTCCATTTAAGGGCTCGTCATTATCACTTTTGAAAAATCATTCATTTTATTTCTCTCTCTTTTGATTTGTTTTTTTCATAGTTTGATTTCATTTCTTGCATAAATATGCTTGGCTTATACTAGGATCTTCTCTTTTAGACTTGTATCCTACTTTGCAACTTATTTTTTGCTTCAAAGTGCATGTCTATTATGAAACTATCATTGAAGATCTATAATATGTGTTATTTTTTCTTTGCCTCTACATGTTTGGGACAAGGTTCCATGTTGTCCTTTTTTTTTAAGGATCTACTTTCCTTGGTATAGTAACATTTGTTTATCATATGACATTATTTTTTTCTTATAACGAATTTTTTATTCACGGTTCTCTCTTATACAAGAGGTGTGTACCCTTGATCAAAAACCTATTCTTTATTTGAAATCATATGTTCATTATAAATAAATTCACTTACTATGGGTTTTGGAGTATGTCACCCTTCAACAAGAATCTATTTTTCACCTAGAAATAGGGGGCTAAAAGGGTGCATTCTTACTCTCTTCCCCTCTTGATCTTGAAGATTTTATCTTTGTTCAAGAACTCCTCTTGAAGGTAGATGTCTTGCAACCAATATATCTTCCTTTCAAGGTTCTCTTCTCACATGTGGTATATCCTTTCATGATTATCTATTTTATTAGATAACAAGATTTCTCACTCTTTGCTAAGGATTGTGTCATACATTGTTGCTTTAAGGATATCTTGTTGTTGTCGGAAGTAGGTATACGTTTTCTCTTTCCTTATGGTGCCACCTATGTTTCCATAATAAGGATGGGGGCATAAATGTGTCCTCCCTTGTATATTGTGCAACTTTTTGTTTATTGATCCCTAAGGAGACAATGTTTTTGTAGGATTTGAGCAACACAAATCCACAGAAACCCGAAGATCACCTGCATACAAAAACCTGTCACAAGAAGTCAAGAGAAGAAGAGGGCAAGGGTTTGACTCAGAAGATGAAGAAGAAAATATCCTCAAATAACTAAATGAATAATAGTGTACAATGGATCATCCATATAAAGGAGATCAAAGGCCTTGAAAAGACAAACCTAAAAAGTAGAAGTGCATGTAATAATCAGTTAAACTATTACAAGACTAATGCATGCAAAAAACAACTGATGCATAACTAGTGCATGAGTCAACTAAAGCAAACTGATGCATAACTAGTGCATGAGTTGACTAAAGCAAAGAGTTGATATCTTAAGAAGGGAGTAAAATATTAATAAAACTAATAATTTACTCTAACACCCCCCCTTAAGATGAGCAACGATGCAGCTATAAACAATGCAAGAAGAAAGCAAAGGAAACTACAATGCTGAAAACAGAAATGGGTCCTGGCAACATGGCCTGATGAGGTACCCAGCACAACCAAATCTCTGTAAAATGGAGAAATAGAGAAAACCCAGTGGGAAAAAACCCTACTCCAAAAAGAGATAGAAAAAAGCAGAAGACAAAGAAATGACTTCAAGAGACTCTCTCAAAGCCATATGTACAATGTGTGCTACCAACCCCCCCATGAGAGAGGATCGAGGCTCGAAAGCCCCCCTGGATCAATGAAAAAACCACTGACTCCAATACAAAGGAGTGAAAGTCAGTGGAAACTGAAGATGAGGTGTCACTGGAAGGCCGAGCTGATGCTCAAAGGAGTAAACATGAGGATCCTGAAAGAGAATCCCCAATGTAGGTGGTGTGACACTGTCATGAATGTCCTCTGTAGAATCCTCAACAAATGCACCTGGTGGCTCAATGAATGGAGCTGGAGGGTCTGACACTGCTGAAGAAGAGTCCTACTGAAGAGAAAAGACCTCAACAGGATGTGGTGTGAAAGTAATAGCAGTAGTCTCAGAAATAATACAAAGGTTCAAGCGACCTGACTGCACCACATGATGCTCTCTCGAAAGAGGAGAGCTATTCTCTGACAATGGTGATGGTGGACCAAAATGTGAGAAAGTGTAGAGACGGGTGGAATGATCAACTATCCCTGTAGCAACAATGTCACCTATCGCACTATCCTGAATGAAGACTAAATCTGGTGTGAACTCAACTGTCTTCCCTGACCCACTGTGTGTAATCTGATAAATCGAGAGAAGGTTTGCAGACAGAGATGGAACATACAATACATCATGGAATGTGCCATCCTGAATGCCAACAGAACCTTTCTTGCAGACTGGCATAACAGTGTTATTCCCCATAAGAATGTGAGGAATAGGAGAAGCCTCAAGAAAAGAGAAGATCTCCAGAGAAGATGCCATATGGTGAGAAGCACTTGAATCCAGTATCCAAGGGACCTGTGAAGGGGATGCAGTTGAAGTCCGCAATGCATGACCCTTTCCATGATTTTGTCCAGCTGTAGGAGATGTGGAAGAAGACTGAAAAGTAGACCCTTGTGAGGTGGAAGAGGATGGAGAGGAAACAATGCTCTTCTGAAGAAGAGCTTGCAAATCTACAATCTGTTTCTCATAGCCATCAAATCTCTTCTAAAAACAACGTGACTCATCATGAGGTCCCTTCTGACAATAGGAACAAGTAGGTTTCTCAGTCTTTTGTTTCTCCTTCTTAGAAGAAGATGGTGGGCCTGTAGGGTGCTGAGAAGAGGAATTTGATTTCTGCTTGGGCTTCGGCTTCTCCTTTTCTTTGGATGGTTGGGCAACCAATGCTTGGTTCTTTGATCCTGATAGAGAATCCAACTGATTAAGCTTGGCCTGCTCTCTAGTCAACCGATCACAGAACACCTCAAAAGTGGGCATAGTGAATGTAGGTCCCAAAGCATCCATAGTAGAATAAAAGGTAGAAGAAAATATCTGAAAGTTCCCTCTTAGCTTTGACAGAATCAGATAAATACACTCTTTATCAGTCTTTTGCTTTCCACATCCTTGTAACAAAGATCTCTTCTATTTGAACTTCATCAGAAAGTCCTCAATGGAGGGAAAAGAATTAGGTACAAGAGAGGTAAGCTCTACCTCAATCTGAAGTGCTCAAAACTCATTTACCGTACCAAACAATGTGTTTAGCTTGGTCCACATAGCTAGAGGGGTATTGCACCCATCAAGATGAAACTGCAAGCTGTCTGATACGTGTAAAACAATCAACCCCATAGCCTCATCCATCTTGTTTCGATGCTGCATGATCTCAAAGGGCCTGGTTAATACTGGCTGAACTACATCTAAACAAGACCAGAGCCCTTTTGAACGGAGAAGCTGTGTCATTAGGGTTGTCCATGTATGATAATTATGGGGGGTCAAAAGTTCTAGACAAGAAGAGGTCTCAGCCATATTTTTTAGAAGGGGTTTTGTTTTGACAAATATCTTGTTTAACTGAAAGAAACAAGAAAATAAGACCCCCCCACAAGCCAAATATCGAACCCCCAAGCCTAAAATGATATGTTGTATTACGAGAAGAGCAAAAAGCTTCAGATCTGAATCTTGTGTACCTTGAAAAAAATTTGATGAAAATAGGCAAAAATCTGGATAGTGCTTGAGAAGATCTTTCCGGCGCTTCTTCCGGATCGAAAAATGGAGCTAAAATGAGCAAATTAGCCCCCCTGGAATGGAAAAAGGATAATCTTGCTTTGACATCAGAAACAGTAAGCTAGATGGAAAAAAATACCAGATTAAACTCCATGAGAGCGTCGGGCTCAGAACCAGCTTTCCGGCGATATCTTGTTTGTCAAGAAATGATGCCTGGAGCTCCCAGAAAGCCAATTTTAGTGAAAAAGGCTCCAAATGGCAAAAAAAAAAAATTGTGCAAGGGCTAACCCCTGGTCACATAGAGCTGGCGCTAAAGGGGCTGGCCGCTGGCGGTCTGGGCTAGCCGCTGGTGGTTAGGCTGGGCAGAGTGGCCAGAGGGCGGCGGGCATGGCGGTGGGTGCTGTTCCAGCGGAGGTGGCGGGTGCTGTTCTGGCAGTGGCGACGATTGTTCCCAGCAGCGGTAGCTGTGACTGTTCCCAGCGGCGGCGGCTTTCTCTGCAGCTGGAGACGGGTGGCCGCTCGGTGGTAGCTAGGCGACGTGGGGTGGTCGCTGGGTGGCTCCCCGTAAAACCAAAAAAAAAATTTAATAATTTTTTTTTTTTTGAAAAAAGATCGCCGTTGTACTGTACGGCCGCCTCAGGGTGCATGCACAACTCCGAGGCAAAAAAAATTTGCCTCCTTGCAACGTTGTCCAAATTGGGTGTGCTTTATATCAAAATAGGGGTTTTTGAGTGCCACAAGCTCAACGGTGAGGTCCGTTTGAGCTCAAAGTGCACCAAATTTTAGGGACCCCCTAATTTCAATAAAAAAACATAAAAAAAACTTTAATCTGAAATAGATAAATTTTTTATCTCTTAATTCTTCAAACACGAACAAGCTATAGCAGATTAGGCTCTGATACCATCTAGGATTTGAGCAACACAAATCCACAGAAACCCAAAGATCAACTGCATACAAAAACCTGTCACAAGAAGTCAAGAGAAGAAGAGGGCAAGGGTTTGACTCAGAAGATGAAGAAGAAAATATCCTCAAATAACTGAATGAATAATAGTGTACAATGGATCATCCATATAAAGGAGATCAAAGGCCTTGAAAAGGCAAACTTAAAAAGCAGAAGTGCATGTAATAATCAGTTAAACTATTACAAGACTAATGCATGCAAAAAACAACTGATGCATAACTAGTGCATGAGTCAACTAAAGCAAACTGATGCATAACTAGTGCATGAGTTGACTAAAGCAAAGAGTTGATATCTTAAGAAGGGAGTAAAATATTAATAAAATTAATAATTTACTCTAATAGTTTTCCTTAGGACTGATTGCCTCTTTGTTTTTTATCCCTAAGGAGACAATGCTTTCTTTAGGACTTATCATTTTTATGGATCCACACAGAGACAATGCTTTCCATAAGACTGATCCCTAATCCACCTCTATGGGTAATGAATTTTCAAGCTACTCCTATGCGCAATAAATTTTCAAGCCACCCCTGTGTGCAATAACTTTTCAAAGCTGCCCCTAAGCGCAAAATTTCAAATATGCCCTTGTGTGTAAATATTCAGGGTAGAATTGATTAGAATAATGTAGCTTGCTAGACCATAAATTCTCCTTTCTTTCTTTGGGATGAGTAGAACTATCATAACACAAATTTCTATCCCTTCTATTCTTTCCCCCCTCTTCTTCTTCCATGGATCACCTAGGATACCACAACTTGCTAGCCTATTGGATTCATGGTCTCTCTCACTTCTTTCCATGCTCTCATAGCTATGCTAGTGGGTTAGATCACAAAGTCTTGTATCATCTTTCATAATTCTCTTTCCATTTCTATGTGATCTCTTATGCTCTTGCAATAGCTTTTTGAATGTGATATTAGAGGATGGGACATTTCAGATCGAGGTCTCTTCTACTAGTTGATTTGGAGTTTTGTTTTTAGTACTAACCCCTATTTGTGCTTGCGTCCTTTGTCTTTTTTTTTCTTTTTTTTGTACCCTTGTGCAAATATTTTTGAGTTAAGATACTTTGTTTGGGGCCTTATGTCCTTAAACCTAGTGATGTCTTACCTCTCTACAGTTTGCCCATGACTCTCTCTCTCTCTCTCTCTCTCTCTCTCTCTCTCTCCCATGAGAATGAGATTTCCTCATACTCCTAAAGTGGGGGTTAAATGTATAGTCCTAAATTGTATGCACCCAGCTTGAGGACCATTTTGTGCCTACTTTAGTGTATTTTCTATGGTAGGGCCACATATAACCCTTAAAAGATACCTAAATTCAAACATGGGTCCTCAATTCCTTTCAATCTTGCTTTAACTCAAGGCTAGCCCTTATTTCTAGGTGTGTTTCTCTCTTTTTCATCCAATCCCATAATTCATTTCTTCACCTAGTCCACTTATATACTTAGTTTTGGTCTTTGTGATTTGCCTTGACCTCGGAATGTGTTGTCATAAAAAATCCTGCATTAAATTTGCATCCTTGGCACCTAGATCAAATTTGGACTCATCCTCCTAGGGACATGTCACCATTGGAAACATGTTCGAGGAGAATGGGGCCCAAATTTGGCCCGAAGACCTCTCTCTCTCTTTCTCTCTCTCACAACCAAACATTGTGGTAAACTACAACATCTATTCGATAAGGTTTTATATTTTCATGATTTCCTTTTGGGTTTTTATGTTTAGTCAAAGCTAGTGCATCAACATACTTGATCACATTTTTAGAAGTATTTGCATCTACAAGGTATGATATGCTTTATTTTCTATATCCAACCTTTCTTATATGTCAACATACTTTTCATTTTATTTCATTTCAAGGTTGATTCTTAAATAGGGGTTTGACCAAGGTAAACCCCTTTCCACAACCTTGTTTCCCATTTTTATGTGTGCACAAATAGGATACAGAGCTACCAAGTCAAATATTGGGAGAATAGGTACAATTGCAGGATCTCTAAAAGTTTCATCTAAAAACATGTGGGACTTGTCACCAAGCTCAACCTGTCCCAAGGACACATTTCCAAACTTGACCTATCCCAACCACATTCTGCTCAAATTTTTGTCAGATGTCTGTTTCATCACCTGATTTCTATTTCTATCAGTTTCAACCCATTCTCTATTTGTTACAGTCTATTTCTAGCAGCTTCTTGGTGTCGTTTCTAATAGATCAATTACATCTATTCAAAATTCCTATTACATCACATTTTACTTAAAGGAAGGATATATCTTGTTTTTTATTAATGCTTGAGCCATATCATGAGCCTATTGGAGGCATTCTTCCTTCCTAATATACAAATATTGAAGTGGGAGGTGATTGATTACTTGTGTATCACATTTCTTTCTATTTCCTACGGTACACAAGTATTCAAATCTAAATCTTCATATGTATACTTTTCATTAAGCACTTCAATATATTGCAAGCGAACTATACTTAGATCACTGTCATCTATGTCATGCATGGGCACCTCTAATTCTGGTTCAAACAATTTGTTTTTGTAATTTTTAGGTTCTCATTTATTTCCACATGAAAAAATTTGAGATGTGACTCAAAAAGATCATAGGGCATCCCATTGCAAATGTCATCATAATGGCACATATCTTCCTGATATGAATCACGTCATAAATATGATTCATGTCAATATTATTATCGTTCACATCAAACATGAATACATCCATCTCTTTTAAGTGTATAATCAAATTTTATTTCCATATCATAGGATATATCTTCATGAAAAATCTCAAAAGGAGCTTCATACAAATCTGAAAATCTTGTATCATCAATGTCTTCATACAAACTTTTATCATTGAGAACACCTTCAGGTTTATGATTGAGATCCTCTTCAATGACATTGAAATCAACCATGAAACACTCATATTATGAATCACTTTCCATTTTATCTACTGACATATCCATTTCTAAATCTAAAATCTCATGACTAGAAGACCTTTCAAAGTCATTGAAACCTTCCATATATATTGTTATATAATCTTGATCAATGTTACCAGTACAATGCACACCTAAAGTACTCATTAATGAACACACATTACTAAGCATTTTTACATTAATAACATCATTTTAAGCTATGGTAAATGTTTCAATCTATATCCTATTCAAATCATCTTGAAAGGTAAAGTAACAATCATCATGATTTTCTTCATCGTTGGAAATGACATGAAGGTAAATTCAAAACTTTCACCGTCACCATTGACATGTTGTAAATCATTGGCATGTTCATAGGCTTCAAATGTCTCTAAATCTAATTTATACATGTCATTGTGAACAAGAGAACAATAAAAATATTGACTTATCTCATTTATATTGATATCATTATGCTCCTTCATTGAATTACATTCATTACAAGGTTGCTCTTGTATCTCTACTACTACAGTACCTTCATATATTACAAGCTTCATTTTCTCATTGTTAATCATAGCTTGGATATATGATATGAACTCAATAAGAGATACACATTTTTTATTCTAAATATGAGATTTAATCTAATTTGTACCAATGAATTGTATTTGGTTAGGGGCAACAAGATCATGTTCACTTGGGATACTCTTTTCAAACATATACACACTAGAAGGTTTCCCATGTTCATAGTCTTGAACAGGTACATGAGAAGTAACTAGGTTTCGAAACACATATGATTCACTCATGTATACTTCTCCATATTGTGACTCATAAGTGAAATTTGAAAGGACATTACTAGCACTTTGAAATGTATTCGAATTTGAGGTAGAAAGCTCATTACAATTCTAATAATTCATTGCAGCATTTGAACCTCTACATTTAACTTCATATTCAATCCTATGAGAAATCATGGCATCGGAGTTATGAAACTTTACTAGTCCAAATTTCATCATCCCTTCTATGTCCATTTCCATTTGAAATGCCTAATGCAAACTTTGGGGCTCTTTATTTCTTAGCTGGTAAGTCATCTTCTTATCAAATGCTCCCAACTATATAACCAATGCCATTGCATCCTAGGGTCTACAATTATTAGGAATATTCTTCAAGGCTCTCATGAATCCAAGATTGAATTCACGAACCAGGTCATCATTTAGAATGTGAACATTCATGAAATCATCTAACACTATAGACATACAAAATTTCTCACCAAATTTCTTGATGAATGTTGACTAAAAATCTATCTACGAGATGATTGAGTCTGGAAAAAAAATTAAAAACCAATCTCATGCCTTATCTTTTAAGGATTGGACAAACAATCTCATGATGACATCTTCATGATCAATTTCATAATCATCCACTAGATTATTGATATTCTAAAGGTGCTTGTCCATTGATTCACACTGTGAACCACTAAACTTTGGTATCTCACTTCTTACTTCAGTCGGTATAACATTTGGGAAGCCAAGAATATGACTAAAATACATGGGTCTATATCTCTCAATTCCAAAATATCTTTTCAAATTATATAATGGAGGATTATTACATGGTATGGTTACACTAGGAACCATACAATGATGCTCAAATTATCGTCTTACAATTTTCTCATGCAACAAGAGATCTTAAATTTACAACGAAACATGATTTATTACAACAGATAATAAGATATATTTCAACAAGCATAAATGTGAAAGACATACATACTTCTGGTAATACAAACAATACAAAGAAAAACTGAGAAGTATGAAATATCATTACAATAATTTACCTTCCTTAGTTCTATTTTAACCTCATAGGGAACATTGCTACTTCATGGAAACTTTAAGAAATATCTGGAAAGAAATTTTAGCAACTGTCCACTTTGTCTCTTGAGTAGAAATCTGAAGCACTTCTTCAAATATCAGGTTCTTTATGCACAAAGTTGTCATATCCTTTGTAGAGAAATAAACTTCAAATATCTAGAAGTCATTTAAAGCGTATCTTAATTTTGGATTCTTCATGAACATAAAAGCCACAAAAATATTTTTCAAATGAGCTGCAATAAAACTTTCAAGTCTGACAATTTGATAATCTAAAAATAATTTTCATATTGCAAAACATTTAAGAATTTTTCCTCAAATGAACTTGGATAGACTCTCCCCATCAGAGTTGCCCATTTGTTGGTTCCTTCCAATGACATCTTTAAAACTCCTAATAATTTCCCCTCTTCTATCAATGGAGATTTAAGATCAGTGGCCAATTAACAAGGATTTCTCATTAAATGAGAAAATCCCCCTACTTTTCAGGCTTTGGAGGACCTAGGTGGGTTACCCTTTGCAATACTTATGAATTTATTGCATACAGTAGATGACTCTCAACATATGTAATCGAAATATACACGAATCATTCTAGAATTGGCTCTATTGTAAATCTATATCATTGATTGACCTTTGAGAGTAAAAATAATAATTTAAACATACTTCTAATCAACAAGAAAGGAAAATACATTTGATGATTTGACCTAGGGCATGGAGTCAAATAAGAGAATGCAAACATGATTCCATTGGTAAACACACTAACCGGTTGACCTTACTGTTTTAATGTCCAACATTAACAAATCTACTCATGTTATCAAAAAACCCTTCTTACAAATCCAAATTGTACATCCAACATCACTGCAAGTTGTTTAAAGAAATTTTATCCCTCCCTTGGAAGGAAACAACAAACAAAATAGGAATATTGAGAAGATGAGCTCAAGACATCCTTGATGCATTGCATTCAAATGAACCTAACATTACAATCATAGAGTTAATTTTGTAACACTATAAGCTAATTTCTCAAATAGGTTACAATTCACCCATGAAATCACATATCTACAATCAACATATGTTATTCCTAACTTTTAGATTCATTAGTATTTCTATGTATAAAAAAATTAAGACAAAAATTGAGAACCCTTGCTATAATGAAAAAGAAAGAATATAAAGGAGAAGAAGAAACTCCAGATCTTCTCAAATGATGACAAGTATCTCTTCTCCTAATCTGATTTTCAAAAGTCTTCTTCATTCCTTCCCTGCAAAAATATATGATCTGCACACCTGGTAACTGTAATTTGTTTTTACTTTGACATGCATTTTACCACTTGAAAATATCTGATTTTTTCCTTTTATTTGTAATTTGTATTTAGAATATCCTTGTGAAACACAAGATCACTTAAAGTAAAAGCACAATTCAATGTCTAACATATTATCATTTCTTTGTTCACAATAAGAGTGAAGTTGTTTTACTTAAAGTAGAAATAATTTTAAGCATTCTCATTATGTTTTCACTAGTGAAAATTATCATTCCCAATATTTATGTGTAATCACTTTTGGTTGCTATCAACAACTCTCATTCCTTTGCACTTTACCCCTTTGAATCAAATAATTTCCTCTCATGTAACATTACCATTCTTTCCCAATAATATTATGTTGACCTTTCTAAAGATTACCCATTTGGTAAGTATCACAATATTGTGGCCAAAATATTTTCATCATCATTGTGTTGATAACCAATCCACTTGTCATTTATGTAAATTATTTTTGAATCCAATTTCATATTTTCCCCTTTCACTTCAATCTATATTTTCACACTTCACATCTCTTTCTGAAGGTATTTTCACTATCAATTAAAAATGCGTTACTTATGCACATGAAAATCCATGACAAATTTGACTCATTCTAGCATTTGTGAAGAAATTCACTCCTTGAACAAAATATTTACCCCATGAAAGTCAATCTTTATGATGCACATTTATAATCTTCTTTCCCTACTTGAAAAGATGTCACCCAAATATTACCTTATTTTCAACTGTGTGTTTCAACCACTTGACATCTCTTGTTTTAACCCCTTTTCATCTTGAGTGAAAATCACTTATTAATGCAATTTTCATCTATTCATCACATCCTGTGAAAATTTTCCCTTTAATTCATTTCTGCAATTAAAAATTTCTTTCATTGGAGTAAAATATTTCATGTACTTTATACTCCTCTGAAAAAGTATTCACCTTTGAGTAAATCTATTTCACCTTGGTGAATATATTACCTTTGTTGTTGTATTATTATGTGGGTGAGAATAAAACATCCGTGGCTATAATGTTTTCCCTAGGTAGGTAAAAACACCCATTTACATTGATTATGTGAGAACACATTCAAATCATGGTTGACTCTCTTTTGTAGAATGATAGAGTCAATATTTGCAATAACTCATAATACTCTGACAATTTTTCTTATTGCATAATGCAAACTAAGAATCAAGAACGCTCATCACTCTAAAATGACCATAAATAAAGCTCAACCTCTTCCCTTCCTCTCACTTTAATTTAATCTTCAGAATTTTCTTGTAAATGCTTTTTTACTAGCTCACATGATTTTCCCTCAAAAGATTTATCTTCAAAAGAAGTTTCAAGATTTTGTAACTCTCTACACATGGAAATTTATGCACCCCCTATAAGCACAAATAATCATTGTATCAGGGCCGCCCAAATTATGGCCTCTCAAGGTAGGAATGGTGTATTGGCTAATTACAATAGATATGGGTAGCACATAGTAAATCTCTAGAGAATTCCACCATAATAGCTCATTTGACATCTATACCTCCATATTTTGCATTCAACTCTACTAGAGCATTTCTAACCATGACTTTCAGTTTAAAAAAAACCCTCTTCAAATATTTTTCCTATTACATTTGCTTGAAAGTTTTAAGTACTCTGACCAAAACCATTATGGGCTCTAATTCACACACTTGGTCTACTTTGGTGGACACTCAAACTATTTGAACTCTCATTTTGACTATAGTGGGAAAGATACACAAAGGTGTTGAATCTAGTTTTACACTAGCCATTTGCATTTGTTCCAAGGTTTTTGAAAGCCTTCTCATCCATTTCATTAAGCACTTTATTGTAAACAAGACTTGACATGGCTTCTTCATATCACAAACCCAAATTTGAGCTTCACACCTTCTATACATATTTTGCAAAACATCTCAAGTTATAACATATGGTGTATCTTTAATGGATGCCCATATGTAGTTTCAATGCCACCATTCCACCACATATGGTGAAGAGACATGAAAAGGTTGGAAAGAACCTACATAGGCTAATTGCATCTGCTTGAAAGTTTCTAAATCCTTTTCAACAAAAATATATATTGTGATGTCCCTATCTCCATTGCATACCATGAGACCATGCCTCTTTGAGGGGTTCTTCCAAGAAGTTTGTATGCTTTGTCTATTCATCGTCATTTTTGCATTTAATTCTATCGAGAATTCCCAACTATAATATTTGATAGAAAACTATTTATGCTTTGATTTATGCCCATGCCCTATTTAATGCTTCCATTCATATGCACATTGACAAAGAGGATGATGACATACCTTGTGGATTTTGGTTGTATGTTCATAAGCTTCATTTGGTTGAAATATTTTAAAGTATCTTCACCAAGCCATTTTGTGCATATACTGTAAACACGACATTCCATGAGATCATATTTCTTCAGAGTAGATTTGAAAAATAGTTCACCCGTGTGATCTCTTCTTTCACATTTTATAAATAGATTTGTATAGTCCTAAAATGTCAGCACCCATAGTTGGCTTCTTTAGGACCTATTAGACCCCATTTTGGCGATTTCAAGGTTTGAATGCCCACTATGCTTGATCCTAGCACACTACCTTTTCTTTTCATGCTTTTTTTCTCTCTCCCCAAGCTCCCCTTGAAATTTGAGCCCAGTTTTCATGGGATAGGTCACCAAACTTGATTCATCCTTGGGTTTTGGGGCCCAAACTTTCCCCGGGGCTTGATGTCGAAGTCTTATTTCCAGATTTTCATTCATGGTTGGCCTAGATCAAATTTAAATCCCAAAATTATGGAGTTAGTATAAGAACCCCTTATCACTCCCCATTTTGATATCCATGATCAAGTGTAAGCTAATCCATGAAATATATGCAAGCATTTTGGCAACCAAGCTATCAAGATTTCAAGCAAGCAAGAGCAATTGGATTCAATATTTGAAGGAGAATCCAAGGTCAAGATCTCCAAGTCCCCAATTCTTAAAGATCATTAAAGTCTAAGGCAATCTTCTCCATTTGATGCAAGTTTCTCTCCCATGATGGTTAATTAGAGGAATTATCAAATCAAGAAAGAAGATCAATTCACTTGTTCATCCTTCTTTCTCCTCTTTGCAAGTGTTATCAAGCATATCTATATTTAAGATCTAGGAGTGGCAATCATAGATCTTTGTATTTGTGAAGGCATCCTTGATTTTGTATCACATTCCAAGGTCAAATATTTTGATTTCAAGTATATTCAATCATCTTCATGGATTTGAGTGATTTCTAAATTCGTTCATGAGGGTTTATGCAAGCTAAATAATTTTTTTACCTTTTTACATATATTCCTCTATGTAATTTCTTTCATATTTCAAGGTTGGTTCCTAAACAGGGGTTTGACCAAGGAAACCCCCTTTCCACAACCTTTATCCCATTTTTGTATGTGGAGGAACAGGTTATGGAGCCACATATTCAGATCTAGAAAGAACAAGAACAATTGCAGGTTCTGTGAAAGTTTTAGCCAAAAACATTGGGGACACATTACCAAACTCAACCTAGGGTATCCTAGGGACACATCGCTAAACTTGATGTATCCCAACCATTTTCTTCTTAGATTTCTATCACAGGTCCATTTCATCATATGATTTCCATTTATGTCAGTTTCATCCTATTCTTTATCTGTTATAGTATGTTTTCGGTAGCATTTTAGTGTCTTTCCTAATAGATCAATTAAATCACTTAATCATTCCCATTTCATTCATTACAAAACTTAAGGAAGGATAGATTTTGTTTCCAATTAGTGCTTGAGTCACCTCTTGAGCCTATTGGAGGCATTCTTCCCTCCTAATGTATAATCAATGAAATGGGGAAGTAATATACTTAGTACAATACTTTTTGTATTTCCCATCACCTATTTCTTACTATACAAGATCTACTAGTGCATTTTTTTTATGTATTGATGTTGTCCATACCTTGCTTGCAAAACTCCTATCCAAGTTGCATGCATAGAGGTAGGGAAGATAATGATAAAGGTTGTTGAATCTAGTATTTAAGCATGTGAGCTACATTTGCTCGAGAGTTCTTAAGTATTTTCAGAAAATTTATTATCTGCAAAACTTAATGACTATATAATTTTTGAAGAATGCAAAACAATTCATTTGCTTTGTTTGTGCTCCCAAATCTTGCATACAATTTGCATGCAGGTTTTTGAGGCCACTCAAAAACTAATTTTGAAAATATTCTAATTGGCACACTCATGTGGCCATTTGGTTCAAACTAAAACATAACCCTTAATGCCTTCACAAGTAGCATATTAGAGAGCCTCATTTCCTTCACTCAATGACGCGTCAGAGACCAAAACTCTTCTTGCCGAGTTTTGAGAAACTTAATGAGTGTTTCTATGGAAAATTTATTGCATTCTAATGTCTACTCAACATTATTTGCATTTATCAAATACTCCCACCAAGCTATCGAGTGAAGGGATTATTTCCATGCACAAAACTTTGGCGGGTTCCACAAGTATTGCAAAGAACCATAATATATTTAAAAGGACCTTTTAGTTATCTCACCTTTTCTTTTAATTTGTTGGTGACGTGGCAAATTATGTTTCAAATTTTTCCTCCCTCAATGAACTCAGTAGCTCCTCAGGACTACAAAAGCACCCCCACGAGCCAATGAGCACTGGGAAATAAGGATGGACTGCACAAGCATGCACCTCAAAGAACTTGAAAACATTTGAAAATAATTTATCTATTCTCCCATTTTTGTCTTTCACCTAGCTTGGGCACCCATTTAGATTTAATTTTTACCTTACCGAGTTGCAGAGCAAGCCTTCTCAATGTATTTAATAATGTTTAAAATATTATTAAATGATAATTTAAATAAAGAATTTATTTAAATCTCTTTCTTGTTCATGATTTTGGAAGCAGGGTCCCATCAACTACCTTCAACTTGTCATTTTAATTTGGTTTTATGATCTCATTTTAATATTATTTAAGACATGAGATATTTTAAATAATAAAATAATCCTAATGGAACTTGAGAGAGTAAGAAGTATCATGAGAACTAGGTCCTCATGTGGTTCCAGCCAACAAAATCTTATTTACAAACCACTAGCTCCTGAAATCAACCTGTAACCACTTCGACATGCATTGTGAATTGAAAACACTAGGCAGGAAATCACTGATGCTTGAAATTTGATTATTCTGTCAAGTGGCCAAAATAAGAAAATAGCCTCCAGAACTATGTTAAAAAATTGACTAAATATCAACATGAGACCTTGGCAATTGGCAAACACATAGATTGATATATTGAGAATCACCCTATAAAGTGTTTATGCATGATGTTCCTTGAGGTGAGAGAAAGTACTTGCCAAAGTCCTCTACTTTTTTATTTGTACAACTAGACACACACGAACCATTTTGAAACCCCATCAACATGGCACTTGAAAAATTATCAAACATGCGAGCTGAAAATTGAATAAATCACATCTAGTTTAAGCTTTGAAAACATATCAAATTGATTCCTAGAACTTAGCAACTGCAATCATGAGTTCACTTTGATGTAGACAATTGCAAGAACCAACTTATACCTCTTGACTATACCTGGATGAAAGAATTTAAAACTTAAAGTGATACATTTGATAAACATGTCTTTGTGCAAACTGCAAATACTCTAAACTACAAATGGTTCGGGCTCATGAAAAATATCAAATAGAATCATGGGGCCTTGAAACTTTGCACATGAACACATTGAGATACCAACAATACATGAGAGCAATTAGATATTATTGACAATCACTTGATCACAATTTATTACTCATGTAAAATGGTTACCTAGTAGACATTTCACTATGCATACTAAAAATATAAATAAATCCTATATATATTTACTTTAGCAAACATATTAAATGAAATGTTGGGACTCTAAAAATATGGACATGAGTTCATTTACATACTAGAATTGTGGAAAACCATTATCTTCTCATGAAAATCAATAGATCAACTATTATTATCCCTCAAAGTTGGTCTTCTAATAACTTTGGCACAATGAAGTTGGAAAATTTGAATAAATTGTGTTTGGTTTTGAGTCAACAAAACCATCAAACAAAGTCACTAGGACATGAAAATGGATAGGGAGTTCACCAATATGTTAGCAACACAAAGAAATGATTATTTTGTCATGATGATCAACTGAGTGTAAGATGCAGGCCTCCAAAATAGGCTACTTAGATTATTTTGAAGCTATGCATAATGTAGATCCATGTAGACCCCTTAAATTAAATGCTTTAAAAAACATGTCCAATTTGATCATGGGAGGTTACAAATGGATTAATGTGTTATCAGATAGGAGTTGAACACATTCGCTAAGCGGTTTCTTATAACACTCATCAAGCTCTCACCTATTCATTCTCAAAGTAGGCTACTCAAAATAGTTTCTAGGGGCATTCCTTTTGTGCCTTATCCAAATTGTTAATATATGCACTTCAATTTTTTTTCAAAATTTGAAGGTTCCAATAGACTTATCATTTGAAATACTTTAAACAATCAAGTGGAGATGGTCTTGAAAAATGATTTTATTGTGAGACACTAAGAGGTAGAAAGACAACAAATTGCCACATAAAAATCTACATTAGAACCTCCTCATAAACTTATGAGGTATCTTGAGTTTTGAAAACATTGTTACAACATTACATAAAAAGGTACTAAATACATTTGGAATCTTATTAAAGAATTTATTTTCTTCCTTAATTACTTATAATTCTTGGGTAGAATTTCATGCTTATAAAGCCTAGAAAAATATTTAACTCCCCACTAGGGAACCTAGGAGAATTTAACCTAAAACATGTTACTAAGTTTACAATTTGTTTTTTAATAGTTTAAGAGAAATGAATAATAACAAAGTGAAAGCAATAACATAAAGTCAATACATACTCATTTACACAATTCATTCACAGATTACAAATCTCAAGGGTTCCTTGACGTAGAATTACGTAAATGTTAAGTAATCTACTAAGTACAATAACAATATACAATCTCCACCTAATGAAAATGAATAAGAAGTACAACATCATATAAATGAAACATAGATACAACTGATACCACAAAGTATACACAACGAACCATCATTCAGTGCACAAGTCGAAGGGTATGCAATAGCCAATCATATACAAGGTACATGTACATTAATCCTGAAAGATAAGAGTAAGTCTCCAATAATGATGAACATGAAAGAAAGTAACAACAACAAGGATCATCCAACACTGGTATAGGTACATTGGAATCTCAAATGGTAAAAGAATTATTGCCACCTGACCTCATGGTACCAAGAAGTCCACTACCACCGTGTTAAGGAGATACCATCAAGGCCCACTCAGATAACAATACCAAAACCAATCGTAAGGTAGTACTAAGCAAGGGATCCTAAAAGAACTCTATCTCAAAAGGTACATCGCAACTGTAAAGGTAAACATACTAATCCAGAGGCAACCAACACATGTAGGAAACCTAAAATGTATATAGGGAAGTGTCATCACATGTGTCTAACCCTTGAGTTTTGTCTTGACAATCTCTCTAGACCCCGACACTCAAGTGACCATAAGCGGCGTCAATAAACCTCTCATACAGACAAGGCTACTAATCATACAAGACCTCAATCAAGCATCTTTTCCCACTCCCATCCTAGTCAAGACCTCAATCAAGTACTCATGTATGGGTGAGGAACATATCTTATTAATTCATTTTAAAACCCCCCATTTAATGTATCATGTTATCACTTTATTAAGTTACTTGTACAATAAGTGATCTTAGCAGCCACTTGTGGGCCCCGACACTTATTGCAAGCCATCCCCATCTATACACCTAGATAACCTACCCTAAGCTCATAAATCATAAAGGCATCTCGTAAGTCTCAAAATACATGATAATTAGATTTAGTTCCATAAAAGATATCTGGAACACAAATTGGTCCTCAAACCATCACATCACAAATCCATATTGGTCCTCAAACGATAACGTCATAAAACATACTCTCTCAAAGAGTTCACAAATAATGACTTAAGAAAATTGTTTGGGTAAAATGATCAAGGCCATATTCACATCATAAATGCACACACAAGAATACACAAAAAACATCACATAGATGACATCTCGAGCCTCTGGTTCACATCCCCTAAAGGCCAAACTAAACCCCCATGTAACAAAATAGATACCATAAGGTATCATCAAAGTCCACCTAGCCAAAAACCCAAACACTTGTAAGAAAATACAACTTTTGTAGAAATCCTCCAATTCGATTTAACACATCATTGATTCAATTATGTATCTGTGCACATAATGTTTACACAATTACATATTTAAATACAACATATTTAATTATTAAAACTAAAATAAAAATCATTTAAACATTTAGTTAATATCATTATCCTTTAATAATATTAACAACAACAATAATAATATCATTTAAAAAAAATATTAATTAATAAATATTAATATTAATAAATTTAATTATAAAATATTAATATTTAATTATAAATTAAATTTAATATATTAAAAAACTTAATTAAAATAAAATTTTATTTATTATTTTTTTAATACAAACCCCACAAATGGGGAGACCCGTGACCCTATCACGACAAACCAACAGCTTAGTCGCTTGTTGTCGATAACCTTGGTTGTTGGCTCTGTCGTTGGTAGCCTAGTAGCTTTAGTTGTTGTAGCTTGCTACAGCAACCGCAGGGCTAAGCCTAAAATTCTTTTAATTTTTTTTAAGTTTATATATATATATATATATATATATATATATATATATTATTTTTTATTTTTTTTATTTTTTTTTTTAATTTTTCTAGAAACTTATATTTAATAATTTCTGACAATTTTTTCCAATTAATAAAAAGAATTACTAAATATAATTAGGCATATTTCTACATCTCCTAATCAATATATTTCCTAGGGTTTGGATTTTTTCAAAATTTTAATTTGTTTTAAAACGCCTAATTTGGTTTATGATTTGCAATATAGTTTAATCTCATTATTTTTTTTCTACAAGGGATTTTAATCAAAACCTAATTAATGGATTCCAAATTTTTCCTATTATTTTCAACAAAATTACTGAGGTTTCATAGATTCAAAACAACAAGATTTCTATATTCAAGCAAGAAACCTAATAACCTTTTTAAATCAAATATTCATAGAAGAATCACAATGTAGACATATCAAAACATCAGTCAATTAGGAATACATGAAGAAGATAATCTTATAAAAGAGAAGAAATTACAAGAGTTTTCTCGGACCTTACCTCAAATTCACAAGAGGATCTGAAATAATAATGGCACAAGTCCATAATCCAAACTCCAAAAAAGTCCAAGCTTTCAATAAAATCCTTCACCCAAAATCCAAACAAAACCTGTAATCTCCAAATCTAGGTGTGCAATAATGGCTAAAAGGATTTCTAATACAGAAAACCTAACCGATAGAACTCAAACATGCAACACCCAATCAGGAATTAGAACTCAACTTCCTAATCTTATTTTTATCAATTCTATTTTTGTATAATTAATTAATTATAATTATTATTATATGCACTTTTCACTTAATAAGTCTTAACTAAACTTTTAACTTAAATTTCTAATTCAATTTTATTAAACTAAATGTGCAACTTAAATTACATATTAATATTTATTAACAATTAATATTTTAGCATATCGATAATAATGAAATTGACAATTATATATCAATTTTTTAATTATACTTTTAATTTCAATTTTAGATTTAATCATTAATTAAATCCTTTGTTCACAAAATTGGACTTTTTAATTAAGACTTTTTAAATTAAATAAATGTATTTAATTAATTCTCACTAATTAAATACCTTCATATTAATATTTTTATATTTAATATAATTGAATTATTTAATCACTTAATTAACTTTAATTAAATCATTTATTTATTTTAACACAAAAGTCACATCAAACCTACAAACATGCAACTTTTAAGAAACCAACTACATCAAAAATACGATAATCAAGCATAAAGGAGGGTTCACAAATTCATGTCACCTTGACGAATTCAGAGGGTAGTAAATCGGGTACTTGTCCACTACTTCAGTACAATTATTGGCTTGGGATTGGGATTTGAACTGGTCTATTATCTTCCCTCTCTTACCATTGAGATATTGTGATACAGTCAAGGTTGGTGAATCCAGTTAAGGACAGACCGACCTTGCAGCCAAACCAATATGCAGCGGAAATACACAACAACAACCACAGATCTGCACTAAAACATAAGTCTTTATTCATCCAATCATTGATTACATGTAATGTGTCGAGCTGTAAGGCCTTCTCGGTTACAGTCAAATATAAAGCAATTATCAGTTTACAAGATCTCACAAGATCCAAATCTATTCCCCAACATCAGTATTCAGCTAGTCTAGGTCTGTAGCATACAGCACACTGGTAGGCACCTAGGAAAGATCTAAACTTGTACTCAAACTTCCAAGCAATCTTCTTGTTCCTAAGTTCATTGGCTACTAACTCTTTTCTGCTGCCCCAAAAAAACTACTACCAAACAACTACCCAAGCATCTACTTAAATACTAAATCCCAGCCACAGGTCAGCTCAACAGGATATACAAATATTAAATGCTAAAACATAAGTCGGCTCTCAAATAGCCTTACAAAATAAATAAACTCTCCAAGATGGCCCAAACGGTCATCAGATCCACATAGAAGAATGCAACATGCCAAATCTAGGTCCTCACACGTCCAACGATCAATCCATAACATGAGGAGCGCGACCCAAATTAAATGCACTAGTCGGCCAAGCCGATTCAGCCAACAATTCTAGTCGGTAAGCAAGAACACCGAGCAATAGAGAAAATAACTGAGCGCCAGTCAACCGACCACGCCAAGCATGATCGAGCAACATAGTCATCGCCGAGCACCAGGAAATCGATGACTTCATCTACCGAGCATTCTTTAGAGACCGAGCACCCCGGCAACCACAAAAACTGAGCAAACAATCTCCCAAACCAAGCAAGAATAGCATCAAACCAAGATCAAAACCAACAATCTACCTTCAAAGACAAACATATTTTTGGTTGATACAAGATTGCCAAGAATCCTAGGATGCTCCTACATCATATTGTGATATGGCATGCTCACCCCTTTCAATTTAGGGAAGATGATGTCTGGTACCTACAATCTTGTCATCACAAAGACATATATATATATATATATATATATATATATATATATATATATATATATATATATATATATATATATATATATATATATATATATATATATATATATATATATATATATATCAGAGAATGGTTGGGAATAGTACATCATGTGGATCTCACATGCAAGTAACTACAACTTCATCTCATACTATATCAAACACATTTAACAGAAAAGTAAAACATACATATGATCCATTCACATACAGAGAAAGTGTTAGTAATGTTAGTAATCCATAATTATAAATAGCATCCTAACATGTAGAAAACCATCATGAAAATAACCATAAATGTAACTGTAAACACATGATATCACACACTATCTAATGACTCATATATCAAATCCTTTATAAATTCGTACATCAATAACCTAAATTTTTTTATTGAAATAACCAACGCACACATAAAAGTAGCCTAAAAGAGTTTGGCAATTAGAACTAAAAATAAAACTATAGGAGGGGTATTACATCCCCCTCCCCTAGAATTAATCTTACTCCTGGAAGCCTATAAACAATTAGGGATATAAATGTCAAAATCTTGATGTGTCTTATCAAGTCATAAAAGACTCAATGTGTGGGTCTCATTGGACCCTTTCCTACTCCATGATATGAACTCTGAGGATCATTCCCTGTTGCAAACACCCTGTGAGATCTACCAACATCCCCAACTATAGGCTCAGAGGCTACTGGCCTCTATCCTGAAAACTGTGTTGTATGTTGGGGACAATTGGCCACTTTGTGACCAAACTGTCCACAAGAAAAATAACCATTACCTCTACCAAATCCTCCCCCAACTAAGGGTGCACTAGACTACTGAAAGTTATCTCTACTAAAATCTTGACGGATACTCTATGCAGGATTACTAGGTTGATTGCGCCTGAAGCACTGACTATTATGGAAGTTCCTAGACTGTGAACCACCACCATGAGTAGGAGAAGAATATTCCCTATACTACTAGTTCTGATTACCTCGAGAGAAGGTAGAAGGATTCCTCAAGTTTCTAGCTCCCTAAGACTAATTACTCTTAGCCCTTGAAACATGACCACTAGACTGAACACCATTTTGCCCACCATGACCTCTAGCCAAATCCCCCTCTACCAAAGTAGCCTTAATGACCGCTTCACTAAGAGTCTTAGGCTCAAAAGCTATAACACCCCAATTATGCGAGCATTAAGTCCTCTAATGAAATGTTCTACCAACAATGGTGACTTATTACTATAACCTACATATGGCTTGAGCTCGAAGAAATGATGCTCATACTCCTGGATAGTCATAATTAATTACCACAAATTATGGAACTCATTTGTGCATTGTTGTTTCTACTGGTCAAATAGAAATTTCTCTTGAAAGTTCTCGATAAACAACTCGCTTGTGACAATCTCCATGCTAAGCTCAAGTTTATGTTCTTCCCTCTTCTACCAAGTAGCTGCAAAACCTTCAAGATGCATGATACCACACCTCACCCTGACATTGGTATTAAATTTCTGCATAACAAAACATCGATCCAACGTTATAAGTCATGTATCTGCCTCAAAACTATTAGCAAGACCATAAAAGGGAGGAGGTCATGATTTAAGGAAGTCTCTCATGTGGTTAGCCTTAGTAGCTTCATAATCAACTACATCTCTCCTCTTAGGACTCCTGGACATATGTCTCTCATCATTCCCAGAATGATGAGACTCCTCATGGTCGTTCTCCTGCTCAATCCTTTTAAGTAAGGGTAAGTGATCCAAAATAGCCTGAAGCAATTTTCTAGTACCAGGTTCACCAGACTCAACATGGTATCCTTTACTATTCTCTTCCCTATTCTCTTCATGCACACTCTCAACCAATACTCATAGAAGGGTGGTGAATCATACCCCTTCCACGTCCTCTACCTTGACTTGAACTACGACCTCTAGCAACAGATCTAGTCCCAGTAACCATCTTTCCTACAACATCCAAAAGAAGAACGATATTTCAAAAAATAATAAAGACATGATGTATAGTTATAAAATAATAGTTTGAAATACAAGAGTGTTATATGTCTAAGCTTTGTTTCAAGTTTCAATTACTAGAAATCTAATGGGCATATAAATTCCCAGAGTTTCTAGTGTAGAAACTTGGACTCTGATACCAAGTGTAAACCCCGCCAGGGAATCCATGAGAAGTTAACCTAAAACATGTTATTAAGTTTACAAAATAATTTTTTTAATAGTTTACAAGCATTGAAGAATAACAAAGCAGAAGCAATAACATAAAGTCAATACATACTCATTTATACAATTCATTTACAGATTACAAATCGAAGGGTTCCTTGATGTAGAATTACGTAAATGTTAATTAATCTACTAAGTACAATAACAATTTACAATCTCTACCTAATGAAAATGAATAACAAGTACAACATTATATAATGAAACATAGATACAACTGATACCATAAAGTATACATAACAAACCATCATCCACTGCACAAGTCACAAGGTATGCAATAACCAATCATATACAAGGTACATGTGTAATATCCTGAAAGATAATAGTAAATCTCCAATAATGATGAACAAGAAAGAAGGTAACAACAAGGATCATCCAATATTGGTATAGGTACGTCGAATCTCAAATGGTAAAAGAATCACTATCACCTGACCTCGTGGAACCAAGAAGTCCACTCCCACCATGACGAAGAGATAACATCAGACCCCATTCAGATAACAACACAAAAACCAATCACAAGGTAGTACTAAGCAAGGGATCCTGAAAGCACTCTATCTCAAAAGGTACAGCTCAACTGTAAAGGTAAACATACTAATCCAGAGGCAACCAACACATGTAGGAAACCTAAGATGTATATAGGGAAGTTTCATCACAAACGTCTAACCCTTGAATTTTGTCCTAATAGTATCCATAGACCCCAACACTCAAGTGACCATAAGCGGCATTAGTAAACCTCTCATAAGGAAAATGCTACTAATCATGCAAGACCTCAATCAAGAATCTTCTCCCACTCCCATCCTAGTCAAGACCTCAATCAAGTACTCATGTATGGACGATGAACATATCTTATTAATTCATTTTAAAACCCCCATTTAATTTATCATTTTATCACTTTATTAAGTTACTTACAATAAGTGATCCTAGCAACCACTTGTGGGCCCCAATGCTTATTGCAAGCCACCCCCCATCTATACACCTAGATAACCTACCCTAAGCTCATAAATCATAAAGACATCTCATAAGTCTCAAAATACATGATAATTAAATTTAGTTCCATTAAAGAGGTCTGGAACACAATCTGGTCATCAAACCATAAACTCATACATACTAGTCCTCAAACCATCACATCACAAATCCATATTGGTCCTCAAACCATAACATTATAAAACATACTCTCTCAAAGAGTTCACAAAATAATGAGCTTAAGAAAACAGGTTGGGTAAAATGATCAAGACCATATTCACTTCATGAATGCACACAAACAAATACACAAAAAACATTAAGCCTCTGGTTCACATCCCCTAAAGGCCAAACTAAACCCCCATGTTACAAAATAAATACCATAATGTATTTGTAAAGTCCAACCAGTAAAAAACCCAAACACTTGTAAGAAAATACAACTTTCCTAGAAATCACCCAATTTGATTTAACACATCATTGATTCAATTATATGTATCTATGCACATAATGTTTACACAATTACAATATTTAAATACAACTTATATAATTATTAAAACTAAAATAAAAATCATTTAAGTAATTAGTTAACATCATTATCCTTTAATAATGCTAACAACAACAACAACAACAATAATAGTAATAACATAATTAAAAATAATAATTATTAATTAATAAATATTAATATTATTAAATTTAATTATAAAATGTTAACATGTATTAATTAATATTTAATTATAAATTAAATTTAATATATTAAAAAATTTAATTAAAATAATTTTTTTAAATACAAATCCCACAAAGGGGGAGGCACGTGACCCTGTCACAACAAACCAACAACTTAGTCATTGGCTGCCAATGACAATATCATTGGTAGCCTAGCGGCTTTAGCCACCACTATTAAAGGAAATGACACCTAATCTACATATAATTTGTTAGAATGATTTTAAAATAACTGAGAGGGGTGAATTAATTATCCTCAAGTCCAGATGTGCCAATTGAACTTTTTAACACTTTAACAAATTCAGATCTAATCAACAATTCAACTTGGTCTTCTATAGCATATATCAAAAACATATAACATGCAGTCCACTATCCAAAATTAATTAACTTGTAGAATATAAAACTTTCAACAACATTCACATCAAATAACATTCACACAAGTATAACACCAGGATTTATAGTGGAAACCCAATTTGGGAAAAACCACTTTGTAATATGTTATTGATTTCCACTCTTCTGAAGTGAGCTCAGTGAGAAGCCAACTCAGTTAAAGGTTTACATACACACTGTTAGGTGTGACCCTATTAAAGGATTTAAACACTCTTTCAAAAGTGACCTAGTTAGAGGACTTAAAAACATTCCATTAGAATGCCACCTTGATTAAATGATTTATACAATGACTGTTAGGTCAACCTTTATTAAAGGATTTAGACCGATACAATGGTTAGAAAGTAACAGTAGGTTCTGATCAGAAAATATACAACTCACTTTGAAAATACAAATCCACTTCGCACATATGCTGATTTATTGATTGACCTTCATTTCCATCTCCATCTCTGATCTGCTTGGAATTCTCTTCAAGCAATCACCACAACTCTGTTCAGCTCTTCACAGCTTCACCTTCAGCCTTCTGCTTAGACTCATCAGTCAATAACATCAACCTCTTTGACTCGTATTGTGACCTCACAATTAGGTCACCCTTATACCTCTTTGATCTGGTAGATCAACCTTTTGCCGCTTAATCTCCCCTGTAAATCTTAGGTATAGGTCAGATTCATCGAATCCTTCCATCATTATGTTCTTCATCTTTTCCTTCTAGATACATCTCCAAGCTTCTCTTTGAATCCATAAGAAAATGATTTACAATGCATTAAATTCTCCATACAATTCATTAATAATGTCAACACGTTTTATATATCCCAAGAATTTAACTATGTCAGCTAGGATTCTCAATTCTTTCTCAAAATGTAAATTACTGACACTCGGTCAATACTGTGTTCATCTCCTCGATCATTACTGAATATCTCGGTCATCACTAAAACTTTCTCTCGCAGAAAACACTGTCTTTGCTCAGTAATTTCCTGTCGCTTGACAATTACTGATATTTGGTCAACACTAGATTTACTCGGCATATACTAGCGCTCAGTCAACTCTAACGTCACTCAGCTTAAACTAGATTTCTTCACTTTTGCTCAGTTAAGCCTACATTTCCAATCTTTCTTCTTTACTAGATAAACAACACATTACCTTGTCAATGTGCCAACTAATTAAGTACTCATTGAAGTATCACATAACTCAACTTTTCCTTAGGTCCTCTTTTTATCTTCTCTTTTCAAATCCTCTTCACCAATCAAAAGATATGGTATTCTCCTAGATAGAAATTGTCTTACTAGTTAATGTTTGACATCAATGACAATATAACAATTGTTTCAATTGTAGTTTCCAACAATAATTAAATAATTTACCATTTATAATAACTAATTATATGATAAACAAAGAATGCCTACATAGCCTGCATGAGAAGCAATCTATACATAAAATAGATAAATGCATAATCTTTGTAGTAAAGAATTAACTATTGATACACTTAAGTTTACATTTCCTCCATGTCAAGCAACCTATCTATAAATTAGATAAATGCATAATCTAGAAGACTAAATATTTTTAAAGTAAAATTATAATGCATTTAATTAAAAAAAATATTGTTGAATGCTTATTTTTATCATTTGCACTTTGATGGCAAGAACAACAACAATAGCTTAACCATTACAATATAGCATTATTGGAAAAAAAAGAATTCATTTAATATTATATATTAATTTATTTTTTTATAGAAATTAAAGTTTATTTTATTTATAAATAAATTTTCAATCACCACACTTTCAAATAAACTTTCAATCACCACACTTTCTAATTCTAAAATCAATCTTTCTATTATAAAGCCTTTAAAATATATGTTAAATTAAAAAAAATACTTACCACACATTCAATTAATTATATTTTTTATTAAAAAATTATTATTATTATATGTTGATTATTTCTTTTTTTTGCTATTATTTTTATATAATTTTCTTTTTTACACATGTTGACAAGAAAAAAATCAAATTTCACTATTTTTTATAAAAATATTTGCTTATTATTTGTAAAAAATAGATATTCTAAATTATTATTTTTATATATTCTAATACATCTTGTTTATATATGTCTAATATTTTTAGAATGTACAATTAATTTTTATATACATTTTGATAACTCTTAGATTGTAGTTTATTAAATATAATTTTCTTAATTGATAAATAATCTTTTATTTTGTCATTTTATTCAAATTATTTTTTAGGATTAAAAATAATATATTATTTTATGTATTGAACTTAGTAAAATTTAATCTTTCTTAATTATTTTCATTTTTTAAAAAATCATGAATTTTCTTACTTTAATAATATCTTTTACCAACTCTTTTAATTTCTCTCTTAAGAAAAACTTTCACCTTTATTTGTTAGTATATATATATATATATATATATATATATATATACATATATATATATATATATATATAATATATATATATATATATATATATATATACATATATATATACATATATATATATACATATATATATGTACATATATATATATATATATATATATGTATATATATATATATATATATATGTATATATATATGTATATATATACATATATATATACATATATATATACATATATATATATATATATATATATATATATATATATATATATATATATATATATGTATATATATATATGTATATATGTATATGTATATATATATATGTATATATGTATATGTATATATATATATGTATATATATAAAATTAATAGAAGGTAATTTTCTTGTGAATTAGGTTAAATTTATTTTGTTGGCATGTGCACTAATTAATATTCTTGATCTAAAATTTAAATAAAAATATTTAAATTATTTGATAATATAATTCAATAATTGATTTTTAATTATAAATTATAATTATTACAATTTTATTTTACCTATCTTTTTTCAAAATTCAAACACGTATATGAAGTACAATTTAAGTTACTCTTTTAGTAATTATGATTATTCTTTTAGTAATTATGATAGTTTAAGTTATTTTAAATTTTTTTACAAGATTTTATTAAATTTTCTTTCTTCTTACTTTAACAATAACTTTTATCATTTAAAATAGTAAAATTTTGAAATGTATTGTGTTATTTTGGTATATATATTCTTATCCTATTTAATTTGAGAAAAAATGAAATGCAATTTTTATTTAATCATTGTACAATTCTAAAAGTTATTCATATATTTTAAGTTAATGTCCTTTAAATTAGGTTAGAAATTTAAAATTCATACAATTAAATTTGATTGTTATGTCATTTTTAAATGAGAATCTAAAACCTTATGTTGTTGTAGATAATTTATGAAATTGTTTTAAACAAAACCATATTTTTATTCAACATAGAGCCTGTGATCCCATAACATAGATATCTAAGTGTAATACATGTCATTTTTAATTTTTGAATTAAAATTTGGGTTCTTTCATTCTTCATTGCTATAAACCAAGATACAATATATGCATGTACATAAAAAAAGGAAAAAAAATAGAGTTATACTATTAAAGGAATGGGTTTGAAATCAGATTTTTTTTTATAGTTAGAGATTAAATAAAACAAAGCTCATTTCTAGCTTTTAGAAATTAAGAGTTTTTTTTTTAATATATGATGACTCTCATATCATAGGGATAAGGTTGTATGTGTATATGTAGCTAGGATATTGCTAAATACTTTGACAATAGTTCTAAAGTATTTCTATAAAGAAGCTCATGGGCTAAAGTCTCAAGCTCACCTTTATCATCTAAAACTTTGTTTCCTAATTACTTTGAAATATTTCAAGCACCAAAACATTTCCTAGTTCAATAAACAAAGTGAGAAGATGACAAACATACCAAATTAAAATGAAAAACACAAAGGAAAAAAAAACCATACATGCATAGAAATCTAGATTCCAAGTTTTGCACGGGAGAATAAATTGAAATCGTGCATCCTCTGTACATAAATTGAAATTGTACATCTGAATGTGAGGCTTTTGTATTACTCTGTTACATCATAATCAATGCAAACATGCAGAATAACATAATCTCTCAGTTAGCTCTCATGATTGACAGGCGGAATAGACCATTAAATAATTCCTACAAGGAGAAAAATTAATAGAAAAATACCATTCAAGGCATAATGTAGTAGTTGTCAATACAAAGTTATTTTTTCTTGTCACTACTCTAAGTTCAGTTAGACTCACTAAGATAAAAATATATTGTTGTTGTCTTAAATTTCTATTTATGACAGTTTTTTTTAATAGAAATATGTGACCAATTTTATATTACTTCAAAACTAACAATCACAAGAGAATATGGGAGGAAAATAAAAGGGTTCGAGTAGAGGAACACTCTTAAGCTGCAAGAGCAATGACAGAGGATCTAGTTTATCTTTCTTTCCTCCCTAGCTAGTTTCCTATGTTGGTTGGGGGGTCTGGAAGCATTCATCCATCAACATTATCTTCTTCCTCCTTGTCTTCCCTTCAAGGAGAGATTGCCAGTGTGAGCTGAGGGAAACCTTTCAAAGAGGAGGGCCATCCTGAGTCATCACCGCCAACTAGCCAACCAATGGAAGTAGGTGGGGGCCAAGTGGGATTAGTTGTAGCCACCCAGGATGAGGAAGAAACTCACGAGCGTGAAGGCACAATAGACCCCTATGGTGAATGATGATGACATGGAGACAAACAACACAAAATCTGAGAATGAGAATTAACTCGCCTGCTAGAACCGCTTTTGCCATGACGCTGACCACGAGAATATGCCATGATGCCAACCACGGGAAGTGTAATGGGCGCTAGAAGTTGAGGCATTTGGAGGGACTCGGGCTATAAAGAAAGGAGCATTTCCCCAATGCTGAAGGAGCTCCTATAAATGTGAAACTTCAAGGGCAATTTTATCTGTCTGAACTTGAATCTGTAGCGTAATATTAAATCAAATACAAGCTTTAACAAACAAAGATACATTAGTATCAATTATAGCATTTTAAAAAAATATTAAATTTCTTTCCTTCCAAATTCTAAATAAAATCCCCATTTTGAAAGTGTGCCAAAGTTGTAAGAAAGGAAATGGGAATTTTGGATTGTCACCCATGAGGAACATTTGCTAGGAAAACATGGTAGGGCAAAAAGGAGAAATGAAATCGTGAATCCAAACCCAATAATTTTGAGCTCTTCGACAAAACCAAAAGAGATGTAGAAAAGATTCAGGTTGATGGAAAAAGGGACAACGAGAATTTGGAATACTCAAATGGTGGAGCCAAGAACCCAAAGGTAAACCTTGAAATAAAATACACCACCTAAAATGCACAATTTTAGGCTATGTAATACTGGGCCATATGGTAATAAACCACAATCTCCAAGTAGAATGAGAAGATTACAAATGCCATCTTTGATTCAAAACTTCCACCATTAGCAAATGGTGAGAGAGCCATAGATAGCCTTGTCTTGGACAATAATGGGTACCATCTCCAATCCTTTCACCATGGGGAAAGATCTGTTATCCCAATCTTATGCAAAAGCTTCGAAGGGAAAAGATAAATAAGTAATTCAAACGTGTCTTGATCTTGATGAGTGAGTCTAAATTGGGTTTGAGCATCCTCCCAAGTGTGGAGAGACATTGTGGATGTGCGAAAAAGATCTTGCAGAGTCTGGATACTATGCTTGTAAAAGCGCATATCATGAATATAGAGAAATCAAGAAATAGGTAGCCCTTGGATCTAAATTAGGGGTGTCCACTAAAGATTATGTTGATTAAATAAAATACCATCTCGAAACCCATAATCATGTCATGTCTTAGCCAAGGTTTTGTGTTAGGATTAACAAGGCAGAAATAACAATTATGTGCAAATATAACTAATATCAGAAAATAATAAACCACACAGAATAGAACACAAGACACACAGATTTAACGTGGTTCACCCAATCCCTGGGCTACGTCCACCAACAGTGAGTCCAATATTATTATTATCCAGTGATTACAACCTGATTACAATCCGTAATCCCTTACAGCCCAATTCTGCCGCAAGTACTAAAATCATACATAATGAAGATCCCTAACCCTAAGCCATATTATACAATATTTTTCCCGCTTTAGGGTTAGAATGAGTTATAAGTAGTCGGCCCAAATAACCGAAAAAAAGTAGTCGGCCTCAAAAAAAAATTTAACCCCGGTGAGGTCGGGAGGAAAAGTGTATGGTACTTTCCTGGATAGTACTTTCCTGATTAGTCACCACAAGCTAACAATCTCCCACTTGGTGACTAATCAGTATCCAGACTATACTAAAAAACCTCCCACTTGGAGACTGATCCTATAGCAATACCGCTACCCACATGAGGCTCCCACTGGATTGAACCACCTTGGACTCAGTTGTTCCTTTATTTTGTTCAGTCTAGAAGACCAACTGAATCTGAACATGAGTTCAACTTCTCCCTTGTTACTACCTTTGTAAACATATCTGCTAGATTATCATCAGTATGAATCTTTTCCAGCCTTAACTGTCCATCATCCAAAACTGATCGAATGAAATGGTACCGCAACTGTATGTGTTTTGTCTTTGAGTGCAAAGCAGAATTCTTTGCAAGATGAATGGCACTTTGGCTATCTGTATGTAGAAAATTATCCTTTTGTGGATGTCCCAATTCTTCCATGAAGAATTGAAGCCATATCATCTCCTTGGCTGCCTCTATAGTAGCAACATACTCTGCCTCTGTAGTGGATAAAGCAACCACCTTTTGTAGTCGAGAAATCCAACTCACTGCTGTCCCACCAACAGTAAATATATAACCTGTAGTACTCCGCCTGCTATCTATATCTCCTGCCAAATCTGAGTCAACATAGCCTTGTACAGTAGTAGTAGAACCCCCAAAGTGTAAACACTTACTGGATGTGCCTCTCAAATATCTGAGAATCCATTTGACTGCATTCCAATGCTCAAGACCAGGGTTACTCATATAACGGCTAACGACTCCCACTGCGTGTGCAATATCTGGCCTAGTACATACCATAGCATACATTAAGCTCCCTACAGCTGAAGCATAAGGTACCTTAGACATTTTAGTCTCTTCTTCTGGTGTCTTGGGACACATATCCTTAGTCAATTTCAAATGACCAGGCAAAGGTGTGCTGACAGCTTTGGCATTTTCCATAGAGAAACGTTGCAACACCTTCTCAATATAATCAGCCTGAGATAGAGACAATTTCTTATTTTTCCTATCTCTACAAATTTTCATACCAAGGATTTGTTTTGCTGCCCCCAAATCCTTCATAGCAAAAGATTTTGCTAACTGTTGTTTCAACCCCTTAATGTGATTCATGTTAGAACCAGCTACAAGCATATCATCAACATATAAACATAAAATAATGTAGCTGTCATCATCCAACCTCTTAAAATAAACACAATGGTCAGAATGACACTGACTATATCCATGCCCATTCATAAAAGTGTCAAATTTAATATACCATTGCCGAGGTGCTTGCTTCAAGCCATATAAACTTTTCTGCAATCTGCACACCAAATTCTCCTTACCCTTGACCTCAAATCCTTGTGGCTGAACCATATATATTTCTTCATCCAAATCACCATGAAGAAAGGCTGTTTTAACATCAAGCTGCTCCAAATGCAAATCTTCAGTAGCCACAATACTTAAAACAGTACGAATAGAAGTCATTTTAACAATTGGAGAAAATATCTCATCAAAATCAATACCATGTTTCTGTGCAAATCCTTTTACGACTAATTTGGCTTTAAATCTTTTCGTACCTCCATCCTCTTCTTTGATCCTGTAAACCCATTTATTCTGTAAAGCCCTTTTACCTGCAGGTAACTTACATAAATCCCATGTCTGATTTTTCAGCAAAGAGTCCATTTCATCTGTCATTGCAGACTCCCACTGAAGCTTTGTATCCACCTGCACAGCTTCATTATAACATTTAGGTTCACCAGCATCTGTTAACAGAATAGAATACAAAGATGGAGAAAATCTTTCTGGAGGTCTACTTAGCCTTGTTGACCGTCTAACACTCACTGGGGTGTGTGGTATTTGTTGTTGCTATTGTTGTGGAGCATAAGGAACTACTGGAACATGAACTTGTGGAGTATCATCCAGTACTACATAGTCATTTTCTTTCTTCTCATGCTGCAGCAACAGATCTTTGTAAAATACTTTCTCATTGAATATGACATCCCTGCTTCTTACAATTTTATGATTTTCAAAATCCCAAAGCCTATAACCAAATTCATCAATGCCATACCCAACAAATACACATTTATTTGACTTAGCTTCCAGCTTGGTTCTATTTTCAGAATCTATAAGTGCAAAAGCTTCACAACCAAAGGTTTTGAGAAAAGAATAACTCACCTTCTTACCACTCCATGCTTCCTCTGGAATACCATAGTCCAAAGGAGTAGAGGGGCCTCTATTGATTAAATAAACAGCAGTGTTCACTGCCTCTGCCCACATATTTTTGGGCAGCCTAGCATGCAACCTCATACTCCTTGCATGCTCCATTATTGTCCTGTTCATGCGTTCAGCCACTCCATTTTCTTGTGGAGTCCTTGGTACAGTTTTCTGCCTACGAATACCATTAGAGGAACAATATTCTTCAAATTCTGTGCTGCAATACTCACCACCATTATCAGATCTCAGACATTTTAACTTTTTACCAGTCTCATTCTCAACCAAGCATTTCCATTTCTTAAAAGTTTGAAATACATCAGATTTCTGTCTAAGGAAATAAATCCATACTTTTCTTGTTGCATCATCTATAAATGTAACATAATACAGAGAGCCACCAAGGGAAGATACCTGAGCTGGTCCCCATACATCTGTATGCACAAGCTCTAATCTCTCATTTTTCTTTTCCTTCCCACTCTTCACAAAACTAACTCTCTTTTGTTTTCTATAAACACAACTTTCACAGAAATCCATATTGACACATTTCAGACCAGGTAAAACTTTCTTTGAATGAAGTAATTTCATACCTTTTTCACTCATGTGCCTGAGTCTGTTGTGCCACAGTGCTGTGTCAGAATCTACAGCAACAGTTTGATGTTCTTCCTGCTCAACTGCAGCCACTGTTCTTGAACATTCATTATCTTCTGAAATAATTAAAGTAGAAGGAACAATATGACCTGTACAAAGATATAAGGTGCCTACTTTCACACCTTTTGCTACTACTAATGAACCTTTTGAAACCTTCCAATTTTTATCATTAAAAGTAACTGTGCAACCCTCATCACCCAGTTGCCTTGCTGAAATTAAATTCCTACTCAGCCTTCGAACATGTCTTACCTCTTGTAGTAGCCAATGATTCCCATTCTGCAACTTAATCTTAATTTTTCCCTTTCCAACAATCTGACAGGGTTCATTATCTCCCAAATAAACTAGCCCAAAATCCCCTTGGACATAATCAACAAAATAACTTCTATGGGGTGTAGCATGAAATGAAGCCCCAGAATCTAAAACCCATGAATCATCAATACTTTCTAAGGACAAGAGCAAAGCATCCTCCTCGGATTTGTTACTTACCACATTTGCCTCTTTGTTTCCATCATTTTTGTCTCCTTGATCTTTCTTCCGAGACCAACAATCTTTCTTCTTATGACCTGGTTTTCCACAGTACCAGCAATCATTTGGCCCTTTAGATTCGGACCTCTTTCCCTTTGATTTTCCTCTTGATTTCCCACGATTTCCAGAGTTGTTTCCTCTATCTCTTGTTCTGCCTCTGCTTTCTGTGTTCAATACACTACCCGATGTGGATGCCCCTGAGCTTTTCCTACGAATTTCCTCACTCAATATAACACCAATAACATCATCATACTTTAGGGTATTAGAACTAGAAACAGAATTACTAACAGCCATTACCAAGCCATTCCAGCTTTCTGGCAAAGAACACAAAATCAAGAGAGCCCTAACCTCTTCATCAAAAGTAATTTTAACTGAGGTTAATTGATTTGTAATTGTATTAAACTCATTCAAATGATCAGTAACCAATCCACCTTCTACCATTTTCATATTAAATAAACGCTTCATAAGAAATACCTTGTTTGAAGCTGAAGGCTTTTCATACAACTTCGCTAGGGTTTCCATCAGATCTTTAGCTGTCTTTGCTTCAGTAATATTGAATGCCACCGATTGTGCCAGACATAAATGAATACTCCCCAGTGCCTTCCTATCCAAAATATCCCAATCCTCCTGAGACATTGATTGCTCTTTCTTGGCTACTCCCTCTAATGGCCGCCATAGATCCTTCTGATAGAGATAATCCTCCATTTGCATCTTCCATAACTGGAAGTTCTGCCCATTAAACTTATCAACCTTCAGCCTACCCTCGTCTGCCATTTCTCCCACTTAACCGAGAGACTCTCCCACTAACTCGTGAGACCTGCTTCAGAGAATAGATGAAAGAACAAACGAAATAACCTCGCTCTGATACCACTTGTTAGGATTAACAAGGCAGAAATAACAATTATGTGCAAATATAACTAATATCAGAAAATAATAAACCACACATAATAGAACACAAGACACACAGATTTAACGTGGTTCACCCAATCCCTGGGCTACGTCCACCAACAGCGAATCCAATATTATTATTATCCAGTGATTACAACCTGATTACAATCCGTAATCCCTTACAGCCCAATTCTGCCGCAAGTACTAAAATCATACATAATGAAAATCCCTAACCCTAAGCCATATTATACAATATTTTTCCCGCTTTAGGGTTAGAATGAGTTATAAGTAGTCGGCCCAAATAACCGAAAAAAGTAGTCGGCCCCGAACCCCGGCGAGGTCGGGAAGAAAAGTGTACAGTACTTTCCTGGATAGTACTTTCCTGATTAGTCACCACAAGCTAACATTTTGTTGCCTCCCATGCACGCCAAATGCTCTTTGCAACAAAAGACCCTTGGATTTGCACAAACTCTCGCATGAAGAGAAGAGTTGAAAAGCCCATATCTCTCTAGGTTGGTCAATGAAGAGGGTAACATGAAGAAATATAATATCTCAAAATGTCTCACTTCCTGTAATACTATGAATCATACACTTGACATAGAGAGGTTGTCATTGCCTGTGGGTGGAAAGAAGGTCGAGCCCACCAGATTTATGAGGGAGACAACAATACTCCTAGGCAACATGGTGAAAGCCATGGCTTCGAGTATGTGAGGTCCACAAAAAATCCCTTAGCAAATGCTCTAACTTGGCATAGGCAACATTGGAAGGAGACCAACGTGATGAATAATACACATGTGGCAACAAGGATCTTTGAAAAAACTTGAAATATCCTTTGCCAAAGAAAGTGGCATGGTTATCCAATAGGCCAACTTGGCCTCAATTTTGGAGAGGACCACGTTCTAGAGTTTTGTAGAAGATCTATGAAAGGCAAAATGAATTCCTAAAAAGAAGAATGCATGGCCATGTTGTATCCATTTCCAATTATAATTTAATGTCAATTGGGGAGGTGGAAGGAATGACTGGAGATAGCAAAGAGTGTTATGCCATTAAATGGTTGAGCCAGAAGCCAAGAAAAAGGTCTCTAGGCAATGAAGTGTTTGTTGAATATTTGCTTCATCCTCTATGCGGAATAAAAAATAATCATCAATGAAATGCCCATTTACAAGATAAGAGGAGGAATTGGGTAATGAAATGCCATGAACTCTTCTAGTGGAAATGACAGAAGATAACAAATAACCAAAACCTTTAGTGGCTAAAACATACAAAGTTGGAGCCAAAGGACAACCTTGGCGAATAGACCTATGTAAGCCAAAAGTGGTATATCAATTGTCATTAATGGTAATATAGGCATTGGCATCAACAAAAATCATCTTAACAGAAGCCACAAAGCAAGGACCAAAGCCTAATGTAGACAACATAAAAAGAATAAGAGGCCACTCTATTCAGTCATAAGCTTTTGCAAAATCAATTTAGAGGAAAATAGCAGGCTATCCATATTGATGAGCCCATTCTATACCTTCCCAAACAATAATTATATTATCAAGCATGAATCTAGCATAATTCTGAACATGGTCCTTTACAACCATCAATTTGTTATAAAGCTCCAACTCTTAAGCTCTTGCATTCTTAGCCAATTTCCTACCCACTGTTTGAAAGAGTGACCTGTAGCTAGTAGTGTTTTGGGTCCATTTGTCAACAAAGCTAGTATGGGTATAGGACTAGGTATTGAATTGATTAACAATGTGGACAACTTCTCTAATAGAATCACCTTCCAATAATCTAACATTAAGGGAAAAATAATCATTCTTAAAAACATCTTCAACTGGGGATGATTCGGTGAAGATCTTTGTGATGATGGAATGATGGTCTAAGAGGATGTAGGGGATTACTTTGACCATTGTCCCCCTCATCCCTTATGAATCTAAAAATTGAATTCTCAACATAGAATCTGTCCAACCTATTGTAGATCCTCTTACCAACCCTCGAAAGTTGGGGTTTGACAGCTTCCCAAGCACGCCAAATAATTTTTTGCCATAAAAGTGCCTTCAATATGAACAACATGCGACATAACCAGTTGGGTTTGAAATCCAATCCCCTTCCAAGAAGGATATTGACTGGATATCTTGAAGAAATACAATATCACAGAAGGATTATTTAGGCCTCATTGCCATTAATGACATGGACTATCCACTTAACACACAAGGCTAAACCCTTCTTCTAGGTAGAAAGAAGGCCCAATCCACTAGAGTCATGTAGGAGGAAGCAAAACTCCCAAGTGACTTTGTGAAAACCATGATGATCAACATAAGAAGCCCATAAAAAAAACCTTAATAATTTATCAAGCTTTTTGTAAGAGGCCTTTTAAGGAGCCCAAGAAGATGAGTAATAAACATAGATGGTTGCAAGGCTTTTAGAACACACTTGCAATTTACCACCTAGAGGAAGCAGCTTGGTAATCAAATAGGCTATCTTTTTCTTGATTCTAAAGAGGACCACATTGCAAAGGTCCATGAGAGAACATTAGAAAGAAAAGGGAATTCCCAAAAAATGAAATATTTCATTGTTCTCTCCAATTCCATCTATATTGGAGCATCCATGACAGAGCTAGAAGGAAGGATTGTCGATAGCACTAAGTTTTAGGTCACTGAATGATAGAACCAAAGGCCAAGAAAATTGTTTTAAGACACTAAAATGACTCCTTGATGTTGTGCTCTTCTTCAATCAAGGTATAATGCCCCCTTCTTCTTAGTAATAACACGAGGAGCTCAGTTAGCCTATTTCTCCCACCTATGTAGACTAATTAGTTATGAAAAGGGATGTATTTCCAGTCAAGACTTTATTTATGGAGAAATGGAAAAAATAAAATATTTAATGGGTTTAATATTTGATATAGGAGCATCTTGGGTTCTTAGAAATCCTATGTCATCAAAAATAAGTTTGAGTTGTTCAGTGCGCTTGGTAATTGTTCGGTTCCTTCATTGACCGATTTGGTTTGGTAGATGCTCAGTTCCTTCTTTGACTGAGTTGTTTGGTTGGTTCGTCGAGTTAGTTCCTGGCACTCGGTAGTCTTGCTCACCAAGTAGTTTATTTTTTATTTCCTGTTAAGGCCGACTTGTGCATTTAATTTTGGTCACAAAATTAATGTTGGTATCGATCATTGGGAAGCATGTGGACCTAGATCTGGTCGTTCCTTTCTCTAATGATGGATCTAAAGGCCAACTTGTTTCGGTAGCCTCTTGTATAAATATAGTCATTGTTTGTAGTTTAGAGTGGCAAGCAAGTAGCATATTAGAAGTCTTAGAAGACAAGAGATATTCTCTGAAAGATGAATCCTCACATGTTGGAGGATTGTTGTAATTGAATCTAAATGTAATTGGTCATAACCGGGAAGGCCTTACAGCCTGACATGTATGAGGTGATTTCATGAATAATATATGATTTGTTCTGTATTCTCTCTATCTCTTTGTGTTGTGTTATTGCTTTCGTGTGTTGTTTCTGCAAGGAAGTTGGTGATTAGGGTGTGCCCTTGGCCCCTCATCCCGCCCTTCCTTGCATTAGGTGGTATTAGAGCGAAGGTTGAGATCTAGATCTAGATTTGCCAATCTAGGTTGAGGGTTCCTTCTTGTCAAACCCTAGTTGATATTTGTTGTGGGGTAGCAGAATGCGATCTGACCTACAATTGCAGAGGGTTTCAAGATGGTTCGTGGGAGGCAAAATGCAGATCTAGGATCGGCAGACATGCTAAGACAAATTGCTACTAGGTTAGAAGCTATTGAGACAACCCAACGCCGAGGAAGACATCTTGAGGATGTTAGTGATGAGGAAACCAAAGATGAACAAGGTGAAGTAGAACTTGCACCTGTGATGGATCAGGGTGAGGAAAGATTGTTGAAAGCTTTGACAAACTTGAAGTCTACACCACATTTCAATCCTCCTGAGTATAATGGAAATTTGGATTTAGATTAATTGATGGATTGGATCATTGAGATGGAAAAGTATTTTGAGTATGAAAATGTTTCTAAGGAGAAGAAGGTGAAGATTGCAAGCACAAAGTTGAAGAGTTGTGCATATTTATGGTGGGAGCATCTGCAATTGGACAGAAAAAAGAAAGGCAAAGACAAAATCAAGGTACGAAATAAGATGCTAAATAAATTGAAAGGAAAGTTCTTACCATGTGATTATTAGATTAACCTAGTTAGACGAATGCAAAGTTTGAGGCAGAAAGATAGCTCGGTAAAAGATTATACTGAGGAATTCTATAGATTAGATATCAGATCTAGACATGATGAAGATGAAGTGGAAATATTTATAGGTACCCGAATGGGTTAAGAGTTTCTATTCAATAACAAATCAGTTTGGTTAAGTCGGCAAACATTGAAGAAGCCTACTAGTTTTCCCTAAAAGCAGAGGAGAAATTGAACAAAAGACATGAGCAAAGTTAAAGAGGAAGAGATGGTAGATTCCCTAGGGGAAGAGGTAGATCTTATAGTGAAAACAATAGATCTGATCAAGACAAAACAAATCTAGATAAAGGCAAGACTGAGTGGAAAGGTGAAAGTTCTTCTAGAGGAAGAGGCAGTAATTACCGAGGTGGTTATAATAGAGGTGGATTCTGAAGAACTTGTTATAATTGTGGAGAGGAAGGACATAGTTCATTTGAGTGTACACATGCAAGTAAGAAGGTTAGTAGTAGTAGAAATGCTTTGGTGCAAGAAGACTCACCGAATGAACCTAAGAAAGAAAAGAGCTTGATGGTTAGAAGAGAACTTTGGAGTGAAAGTAATAAGGAAGATCTAGTAAGGAAAAGTTTGTTTAAGACTAGATGCAGAGTTTCTGATGAAGTGTGGAAGGTAATCATTGATAGTGGAAGCTCAGAGAATTTGGCATATGAGGAAATGGTTGCAAAGTTGCAGTTGGAAAGGTTGAAACACCTAAAGCCCTATTAAATTTCATGGATCAAGGATGAGCATACATTATTGGTAAGTGAACAATGTTTTGTGAATTTAAAAGTTGGAAAGTACTATGATAAGGTGTTATGTGATATTATGCCTATGGATTGTTATCATATTTTGGTGGGTAGACCTTGGCAATATGATAGACATGCTATATATGATGGGAGATTGCATAAATATACTATTTGGGTTGATGGGAGAAAGCAAATGTTGTTGCCTTTGATTGAAGAATCTGTTGGTAGTGTTTGTACATTTGTGAAAGTTTTTTTGATGGAAGGAAGAAATTTTGTTAAGGATTTAAAGAAGAATGATGTGTGTTTTGTTGTGATTCCTAACAAACCGAGTGGGAAAATAGAGGATAACATACCTGAAGAGATTGATAAGATACTCACTAAGTATAGAGAGATCATTTCTGATAATGTACCTAATAGTTTGTCATCGAAGAGAAGCATTGATCATTGTATGGATCTAATCCCTGGAGCTAGTTTACTGAATAAGGCACCACATCGGTTGACACCTACCGAGAATCAGGAATTGAACTGACAAATCCAAGAATTGTTGCAGAATGGTTTGATCTAAGAAAGTTTGAGTCCATGTGCAGTACCAGTTATATTGGTTGACAGTCCCAACCAGTGCTGAGAGGGGAGGGGTGAATCAGCACCTCTAAAATTTTTCTTAACAAATTTGATGAAGTTAACCTATAGCTAAAAGGCAAACAAATTCAAACATATAATGACAGTAAGCAACCAATCACACAATGAAACCAAATTTATCACATGGAAACCTGATTAGGGTGAAAACCATGGTGTGAGGAGACCTCACAAAATTTGTACTCTTCTAGAGTACGCCTTGTTAAGAGCCTTCTCAGTTAGAGGATAAAAACACATTTGCTAGATGCGACCCGATTAAAGAATTTATTACAATAAGGTCGATTAGAACCTGCCTGGTTAGAGGACTTTGAACACCTTGAAGGATGTCACCTGGTTAAGGGATTTTGATACAAGGGACCTGTTACAGTCCACCCAAATTTTGGGATTTAACTATTGTAGTTTGCTAGAAAATAATAGAGTAAATGACCTTTTACAAATGGCTACACACAGCTTGATAAGATCTCTGTTATTTCTCAACTGAGAAGTAACACTGGTTGGTGCGGGTGTCTTCTCCTCTACTTTTGTGCTTCTCTGCATAGTTCTTCTTTTTCACTTCTTCTTTCTTTTTCACCTTGGCTTTAGCAGCATACAGGTTCACTCTTTTACTCGGTAGAATGAAGGCAACTTTTATTTGCCTTAGGCCGAAGAATATATAAGGTCCAAACCCTAATTGTGCTCATCATGCATGACCTAATTTCAGATCCTTATCAGATTCATCATGTAGTGAAGTGTCAGTTATCTAAGGAAACATTTGATGCATGCACTTGCTTTATCTGTCTAATGAAGAAAATAGTGGTCGCGTGCCATGCAACTTTTCTTCACATGAGATAACACTTTGATTTAAAGTTGCTGATGCCAGTTTTAAATCCTTCAATCGCGCCTCAAAAAAGTCATTGATTTTGGCTTTAAATATTTCAACTACGCCTCAAACAGATCACCAAGATAACTCAAAGTCACTTGAATTTACTGCAATAAATCCTGGTCAAGAGGAGTTGGTTGGAATAGATAGTTAACTATGACTTCTTCGGTTCATACCGGAGTCTTAAAATATATCAATTGAGTTTTTCATGTTGTAAACAAGTAAGAATCCCTATTCTTGTTCCTTCCTTAGCTTACTGGTCGCACCATCCTTGGTTTGATGTCCCTTGCTTGGTTTATCAGTTGCACCATCCTCGGTTGTATTGTTGACACCGATTTGGGGTTGCATCGGTAACTAATCATTAGACTGGTTAAGCGATGACTGGTGGTATTTGTGTAACAGACAAACCATCTTCCATTCATATAGATTTCCTTGGATCTGTAGTCGTGATAGAGATGACCAGTCTCTATACTCTCTTTGCCAATCAATGACAATACTAGTATCGGTGATAGGCTTACTGATTATCATCACTTAATGCCAACAATCTCCCTCTTTGGCATTGATGGCAAAACTATGATGGGAAATCACCTTATTATGCTTGTATCTCTGTACATTTGCAACTGCTACAGTCCTCCGGTTAGTCCCCGGTTATTGCCAAATTCTCCCCCTTTTTGACAATGATGCCAAAGGCTTATTTAGAGAGACTACCTTTGTCTAATCTACTCCCCCTATGAGCAACATTCCTTCTTCATAAGTTTAGAAAAGATGAGGTGTAACCCTCATAATGAACTGATGACCACCTTTTCAGGTTTACTGAAGATCATGAAGGGGTATTATCCCTAGTTTACCTCTGAGATACTTGAAGGTACTCTTTGGTAATGACTTAGTGAAGATATCAACAATTTGTTCCTTAGTGGGAACATAATCCAGTCTCACTTCCTTGTCTTGTACCAGCTCTCTCAATTAATGATATTTGATAGCAATGTTCTTTATCTTGGAGTGCATGACATGGTTCTTGGATATGTTAATTGCACTGGTGCTATCACAGTATATAGCTATTGGTTCAGGTATATGTTCTTTAATTCCTTCCAATAGTTGTTTTATCCAGATCACCTATGAGTAATTGATTGTTGCAACAACATATTCAGCCTCTGCAGTTGATTGGGATATACAGTTCTGTTTCTTGCTTGTCTAAGAAACAATTCTCCCACCTAGAAAGAATGCACCTCCACTTGTGCTATTTCTGTCATCAATGTTGCCAGCCCAATCTGCATCAGTGTATACTTTTAGTTCGAATCCTCCTTTGTGAGGAAACTATAAACCATAATCCTCAATTCCCCTTAGATATCTAAAGATCCTCTTTACTACTATTAGATGTGTTTCTTTGGGATTTGCAGAGAATCTTGCCACTATGCCAACTGCATGTGCAATGTCTGGTCTACTGTGAATAGCATACTGCAGTTTACCTATCATGGACTGATACATTGTTTCATGTACTTATTTAGCATCATCCTCTTTTGATAACTTGAGATTAGTTATCATTGGTGTTACAACCAGTTTAGAATCATCAAGTCCAAAGGGTTTAAGAATTTCTTTGATATATTTGGATTGAGAAATAAAAATTCCTTCTTTTAGCTAATGGACCTACAGTTCAATGAAGAATTTTGTTGCGCCTATCATAGACATCTCAAATTCTTTCTTCATATCTTCAGCAAAGGATTTTCTCATCCTGTCATCTCCTCCAAAGATGATATCATCCACAAAGATCTCAACAATAAGATTTCCATCTTTTCCGATCTTGAGATACATATTGTTGTTGTCCCCGATTCTTGTGAATCCTATGGTCAAAAGGTATAAATGAAACCTTTCATACCAAGCCCTTGGAGCTTGCTTGAGCCCATAAAGAGTTTTCTTTAGTTTGTAGACCATTCCATCCTTATGTGCAGATGTGAAGCCTTCTGGTTGTTCAATGTAGACTTCTTCCTCCAGTATTCCATTAAGGAATGCAAACTTAACATCCATTTGGTATACTTTGAATCCTTTGTGAGCAGCATAGGTGAGAAGAATTCTCACACCTTCTAGTCTTTCTACTGGTGCAAAAGTTTCTCCATAGTCCATTCCACCTTCCTGGGCGTATCCTTTGCAGACCAATCTTGCCTTATTTCTTATTACTTTTCCATCCTCATTCAGCTTGTTCCTGTAAAACCATTTGGTTCCTATGACATTTTTGTCCTTTGGTCTAGGTACAAGCTCCCATGTATCATTCTTTTCAATTTGCTCAATTTCTTCCTCCATCGCCTTGATCCAATTCTCATCTCCTAGAGCTTCCCTGGTGGACTTGGGCTCTATATAGGAAAGTAAGCAGATATTTTCTCTAGCCTTTTTTCTGGTTAAGATATTTTCATGTTTGTCACCAATAATATTGTTAGTGGAATGATATGTGATATACCTTGGAAGAACCGGTCTCTGTTCCCATTCTGGTTCTTCCGATTGAGCTTTATCTTCAACATGGTTCTGGACAACAACTTGTTCATCATGTGTTGGCCTATTGGATTCAGGAACAATCTCCTACTCTAGATATATGTCCTCATGTATTTCTCCTTCATCTTCAGTCATTGCTTCATTGAACTCAAAGAAATTTCCTTCATTTAGTCCTTTTAGAATGTTATGATCTTCATGACCGGTCTTCATATCTGGTTCTGAAGATTCATCAACTTTCACATTGATGCTTTCAATTATCTTGCTAGTTCTTTTGTTCAGACACCAATACGCCTTAGTTTTGGTGGAGTAACCCAAAAATGTTCCTTCATCACTTTTAGGATCAAACTTCCTGGAGTACATATCTCTTTTAATATAGCATTTACTGCCAAAGATTTTGAAGTATCCTACACTAGGAGTGTGCTTAAACCAGAGTTCGTAAGGTGTCTTACTGGTTCCCTTTTTTACTTGAATCCAGTTGAGTGTATAGACAGCCGTACTGATAGCTTCCCTCTAGAAGTGATGAGGAAGATCCTTTTGAATCAGCAGGGTTCTAGCGCAATCAATCAACATCTTGTTTCTTCTTTCTGCAACTCCATTTTGCTGAGGAGTCCTTGGTGCAGATAGCTATCTTTTTATTCCATGTTCCTCATAGTAGTGAGTGAACTCTTGAGAGGTATATTCACCTCCTCTGTCTAATCTCAAACACACCTCAAGTTTTTACCGGTCTCTTTTTCTACTCTAGCTTTGTAGATTTTGAACATGTGGAAAGCTTCTGATTTTTGCTTAAGAAAAAGTGTCCACATCATCCTGGAGAAATCATCTACAAAGAGCATAAAGTATCGGTCTCCATGATAGCTCTTTGTTCTCATTGGTCCACACAGGTCAGTGTGCACTAGGTCTAGAACATTCTCAGCAGAGAAGCACTTACTGTTGAAAGATGTTCCAGTCAGCTTTCCTAACTGACAATCTTTACAGATACCCTTAATGGGTTTGGTAATCTCAGGAAGTCCTCTTACCATTTTCTTTTTGCTTACTTTGACAATACCATCAAAGTTTATATGGCAGAGCCTCTTGTGCCATAACCAGCTGTTGTCATCTTTGGTCATAAGATAGATTTTGGTTGATTCTCCTTTGACCAAGGCTATGAGACTGAATAAGGTTAAAATGGTGTGTGTTCACCCTATTCAAATATGTGGGAAATATGAGATCAACTACAAAATCCAAATTCCCAAAGGAGAGATCCAAATTGATCAACCAAAAGGTCAATGCACAATTGAATCAATCTATGGAGAATGTGAATGAAGGAGAAAACCTTATATTTCCCTATGAAGAGTATATGCTTTAAATCTGAAATAAATGAAAGGCAAGTACTAACCTCAAAGTAGGGTAGATCTAGAAAATGGTGATTTATGGTGTCTGTGTGCAGTTTTGGGCAATTCTGCAACCTATTTTAGACTGAAAATGCCAAGGTGAAGAAAACCCAGAAAACTTTTATCTTTCTGATAGCAGGTAGTCTTTGACCCCGATAAAAGGTCAAAGACTACTTTGGGATTCGGTGAACCCACAATAGTGGGTTACACTTTTTTGCCTGAATGGACACTCAAGTCTACATTTTGAGAAAAACTTTCAGATTCAGATGCATATTGTCATTAAATAGTTTGAAATCAGAAGATGAAGTAAATTAGAGTCTTTTAGGATTTTCCTTCTAGATTCTAAATATATTTTTTATTTTTACTTTTGAATTTATTTGAATGGTTTTTTCTTTCTCCCACGAAAACTGGTATGTTGCTGAAAATGCCATTTTCAAAGAGTTACATTATTTTCATAGAGCATAATTTTTTTTCTAAAATAGATATCAATTTGATTGTTTCGAAATTAGTTTTGTAACATCCATACGGAGGGCATGAAAATGGTTTCATGACATTATCATGATTATTTCATATTTTATTAACATTTGAAGTTGACTAAATCGTAATTTTGACACACCTTGACTACATAGCTTATAACTTGTCGTGTATTTGTCCAATTTTATTTTTATTTTTTTTAATAGAAAGATAACTTAAATACCTAGGGCATAGATATTTTTTAGAATTTTTTTCCTCTCATTTACTATTTTTCCATAAGCGTCAAACATAGAGGTAGACATATGGTGAAATATCTATGTTTAGTAATACTAATAAAATAAAGTCATAATAAACTTAATATATATTAATATTATAATCATTGGAAAGATTTTTCTCAGTAGTTCCTTACTACATAGATAATTTTTTCAAATGGATTCATCTGATCTGCCAGAAGATAAATTCAAAGTGATTTTTTGTCAGCATTTTAATAGGTGTGAAGGAGACTCCATTGCAGGTATGAATGAGGAGTATAGATGTTATATCAATGTTTTTTTTATCTAAGAGGCTTTGAGCTAACCATTTGTAATTAATTCCTTCAAAAGGAACCTCTCAAGGCTTAAATAATCACATTTTATTAAAAATGTGTTATTTCAGCAAAAATTAGCATGTCTAAAAAAGTGTAACCCACTATTGTGGGGTCACCCGATTTTGAAGGTTGACTTTGACTTTTTTTGCAGATCTCAAAAATTCACCGAAAAGGATATCCAAATCCAAGCTCAGATCCGTAGTTCCACACCTTTACTTGCAAGAAAAAGAGGGTTTTTGTTGTTTGTTTGAGGGGTTTGCCTTGGTCAAACCCCGGTTTGGAATCAACCTTAATATTGAAATTGAAATTAAGAATGCTAGCAAGTAGTAGAAGTAGATCTAACAATGAAGCTATGTAATTCAATAGATATGCAGTTGTATTTTGAATGTAAACAAGTATATTGATATAAAAGCTTGAGCACAACAATGGCAAATGTAAATCAAAATCATAAATGTAAATTCAAAACCTTCATGATTGTATGCTTGGAATCTACCTTGATAGAGGAATGTATGGATTTAGAAGATGAACAAAGGATCTTGAAGGAAGATCACACCATCATGATGGTTAGATCTAGGGTTTGAATGATGAATCTTGCATGCTTGAACCAAATCCCTTCAATGGCTTGAATGCTTGAATCCTTGATCTTCAATGGAGAACTTGAATGGAGAAGAGGACTTGAATGCTTCCTTAAAAATGCTTGACGAAATGCTTGCTTGATCTTTGGATGCTTGATTGCAAAAAGTGATGGTGAGATGAGATGTGAAAATGAGAGAGGAAGGCTTCCTTTTATAGTGATTTAGGGTACAAACCTCTAGAGAAGGCTGACATTGGGGAATTAAATCCCAATTAACCTTAACCCCAATAAATAGACCCATATTAAATGTGATTTAAGGATTTACCATTTCGAAACTCAAAATGGCCAACTTGGAAGCGGGAAAACAAATATTTCCGAAACCCGATATCCGAAAATCATGAGAATCTAAAATTTAAAATCTGGGTCAAGGATGAGGTAGACCCCGCCCTAGGTCAGGGTCGAGGTCGTCATTGACCCTCAAGTTCATCTTTGACCTTGAGGTCAAAAACCTCAAGACCTCAATCCAGAGTGCTAGGAAATGCATAAATAAAGTAAAATTAGGTGGAGAAAGAAGCAAAACGGGGGGAGAAAGCCAAATTTGGGCAAAGATCTGATCAAGGTGCTTGACATGACCCCAGACTACTCACTTAGAGGGCTAAACACTCTTATCATGGAAGTGCTTCCATTTTAAGAGAATACATTAAGCCCCCACTTTAGCAAAAGTATGGATTCAATGCAAACTCTTGGTAAAGGAGAAGAAATAAGAGATCCAAGTGGATTCGAAATGAGATAAGATAACACTTAGCTAGGGACATAAGCCCCCAGGCTAAGGATTCTAACTCAACATACACACACGAGGGTACAAAAAGAAAACCAAAAACAACACAAAAGAGGGGTTAGTACTAAAATAAACCCAAATCAACTAGCATAAGAAACCTCACTAAGAAATATTTTTCATACTAATATCATATCTGGAAAGCTATCATAAGAGCATAAATGATTACATAAGAAAGACAAGAGCAACACTATAAATAACATAGCTTCATGATCCTGTCCTACTAGCATGGAAATGAAAAGAGAGAAAGGGGAAAGTGATTACCTCGCCCAGTAAGATGCCCACCTTACTATGAATCACCTTGGAGGGAGAGCCCAATAGGTTCACCCATAAACTGTGCTTGCAATTGTAATGTGTCTTCTAACGAATTCTGGAATACCCATAGATCCACCTTCTTGTATCACTATGAATATGAAATGTGTGTCTCCTCAAGATTTAGCAACTTATGTGCGTTACCTTCATAAGATTTAGCATATTTGAAATGCGTGTCCCTTCAGGATTTAGCAACTTATGTGTGTTACCTTCTAGGATTTAGCATATTGAAAATTTTGAAAAATGCATGTCTCCTCAGGATTTAGCAACTTATGTGCATTACCATCAGAAGATTTAGCATATAAATGCATGTCTTTTCAAGATTTAGCAACTTATGTGCATTACCTTCCAAGATTTAGCATATAAAAATAAAAAAACTATAGTACAAGGGAGACCCTATATATGCCCCACTCCTAATCGTGGCAGTCTACTAGACATGATAAGGAAGAGGAAGAGGATACCTACTTCACAATGCAAGGAGATATCTTGTTTGCAACAATGTATACCATATTCTTAGTGAGGGATAGTGACCCCAACATCCAAGAGCATAGATAATCGTGAAAAGAATATGTTACTAATGGAAAAAAGGATCCTCAAAGAAAGAGATCTTATCAACAAGACCCCCACCAAAGAGGAGTGCTTTAGATAAAACATGATCTTTCAAAAGCAGGAACAAAGATTCAATCATCAAGCCCCCTGCAAACAAGAGGAAGAGGAATCTTTGGAATGAGGGAAACAACTCTAACACCAAAGAAAGGGTGAGAGTTTATAAAGAACATAATTTGTAACATAGAGAAGAAGTGACGACCTAGGACAACAACTTCTCATATAAAAAGATTATCCATAGTCAAAACATCTATCTATGTGATGAAATAATATTGCAATATAAACAAATACCACTAAGCTAAGGAAATCAATTCCCTAGACAAAGATAAAGAAGGAAGAACCTTGCCCCCCAGGGATAGAGACAAGGGATACGTTTGGAAAACACACGTCTTAGAAAAGATATCTTGAATAAAATCTATGGATGATTATAAGCATAATGCAACACCATAGAAAGATAGGAGAGAAAGAATACCAATTAAGCTCAAGACACCACATATGCTAGAAGCCTAATGGATCCTAGGAGATTGGATGAAAATACACCTCTTTCCCCCCAGTCATGAGACAAGAGGGAAGAGAAGATCTATATTATATCAGGGTGAGGGGAATCCCCTATATCAAAATTATGAAGGAATTGTAAAACTGCACAAGAATGAGGTATAATTCCTAAAGCAGCTCTTTCTCTAACATATAACTTGAAATGTTTACTATCATCAAGTAAATGTTTATTGATATAATGAAAAGGACATTTGTACTTGTATAAAACATCTACCATCATAGGTCTAAAGATTTCTTTCTTGGAATTCATTAACTCAACATATACCTTCTTAGCCACTTCTTGACGAACATTAGGGTTATCTAAGATAGGTGTGGGGAGAAGAATGTGAAGAGGGGGACGATGATTAACATCACCTACCTTGACTTGAGATTTTGAACAACCAACACCATACATATCCGATTTAGGGGGTATATGAACTGGAAACCTGATACCATGCTCATTAACTCCAAGCCCCAAACCTTTATAACCTTGTTTAGTCACCATATTATATCTGGTAGTGTACATATTATGTAAAGCTTCTACAGGAGGTGATTGTTTATCATGTTCATGAGTAAAGGTTGCATAAGGTGGGATAATAGGTTTTGAAGAAGTTTTTGTACCCTTTCCTTTAATATTACCATGAATTGGAGGAGAAGGTAAATCAAAGAAGTCTTGCACATCTGCATCTTGAACTATAGCTTGAATCCCATCATAAGTATGGGAAGAACTAGGGATAGCAGATGGAGATTTAGGTATCGGATTAGGATTAGGAAGATTAGGATTGATAGGATTAGGATTGCTATGATTAGGATTGATATGATTAGGATTAGGAAGATTAGGAGATGGTGTATCATCTACCAAATTCTTCACATAATCCAAAAGAGTAATAAGGCTACCACATAAATCTTTAATGAAAGTTTTGAATGTAGGAAAACTAGTATAGGTCAATTTCACAAAGGCATAAGTGAGAGCAAAGTGAAGGGTCATCAACACAATGAAGTGAATGATACTCTCATAAACATCATAGGTATTGTAAAGAGATGCTAAAAGAAGGGTAATAAAGAACATGACCACACACCAAAGCATCTTAACAATCTTCATAGTGAATGAAAATGCAAGAAATGTGTTTGTATTTTATTGAATATATAAATTTTTTTATATTTTTGAATTAAAAATGGAAGAGCATAAACTAAATCTAATCTTAAAGGGAAATCTAACACCAAAAAGAAAGAGAGTAAGTATGTCGGGTTCACCAAAATGAATAAGGTTAAAATGGTGTGTGTTCACCCTATTCAAATATGTGGGAAATATGAGATCAACTACTAAATCCAAATTCCCAAAGGAGAGATCCAAATTGATTAACCAAAAGGTCAATGCACAATTGAATCAATCTATGGAGAATGTGAATGAAGGAGAAAAACTTATATTTCCCTATAAAGAGTATATGCTTTAAATTTGAAATAAATGAAAGACAAGTACTAACCTCAAAGTAGGGAAGATCTGGAAAATGTTGATTTTTGGTGTCTGTGTGTAGTTTTGGGCAATTTCGCAACCTGTTTCAGACTGAAAATGCCGAGATGAAGAAAATTCAGAAAACTTTTATCTTTTTGACAGCAGGTAGTCTTTTACCCCAATAAAAGGTCAAAGACTACTTCAGGATTTTGAAGGTCAACTTTGACTTTGTTCGTAGATCTTGAAAGTTTGCCGAAAAGGGTATCCAAATCCAAGCTCAGATCTGTAGTTCTGCACCTGTACCTACAAGAAAAAGAGGGTTTTTTGTTATTTGTTTGAGGGGTTTGCCTTGGTCAAACCCCGGTTTGGAATCAACCTTAATATTGAAATTGAAATTGAGAATGCTAGCAAGTAGTAGAAGTAGATCTAACAATGAAGCTATGTAATTCAATAGATATGCAATTGTATTTTGAATGTAAACAAGTATATTGATATGAAAGCTTGAACACAACGATGATAAATGTAAATCAAAACCATAAATGTAAATCCAAAACCTTCATGATTGTATGTTTGCAATCCACCTTGATAGAGGAATGTATGGATCTAGAAGATGAACAAAGGATCTTGAAGGAAGATCACACCATCATGATGGTTAGATCTAGGGTTTGAATGATGAATCTTGCATGCTTGAACCAAATCCCTTCAATGGCTTGAATGCTTGAATCCTTGATCTTCAATGGAGAACTTGAATGGAGAAGAGGACTTGAATGCTTCTTTGAAAATGCTTGATGAAATGCTTGCTTGATCTTTGGATGCTTGATTGCAAAAAGTGATGGTGAGATGAGATGTGAAAATGAGAGAGGAAGGCTTCCTTTTATAGTGATCTAGGGCACAAACCTCTAGAGAAGGCTGACATTGGGGAATTAAATCCCAATTAACCTTGACCCTTAGAAATGGACCCATATTAAATGTGATTTAAGGATTTACCATTTTGAAACCTGAAATGGCCGACCCTAAAGTGGGAAAACAAATATTTCTAAAACCTGACATCCAAAAATCATGGGAATCTAAAATTTGAAATCTAGGTCAAGGATGAGGTAGACCCTGCCCTAGGTCAGGGTCAAGGTCATCCTTGACCTAGGTCAGGGTCAAGGTCATCTTTGACCTTGAGGTCAAAAACCTCGGTACCTCAATCCAGAATGCTAGGAAATGTAGAAATAAAGTGAAATTAGGTGGAGAAAGAAGCAGAACGGGGGGAGAAAGCCAAATTCAAGCAAAGACCTGATCAAGGTGCTTGACATGACCCTAGACTACTCACTCAGAGGGCTAAACGCTCTTATCATAGAAGTGCTTCCATTTTAAGACGATGTAGAGACAAGCTCCTTCCATTGAGTCAAGGTAGAAGAGATTACCTTTGCTCTGTCTACCGGTTGCGACATGAGTTCCGAATTGATTCTTTACCATATATAGGAACCTTGTCTAAATTCCACCTGGAATCCTTTGTTGTTTAGTTGTGCAACACTCATCAAGTTGTACTTGAGTCCTTCAATCCAGTACACATCTTCACAGACAACATTGTTACAGAGAGCAATATAACTTTTACCTTCGATGGAATAGGGGGCTTTGTTTCCAAAGGTAACTGATCCACTGTCATTGAGTTCCAATTTGATGAACTTATCCTTGTCACCAATCATGTGGTGAGTGCATCCACTATCAATGATCTAGTCATCATGCTGATGAGATCGGGATATGAGTGCAACTTTGTTCACAGCTGGGCTCTCCTCCTTTATTGCAATAAATGCAATTTCTGGATCCTCTGAGTCTTCAGACTCATTATTTGTAACTCCTTCCTCTGCAAGATAGCATTCCTTCTTTTCTTTTCTCTTGAACTGGTCTCTTTTATCTTTAGATTCATTGTCGGGACGTCTTGCAACAATATGTCCTATCTTATTGCAGGAGAAGCATTTCAAAGGGATTTTTCCCTTGTACTTCCCTTTTCCTCTAGGGAATCTCCTGGCAATGAGTGCTTCAAACTCATCTTGCTCTATCTCCTTTGAGAGTAGATTCTCAGCAAGGTTGCCAGTCTTTCCAGTAGAGCAATTACCAGTTTCTCTTCCCTTTTTGGTGGAAGATATGTTGACAAAAGACTTAAACGTTGCTTCCTGAATAGATAAGATATTATCGAAATTACTTAATTCGAAGGCAGCCAACTTACCGATTAAGGAGTCAAGGGTGACTTGATCTTTGGTCATTGATCTGAGCTCTTGAATGGCAGAGTTCTTGATGGCATACTAAGGTCTGAGGGTTCTCAGTATTTTACTAACCACCTCCTCTTCACTGAGCTTTCCTCTAGCGCATCTGATGGAGTTGATCATCTCTTTGATCCAGTTGCTATATTGCTCGATGTCTTCTCCTTCATTCATCCTCATGTCGTCGTATTTTCCTCAGAGGATTTCGACCTTGTCTCTTTGAACATTAGGATCTCCTCCATAAACCGTTTGCAGCTTGCCCCACATCTTGTTGGCAGAATCAAGATGTTCTATCTCAGCATAAACATGATCAGGTAGCGTGCTAGCTATCATGTCCATGGAAGTTGTGTGCTCGGTCTTGATCTTTAGTTGATCAAGTGTCAGAGTGCCAGTGGGCTCACTGTAATCAACCGTAACATGATTCCAGTACTGATCACCGATGGTCTTCATATACAGCTTCATTTTGCTGCACCACAAGGTGAAGTTTTCCTTTGAAAAATTTGGTCCTTCCTTTCTCATCATCTTGACTTTTTCTTTGTGTGGTTAAGCAACAAAGAAAACAAGACGAGGCTTTGATACCAATTGACAGTCCCAACCGGTGCTGAGAGGGGAGCGATGAATCAACACCTCTAAAAATGTTCTTAACAAATCTGATGAAGTTAACTTACAATTGAAAGGCAAATAGATTCAAACATATAATGACAGTAAGCAACCAATCACATGGTGACACCATATTTATCATGTGGAAACCTGATTAGGGTGAAAACCATGGTGTGAGGAGACCTCACAAAATTTGTACTCTTCTGGAGTACGCCCTGTTAAGAGCCTTCCCGGTTAGAGGATAAAAATGCATTTGCTAGATGTGACCCAGTTAAGGGATTTGTTACAATAAGGTCGATTAGAGCCTACCTGGTTAGAGGACTTTGAACACCTTGAAGGATGTCACCTGGTTAAGGGATTTTGATACAAGGGACATGTTACAGTCCACCCAAATTCTGGGATTTAACTATTGTAGTTTGCTAGAAAACAATAGAGTAAATGACCTTTTACAAATGGCTACACACAACTTGATAAGATCTTTGTTATTACTCAACTAAGAAGTAACACTAGTTGGTGTGGGTGTCTTCTCCTCTACTTTTGTGCTTCTCTGCATAGTTCTTCTTTCTCACTTCTTATTTCTTTTTCACCCTGGCTTCAGCAACATATAGGTTCACTCTTTTACTCGGCAGAATGAAGGCAACTTTTATTTGTCTTAGGTAGACGAATATATAAGGTCCAAACCCTAATTGTGCTCATCATGCATGACCTAATTTTAGATCCTTATCAAATTCATCATGTAGTGAAGTGTCATCTATCTAAGGAAACATTTGATGCATACCCTTTCTCTATCTGTCTAATAAAGAAAACAGTGGTTGTGTGCCAGACAACTTTTCTTCACAGGAGATAACACTTTGATTTAAAGTTGCCAATACCAATTTTAAATCCTTCAATCGAGCCTCAAAAAAGCAACTGATTCCAGCTTTAAATCTTTCAATTATGCCTTAAACCGATCACCAAGATAACTCAAAGTCACTCGGATTTACTACAATAAATCCTAGTCAAGAGGAGATGGTTGGAACAGACAGTTGACTATGACTTCCTTGGTTCATACTAGAGTCTTAAAATATATCAATTGAGTTCTTCATGCTGTAAACATGTAAGAATCCATGTTCCTGTTGCTTCCTTAGCTTACCAGTCGCACCATCCTTGGTTTGATGTCCCTTGCTTGGTTTATCAGTTGCAGCATCCTCGGTTGTATTGTTGACACCGATTTGGGGTTGCATCGGTAACTGATCATTAGATTGGTTGAGCGATGAATGGTGGTATTCATGTAACAGCCAAACCATCTTCCATTCATACAGATTTCCTTGGATCTGTAGTCGTGATAGAGATGACCAATCTGTATACTCTCTTTTCCAATCAATGACAATACTAGTATAGGTGACAGGCTTACTGATTATCATCACTTAATGCCAACATTGACGCCTAAGAAGAATGGAGAATGGTGAATGTGTACTAATTCCAGAGCAATCAACAAGATAACAATGAAATATAGTTTTCCTATACCGAGAATGGATGACATAATAGATAGTTTGACTAGAGAAAAGTATTTTATCAAAATTGATTTGAAAAGTGGATATCATCATGTCAGAATTAGAGTCAGAGAAGGGGATGAGTGGAAGACTACTTTTAAGACAAGAGTAGGTTTGTATGAGTGGTTGACCTTATGCCCTTTGGTTTAACTAATGCGCCGAGTACTTTTATGAGATTAATGAATGAGTTTTTGAAGAAATTCTTGGGTAAATTTGTGATTGTATACCTAGATGATATTTTGATATTCAATAAGACCGGAGAAGAACATTTGTTGCATATTAAACTGGTATTGCAGAGATTGAAAGAATAAAAGTTGTTGATTAATTTGGAAAAGTGTTCCTTCATGAAAGAAGAGATTGTGTATTTGAGATTTATGATTTCAGTTGATGGTTTGAAGATGGATCCTTAAAAGGTTGAAGCTATTTTGAATTGGCCTACACCTAAAAATGCTAGTGAGGTAAGATTATTTCATGGTTTAACAAGTTTTTACCGAAAGTTCATCAGAAATTTCAGTTGAATTTGTAATGCTATGACTGAAACTATGAGAGGAGATAAAAGAGAATTTAAGTGGACACATGGAGCTAATAAAAGTTTTGAGACTCTAAAGCAGAAGGTTGTTGAATTACCTGTGTTAGCTTTACTTGATTTCAATAAGGCATTTCAATTTGAATGTGATGCAAGTGGTAATGCAATAGGAGATGTTTTGAGTCAAGAAGGTAAACGTGTTGCTTTCTTTAGTGAGAAGTTGAATGATGCAAAAAAGAAATATTATGTGTATGATCAAGAGTTATATGCTATTGTTCAAGCCTTGAAGAAATGGAGACATTATTTGATACCAAGTGAATTTGTGTTGTATACTGATCATAAAGCTTTACAATATTTGGGTAGTCATTTGAATAAATTGAATCAGAGACATATGAAATGGGTTGAATATTTGCAAAGTTATACATTTGTGATAAAACATAAGAGTGGAGTCACTAACCAAGTTGCTGATGCATTGAGTAGAAGAAGATATTTGATGACTGAAATGAGAATCGAGGTTCTTGGTTTTGATGACATAAAAGAATTGTATGAAATTGACCCTATTTTTTCTGAGTCGTGGAAGAAGTGCAAAGAACCTATTCAAGATCAATCGAGTACTAAATGGGAAGACTATCTCATTCAAGAAGGTATGTTGTTTAAAGGGATTCAGTTATGTATACCAAGAGGATCAATGATAACTATTTTGATAAAGGAGAAACATAGTAGTGGTTTGGCTGGACATTTTGGCATTGACAAAACATTGAATTTGCTTCAGGAGAAATAGTTTTGGCCACAGTTGTATAAGGATGTTCAGAAATTTGTGAAAAGTTGTGCAATTTGTCAAATAGCAAAGGGAGTAAGTCAGAATACTGGATTGTACATACCGATTTCTATTCCTGAGAAACCTTGGATTGATATCAGTATGGATTTTGTTCTTGGCTTACCAAAGACAATAAGAGGTAATGGATACTCACTCGAGAGAAATCTCGGGTGAGGGTAGATCCTATAGTTGCATAGTAAGTGTCAACAAAGTCCATTCGATTAAGTGTCCCGCTGCCTCGACTTCCCTCCGTGCCTCAGCCTTGGGTGGGATGGGAAGGAGGCTGCTCATGCCTTTTCTGCCTCTGCTCCCGCCCATGCCTCATCCACCAGACGATGTACTCCAGGTGGTTGTGGGTGAATCAATGATTCCATATTTGTTGTTGTAGATAGATTTTCTAAGATGACACATTTTATACCCTGTAGAAAGACATTAGATGCAGTGCATATGGCCAAACTTGATAGTTCACTCATAAACTGTGCTTGCAATTGTAATGCGTCTTCTGATGGCTTCTGGAATACCCATAGATCCACCTTCTTGTATCACTATGAATATGAAATGCGTGTCTCCTTAGGATTTAACAACTTATGTGTGTTACCTTCGGAAGATTTAGCATATTGAAAATGCATGTCTTTTCAAGATTTAGCAACTTATGTGCATTACCTTCCAAGATTTAGCATGTTGAAAATTGAAAAATGCATGTCTCCTCAGGATTTAGCAACTTATGTGCATTACCTTCAGAGGATTTAGCATACTTGAAAATTGAAAAATGCATATCTCTTTAGGATTAGCAACTTATGTGCGTTACCTTCCAAGATTTAGCATAAAAATAAAAAAAAACTATAGTACAAGGGAGACCCTATATATGCCCCCCTCCTTATCGTGGCTGTCTACTAGACATGATAAGGAAGAGGAAGAGGATACCTACTTCACAATGCAAGGAAATATCCTATTTAGTAACAATGTATACTATATTCCTAGCGAGGGATATTGACTCCTACATCCAAGAGTATAGATAATTGTGAAAAGGATATGTCACTCATGGAAAAATGATCCTCAATGAAAGAGATCTTATCAACAAGACCCCCACCATAGAGGAGTGCTTTAGATAAAATATCATCTTTCAAAGGCGGGAACAAAGATTCAATCATCAAGCCTCCTACAAAGAAGAGGAAAATGAATCTTTGGAATGAGGGAAACAACTCTAACACCAAAGCAAGGGCAAGAGTTTATAATGAACATAATTTGCAACATAGAGAAGAGGTGATGACCTAGGACAACAACCTCTCATATAAAAAGGTTATCCATGGTCAAAAAACCTGTCAGTATGATGAAATAATATTGCAATATAAACAAATATCACTAAGGTAAGGAAAGCAGTTCCCTAGACAAAGAGAAAGAAGGAAGAACCTTGCCCCTCGAGGGATAGAGACAAGGGATACCTTTGCAAAACAAATGTCTTAGAAAAGATATCTTGAATAAGATCTATGGATGATTATAAACATAATACAAAACCATATAAAGATAGGAGAGAAAGAATACCAATTAAGCCCCAATAAAAGGCCTAATGGATCCTAGGAGTCTGGATGGAAATACACCTCTTTCCCCCCAGTCGAGAGACAAGAGGAGAAGAAATCTATATTGTATCAAAATGAGGGGACCCCTATATCAAAATTATGAAGGAATTGTAAAACTACACGAGAGTGAGATATAATTCCTAAAGTAGCTCTTTCTCTAACATATATCTTGAAATGTTTACAATCAGCAAGTAAATTTGTATTACTATAATGAAAAGGACATTTGTACTTGGATAAAGCATTTTTTGGTATAGGTTTAAAAGATTTCTTTTTTGGAATTCATTAATTGAACATACACCTTCTTAGCTACATCTTGACGAGTATCAGTGTTATCTACAGTGGGTGTAGGGAGAATAATATGAAGAGGAGGACGATGATCAACATTACCTACCTTGACTTGAGATTGCAAACAACCGACACCATGCAAATCCTGTTTAGGGAGTATATGAACTGGAAACCTAACTCCAAGCCCTAAACCTCTATAACCTTGTTTAGTTATCATATTATATTTGGTATGTACATATCATGTAAAGCTTCTACATGAGGTGATTGTTTATCATGTTCATGAGTAAAGGTTGTATAATGTGGAATAATATGTTTTGAAGAAGTTTCTTTACCCTTCCCTTTAATATCATCATGAATTGGAGGAGAAGGTAAATCAAAGAATTCTTGCACATCTGCATCCTGAACTATAGCTTGAATCCTGTAGACACCAAAAACTGGGCAAATGTCTTAAAATCATAAAAAATGCAAAAATCTTGACAAAATGCTCTAATTCTCATAAAAATGGATCAAATCAATTTTAAATGGACATTTATTAATTGAATTGGACAAAATCATTTAAATAAAAGGAAAAATCAAATCATGACATCAAATAATTAAATACAAGCTTTAAGGGATCAATCACACTATACAATTGATTTTAATCAATTAATTGTATAGTTTTAAATCAAAAATTAAATTGAACCTATTCCCTTACATGGATAATTTAATTAATTGATGGAATTTAATTAATCCTAATATCTTTCAACAAAATTTGAGGAACCAATAAGAATTGAGAACACAAAGCACATGGATCACTCCAAAATAGTTGAATCTCAATCACACATTTCAACTTTGAATCTCAACCACTCAATTTTGTCTTTTTGTCCAAACCTTTGAGACAATCATTTAAATTGTCCCCCCATTTAAAAATATTTCAAAGCTTTTGACTCAACCAAAGCTAAATTATGATTAAATAACTCTACCCCCTACCCTTGGGATTTTACTATAAATAAGAGTCATTTTAAGAGCAATAATATACTAGAGAATTCAAGTGCAAAGCATCATCATTATAAGCAATTTATGAGCAATTGAGAGCAATTGAATTGATCTTTGTATCAATAGTGAGCAATTGAGAGCTAGATTAAGCATTGTACTATCATTTTCTCATTCTAGATTTGCCACTAGTAGAGAATAGGCTGAGAGCTCTACTTACCAAGTTAGATAGAGAACCATGAGATGTCATGGATGTTAATTTCAATTCTTTAGCTTAAATTTATATTGTATTTTCATAGAATTGTAGTTGATTATCCTAAATTCATGAAGGTGTTAAACATTCACACACAAATCCCATCATAAGTACATGAAGAACTAGGGATAACAGATGGAGAATTAAGCATCAGATTAGGAATAGGAAGATTAGGAATCAAATTAGGAATGATAGGATTAGGATTATGAAGATTAGGAATCAAATTAGGAATGATAGGATTAGGAAGATGAGGAGATGGTGTATCATCTACCAAATTCTTTACATAATCCAAAAGAGTAATAAGGCTACCACATAAATCTTTAATGAAAGTCTTGAAAGTAGGAAGACTACTATCAGTCAATTTCACAAAAGCATAAGCAAGTTGAAAATGAAGGATCATCAACATAATGAAGTGAATGATACTCTCATAAACATCATAGGTATGGTAAGGGGATGGTAAAAGAAGGGTAATAAGGATCATGACCACACACCAAAGCATCTTAAGAATCTTCATAGTAAATAAAATGCAAGAAATGTTTTTGTATTTTTTGAATATATATATATATATATATATATATATATATATATATATATATATATATATATATATATATATATATCTGTGTGTGTGTGTGTGTGTGTGTGTGTGTGTGTGAATTTAAAATGCAAGAGCATAAAATAAACCTAATCTTAATGCAAGAAAATATTAATAAAAAATCTAACACATTAGGGCATCTAAATCCACAAAAGAAAAGAGGTAGAGGTGAAAATGGTTGTTCACCTTGATGGATAGAATGATATAGTGGTATGATGAGTGATGGAAAATGTTGTGGACATATAAACTAAATAAAACATAAATACTTATCTCTAAAGAAGGCTGATGGAGAAATCACTATTTTCTGATGCCTGTGCACAGTTTCAGAAAATTCAGCAACTTGTTTCGAACTTGAAATGCTGAGACAAAGAAAACCCAGAAAACTTTTGTCCTTTTGAGGCCAGGTCATCTTTGACCCAGATAACAGGGCAAGGTCTTACCCCAAGGCAGGATCCTACCCCTCACTTTCTGACGGAAAATCTGTTTGCAAATCCTGGAAGTTCGTCGAAAAGGGTATCCAATTTTGCACTTCAATTTGCTGTCCTATACTTGTACCTACAAGAAAAATAGTTTTGTTGTTTGGATGAGGGTTTGCCTTGGTCAAATCCTAGTTTGGAATCAACCTTAATAATGAAATTGAAATGGAGAATGCTAGCAAGTAGTAGAAGTAGATCTAACAACGAAGCTATGATATTCAATAGATATGCAATTGTATTTGAAATGTAAACAAGTATATTGATATGAAAGCTTGGACTCAACAATGTAAATCAAAACCATGAATGTAAATCCAAAACCTCCATGATTGTATGCTTGGAATCCACCTTGAGAGAAGAATGAATAGATCTTGAAGATGAACAAAGGATCTTGAAGGAAGATCACACCATCATGATGGCTAGATCTAGGGTTTGAATGATGAATCTTGAATGCTTGAACCAAATCCCTTCAAAGGCTTGAATGCTTGAATTTTTGATCTTCAAAGGAGAAATTGAATGGATATGAGGGCTTGAATGCTTCCTTGAAAATGCTTGCTTGATCTTGCTTGAGAGATAGATGGATGAGATGCTTGATAATGGATGGAGAAAATGAGAGAGGAAGGCTTCCTTTTATAGTGATCTAGGGCACAATCTCCTAGAGAAGGCTGACATTGGAAAATTAAATCCCAATAAACTTAACCCCTAGAAATGGACCTAGATTAAATGCAAATTAAAGATTTACCATTCGGAAACCCGAAACAACCGACCCGGAAGTAGGAAAATAAAACTTTCTGAAACTCGACATCTTGAAACTTCCAAAATTTTAAAATTGGACTTGGGGTCAGGGACGAGTTAGTCTTTGCCCTAGGTCAGGGATGAGGTCGTCGTTGACCTAGGTCAGGGACTAGGTCATCCTTGACCCAGAAAGTCAAGATCTTAAGATTCTCAGAGAAAGTCTGTCAGAAAGAGGCTGGAAATAGGGAGAGAGAAGCAGAATAGGGGGAAACAACCAGATCCATGCAAAGACCCAATCAAGGTGCTTGACATGACCCCAGACCACTTACTCGGAGGGGTAAACACTCTTAACATGGAAGTGCTTCCATTTTAAGACAATACAAAATTTGAAACCAAGAAGGTTTGGATGTTTGTTCACTAAGTTTGTAGGGCAACAGTCTCAGTCCATCTGCAATGATTAGACATTATTTTTAGGAGCCATAGAAACATGATACAAATGACTACCCCCCTCACATTATTGTGCCATATTGTTGTATTGAAGTTTAATTCTTGTGTTACTTATGAATGCCTAATGTTGGTCTGGAATGGTAAATGTTAGAGTTTTCAATATTAAGATGTTATAGTTCGCGCCTCAATTGTAACAACAAAACAATCCATTCAGAACATAGATTTGCATATTACTATTCATGCCAAATGTTTGCATTAATGCTCATGCAGTAATAGTGTCAGTTCAAATTACATAATGGGCCAATGTTAATGATCAATTTCTACTACAATACAAGTGTTTGGTAAACCGTTTAAGGAAATCAGGGTCCGTATGATGAATGTTATTTGAGATAACTATTTGTTCAAATGTCTAATGGTAAACTTGAGAAATTTTGAGGATCGTTGAGCACAGATATAGTAAGTATTTTTACACAAGGTGAGAAAATAATTATTCACAAATGATAATTGAATAATTGCAAAAGTGATTTAGGCTAGGGTCTCATGGAAGGGGGCTTCCTAAAAAATAGACTCAAGGTTGCTTACTACTTTTTAGGAATATTTTAAAGGTAGTAGTCCCATGAATTTTGTAAGCTAGTTGAGCTTAAAAGTTTAAACTGCGACGAAACATACATTTTTCTTCCATACTTTGTGCATAAATAAATGAATAAAAAATAAAAACATATATTTCCCTCCAAATACATTCTAAAGAAAATTATGTAATTAAATATTCGACAAGTGGCAAAAAGCATTCCTAAGTTGGTAGAGCAATTTCTAGCCCCACCCCTTTTTCACTCACTTGCTAAAAAGTAGTTCCTATTTTAAAGGAGAAGATTCCAAATAATCCCATAATAGAACAAAATTTTATTCATGGGACCACCCTCTTCCTAAAAAATAGAGCTTAAGCCCCCCCTCATGGGACTCCTTCCGTAGCAGGGAAATTCATCTAAATTGCCCCAGTGAAATAGAGATTGCTAGCAAATACCCAAAGCATTTAACAATTGCATCATTTAGGGAAGGACAAAAAGACATCCTTGACAAAGAGATCTAAAATTCCCAAAAGCCAAAGACTATTTGTTATTGACAGTGATGCATGTAGTGGCATCCCTGAACAACATTTTCATAGATTGGATAAATAGGGTCCAAAGTCAAGGGAACCTGACATGACTATAAAAGGCCATTCGATCTAGTCATAGGCATTGACAAAATCAATTTAGGAAGATGATACTTTGTCAGAGTTATGGGCCCACTACATGTCTTTACACACAAAAATAATATTGTTTAAACTAGTCTAATCTTTTAGAAGAATTTGCAAAAGTAAATGACAAATCTTAAGAGCTAGGGCCTTAGCAATAATCTTGTAGGAAACATTGAACAAGGTGATAGTTGCAAATACTAATTTATCATTTTCTTCTAAATAAATAAATAATTTTATATATTTAATTATTTTTTAGACGTATTAATTATATATTTTACTAAATTATTTAAATAATTAATTTTCATCAAATCTTTCTATTTTGCTTGGATTCTCCATTTTGGAATTTCAATCTCATGTCTTCTCCTACTTCAACATCTTTTCTATTTTTTTAGTTTACAAATCATCTTTTTGGTAACTTCTCTTCTTTTCTTCATTTAACCCTATCTTTGAATAGAACTCATTATTCACCTAAAATTAAAAATCATTTAATTATCTTTTTGGCTGAAAATTTCTAATTTTAGCTAGCTTAACTCCTCATCTTCATCTTTTGTGGAAAGCCTATAAATTAATTTATCAATCAATCCAATTGAGAAAATGAACACAATCTTTCATAAATTTTGAATCTTTATGTGAGTTTATCATACACTTGTACTTTGTGGTAGATTTTTGGAACAACACACAAACACCCAATTCTTCAAAGTGGTCCGTTTGGGTGCTGGAACACCAAATGCTAGATATAGTCAATTCTGGAAGATACAAATCCTGAAAATGATTTCCAGAATATGGGCTGACCCGTTTGGTTCACCCAGAAGATGACTAAGAAGATGCATAAGAAATTTTAATTCATTATTTTAATTTCTTTGAATATGGTGTGTAGATGTCTATATATACACACACATACATGTGTGTATATATATACATATGCACACATGTATATATATATACACACATACACACATGTATACACATATGCACACATACACACATACACACATACACACATGTGTGTATACACACACATACACACATTTATACATATACACACATATACACATACACATATACACACATACACACATGTGTGTTTATATACACACACATATATACACACACATGTATATATACACATATACATGTGTGTATATATACACACATATAGCCATATATAATACACATGTGTATATATACACACATGCACACATATATACACACACACACATGTATACACATATACACACATGTGTTTATATATACACAAATACACACACGTGTGGGTATATACATATACACACATTTGTATATATATATATACACATATACACGTGTGTGTATATACATCCTTACAACAATATAATATATATCCTTATAGTCACGGATCCCATGAAATATTAAATTTGGTTTTATAAAAATTGGAATTAGAATTCGAAATTCCAATTCCACCTATTTGAGTGGAAGATGCAAATGCCCATTTTAGGACAAAATTGGAATTTCAAAATTCCAATTCCAGTCTAATTCGAACCCCCAAACAAACCCTAAATAGAAATAGATAAAACTTCTCTATGAGATAATATTAATTATTACATGTATAAAATTTGTATGAAAAATAATATCAATAATTTCATGTTATTACAAGGATGTTCTTTTTCTTTGTGTATTTTACTAAATACAATCACTTCCATATCATATATAAATCTCTTGTCAAATCTACATAATCATTAAACCTCCTTTCAATGAAAATATTTTAAATGTAATTATTAAATGTAAAGAACTTTCTTATAAATAAAACATCCTTGGGATAGTACCGGTAGTAGTAATGGTTAGATTGAAAATGTTAGTAACATTTACATTAAAAGGGCTGGCTCTTAAATAAGAAAGAAAATTCTAGCGACCTGTCCCTGCAAAAGTTCCTGAGGATTTCAACCCCAAAGCACTTAAACAAAATATAACAATCTACCTGTTTTGCGGAACAACTAGCTACCATGGCTTTAGTGCTAAAAACAATGCCAGCCAAATTGGTAATTAAAGCTAAAAGATCGAGCGATAACCTCGCTTTTGCTTTCGACAGATACGCCCGCAGCCAAGATTCAAAAGCAAAATCCCTCCATCTTCACCTCTTCCGACTGCTAATGATTTCTACAGAATTCTTCTGCTCTAGTCCCCTTGTAATGATCGCAGAAGTGGCCGCCTCTAGAAATTTATATCAAACCTTGCAGAATTTTGTGGAAACCACAGATTTTTAGGGTAGGGAGACAGCAGGGATTTGCTTCGCGGAAGATTAGTTCAAGCGCACGGAGTTTTGGACAGAAATCTGTTTCGCAGAGCACTATTTCCGGAATGTTCCAGAAGCTTCCAGAAGGTCTCGGCCTAGAACGTTCCAGAAGCTTCGAGAAACCCACAGAGGAGCATTCGTTTTGCAAAAGGTTGCTGTGAGAAGAGAAACATTGGCTTCTTCTTGTAGAGGCAGAAGATATGTCGACGTCTCCGCAGCGGCAAAGTGCTCGGAGGCGTCCCACGCGAAACGCTGGCGAAAAATCGGACGATGTGCGGGTCTCCAACGAGAAAAATCTTCCTAAAGATGCCGGAAATGTTGCGCCCGGGGTGGACGGAAATCTCTCACAAGGTAAGGATTCTAGTCAGGGTAAAAAAATTGTTGAAGAAAAGGATGATATACGGGAAAATGCTCCGGATTCCCAGCAGGTTAATGATAAATTAGTAAATAGGATTAATGGCAGTAATCAGGCGGTGAAAAAAGGGGCTAGTGTTTTGAGTCGGGCGAAAAGTCCTGTTCGGCCTGGAAAGCCTTCAAAAATTTCGAGGAATTGTAAGGCGATCCGGATTTTATTCAAGTGGTTGGTTCTTTTAGTCTGCATAGGCGTAGTTGTATGGGGTTTGTGGAATGGAGTTGCGAATCGCAATCCGAAATATGATGTGTACCTTCAAGATGTGGCAGCTGAAGGTCGGTTTGCCGAGCTGGAGCAGTTTTTAAAGAAAACCACGAAAATGCTGCAGGTCCAGTTGGAATTGGTGGATATTAAGTACGGGAAGGAAGTTGAAGGGCTGAAGAAGAAATTGGAGGAGAGTATTCAGGAGCAGGCTACTGTGTTTTATACAGAGCTTCTGAATTTGAAGGAAAAGACAGGCAATATTGAGGAGTCGCTGCTCAAGTTTAGGGATTCGGAGGTTTTAACAAGGGATGAAGTGCTGGGGATTGTGAATAATGTGATGGAAAATAGGGTCGATGAAGGGAATGGAAAATTTTTAAGCCTGGATGATGTGAGAGCTGTTGCGAGACGTTTGGTGGAAGCAGAGATTGAGAGACATGCTGCTGATGGGCTTGGAAGAGTGGATCATGCGCTCGGAAGTGGTGGCGGCAGGGTGGTGCAGCACTCCGAGGGATATTTTCCTGGGAATGGAAAGAGATGGGGGTTTTTATCTCTGAATCTTTTACGAAAAAGTGTGGGTGGGATGCATCCTTATGCAGCCAGAGTTTTGGAGCCAGGCTTTGGAGAGCCTGGTCATTGTTTGCCCCTGATGGGGAGCAGGGTGTTTGTGGTGATTGCACTGAGGACATCTGTCCTTGCTGAGGCTGTTACTCTGGAGCACGTGGCAAAGGTACTCTAACACAATTCTCAGTTTATTCTTTTTTTTGTGCACTCGTGATTGCATTTGTTTCTTCACGTGTTGAAAAATAAAAACCTGTTTTATAGAAGGGATATTGAGTGGCAATCGTGAGCTGGCACAAATACATTTAATTTGCCCAGTATATGTTTTTGCACAGTTAACAGAGTCGGGGTTGGTACATAATTGCAGGCTGATTTTTGGCTTGGACTACTTGGCAAAAATACCTGGCACTGACTTGGCAATTTCAAAAACATGTATAAATGTCTTTTAAGAGAGCACATGATTTTCTATATACGCTTCTCTGAATCAACCTTGAAGACTTGAAAGACTAATCAATTACATGCTACTTTTATCACGTACACTTGCATACATCAAACAAATGAATGGGAAAAATATTTCTACAGAGTCAACAGAATGTTATGGATTAGGATCTCATGGTTGCTTTAGTCAAATGGGCAAAAGCAATTCTCAAACAACAGTTTAGCAAGTTGCATTATGAAACCCTAGACTTCACTTACTTTGCCTGAATCTTCCTCGACATGTGTTGGTCAAATGATGCAAATATATTAATGAGATAGCCGGCGGATATTGTTGTAGAACACAATGCTTCTACTGAGAAGGGGGGTGAATCAGTAGAAGATGTAAATTTCTGATTCTTAACAGTCTAAAAATTTGACGAACTTACGAAAATTTGAAATTGAAACTGATAGGAATGCAACCGCGCAATGAAGCCAATACACAAAAAATGTGTGGAAAACCCAGAATAGGAAAAATCACGGTCAGAAATGCTGTTAGGATCGATTGTCCTAATCCAGCCTCACAAAGAAACTTGAGTACAATGTTTTAAGGGCACCAACCCTAAGGAGTCACCAAACCCCTATTTTAAGAGCACCAACTCTTTCAGATCTGAGCACCACTCAATATTCAAAAAGCACCAACTTTAAGAATATACAAATTACAATTCTTTTCAGTAAACATTACACTTCATGAATGTTACTTGTGTTTTCTTAAAATGGCTTTCTAACATATACTGCTTTCCTTTATTTACTGTGATGTAATCCGTATGCACTCCTTCACAGTTCTGATGCACCCCTTCACAGAACTTACAATCTTTTTCAATTTTCTTTAGACATTATGTCTCCATTATACATCAGTGCAACTCTCCTTCATCAGGCTTCAGATCTGCATCAGAAATTCTCATCCATTCACTTTACAAGAAGATCTACAATCATTCTCTGAAAACTCAGTTATCTGTTCATGACAGAACACAATTGTGTTCTTTACATTTGCTGTTTCACGACTTTATATCAGGAAAATGCTTTGTATCATGCATAGACTCTACTCACACTGCTTTATCCATTGATCCTTCGTTTTCCTTAAATACAAAAAGCTACCGGTTGAGCAGTTGACAGGTTGTTAAAAACTATTTGTAACTGTTGTCTCAGTTATAACTAGATCAACAGACAAGCAATTTGCTCAAAAGCATTAAGCATTGATAACAATTTGTCCAAATGCATTGGCTATAATAATATAACTGCATTGGTTTATAACAGATCCCTCTAACTAAATCCAAACTGACAAACATTTAAACATATGCCTTTACAATTCAGAAACACATTCAATATGCATTGTAAATCCTGAAGAAGACTAATGTTGTCGAAGAAAGTGATTTCCCAGACGATGAAGAACTGCATATGAACCCATCAACCACAAATCTGAAGGAATATACATGCAGACGTCACAACAAGTTCTGTATACTTGTTCACATACATCGGTTCTTTGCAACTGAAAATAATTCGATAAAATCTTCAGATATCTGCCTTTGCAAGATAAAAGGAATTCAGTCTGCAGAACATGGACTTTTAAAATGAATATGTCCGTCTTCTGGAACTCAATAGAAACACACCATGTATATCTGACGAATTCTATTTGTCTCTTCGTTTGATATAAATAAATCATCCAACCAGAACAGATTGAAGGTAAGATAGACATTGTTTTGTTTTAATCATCATGTATACACTATCTGTTATTTCCGTAAGTACCAAATACTACTAACACCAAATAAATTATCATTCAGTTTTAGACTGAGAGCAACAGCGATTCTAGTCTGAGACATACAAATCATTTTGGATTGCCCAATATTAGATATAACTCTTTCCTGTAAAGCATGAGATGGTGAGTGAAGAAGGCATTCTGAAATTACCGGATCGGCACTGATAACCCAAATCAAGTTGCAAATACTCGGAAATCCAAGTACCGAGTATGGAAAGAATATTCAGTGAATGGGAAGACAGTAAACTTGAACAACAAACTACAACCAACTTCTGAATCTCTGCAAATCGTATTGTATTTCTGTATCGACCTATTTCTTTGTTCGACCTAAATGACAAACCTATCTTACAATTTTGCTTCAATAATGGTTTTACTTCCACAAAATTGAATTTGAAAGGTGTTGCTTTATGTTAATATCCCCGTGAAATTGCTTTGGAAATTTTAAAAGATAGTCCATTCTTCCTGCATTATTGATTATGTTTATAATCATACACAAAAGATGTAAAAGTATCTCAGATCTCCTAATTTAATGATCTACAGAAGGTACTTAAGATGTTGAAGGTAACAATTTCCTCTTTGATATTAAGATTGTTATTCAGAGATACCTCTGTAAAAGAGGTTGTCTTGAGACTTTTCATAAATCTTAGTTTGCGTGCACATTGCATGTTAGTTTCGCTACAACAATGATACAACAGTTAGCTAAGCTATATTAATGTGAAGTACTTAATACTCTCATGTTTGAAGTATGGCCTCTTAGTATTCTATATATTTTTATTTTGTTAGGTAAGCAATTTCTTGCTCCTGAATTCCATTGTCAGTTCCAAGAACATTTCCTTGTCGATATGCAATGTAGAAAGAAAACAGTATTTCTAGCAATGGTTATTAGTATTTGGGGTTTTTAAAATCTAAAGTCATTTTTTTGGTGTTTTGGCTGTTTTCATGAAGATTGGATGCCGCTAGTAAGACTTTCTTGGTTACTCAGACCTGATAAGTCTGTCAAAGACTTGTTGGTTTTTTCTTCTGGACAAGCAAGCCATGTTTGGTCCTGCTCGACCTGGGACTGTTTTTTTGGCAATTCTATAAACATTCTTTCTTTGGTATTGAGAATTTATATTGTTGTTGAGTAAAGAATTAGTAGTATGTAGGTATTGTTCATCGAATTTTCAGTAGAATGCATTCCCTCAAAATGTGCTGTTGTAGATTTTAGCAATCTTGAGTGATAGATTTTGAAGGATATTTTGCCAAACAAACCATTCACAATGTTACTAAATTATGAACAGCAGTGAATATTCACTATGAACAACAATGAAGAGTTACTCACTATCTTTGTTTTAATCATGTCACTGACGATAAGTCTTTAGTTTTGGGTATTTTTGTCATTCACAGTTTCTGAGTTTGTTAAGGTTTTGTGCCCAATATTATTCTATCAATATGTCATAGATGCATAATACAGTCCTAAGAGTACAAGGATCCTTAAAACTACTTGAAGAAACATAAATGTTAAGGAAAAATGCTTATTTCCAGTTTCAAAGGCTGTGTTGCCTCTGGAAACCATTCATAGCAAGATGTCGGGCCGGTGTGTAGAGTTGCAAATTATTTTGGCAGTCGTGGATAAAAATTTGCACAAACACAAGACAGCTACCACAATTTCCGCATTGTAAATTACACTGGTTGAAAAGAATGTGAAATAAATGAGTGGAGATACTATTAACCCTGTGCACTGATTCTCATGCAGTTAGTCTCAATAATTTTCAGACTTACTTTGCGATAATTAATCAACTCCTGTAATATTAGAGACTCTCTGTCCATTGTGCTGTTTACTTGAGAAGTTTGATTCTGTTGCAATTGGAGGCTGCATCTTGAGATTTAGTCTTTCAATCAATTCTATTCCTTTCTGAAATTAGATTGAATCCTTCTCAGTAGAAGATCCACTGGTCTAGAAGCAGCCTAACATTCGTAAGGTTGTGCACAGATGGGTCTTTGACCTAAAAAATCTTGTTTTTTCATTAGTATTTAATTGACTTAGTTGTGGTTAAAGATTGCTAGGATTTTTCAAGGCGCTTTGGTTTCCTTTGAGGCCAAGTTGACACACAGTAGGCTTTAGTGCCTTCAACTTTGTTTGTCATGCAATGCAATAACACTATGTACACTGTTCCTATCTGATCCCTTGCTTTTGAGTCCACAGACAACAACTGCCTCCATTGCATAATCCCCATACATGGACAAATCTTTCAAAAACACAACCAACAATTTATTATTTATTTTTGAACAACCATCATTGTATGCAAGTGTTACTGCCATATGCAATGCCATCTAGTGTCATGTGTTGATCTGTGCTCAAGAAGGTAAGGGTAAGGTGTTATCGGTGACATCCATATTTGGCACTCTCTCTATTGCATAAGACTACTAACCCAAAGGTTGGGTGCTATTATACGTGGAGCCCAAAAGGAATGTCTTCTTATAGAGAAACCATTTCAAGTTGAGCCTAGATGAAACAGAGAAGAACAAGACCCTTCAAAGGCAATAAGATAGTATTTAAGTTACCAGATTCGTGGGTTTGGGTCTAGGTATGGGTTTGGTTTGAACTTGGGTGCTTGGACCAAACCTTGGGCAAACTCGGGTGTTTCCAATGCTGTGGGCATTCGAAAAAGGGCCCCACAAGTAAAAAACCCATTCAAATGAATATGGATATCAAATATCGATTTTAATTCGAATTTTTGTTGTGTGATGACATTTTGAGACTTGAATATTATCAATTTTGTAAATAATAAATATGATATTATGAGACATTTAAAATATTTATTTATTGGTAATTGTGGACTTATGAGTGTCACTTTTCTTATAATGATACAGTTATTGTTATATATTATAATGTTGATGTTTAAACATTTGTGTGTGTGTGTGGACGTACCTGTATTTGTACCCAAGGAAAAAAATTGCCCTATCTTGTGATGTCCTCTTCCTTGAGTAAGTCTAGTCAACAGGGTGAACTATTAGTGTAGTCACTTGAGTTCCCACAAGCTAATGGGTAAGCAAATAAGGAACTCTAGAGGCGTTCTAGTTGACTTGGGTGTAATGTTATATTTTATGTGGTCCAAGACTTTATAATCAAATAACATAAGGTCTTAAGTGACAAATTAAAATATTTCATTTGTGTTATTTTAATATTATAAAGTTAAGTCATTTGAGTTCCACCCGTTAATGGGCTCTTGAGGGTTGATCCCTTTTCCACTTCAAGAGTAGAGGTCAAATGGGAAAGACTGGACAAAGGATGGGTCAAAATTAATTTCGACGGAGCGTTGAAAGGGAATTTGGGACCTGTTGTGAGTTTTTTCACACCATCGCTCCATTTAAAATGGGGACCCCCCTCTTTTTGCTTTAGCTGTAGTTGTTTTAGCAGTTTTCCCAGGTTGGTGATGTTAAAAGAGAGTTTGAAGTGGCCTTCAAAATTTGGAGATGATTTGAGAGGTTGAGCAGTGAGAATTATTGGTGCGAAGAGGATGAATGGTGGATTTGAAAATGATAAAAAAACTGAGTTTTGTCAAGTTTATAACTTGATTTCCTTTACGTAATGATTTTGCTTACTAATTCAAATTAAATATATGGATTGGATAATTCGATTTATAAGCAATCTTGGTTTGACATTTTAAGCAAAAAATTGGGATTTTGTGGACTTCGAAATTTTTAAGGGAAATTTGGTGAAATTTTGCAAATTGTGGAAAATGGATAGTTAAATTTGGGCAATTTAATCATGCAAGTTTGATAAAATAATTTTTGAAAAATCTAAATTCTAAGTGCCAAAATTGCAATTTTAATGTTCACTTTTCACAGTTTGGTAAGAGGGTTCCTACGAGTTGTTAGGCATGTTCTTGCGAGTTGGTAGGGGTGCTCTTGCATCTTGGCAAAATTTCAATTAACTTGAGGGAAGCTCAACATTTCAAAATGGTAAGATCAACATGAGTTTCTTTTTCCCCCATGCAAGTCATCCATTTTGGGCAATTAGATGGGTATTTAAAGAGGCATTTGGGCATCATTTCTCATTGTTTCCAAGAAATTTTTTTATGATTACAATTTCTGGAAATGCATTTCCAGCCATGGGCTATTTTGTTTTGAGGATTTTGTTGGCCATTTTCATGCAATTTTCTCAAGTTTGAAGGCTTCTAGAGGTGGCGAATTGGTCTTGGGGTTTGAAGATATCATCTTGGCATTCATTTTCACCTACCTTTTGAGCAATTCTCATCTTCTTCGTGCCTAGAAAATCAGAGATTTAAGCAAATCTGAATTTGGAGTTGGTGCATTGCAATCTTGACATCATTTATCAGCTCCTAGGGAATGATACAAATAAATGACTAAACAGAAGAAGTAGGGGGCAAAGGGGGCGTCCCTGAAGAGTCTGGATGACCTGTAGTAGAAGAGGCCGACTACACTAACTGAGAACGCAGCTCATACACCTGTGCCATTTGTGCTGCCAATTTCTGCTCGGCGACTGACTGAAGTTCCATTGCAGACTTTACCATCTCTGCAGCCTCATGAAGGTCCTGCTGAGCTCGGACTAAACTAGCTTCCACAGTATGCTTCTCCGCGGTCGCTATTGATAATTGCTGTGCAAGTGTCTTTGTCTCCCTTGCCAGTTTTTCCCCTAAGGCCATTCGGGATGCCTTCTCGGCTTCCATCGCTTGCGTCCTCTAAGCTAAGTCGCGCTCTACTGCTGCCAACCTGGTGACTAGCTCCTCTCGAGCTGTCTTTGACGCCACCAATGCAGTCTTGCGTCCAGTCGAAACATAATAGCTCTCTCGAAAAGCTTGTTCTATCTGGCGAATAAGGGCCTACACCTCACTCTCTGTGACTGGTGTGGAAAGAGACCACACCTTCCGCCTATTCGACGTCTCCTCAGCAGGCCACGACCCTTGCCCAAAACACTCTGTGAAAGCAGCCGGACATTCCTGCTGTACAAAAGTCAACACACGCCGCAACTCCAAAGCTACCTCTCTGAGGGCCCTAGTCTCTCGTATGGCAACCATCCAATGTCCCTGTCCCACCAAGTTAGCCAATGAGGCCTCAATGTCATCCTCGCCTAGCATCTTTGTGTCTGCCAAGTGCACTGCTTTATCCCTCGTCGGGATCTCATCGACCTCGTGCTCTGCCATGTCTGGCCCTCCTGCATTGATCTCCTCCATAGGCACCTGCTCGTCATCTGTGGTGGCCTCCCCACCTTGTGGGTTGGCAAATCCTAAGTCGGTCGCCATCTTAGGTTCCTGGCGTCGAGGAGATAGGATAACTGGTCGTGTGGCTTCTGTGACTGCCATAGCGAACTTTGTCTGTAGCCACGAACTCATAGTTTTCTTCGAGTGGCCTACTTGAGGTGATGGATCCTCTAAGAGACTACTGTCCACAGTGACTATGGCGTCAGCGCTAACTACCTCCATCCGTACTTGACCTGGTGCAATTTGCTGTTGCTGCTCTACACTCTTCACCCCTGCGGTCATGTCAGAATCCTCTTCTATCTCCACTACAAGCACGACTGAGGATCCAACATCTAGCTTCAGAAGTTTACTTTGTGTAGTCGTAGGTGCCGTGGGGGATTTAGCCACTTTTGCTGCCTGGGCTAGATGTGCCGAAGGCTCTAAGAGAGGCGAAGCAAACTGCACCACTGTCTCTGTCTCATCATCGGATGAATCACTATCCCCCGCCTCCGAGCCACTGCCCGAAGGATCTGTGGTCTCTCGGCCACTATCGACATCATCAGGATCAAAGTCCACCACTTGCCTCGGCCTCTTTTGTTCGGCCGTAGTCCCCCCTGTGTCCTAGTATCGCCAATAGAAGACCGGGGGCTCGCCTACTGCAAGTTTCCCCTGAGGCACCAACTCCAACTTCTCGAGTGGTATGCACAATGTGGCCTCAAGGAATAAGGCAATGGCATGGTGAGGCATGTTGAAAGTGCAGTGCTGTAGGGTCATGAACTCGTACATCCTATCTGATAGCACCGTAGCCCAATCATAGACTACCCCATTCGTCAAGCCATTCATATGCACAATCTGTGGTAGTGCAATATCAGACGCTCTGCTTGCCCTAGTAAGTCGGCTTTTTATTACATTGAGTATGCAATGCCAGGGACCCTCGGCAACAAACTCCCTCTTGATGCCTCGTCTCTTTGTTGCCTGAATTACAGAATCCAATTCCGCTCGGGTGAGATTTTGGGAAATCCATTTTATCCAGAACTCCTTAAGCTCGACTGTCATTTTGTGCTTCTTGATTTCAATCTTCTGGCCATTTCTCCTAGGAATGCCAAGCACCCGCGTGAAGTCGGCTAGGGTGAATGAAACTGTAACCACATGCTTCCGGTACTCAAACGTGCTCGTCCTTGTATGTCTATCGTATGTGTTTACCATTACCCGAAGTGTAGTCTCAAATTTTTTCACAGGAAATATGGGCATCTAAATTGCCCAATGTACTTCAGCATGCCGCAATATCTTCTTGTGTGTCTTGCCACCATTTCCGACAGTCTAACCCATTGAGCCCTTCGAATGCCACGGTTTCAGGTGCGACTTGTTGGTTCTGTACAGCCATGCCTTTTCCCTTTGTTTTGGCTCTATTCCTCGAAGAACCGTCCATTTTGCCTGCTACTTGTACTCCTGATGGTAAAACCTTTACCTTCCTCTCCTTATTCAAATCCTCTTGCAGTTGAGCCTCCATGTCCTTTTCCCTGCAGAATGCATAACTATTTCCAAGAAACGGTTGTTGTCTCTCTTTTCTCTGCTTTCACAATCTGTCCCTTTGGTGGTTGCCATAAAAACTCTTGTGGCTTCTCTAACGTACGGCTTTGTTGTCCTCCTATGGCCTTAGATGCTGGTTAAAAAAGATGAACTCATGCCTTCATATTTCCTTTTGTCCTTTATTTTATCTCTACCCGCGCAGTGGCTTCTTCCTTGTCCTGTGCTGTGGCTGCTTCCTTTCCCCGTGCAGTGAACTATGTTTCTTGTATTCGTCTGTGCCTTCTATTCTTCCTGTCCGCACCTTTGACCTTCCTCTGCCCGTGCCTTTTGTGCGGGCGCGGTGACTTAAGTCACTGTCCGGTGCTTGCCACCGTTCGGTGACAATCACTGTTCGATGGTGACTTACACTTTTTTTGAATGTTTAATTGCTTAAGTCACCATCCGATGCTTGTCATCGTTCGGTGACTTGCCACCGTTCGATGACAGTCATCGTTCGGTGACTTGCCACCGTGCAGTGACAGTCACCGTCCGACGACTTGCCACCGTTCGGTGACAGTCACTGTTCGGCAGTGACTTACACTTTTTTTTTAATGTTTAATTGTGCAGTTGCCGTTGGCTCGGGCTTTCTGGCCTCTGATGGTAGATTTTCAACTTCGAGCCATTAACAGCATCAGGGATTTCTCATCCATCGAGCGTCCACAACTTCACTGACCCGTTCGCTGCAACCTCTCGAACTTTATATGGGCCTAGCCACTTAACCTTGAATTTCCCAGGTTTAATTTTGTTTTGCCCGTTGAACTTTAGTACTAACTGCCCTGGTGTGAATTGCATCCGACGGAGGTGCTTGTCATGCCATAGTTTCCTCCGTTGCTGTGCTACTTTGGTGGCCCGTTGTGCCATTGCTCTTTTCTTGTCTAGTTTATTCAAGACATAAAGTCTCTCTCGCAAACTCTCCACATCGCCGAGCTTGTTATCCAGGGCTATCCGTAGACTAGGCACCATGAATTCAGCCGGTACCACTGCCTCCTGTCCGTACATTAGCTGGAATGGTGTCTACTCGACGGTTACCTTGTATGAAGTACGATAGGCCCATAACACACAGGGCAACTTCTCTTCCCAATCTTCACCTTCTACGCCGCATGACTTATAGATGACTCCCACCAAGATTTTATTTGTCGCCTCGGCTTGTCCGTTTGCCCGAGGATAGTAGGGACTTGATAGTGTATGGAAAATCTTGAATTCAGTGGTTGGTAGTTTCATGACATGGTTGACAAAATGGCCACCCCTGTCGCTTGTCAACTGAATTGGAATGCCATACCTTGTTATTATTTGTTCGTAAATAAACTTTGCAGTGCTTAGGGCGGAGTTGTCGGTTAATGCACGTGCTTCAACCCATTTTGTCAAATATTTCGTGGCCACCACAATGTTATCGGCATCGCTAAGCACGGCTAGTCTGAAGAGGTCCAACAAAGTCCAATCCCCATCTTTCAAATAGATCTTGCGCGTGGGAAGGATTGAGGGGCATAAAGTCCTGTTTAAGGGGTTTCCCCGCGCGTTGACAAGTATCACATCCAACCACCCATTCTCTAGTGTCATTGTACAATGTTGGCCACCATAAGGCAGCCAACAACACCTTCCTCGCCGTGGTATTGAGATCCATGTGCCCTCTCGTAGGTCCTTCGTGGGCTTCCCTCAACACTTTTGATGCCTCCTCTTCCATCATGCATTGCCTCAATACCTGGTCTGGACCCATTTTGTATAGCAATTCGTTGATTAGCTGGAAGGTCCTGCTTCTCAGGACCAACTTCCTTCGTTCTCTCGGAGGCATGTCTTGAGGGAATCGAGTCGTGGACAAATACTCCCCTATGTTTGTATACCACTTCGAGAGTACGACAATATGAAACAAGTGTGCGTCTGGGAAGTCATCATTTAGTCCCATAGGTGGCTCGCTAGACTTGATTCGTGACAACTGGTCCGCGATCACGTGGCTACGTCCTAGCCATACTATAATCTTGAACGTGAATTCTTGGAGTAAGAGGAGCCATCGGCTCACTCTTCCTTGGATAATAGGTTTATTGACCAGGTACATAAGGGCCTGGTGGTCCACATAGAAGGTGAACGGCGTGGCTAGTAGATAATGTGTGAATTTCTAGACAGAGTAGACCATTTTGAGGGCCTCGCTTTCTGTGGTGTTGTAGTTCTTCTCTGTGTTCGACGACAACTGAGTTGCAAAATACATGGGATGGTTGAGACTCGAGTCCGTGTCCACCTTCCTGAGCCAGAGTGGCTTCGATGGCATAATTGGATGCATGCACATGTACGTGGAATTCCTTGTCCCAATTAGGAAATGCCAGAATAGAAGCAACGAACAACCTTGTTTTTAGATCCTCGAAGGCTTCCCCTTGCTCCATCGTCCAAATGTACGGCTCCCCCTTCCTCATGAGCCTATCCATCGGGTATGAAATCTGCGCAAAGTTTTTTATTGAGTCGGCGGTAATATTCGATATGGTCGAGAAAGGATTTGATGCTGGTTATGTCGGTGGGGGCCTCCATCTCGACTATTACTCGGATCTTGTCAGGGTCCATTTTTAATCCTTCTTTGCATACTATATGCTTGAGCAACTTCCCTTGTGGCACCATGAACCGACATTTCTTTGGGTTGAGTGCCAGATGGGCTCGCCGACACTGCTCCATGCATTCCCTCAAGGCTGCAATGTGTTTTTCCTGCCCACTGAATATGGACTAGTCGTCCAAGAATGCTTTAAACTTTAAAGTTCCCCTTGGACATCTTGTCAAACATATGCAAAATAATCCTCTAGAAGGTTGTTGGCGCATTGCACAGGCCGAAGGGCATCCGATTGTATGTGTATACACCATCCTCCACTACAAAGGTTGTTTTCAACTTGTCTTCCTCTGCAATGGATATCTGGTTATATCTGGAAAACCCATCCAGAAAAGAATAGATCTCATGGCCAGCCACTTCCTCCAATATACTATTAGTGAAGGGGATAGGAAATGGGTCCTTGATTGTTATTGCATTGAGACATCTGAAATCCACGCAGATGCGGATCTCGTTGGCTTCCTTCTTCTGGGAGATCACAATTGGTGAAACCCACTCACTCGTGTCAACCCGGAAGATGATCCCAGCTTCTAACATCCATTCAATTTCAGTCTCCACCCTTGCAGGATAGTTCTTATTCATCCTATATGGCCTCTTTCGCACAGGTTGGGCTCCAAGAACCAGGGGAATGCGGTGTAGGCATAACTCTGGAGGTACACCTCTCAGATCCTTGTAGGTCCAAGCGAATACATCCTTGTATTCTGTAAAAATCTTGAAGGCTGCCATTTTCAATACAGGGCTCCAGTCATCCCCCATCAGGATGGTTTTCGGATTTTGCTCATCTTCGAGGTTTATCTCTTTCAACTTTGCTTCTTTGTACCGGATTGGTTCCTCCTTGGGAAACTCATGGGTAGGGCTCTCTTGAATCCGAGCTTCTCCTTCTTTGTATTCTTTATATTTCGGAGGGAACTCGTTTGAGTCTTCCTCGATCTCCAGTATATTACAGGATGGTGGAAATAATTCATAGCCGCCCATCTACCAGTGGAATAGGCCGTCCATAGAGTCTGTATCATCCTCCAGTTTCAGTACCCCTTCGGCGTTGGGCTCCATACTTACTTTCCCTTCGTCACTTCCGTTGTTCGATTCCGAGTTTGAGGAGGATGCCATTTCTTCTCCGATCATCTGCGTTGTGAGATCTATCACAAACTTTCTTCCCCCTTTCTCGAATGATAGAATGTTTCTTTTCCAGTTGTGGTTTGCTTTGGCAGTCACGAGCCACCCTCTCCCTAGGATGGTGTCGTACCCCTTCTGCTTCAGGGGAATTACTACAAAGTCCAAGATGAATGGCTGGGTCCCGATGGTTACTTGTTGTGCCATCAAGGTTCCGAGGGGTTTGATGCCGTGTTGGTCGGCCCCTAGTAAGTTGAAGGTCGGCAACCACAGTGTTGGTTTCCCGAGGCTCTTCCAAGTTTCCTCCGATAGAACGTTCACCCTAGATCCATCGTCAACAATCGTGTTAGTGAGAATGGTACCCAACATACCCATCTCTACTAGTGGAGGGTTTCGCCCACTGTTTATTGACAACATCACGGGGTCCGCTGTCGAGCCACTAGGAACCTCCGTCCCTTCAAATGCACTTGTTGGGATGTTTTGTCCTAAAAGTAGGGCCGTTTTCAGACGCGACATTGTTTCCAATAGGTCCTTGACCTTTATCGGTATCTCTAGTTGCATCATCTGCCGCAAGATATTTTGCTCTGCAATGGCTTGGGTAGAAGTGTCGGTATTTGTGGAGTCCCTTTGGTCCTGCATTCCCTTCTCGATCTCAGCCTTCGCCTCGAGCACCCTTTGTTTCTCCGTCCCAGGGTCAGGATACGTGGCCTTCTTGGTTTGTGCGTGTGTGATTGCCAAGATCTTCCCAGTGCCCCCTCATTCCACGTTAAGGATGTTGCAGCCAGGTTTCGGGCACTTAGCTTCCTCATGGTCCCCCGGTCCGCACCACCGACACAATTTTTGTGGAGTAGGAGCCTCTTTCTGGCAATCCCGGGCAAAATGTGCCCATTGATTACAATTTCTACACTGTATCATAGGTCTCCCCTTCGCATCATACTGGATCCGAGGTTGGTTATTATTGTTATCATTATTTCCTCTGCCTCCTCATCGGTTATTTTTGTAACCGCCGGATGATGCAACATTTTGTTGACTGCCGGTTCTAGATGTGGAGGGTTGCTCTTGGGTAAAGAGCACTTGTTGATTCTTGGCCCTCAGATTGTAGGGACATTCTTTGGTGGAATGTCCCGCAATTTGGCAGATGTCACAAAAAGATTTCTTTGGACAAGAACCTTTAGTGTGTCCTGCTTCTTTGCAGTCTGTACACCACACCACATCTTCCTCAGTTTTGCTTGAGCTTCCCTTGCTCACCTTAAGTTCTTTCATCATTCTCTCAAGGTCTTTCTGTAGAGCAAGCACTTTCTTGCTCGATTCTCCTTTGCTACTTTCCGCCTCAGATTCATAATCTGAGGACTTAGTTTTCTTGGAGGTCTTGCATTCACTCTCCAAATCCATCGCACGGTTGTATGCATTGCTGTACGATGTGGGTGGTACGATTTTCATTTTCTTGCGGAGGGAAGTTTTTAGTCCTTCCACGAACCACCATTTTTTGAGTTCGTCCACCGGGGCAGATTCCATTTTGCCGATGAGTTCCTTTAGTCGCTGCCCGTAGGCTCAAACCGACTCATTCTTCATTTGTTTTGTATTGTAAATTTTGGCGAGAATCTCATTGTCGTCTCTCAACAACTGAAATTCCGTCTGGAAAGCCTTTTTCACTGTGTCCCATGTTGTCAAGCCCGTTTTATCTACATCCGAATACCAGTCGATGGCCCCAACCCTTAATGTCGCAGGGAATTGTCTCACCCATTCATCCTTGTTCGTAACTCCGTTGGCGGTCCATATAGTTTCACAAGTTCGGCAATGCCGAATAGGATCCTCCTTCGCCTGGCCCATAAACTTGGGCAGTTTCTGTTTGTTCGCTGCCATGGTTATCTGTTGTTGTACCGGTTGTGCCCCTTGAGGTTGGAGAGGTGGGTTTTGTGTCTGTCCACCTGGGTTAAACTGCAGTACGGTGGGTACCACGTTCCGACTACCAGATTGTCTACCCACGTTTGACGTACGAGGATCAAACAGTGTGTCTTGGTTATCTGACGCTTGTGCCCCTTCGACACCTACAACCGTGCTGGATCCTCCCTCACTCCTGCTTCCCGCTCCCCCCTCTACCCGTGGCGAGATAGACAAGTTTTGGAATTGTTCCTGTGTTCCCTCAATGAAATTCAGCCTTTTTCGTGTTTCCTCCAATAATTCTTCACTACTTCTTACCCTTCGATAATTGTCTCCCTCGGCCGTTACACCTCCCGTGACACCTCCATAGTTACCGTTGGTACCCTCTGCCTGGTCCCCTTTGGTTAACCCTTCGGCTGGTTGTCCCTCGACGAGTTGTCTGAGCCTTTGTCGACGTTCTACTTGTTGGGCAAGGATTAGGGCCGGATGTGTGGCCTCCAAGACATTTGATTGTTCCTTTTTATTCCTATCTTTGTTTAAGAGATTGGGCATCAATTCTATCAAAACATCATTTAAAACATAACACAAAACACTTTTTATTTATTCATGTTTCGGTACAACAAATCAACTGTGATCTTGTTATTATGGGTGTTACAGTGTTCTTTTATTTCCTCCCAGGCTTAAATCTCATGGGTTCGTCCAACGCCGACGGCCATTGCGCTCTTCCTCTTCTCGGCGACTGTTCTCGGCAAAGTTCCTCAGGATTTGCTGGCGGTGTCGTTCACGCTCCTCGTTCTCCCTTCGGTTGTTTTGAGCAAGGCTTGTTTGTGCCAATAGACGGGGTAATTGATACAACAACCTATTTGCAGCGGGGCTGACGTTCAATGCATCCCACACAATGTCCTCGGTGACTTGTTCTTGTACGGCTTCCCTTCGTACGAAAGTTTCAATGGCCGAATGCAACCGAATGCGAAAGTCGATTGTCAGAGCATCTTCTCCTTCAAAAAGTTCTGTGATCCCGTCCTCATTCGTCCTCACACTCCTATTCTCTTCAAATGGTAATCCCATTTATCCCTTCATTCTGTCATCTTCCAGATTCGTTTGGCAATGGCGCCAAATGTTTACCCTCGTGGGGTAACTGAGATTGATTGCATATAGACAAATAAGTACTTAGCATAGAATGTAAAAGAGCATTGTATTCATATATTCACAAGAGTTTGCAATCACATAATCACCGCATCCTTATCAAAGGAACGAGTACATATATATAACGTTCGAAGGGATGCGAGGCAAACCGTCGCACCCGTGTAACTCCTTCGGACGGACAGACCAACCATCTAACTACCCAACTTTCCCGATAACAACATCCATTGAACATGTTTTTTTGCCTAGATCATGTGGATAAGTTCATGTTTTTGTGATTGGGCAAGTTACTTGAATGAAATGCAATGATAATCCTAACTCAATTAGCTTGATCAAATGTTATTTTCAAAGTCTTATTGGCAATATTTTATCAAATGAAATGGAGTGACTTGTTTCTTTGCCTTTTTTAGGTTAGCGGGGGAGTTCTTGCAACGTGGTGAGGGCCCTCTTGCAACTTGGTAGAATTGACAGGAAGGAGGATGCAAGGTTCAGGTTCAAGTCTCTCAAGTGGCAAGGGAGTTCACACCAATCTCAAGGCGAGATCAAGGGCAAGTTCAAGATTCAAGTACATTAAGGCTTCACCATTTCAAGACCAAGACATCAAATGTATAAGTACAAGCAAGCAAGTTCAAGACATGGCAATAAGAAAAATTCCTACGAGTTGGTAGAAGTGTTGCTGCTAGTTGGTAGGCATGCTCCTGCAGGTTGGTAGGGGTGTTCATGAGAAGAGGTGGACAAGATTGAGCATCTAAAGGTTATCTTCCCTTCATCAAAATATCAAATAACAGGATAAGGATGATGGGGTGGCAGCTGGTTGTCTCCTCCAATCAAAATATTCCTCTTTCAAGCATGTGCAATCATATCATGCCAAGTGTCCTATGTTCTTATTGGTTGAAAAAATTATTGTAATTTTCTTATTGGCCCACAAGTCTGGTGCCCTCATGTAATTGGTTGTAATTATGGCAACCCTAATTAGGGTTTATGGGATGTAATCTAGGCCCTTGATTTCAGATTTTTGCCTCTTAATCTTGGCCACTCGTTGTACTTGAGCCTCTATATAAGGCCATTTGCTTTCATGTGTAAAGAGAGTTATGCTGGAGAATTGTTGCCAAAATACTATCAAAATTGTTCTCTATTCATTGTTGTGGCTTGCATGGTGGATATACATTATCATTTTGGTGTATTTGCATGGTTCTCTACATCTCTCAATTAAAATAGGATTTCATTTCAAAGTTCTTAAAGTAAGAGTAATAGTGGATAGATTGTGTGGTAATATTGGTGGATGTTTGATTGGTTGACTCTATAAAACTAGGCCACTAGCTCCTTGTAGATGCAAGGGTGCCTTGTGTGGTAATCTAGTAGTTGTGCTCAAGTTCAATTGGCGTTGAATCCTTGATTTGTACTTTCAAGCTGGGTTAAGGGGAAAGCGTTGATATGAAAACCATTTGAGATCCTTTGAAGCTTCGCACTAGGTGGAGTCGAAGTCGCAAGCAACAAGCCTCCATTTGGTAGGAGTCCTAGTCCATCCATTAGTCTTCCCATCCATAGTTAGAAGTAGAAGTAGTCTAGATTGTAGGAATTGAAGAGCAAGGTTGGAAGTGATATAAATCACGGTTATATTTTTGCACATTGTGAAGCCAATTTTTTAGAAATGCAAGTGAGTTGACATCCTTGAATGAATTACATAAGCCCGCCTAAGTGATTAACGAACAAATCACATCATTTCAATTGAGTTAGATATCCACAAGTGTAAGGAACCTTGGAATCATTCCATGATCTTCATTGCAAAGCTTAGCATGGGAGATGACTTTATTCAAGAGAGGGTTTAATGCTCTATGTTTCTCGAAGTATTGAGTGTTTAGTCCAGCATGTTGTGTAAGTGGAACAAAACTTGCATCAACAGGACCTTCCAAAGTTGGGTGTGTAGCTTGAGATGAGGATGGTAACATTCTTGCAATGGAAGCCTAGAGAATTGATGCTGGCACCAACAATGATGCAGAAGCGAAAACGACATTAATGGTTGCTGATTTGGTGAAGAGAATAGAAGTTGATCAACGTCATCTTGAAGGTGATTCCCATACTGTCATCAATGCTATAGAAAATGGCAAAACACACGCGTGGAAGATTGATAAGATTGTCCACATTATCTGGAAGGAACTTGACATTTTCAAAAATTCGAAGTAACCCATATTTTTCGAGAGGAAAACCAAATTGCGGACACACTTTCTAAGTTGGTGGCCATATTTCAGAATGTGTTGGGGGGTGGGTTGTTTGAAGACATGCAGAAAATTGAAATTAAAGTTGAGGTTTGTGGAGGTGGCCTAGGGAGAAGGATGGAACATTTATTTCGCACTGTCCAAGGAGATGGCCCATGTGAAGAGTTATTTGAGTATGCCTGTGTTTTTTTCTTCATAGTGAAGCTTTCATCAGCAATTTATGGTGGAGAGAAGATGTAGGCGAATTTTAGTTTGTTGTCAACTAAACAACATAGGTCATTTTGCTGGAGGGTTACTGAGGAAAGAATGAAGAATATTTTTTCAAAAGATGATCCCTTCTTCCTATTGGTGCTGTCACTGCTGGGAGATGGTTTTTTGTTGGCAAAATTCAAGTACAAAACAAACATGGATCTCTCATCCATGGCTTTTGCATGGGGGTTGGTGTTGGATGAGAAGGATGAGTTGAGGAAGGTAATGGAGTAGTGTGTTCGACCTGAATGGCGTTGTGGGACGGAAGAATTCTTGGCTATTGCAAAACCAAGACAAGGGTATGTTGTAAATATTCGTGATTGGGTGGATGTGTCGGGTTCTTCACCATCTGTTCACCCCTTTTTTACTTTGGAGGAAACTGGGGGACAAGAATGTGCGAAGAGGTGAGGCAGATCTTGGGGCTTCATCAATGACTATGTGAAAGATTGGCAGATGACTCTAGCAGCTGGTATGCAGAAAAAAAGATGGAAAAACTCAGATTGATGGACTATTGAAGATGCAGTGAGGAGGTAGCGGAAGGGAGCCATCAGAGTGCTCGGGGAGGAGGGAAGTAGAGAAGAGGCTGTAAACGAGGATGAAACAATATTTTCTCCGTCCTTTTCCTTGTGATTTGGTCATCTCCCAATTGTTGTCTTGGTAGACATTGCATATTTTTTTAGTCGAAGGATGGTTTTTCGAAAATGTACTGGTCAATCTGTGTCGACAAGTATTGCTCGATTTGTATATGGTTGCATGCACCAGGTAGAGGGCCTGAGATTTCCTTGTATGTTTTGTGTGGGTTTGGGAACTGTTTTATGGATTAGTTTTTTGGGATGGTGGATGGACTTTAGCAGATTATAAATTATAATGTATTTGAAAATACTTTATTATCAATAGAAATAAACATTTTACATATCAAAAAAAAAGTTAAGTCAGTTGAGGGTCCCATCAACATAAAGTTTTAAAAAGGTGGACTCCTAGGACTAGGGAGTCATAAGGTGTTTTTTATTTTAAAATAAAAAATAAAGGCTCAAGTTGGCATTCAACTTAGGGAGACATAAGGTGATTTTAAAACTAAATTAAAAGTTGCACAACCCTAATTAGGGCATTGAGTATGAGTTTATAAAAGACTTTTGGAGCCTTTGTTCATTCATTGAGGCTACTCTTTTGGAGTTCTAGCAGCAGCTTCTCTGGAGGCTATCTTTTGGTTAATGAGGATGAAACTCCTCATTGATGACATCTTCTACAGTGTTGACAGATACAGCCTGGGAGATTAGACTATTACTGTACAGGCAACAGGTGGATCCATCAATATAAATAATGGAATCATTGGCAGGGTTGTTGAAGATCTGTGGAGGCTGATTGCACAAGTTTTGAAGGGTTTGATGGACATTTAGGGACTGCAGGCATCTATACATTATTCCATCAGTATTTGGCATTCAAAATTGGAGGTGTGGCGCCCAGATCTGAGGATTTGGAGGTCTGATTTTATTATTAGCATTAGTTCCCAGTCAGCAACTTTTTCAGGGTATGTTGGGTTTTGATATGTAAGGGTTTTTTATGAACTAGGTAGCTGTTATATTGTTGAAAAATTCGGTGTTTTGATCAGCATTCAGATCTGGAATATTCTGCTCGTAGATTTCATATTGCTAGTGTTATAGCAGAATTAGTATTTGCTGCTATTTATTATTGTTTCCAGCAGTTTCATTAAAAAACAAAAAACCCCTTCTGCATCTTCTGTCTATTCTGAAAGATCACAAAACGAAAATAAAATAATAACTTTAATCAAAAATAACAACGTGGCTGCATATTAAATACCCCAACCCGTACCTGCATTGGCAACTTAGTATTTAAGCAAGGAAGGTGCAAATATGATCCACTAAATTTCACCAACTCAATTGATAATATAAATTCATTTAACAATCTCTTTTAATTGAAAAGCATAAATCAAAGGAATTTTAAAGTCCCCCTTCTAAAATAGGATTTAATTATAATTAATAATTAAGAAAATTAAAATATAAAAATAATAATAAAATATAATTACAAGTTAGTTAAGTTTAATGAAAGGTCAAGGGGCATGTAGTGAAGAGTTGTGAGTCCCTCAACATAAGATATAAAACGGAGAAAAGATTTCCTTTGAAAGGGCACATGGATGGGGCAAGAAAAATTGGAAAATGAAATATGAAATAATCCGGATGGAATTGGAGAACTCATAAATAAATCCGAATCAGAAATAAAAGAAGGAATTAAGACTAGTTAAGAAGCAATAAAAAAGTGGAAGAGACACCACTCTTGGGAAGATATATTAAGCTATGTTACCCCAAGTTTCTGAGACGGGTGGACGGGGAAATGGGTTTTCGAGACTTTTTTTTCCCAGGGCAGGGGACGTCTATATATATATACGAATTATATAACATTGTAACATTCATCATAGCAACATAATAACATTTGTAAATCTATAATCAATGCTCATTCGTTGAGTTATCATAGAACATAGCATCAAATGAATCAAAAGAGAGTTCAAATTTCAATTTCATACGTTCACAGATATAATTCATTGAAACAATGAAAAATATCATATCATATATCAAAATGTGCAAAGGTTGCAAGTTTCAACAAAGTGAAAAGTTAAAGACTTAAACTATCATATCTTATATCAAGATTCAACTATCATTGCATCAATGTATCATATAATGTTAGAAGACTCAAAGTCTTAAACTTTAAAGTCAAAATGAGAACAAAGATAGTATGTTGCGGCCCCTAAGATTTGGTCTGAGAATACTAAATATTGCTCAAATTTTCACCAAAGACTTCCAGAATTCACATATAACTCTATTCACATTCTAACAGCAGCAAGAGCAAATGATTATTCATTATTCACTTGGGCATAACTTTGGTCACTCATGCCAATCTATACACAACTTGCAAGGAATACATGATTTGATATTTTCAATCATATGCTTAAGATTTGATATTAGTAATAACACATTTTAATATTTAGGGTGCCTTGAGGTGTGGGGTCCACACAAGATTAAAAAATTTGTAAATATTTTATAAAATTATCTTACTTTTTGCCTTCTGCTGCTGGAAATGACCATTAGTCCCCAAGACAATCAAAGGTTTCCGAAACTTCCGTTGACCGTTCCTGAGTGTAATGACCTTAAGGTAAAGATGATCTGAGTTTTGTTTTTATGAACTATTTAATCCTCAAAATAAATAACTGATTACACAATATTGATTCAGGGAAAGGAATATTGATTTGATATAGACAACTTGCAAGGAATACGTGATTTGATATTTTCAATCACATGCTTAAGATTAATATTTAGGGTGCCTTGAGGTGTGGGGCCCACACAAGATTAAAAAAATTGTAAATGTTTTATTAAATTATCTTAAATTTTTGCCTCCTGCTGCTGGAAACAACCATTAGTCCCCGGGACAGTCAAAGGTTTCCAAAACTTCTGTTGACCGTCCCGAGTGTAATGACCTCTGAATTTTGTTTTTTTGAACTATTTAATCCCCAAAATAAATAACTGATTACACAATATTGATTCAGGGAAAGTAATAGTCAATAATACTGATGTAGATTCAAATCATCAAATAACAAGTTTTACCCAATAACTGTAAATTCAGGAATATATTTGTATTTGAAACTGATATAGAATTTCTTCACAATAGTAATTTAAGCTTTCAGATTACACAGAACTCAATATAGAGTTCGAACAGTAACACAACAAAGAATAACTCTTGAGGGTTTCCTCCCAAGTCCATGTAGAGCTCCAACAACAACATATAGCAGCAAAGGTGATCTCTTGGGGGTTTTGTCCCAAGATCCAAATCGTGCACAAAGGCAAACCAAAAAACTAAAATATTCAACATAACAAAAAACATGGCAAAGTCATCTATATATACCTACTTGGGACAGTTATTAACTTGCTGTGCAAGGCAAGTAAACAATCTGATTTCGCCCCTTTCTAGAAGACACAAAACAAAATAAAATAAGGCACAAAACTGATTTTCTGCAAGAAGACAAAATTGCATAGTTGGCACCAATCTGATGTTTCCTTCTAGAAGACAGCTGTCACTACAAGACAAAACTGGGCTTCTTCAAGAAGTCGGTTGTTCTTACTAGAAGATTCAAGACCAAGATCTGATTCTTTTCTTCCTACACAAGATAAGACCGCACGACTGGCAACAATCTGATCTTTTCCTTATTTTGCTAGAAGGACATGGAACTTCATATTTGGAAGCCAGCACTTCTGTCCAAGCTAGGTGGCCTCAACTTTATGGGTTCATCACAGTCCTCTTGTCTCCTAATTGCTTGACCTCAATCAATTTCAGGTTAAGAGTGTTCGAAGATTTCAATTCCTTCCCAGGTTGCGTCTTCTGGTGGTAATCCCTTACACTTGATTAAGTATTTTGGAATAGCTCTGTTATGTATTCTCTTCTTTACATCCAGAACAGATTCAGGTTCAAGGATTGGTTTTCCTTCACAGTTCAGCTTATAAGCAGCCTGTCCCACCTTACTAATCACTCAGTAAGGATCATATGAGCCTGATTTTAGCTTCTCTTTTTCGCTTCCCTTCATAGACGACTGTCTGAAAGGTTGTAACCTTAGAAACACCAAATCATCCTCTTCAAATGCTCTATGTTTGATGTCTAATTGCATACAACTTCTGCTGACTTTGTTATCAGTAGTACAAAGCAACTATTAGCTGCTGTCCCTAAAGGATATTCTGAAATCTTTGTGATCAGTAGTACAAAGCAACTATCCAACACCAATATATGGGTCACATCCCAATGGATTAAGGTTGAAATGCTTCTCCACATGCATAAATCATTATGCCATGTACCAAGACTCAGTGGAAACTTATCCACTCCAAGTAAATGCCACTCAACATGAATAACAATAATCATGCATATCTCATTCCCTCAAGATGGAACTGTTCCTTGCTCTAATAATGCATCATGAGGGAATAGTTTATTCGTGACTTCTCCAAGAGTGTCCCCATGTTCACAAAAAGGATCCTCATCATAAGAGTGGTGTGTTAACACACCAATCGTCCCACACTCATTTTCATTTGTTGATCTAAAATTAATTTGTGGTAAATCTGAAATGCCAACCTTAACCACATACTTGTTTATCCAATCTTGAATGTCTTTGTTGCAAAGTTTGGATTTAGGCTCATGTGATGACATAGAGCTGCTAATCATATACTGAAAATCAGAATTCCCTGCCAATTCTGAGATTAGAACAGCATCATGTCCAGTGTAGTGAAGCAACAGTTCAAAGGTATTTGGATACCCTTTCAAGACGGATTCATCCTTGACTTCTTCCATATGTGCTTGCAATCCATTACTACCTGATCCAAAATATGTAGGCACAATCTTTTCTTGTTCCATCATGGTTTGAGTCTTCATTAAACTTCCCAAATGATATGTCTAATCATTATTGTTAAGCCCATAATCATTAGCACAACATGAAATTTCTGATTCATAATTTATTTCATTTCTACACAATTCTAAATACTTTCTATGTTTGGCTGTCATAAGAGGCTTATCCATCAAATGTTCAACCTCTATAGTACCTTCCCTTCGAGGAAGTAGGGAACTATGATACCCTAATCTCACATGATCAGTGTGTTTGACTTGTTCTTCTCTTTTTTGAAGGTGTTGTCTTGCATGGGAGCCAACAACTGAGTTTCCTTAGCTCTTCCCATCCACTCATTACTCTTCCCATCCACTCATTACATAGACTTTGGTCCTTGTAACATCTTCAATGCCATGATAGATAATTTCAGACCTCTTGAGGGGTGGGTCTATGTTGGAAGTATCATGTATAACTCTTGAATTTTGAAAGCCGTCATCAGGAAACTCAACAAAACTTACATATTCATGTTGTAAACCAAAATCCAAATCATGTCCTAAATCATTTCTTGAATCCCGTACCTTTCTATCTCTAACAAGTTTATGCAAATCTGATTGATCTTCATCCTCTAACATCATTAGAGGTCCATCCATCATATTCACCACCCTTTGTTGATCTGAATTATTTGCTTCTGTTGACTCCTTTCTATTCATTTTATCATCTTCCACAGAGAATCTCATGTTTGGATGTTTTAACACTTCACTCCTACTAATTTCATCAATCCTTTCAATTATTGATTGAATTTCCCTACTCCTTGTATTATATTCCCGTTCTTGAGATGTGGCTGCACTAGTTATCTGATTTTCTACTAGGTATAGGGAGTAGTGAGCCAAACTTAACTCGTAGCAGAGTTCATCAATCTTGTTTTCCTTGTCTTCAACAAACTTGATGGCAAGGTCCCTATCCAAAAGCAGCTGTAAGTAATCTGATTTCATCATCTCTATTGCCACTTTGATTTTTGTAGTTGTGGACCAATAATCCCACAAGCAATTCCTTTCTGTGTATTCCTCATAATCTCTTTGATGTGTTTATGAGTATTATCAGCCCTTGATAACACTTCCACAATCTTTTGCTTTGTGACCAATAATTGTTCCTTCAAATCTTGCTCTACCAAATATTTTTGCTTATTCTCATTAAAGTGACTAGAATTATCAGACAACGAATCTTCTGATTTACTTTCATTTATAAAGACACTCTTCTCATCATTAGTGTCTGACTTACTAGGAGACACCATATAGTCCTCAGTAGGTGAGATAGCATCATGAATGGAATCCATCGTTTCATTATACTCATCAATATTGATCTCCAAATTACCCATATAAAAACTTAAGCATTCATTACCTATAGCAACATTTTTCCCAAGACTGAAACTTGCACTTTCAAGTGAAAATTGCTCCCCGGATGTTATTGAAATAGATGACTGATTTTCTATTTTGGTAATCTCCATGATGGCATCTCCTTCAATCTTCATGTACTCTTCATCTATAGCTTCAGTAGGTGACTCTGCTATGTCCTTGTCCTCATAGGGATGGAGTGAATTAGTGGTTCTATTTTCTTTAGAGTTTACACTCCAAACTCCCATGCATGTTGACTGATTTTTATCTTCTCCAAGATCACCTATAGGCTGCAAGTCACAAACAAGTGCTTCTTCTTCCTTCACTAACCATTCTTAAAGGGTACTTATTGATTTTTCTTTTATTATTCGTCTGATGTAATTCACCATGCTTGTTTTACCAGGTCTCAAGATTACAACCACGCTTAGGAATTCATCAAAGCGAACTTGTTCTTTAAACCCCTCAAGCATGCTTTGGTACTCTTCAAAGAGTTGGATAGCTTTGTGTTCTTTACTTTTCTCATTCATAACAACCTCTCCATCTAGTTGGTCATTAAGAGAATACCTCTTCTTCCTATGCCGTCCTTTTGTTTTCAGTCCGCAGTATTCAGTGAAGGTCATATTATCATGAGCATAAAGTCAGTCCATCTCACTAGCTCGTTCAAGTTGCCCATCGCCCTTGTCACATGCAAGCTTATCAATATTATGTTCTTGCTTGAGACCTCTCAACAATTGTGCCTCTTCCTCCAATGTTTCAGACATGTTGATGTACAACTCTTCTGATCTCTTAAAGAAGGCTTTAGTAGCATCATCCTCTCCATCACCCATACTGAAACCGTTATATACTTTTATGCTCTATGCTCTTTTGCTCATCAATCAAACCCACAATCGGCAAGACTTAGGCTCTGATACCACTGTAATGACCTTAAGGTCTATATGATCTGAATTTTGTTTTTCTGAACTATTTAATCCTCAAAATAAATAACTGATTACAGAATAATGATTTAGGGAAAGAAATAGTCAATAATACTTATGCAGATTCAAATCATCAAATAACAAGTTTTACCCAATAACTGTAAATTCAGGAATATATTTGTATTTTAAACTGATATTGAATTTCTCCACAACAGTAAATTAAGCTTTCAGATTACACAGGAACTCAATATAGAGTTCGAACAGTAACACAACAAAGAATAACTCTTGAGGGTTTCGTCCCAAGACCATGTAGAGCTCGAACAACAACATAGGGCAGCAAAGGTTATCTCTTGGGGGTTTCGTTCCAAGATCTAAATCGTGCACAAAGGCAAACCAAAAAACCAAAATATTCAACTTAACAAAAAACATGGCAGAGTCATTTATATATATCTGTTGATGTTTATAGTTTTGATCAGATAAAATGATCATATATTATTAGAATATAAATAAACATCATTAAATTGAGATGAGATAATATTATTCTACATTATATATACATATTGATATATATAATAATAATGATATTATTGTATATATCAATATGCATATACAATGTATATATTTTAGTTGATAAATAAATAATATTAATCTCATATGCCATACCGATTGATATCAGTCTAAACTAAATAAAAATATCATTGAAATGATAATTCAAATAGAACAATATTATGATTATTATATTTGAAATAATTTATATATATAAATATACATTAATATATACATATATATTAATGCTTAATGATAAATATCAAATACCATTATATCGATTTTATTATATAATAAATCATATAACCGATAGTGTATCGGTTTAATTATCCTCCATCGTAATAAACCGATAACTATCGGTGTAATACTAAGCGTTTAATGTTGCAGGGTGATTAAAGGTTATCATCTATGCGCTAACCAATGGTTATCGATATGTAATGGTGTATTGCTTTGAACAGTCGCAACCTGATAAGTTGGGACTGTTCATTACAATATATAATGACAGTCATGTGATGATTCTAAATCACAGCGAAAACAATAAAAGTCAATACAAGTCCTTCTAATCTGCATTCACAGTTCAGTCCATATAAACAATAATTATTAATATATTTACATATATCTATTATTATATCAGTAATATATATATGTCTAAATATATCTAATATATATATTGAGATATTATATGCAAGTGGATTGTACAAGGAAAATTCATAAGTTATACAATCTGATCATAAATCTTAACAATATCTACTTGGGGCAGTTATTAACTTGTCGTGCAAGGCAAGTAAACAATCTGATTTCGCCCCTTTCTAGAAGTTGGTAGAAGACACAAAACAAAATAAAATAAAGCACAAATCTGATTTTTTTGCAAGAAGACAAAATTGCACAGTTGGCACCAATCTGATGTTTCCTTCTAGGAGACAGTTGTCACTACAAGACAAAATTGGGCTTCTACAAGAAGTCGGTGGTTCTTACTAGAAGATTCAAGACCAAGATCTGATTCTTTTCTTCCTACACAAGATAAGACCGCATGGCTGGGAACAATCTGATTTTTTCCTGATTTTTCTAGGAGGACATAGAACTTCATAGTTGGCAGCCAACATTGTTGTCCAAGCTAGGTGGCCTCAACTTTATGGGTTCATCACACCGAGCTTTCGGGATGGTTTCCAAAAATTTTGCTTCATCGGGGATGGCTTGGAAATGTTTCTGGTGGTTACCCCGTCGCTAAAATTGCTTCCAAAATGGGTGCATTTAGGGTGGAAATGCATTTTTGGGTAACGTTGATATTAAGAAGTTGTAGAGTGCATTTGAGGGGGAACATGAGTTGATATTAGAGTTAAATTTGGAGATTTGCAAAGGAAAAGATAAAAGGGAAGATCATCAAAGAAAGGTTGAAGGTATAATTATAAGAAGAATTTATAGTAGAATTGTATGGAGAGTATACGTAGATGAAAGGAGCAAGTTATGTAGATATAAAATAATATTCTGATGCAAATTGAGAAGGAAAGTTTATGCAGACTTAAAGAGGAAATATAGTTTGAAGGTGTGAATCAAGGAATTAATGGGTAAGGAAGAATAAGGAAGTGACTTCTTCAAAAGGTGGTAGTTATGAAAGGTTGTGACATTTTCAAAGGGCATAAAGGATGAAGGGTTTTGTCTCTCTCAAAAGGTTGTAATAATGAAAGGTTGTTACTCTCCCATCATGAAGATATAGATAGGAGAGAGAGTCATTTGTTGAAGGCATGGAATAAGGGATCATTATAAGTAAGATAATATTAGTAAGTTCTGTTTTGAGATATAAGATAGTTCTAGTCTACATAAAGGGTGTTGAATAGGTCAAATAATTGAGATGGGGGTTGAATTAGTTATTCTAAAATACTTTTTCAAACTTAATTAATCCGTAGAAAACTTAGACCATTGGGGTAATTAAAATAGATAAGAACTTGAAAGCACAAAAACAGTAAACATCATAACCACCAAAATTAACGTGGAAACCCAAGATGGGAAAAACCACAAAGGAACTAATTTTCATGAATATAAGGTGATTTTTACAAGGGCTCATTTGTGTTTTGCTCACTGCTAGTTGGGCTAATTGCCCTGATACAAAAGGTTTGATTATGAAAAGGTCTTACAGACAAAATGTGATGTGATAAAGTTGCATTTGTATATGCATGAAACAGTTCCAATTAATAGCACAAACAACAACTAATTGGAACAGATCTGGTTAGAGATCTCTTGCTGGTCTTCACCAACCTTTTGTAAAACTGAATACTCCTTTCAGTTACAAGCTTTCCTTTTCCTTCACAATTAATTTCGCACTTCTTATTATGTTTGCACACTTTATCACTAAGTGTTCATTCACACAACTATGCTTGCATCATATCATCTTCAGCACACTCACACTCTTACTCATTCATATTCAAATAGATGTTCTATATATACATATACATATCTGGTAGAACCATATACATATGTCAGCCTAGCACAAAAACATATCGGCTTGAATTACAAAAAATATATTTCAATTTAGTTTAACATGCTAGCACTTGACCTAAAAGATAGGTCACACACATGAGAACTTCATACCACGCTTCCACAAGACCCAAAAAAAGGTCATACATAAGATACACATGTTACGCAACGCAATCACCAAAAGATAAATGTATTCTGGGGCCGACAGGAACACCACAACCAAGACCATGTCTTGATCTACAAAATCCCAATACCAGCTGAAGGATAGCACAAGATAGCATATGTCCAAAATTGAATACAATTGTCATACCAAAATCTTCCAACAAACTACATGAATATCCAGACAACAGAGATACTCGAAAAGAACTCAGCACACAACAACCAATGATATTCATCCAATCACCTCATTTCTATATTTATTGAATACCATAGATGTACAAAAAAGATATATCACCATTATCGGAGCAAGGACATTTGTCTGCATAATTCATTACTATAATATATTGCATAGAATAGATGAAATATGTACAACACTTGGAGCACAACCATCCGGTACAAGGTTTTGACATCAATGACAATAATGCCAACAACATCACAACAATCTCTCCCTTTAGCATTGATGGCAAAACAACAAAAATAGAAAAACTCTAGAAACTTCAAATATCCAAAAACTCCCCCTGAGTTAGATATTTCTATTTACAGTTTTTCTCCTCATTCTCTCTCCCCCTCTTTGCCAACAATGGCAAAGGGCCGCACAACATCATTTAGATAATCAAATAAAAACAACAAACTTCACAAGAAAAATTACCTCTCTTTTATAATTGGAAGACTCTCCTTCCAAGCACCCACAACAGAATTCATCTGAGCACACAAACTGTTATGTTGCACTTGCAGATCAAATGATGATGACCAATCTAGATACTTGTACCGACGTTCATAATCCTTTGCCTTAGAAAGAATTCCGAAAAGATGTTCTAACTGGACTTTGACCAACTCCTTTACTAGCCAAAAAGTTTTGTCTATATCCTCCTCTATCTTTGAATAGACAATAGCTTAGCCTGCAATTCACCAACTCTAATCCTTTGTTTACCACCCTTATCCTTGAACAAATCATATTTCTTACCAATTTCATTCAACTTAGACTCAATAACCTCAATCCTTCCTCTGAAATTGTCAACCACAGTAGGCCACCGAAGATAGTACTGGTAAATATCATAAATTTCTTTTATACATTCTCTTGTTTCACCAATATGCTTCAACAGCTTTTGATTTGCATTCTCACACTTTCTCACAATCACATCTTTAAGCTTACGTCCTTTAGCACCATCTTGCAACAACCTCTCCTTGATATCTTTTACCAGATCAACCGATAACACACTAGGAACAACAAAAACAACACCTCTACTGAACAAATGATCAACTAAAACAATTTCAATTTCAGGCCTACTACGCAAAGAGCAGGTACACCACATTTCACCAATCTTGTCCAATTCTCCTTTCAACATCGTCTAAACCAAATTCGAATGAACAAAACTTGATTCAAATGGAGAAACATCATCCTTTTCTTCTTCTTCTTCTTCTTCTTCTTTCTTTTCTTCTACTTCTTCAGAAATGGTAACAATCTCTTTTCCTTTTACACTAGTTTTCCTTTGTTGGTTTGTGGTGATTGATTAAGCAAGTACTGTACACTCGCCATTTATCATGGGGTTAACTCGTCAAGTTTATTTGAGTTTACTCATCAAGCATTTCCCTAGGTTGACTTGTCAAGTAAGTTGCTAGTTCGGATTTGGGGACGAATTCGGATTCGAGAATCCGGTTCATGGATTCGTGATTTTTTTTCCCATTATGATTCCTATGTGGATTCGGGTGTATATATATATATATATATATATATATATATATATATATATATATATATATATATGCATTATATATCCAAAAATATAAGAGAAATATAGATAATTCTAATACTAAATCATTTCATACTATGAATCTATGATGCTTGATCATTGATCAATGCCAAATGTCAAAGATCAACATTAAAAATTGAAATAGTATACTTGATCATTGATCTATGTTCACGATTCTAAAGAAAATCAGCACATTGAATTATTGAATTACAAAATGACAATTCAAAATATAGTTCATTAAAGTTTGAAACAAGATTCAATGTTCAATGGTTCATCAATCATGAAAGACTAAAGTTTTCATTTTAGCAATCATCAAATGGATTATCAAAAAAGTCCGGATCAATGGGGTCTTCAGTAGCTGCAAGTGGTTGATCAAAATCATCATTGGAACCCAAACCGGTTCCACTAGCACTAGAGGGTATTGTCTCATCATCATCATCATCATCATCATCCACATCAGCCAAAGTGGCTCTAGCAAGATCTTGAATGGTCATATCTAAGTCAACAGACTCGAGTGCTACATCCCAAAGCTTCTCTGACCCCTTCTTGTACTTTGGATCATTCTGTGATAGGAGATGCAAGTTGTTGTGAATATACACCAAGTTTTTTGCTTTTTTTGTAGCCAACCGGTTACACTTGACTGAGTGGATAAAGGAGTAAGTACTCCAATTCCTCTCAGCGGCAAAAGAGCTTGCAACCTAGAGAGAAAACCAACAAAATTAAAAAAATACAAGATAAATTCAAGAGTGTTAAGTGTTAAATTCTACAATGCAAGTGACAAAAAAAAAACTTAAAATCTTACTTGTAATAGAATCTTAATTGCAAGAGGTTGGAGGTATACATAATAGCATCCATTCTGCTTTGGTCATTGATAGCAGTAGGGTGGAGATCTCTTCCTGATATAAATGATCCAAATTCTCTCTTAACACTTACGCCAACATCTGGATTGCGGGAGATTTTATCAAATGCCCTCTTATACCCATTAGCAACCTCAACATCTCTATATGGTGGCACTCTACCTGGAATAGCAAGTACTTTTGTGCTATTGTACCTGGGAGATAGAGCATATGCTAGGAGGCGCAAAGGTGTGGTCATCTTGTTCCAACGATGAAGAACGATTGCTTCCACCATTTTGTAAAAGGTGTCCTCAGGGTCATTCTCTCTCCTATGTATGACCTAGGATATCAAATGATGTTCATGTAAGTTATTTTGATGTAAGTTATCATTATGTCAATTTTGAATTTAGATATCTCTCAATAAACAAAGATAGAGGAATGTATTATAAGTTACCAATTTTATCTTCTCCAACATTGTGTCCTTGCTATCATAGATATCCCCAAAGCATCATTCATCAGTGTCAGCAAATCGAAGCATAGACATGATAGGCTTAGTGAATTCCAACACATACTCCACACGAGCCCACCAATCATCATCTAATATCAATGCCTTCACCTTTTGGCCCTCACTGTATTGGACTGCTTCCAGATGCTCCATTGGTTACTAATAACCATTTGTGATAATGCCTCCTTCACATTGACAAGACGGCTCAACACAATTGTGTGAGAGGCAAACTGGGTTTCAGCCACCTAAGAACATGTTAATAGTGAGTTAATAACACATTTAAAATATGTAAACAACATATACAATATTTTATTCAATTATGTAAAACATGACATAAAAATTATAAAATGATAAATGAAACTAAATAAATTATAAATTAAATTTAAAAATTTACTTTCAATAATTCCAATCTTGAGAAAGTTTTGAAAATTGCTTGTGACATGTGGTGATTGGTCACAAACATTTGAATTTCCTCACCCTCCTCATATATCTATTTCACCCATTCTATTTGGGTGCCAATTGCTTTCATCACTAGATTGAGAGAATGGACGGTGCATGGTGTCCAAAAGATGTGATCATATCTAGCCTCGACCAAAGCACCTGCAGCCTTGAAAACTATTGCATTGACCGTAATTACTTGGACAACATTGTCATGACCCACAGACTCTATGGAATCAATGAGAATCTTGGCAATGAACTTTGCATCTTTTACTTCACCTTCACAGTCAACCACCCTCAAAAACATTGACCTTTTGGGGGATACAACAATTACATTTATTAATGGATGGTTTTTGCAATCTTTCCATCCATCTGAAACAATAGACACCCGTTTGAACCCAATAATCTTTTATTGGTTTTAGTTGGGCCTCTACATTTTTCTCTCATTATGTAATAAGGTGGTGCACAACTTTTCATATCCAAGGCCATGGTAACCAGAAGGTTTATCATTTATTGCTTGCACCATCTCCATCCAATAAGGTGATCTCACTAAGTTGAATGGAACACCATTCGCAAAGAGGCAACATCCAACTTTGAGATCAGCAATATCTCTTAACTCATTTTGAAATGCCCTATCTAATTCGCCTCTCTTGCGGGTGGTGATTTGTGATTGTTCTACATCATCATCCCTAGAAGGCATGGGCAAGAATGGATGTGATCTAGAGGTTAGTTGAGTGGTTGGCGGTATTGTTTTATGTTTCTCGGTATAAGCACCTTGTTTCCCTTTTGCAACTATTTTGTGAGCTTCTTATTCTTTTACCGAAGCTGCTATTTGTGCAATTGACAATCCCTTCTTATCTCCCCTTGGGCCCTCACACATGTTAATTGCTTGACCCCAAGGGCCCGAGAAATGAAATTTTACTCGGGAGTAGGAGCTTCTATATTGTGTGTTGCAAAAATTACATTTCCATATAAACCCCCCACCTCCAAAACATTGAGAAATTCTACCCTTTATCAATTTTATATTTTTGAGACCCCTCCCCACCCACTGAGCCTTGACTACTCGTATGATTGTTGAAATCTAACAAAAATGAAAAAAAAAAACTTCAAAACTTATACAAAAACTTGAAAAAAATTTAATGATCCTAATAAAACAACATGGAAAAGACACAACAACAAGGCCATGAAAATTATTATAGATTCTGTGAAGGATCATATTCTTCCATCTATATCCAGTCTTAAAACTGCATTTGAAATGTTCTCTACTATTAGGAACATTTTTGAAATCAATAATACTAGTAGACTGCTAACTTTAAAGCAAGATCTTCTATACATAAAAATGAATAATGGGGAATCAATTACGTCATATTTTCTAAGAATCTCTGAGTTAAAAGATCAACTTGTGACAATTAGAAATCAAGTTGATGACAAAGAACTTAGCATCATAGCATTAAAAGGACTTCCACTATCTTGCGAAACTTTTATTCATGGTCTAAGCTCACGTCCTGATCTTCCTAAATTTGAATTGCTCAAAAATGAATGCACTCAAGAAGAATCAAGATTAGTTTCCAGAGGATTAAGCATAAATCAAGAGGGAGATATTCAAGCTCTTCATGTTAATTCAAACAATAAAGAAAAGAAAGGAAAATTCAAATGTAAGAAGAAGGAATTCAACAAACCATATAAGAAACAAGATTGGTCAAAAGTAAAATGTTTCAAATGTGACAAAATTGGTCACACTCACAACTTCTGCCTTGAATGAAAAATAATTCAAGCAGCCCTAGCAAAAATCAAGGAAGAGAAAGAGGAAGGAAACTTTGCATTTTATCTAGCTCTCTCAAGTGAATTAAACTCAAACAAAAATATCTGGATTATAGAAAGTGGAGCATCTTGTCATATTACAGGTTTTAGAGACAAATTTGAAAGCTTCTCAGATTACTCCTCGGAAGAAGTAACCATTGGAGATAACTCTACTCATCCGATTAAAGGTATTGGGTCTTGCTCAATTCATCTAAATTTAGGTATCACTCTCCAACTTAAAAATATTTTATTCGTACCTGGTATAAAAAGAAATTTGGTCTCTATCTCCGGTCTTGCTGATCAAGGATACAGAATCACCTTTCAAGAGGATAGAGTTCTATCTTGGCCAAAGAACTCCAACATCAAGAAAGCTATATCTATTGGATTTAGAGATGAAAGTTTATATAAACTTTGCAATCAACAAAATTTAGCCCGAAGTCATGAAACATCAAATTGTACCGAAATTTGGCATAGGAGACTAGGCCACCTTCATTTCCGTGCATTGTGATCAATAGGGAAAATTATAAATGGATTACCTAGTCTCAAATCTGATCTCTTAGGCATTTGCAAAGGATGTGCCCTAGGCAAAAAAACCAAGAAATCCTTTCCTAAAAGCATTCACAAATCAAAATCTGTACTTGAACTTATTCACACAGACCTATGTGGTCCTATGTCTGTACCTTCCCTAAATGGGTGTCTCTATTATGTAATTTTTATTGATGAGTATTCTAGAAGAACTTGGATCTACTTCCTCAAACAAAAGGAATCAATTGAAGTATTATCAAAATTCAAAAAATTCAAAGCTCTAGTTGAAAATCAATTTGGACAGAAAATAAAAACTCTAAGATCAGACAATGGAGGTGAATACATCTCTGAAATTTTCAAATATTTTTGCATTATTGTTGGGATTAAGAGGGAGTTTTCTGTACCATATAATCGTCAACAGAATGGAGTTGCAGAATGTAAAAATAGATCAATTATTGAATCAGCCAGAGCAATGATGCATGACCAAAATCTTCATACTTCTTTTTGGGCTGAAGCATCTAACACTGTAGTTTATATTCAAAATAGATGTCCTCACTCAATATTAGAAAACATTATCCTGAAGAAGTATTTTCGGGTATCAAACTAGATTTAAGTCATCTAAGAATATTTGGGTGTCCTGTTTATATTCATATTCCTAAAGAGAAAAGAACAAAACTAGAACCATCTGGAAAGAAGGGAATACTCATTGGATACAGTGAAACAACCAAAGGCTACAGGATCTATGTTCCGGGTCAAAGAACAATTGAGATCAGTAGAGATGTTAAATTTGAAGAAGATATTGCCTTCAATCTTTCTAAGAACATTGATGAACCGTATACAGAACCTTCCACTGAATTAGATGAAGATCACCCAGTAGAAAATGAGAGGGAGAATGATACTGAACCTCCTTCACCTACTATCTCAAATTCAGAGAATATTGAAAATGCTAACAACAAAAAGAGGTCACTTTGGGCTAGGAAAATGATAGAAGAGAATCATGTTGAATTTGATGAAGTAATCAGAGAAAGCAAGAAAACAAGAAACCAGTCATGTTATGTGGCACTATTAACTGAACTTATCAAAACAAAACCTTCAAATGTTGAAGAAGCCTTATCAAGCAAACCTTGGAAAGAAGTAATGATTGAAGAATATAATTCAATACTAAAAAACGATGTATGGGATGTTGTACCCAGACCTAAGAACAAATCAGTTGTTTCTTCTAAGTGGCTTTACAAAATCAAGCATGCACCTGACGACAGCATTGAAAAATACAAAGCCAAATTTGTAGCACGCGGGTTCTCACAGAAGGAAGGTATCGATTATGAAGAAACTTTTGCTCCAGTTGCTAGGTACACATCTGTTAGGACTATCTTGGCAATTGCAGCATCCAAATGATGGAAAGTTCATCAAATGGATGTTAAAACAGCATTCTTAAATGGTGAAATTGAAGAAGTTTATATTGAGCAACCAGAAGGGTTCATCACTCATGACAGAAATTCCCATGTGTGTAAGCTAAAGAAAGCACTATATGGTCTTAAACAGGCTCCCAGGGCATGGTATGAAAGAATAGACAGCTATCTAACAAAGTTAGGGTATTCTATAAACGAAGCTGATCCTAACTTATACTTCAAAATAGATGGTGATGACATGATTATTCTTGTGTTATATGTTGATGATTTGTTGATAATAGGTGAAGAACATCTTATAAACAAATGCAAACAAGAACTAACAACAAAGTTTGATATGAAAGATCTAGGTCTTCTCAACTACTTCCTAGGACTAGAAGTTTGGCAAAAGGGGAACTACATTTTCCTAAATCAGGGAAAATATATTATTGATATTTTGACGAAATTTGGAATGATGGATTGTAAACCAATTACAGTCCTATGGAAGTCAACCTACATAAGCTGAAGGATGATATGATTGAATCTGAATCTACCGATCCTTCTTACTATAGGCAGATCATTGGATCTTTAATGTACTTGGTGAATACTCGTCCTGATATATGTTATGCTACTAATACCTTAAGTCAGTTCATGTGTAACCAAAGAAGATACATCTAATGGCAGCCAAACATATCTTAAGATATCTAAGAGGTACAGTTGGTATGGGACTTAGATATGATCAAGTCAAAATCAATCTTCATGGATATTCAAATTTTGATTGGGCAAGCAGCTCTATTGAATGTTAAAGTACTAATGGATGTTGCTTCAGTCTTGGATCTGGGATGATTTCTTGGTTCAACAATCTTCATGGATATTCAGATTTTGATTGGGTAGGCAGCTCTATTGAATGTAAAAGTACTAATGGATGTTGCTTCAGTCTTGGATCTGGGATGATTTCTTGGTTCAGCAGAAAACAATCCTCAGTTGCATTAAGCTCTACTGAAGCAGAATATATAGCCTCCTCCATGGGAGCCAGAGAAGCTGTATGGTTACGAAAATTACTAGTTGATTTGTTTAAGAAGCCTCTAAAGCCAACTATCATTCACTGCGATAATCTGAGTTGTATCAAGCTTTCAGCTAATCCAGTTTTTCACAATTGATCTAAGCATATTGAAATACCTTATCATTACATTAGAGATATGGTAGATTGAGGTGTTATCAAACCGGAGTACATAAGTACAAATGAGAAAACAACGGATGTTTTTACCAAGCCTCTTGCCAAAGTGAAATTGGAATACTTTAGAGGAAAACTTGGTATGATTAAATTGTAATATTGAATATTGAATTTAAATTTCAAATTATATGTGTTTATGCTTCTATGGTTGTTTAGTTGCATTAGATATGTAATGAAAGGTGACGATCTTTCATGGACATATATATTCAGAAGGTAATCTTTGTAAGGTGACGATCTTGCAAATGATAGGCCTGTTATTATGACAGTTTTGTTTCGGATACGCCGGAAGTCATTGATAACGAATGCATTATGATCACTCTAGATATCGTTTTGGACAATTAGAGATCATAATATATGTAATGATAGTGTTCATAACATGGTGATTGTAGTTATTTGACAAGTCACTATTTCAGAGTGTTAAAGTCAAATAATGTGTTGTGTATAGATATCCTTAATACTGATATCTCATAATGTTTTTGTCACTTCTCCCTTGCTAAGAGGGAGTGTTGATGTATAGCATCAGTCGAAGTGATACTGAGAATTTGAATTCATGATTTACATGAACATTGTTTTATGCATTATATTATTGATAAGAATAAGAGACTATTGTGTTATCGAGGCTCTTGAATATATTTGTTACTACCGCGGATTGAAAGCAAACTAATTGTATTTGTTATGCACCGATCAGTTATCAGTTATGCTCACGTATGGTCATGACCCTATGTGGCCTTTGGCCACGTAGAGTCATGTCTCTACGGGGACATAACTCTCTACATATATAACATAGAGCAATCGTGGAGGACTGATATCAATCACAAGGCATATACAGTCCTAGCGATCGCTCTCTCTCCAGCAAAACAAAGACAATCAAACTGTTATATCAGTAAGTAAATCTGAATCTACACAGCCTGCAATAATAGTTTATATCTCTATCAGAGATCCTGCATTTACATATATTACACTTACAATATAGTTAGTTTGTATATATATCTGCACTCATTCCTTATTTGGTGATTGCAAGACTTATATTTAAAGCACAATGGATGAAATATCTTACTTGGTAAGACACCTCTCTAACCCTAGTTGTTGCAGTTGTGTTTGTAAGGTATAAACTAGCGCAAATTTTAAAAGGGTACATTACCAAAATCACATTATGTTCATTCTTTACCCATTGATTCTACTCTATCCACAATCAATGTACAAGGCAATTTATTTTTCTCATTTCTACAAGAGTAAAAAAATAGGGAGCAATCAAACATAATATATTTCGTAATATTTACTCATTGTCTAGCTCACCTTCACATTGAGGATTAAGAGGCAATCAAAGCTGTCCCGATTCCTGAATCCTAATCATAAATAGGAAAATTTATCTATTTAATACATTACGAGGAAAGTCATGAGTGAAACACATGAGTGTACTAGTCATGAGAATTAGTACATTTTGATGAAATATAAGTGCTCCTTTCGTAACAAGCATTTGTTTTCAAGTAAAGACAAAGATAGATAGAATACAACATGATGAAAGTCAAAATATTCCTTAACTTCATTTAGTTATTACATGAGAAGGGTTCAACACTATGATCCACTAAATTTCCGGGATGGAGGGACGTGTCTCAAAGACGAGATTTTTTTAGGCCAAGTTAGGGGGTAACAGGGGATGACAAAGGAGACAACTATATAAAATATGGGTGTGTGTGTATTTTAAAAATAATAGGGAAATTTGAAATATTCATATATAATATTGATAAAGCTGCAAATGCCAAAGCAATGAAGCATTAATCATATATACATATACATTATAGAATGAAAAGTAAAACACAACAATAGAGTTCACATGAGAGTTGAACATGTTAATAATTAATTGCTTCTATAATTCATGTCAATGTGCATATGATATGAAATTGATAAATAGTAATATTGCATACACCAAAATGCCCAAAGGCTACAACTTTTCACTACAAATGTCAAAATGACAGTCAAAAATGTAAAAAATTGTAAAACATAGTAATGGAAAGTATGATGGCTACCTCTAATCGGCATCTAACAACACTACATAAAAACTAGAGTTTGACTCTGAGTAATTGTCACTATGAGTACGAGGTGTTGGTTCATCTAATGGAACTTCAACCATTTCCTCTTGTATCCTCATCAATCTCAGCGAAGTCGTCTAGATCAACATCCCACCATAATGTTGGAGTCTAACGTTTGATGATCCCAAAGTCACAATGAACTATGCACAATCACCAATTTCTTTGCATGTCTAGAGATCAACCTATTCCTCTTGATATAAAGTTGTATATAGGTCAATTCCTCTTTGCAAGAGAGGAACTAGCACCCGTGAAAGGAAGCTTAAAATAAATTACTAATTAGGACATTCAATTTTATGATTAAATAATTATTTAACACTAATTATGTTTATGTATTACAAACTAGTGTATATTTCATGATGGATAAAAATAATCAATGGATGCAACTCGTGAAAGGAGGTGGATAGCAAGTGTCCTTTTGAGCTATCGTAGCTCTATCTTTGCCTTTGGTTAGCCAAATGGTGGACCACGAAAATTAGTAAAGTGAAGCTATTGTATGTGAAGTAAACTTGATTCCTGAATTGAATACATATTTTCCAAGGGCCTTCATAAACCCACCCTTCACCTCTTTGTCGTCACAAGGAGGCAACCTACTAGGTCTTGGTGCATACCATTTGGGATTGAGAGCAAAGGCTGCCATATGAAACAGAGTGTTCATAGGGTACCTTTGTTGTATCACAATGGGCTTAATTTCCTGCTCATATAATCCCAAATTAGGATCCCTATTAGAAATTGCTTGCTTCATTTTTCCAAGCATGATGTCAAATGTCTCATAAATCTTGTTCAGACTTTAAGAGTCTGTATCGGCATATCTAATGACATCTACAACTAGTGAAATGAAGGAGCAAATGTATCTGTAAACAAAAATTTGAAGACAAGCTAGAATATTAAGTTCTGATTTTTTTTTTATAATAAAATCAGTAATCAAATTATCAATTTCAAATTTAATAATAAAATGAAAACCAGCAAGTTATTAAAAATATTAAAAACAGTTTTTTACCTCACATTGGACCACCAATCATTATTAAGAATTTTTTGTTTGATGCTTTTCACTTTTGCAGTGTTTGCATCAAACGATCTACTCCATTTTGAATTAACCATCATCAACTGTAGAGCCTCCTGCACCTCAAGCATCCTCTCTAACAAAATAAACTAGCTGGCATGCCTTATCTCTATGGGCTTGAGGAAATTCTTCTTTGAAAATGTCTAGAAGAGAGCAAGGAGTGATAGTTGCAAATTAATATCTGAATATCTCTAGCCTTCACAACCTGTTACACCCAATTTATCTTTCCTATGTTTTTCAATGGAAGGCATGAACACAAGAAGGGGTCCAAAAGATGTGCTTGTAAGCACCGTACACCATATTACCAATTAATTTGCACACATGCTGAATCAGGAATCACTTGCACAACTTTGGATGCCCCAACCTCCTCTTTGGCATTTGTCAAAATATGAAACTGGAACTCTACATCCTCACGCTTCCCAAAACAATCAATAGTTCTAAGGAAATATGAGCCAACTGAACACTTGACTATAATTTTGATAAGTTGCCGATGTCTACTATCGGGTGTGCCCATCCATGACAATAGAACATCCTGTCCTAATCCAACATTATCTCATGTCCTCCATCACCACATTCACCTTCAAATATTCTTTGTCAAGGTGTGTAGTGTGTATGTTCTCTAGTGGGGGCATGGTGTAAACAAGGAACCAAAAGAAGCTACATCTTTGAACATTTGTTTGAAGTAAGGAGAACATGTTACATGGAATAGGATGGCATGAGCATAGAAAAATTTGGCCATGGAGGACTCTGCCACATCTTGTGCATGCACATCGAACAAATTTGTAATTATTTGGCTGCTTGCTAGAAGTATTCTTCCTTTTCCCTCTTGTGGAAACCTGAATATCATAACTAGCACTACCACTAGGACTAACAAACATAGAGGGCATATGTATAGATGATTGTGCTAATTGTGTTTGCATTGGCAGTCCTGTATGCTTGGCCTCTAAAACTCAATTGATGAGAATACACTCTTGTGTAGCTCTCATCAAAATTTCCTTTACAAATGTGATACAAACACAATCTACTACCCTCCAAATTTTCCTTTTTCTCTTTGTCTAGGGCTGAACCAAAATAAGCAGAGGATTTTTGGTATTAAAGGGGCCTTTTGAATGTGGTTGTAGAGCTTGAGAAGGGCATTCAAATGGATTTCTTTGAGGCTGTCCCTCTTCACCATTGGTTTTCATTTTTTTATAACTTCTCATCAAGCCTACTAGTTTCACTACTGCCTATTTTGTTTTGCTTTGGTATTTGCAAACAGAAAAATACAAAAAATCATGCATTTCATCTTTTAAACTTAGAAAAAATTGAATAAAAAAGACAAATGGAGTTCAACATACCTCTTTTGGTTCTCTTTTTGGTTGCAACCTCACTCCTCTCCTTTATTGCTTATTAATGCTGGTTTTTTCAACAGCACCTTCAAACCCTCCTCTTTGTCTTTCTAACTTGGCTGCAAATTTTGTGTTCATGTAAAATTGAAATCAAATGATTAAGATGGAGTATTTTGTGTTTGCATATTAGGGTTAGAGGCGCGCAGGGTACACAAAAGAAAATTAATAAAAGTATTTTTTTTATGAAATTGCCATTGAAAATGTGAGGACAATTCAGGGATGTCCTCGATGTCCCCTTTGCATCCCATTCCCATGCTGTCCCGTTGTTTCAGGGACATTTTCAAACCAAAATTTTGATTTGGGAATGGTTGGGAAATGTCCCCTGTTGGGACCTTTCTTAATTTATCCTAATTTTCTCAATTAGGGTTTGGATTGTAATGTCCATGATAGGATTAGTCATTTATCTCATTAGATTTAGTTAACTTTAACACTCATATTCAACCTTATTACTATTTTAACTCCATGGAGAGGGAAGAGTAGATGTTAGGCAAGGTGCCTAGAGACCAACTACAATGGGCTCCCTCAAAGTTTACAGGTCAAAGCCCATATCCTATTTTGGGACTTTCCCTCAAGGCTTATGGGATGTTGACCCCTGCCCTATTTTGGGACAGATAGCCATTGCTTGGATTTAGACAAGCCCCTCCTTGGTAACATTACAATCTTCTCTACTTAAGCCAAATAGTAAAAGAGATCTTGTATAATATAATTGATATAATTCCTATATATATTAAATAAATTAGAATATATAAAGACCTCTGGTTTTGATAGAATCTAAACATAATATTTTGGTATTATCATTGATTCATAAATACTTTCCATAGTCACAATCTTATTCCATCTTCTCTTCCTTTTGTATCCATTATATTCCTTAATTAATTCTTCTATTTCCCAATTCTTTTAATACTAAAATATAATTCAGAATAACTAAAGTTTTGACATTTATTTAATTTAATATATAAATGAAATGGAACTAAATCCCATATATTTCATCTTACTAAGAGGACATACCTTTATTTTTTTGTGTTGATTTTTTGTTCCCTAACACCTTCTTGTTTCTACGTAATGAATGAAATAATGTTATTACTTTTGTTAATGTTAGTTTGATCTTGCAAGTAATAGTTTATACTTTATTTTTATTTTTTCCTTCGGTGGTCTCAATTTAAGGTCTTAATATTTTCTTACTTTCCTTTTATACTTTTTTCCTTCCTTGAGTTCCTCCTACATTTCCTCCTTCATTTTCTCGTATATTATTTTCTCCCAAGTTTTCCATATTATTTCTTAATGTCCCTTCCTTTTTCCCCGTAATTGTTTTCTTATATCTTTTTTTTTCAAAAGTCATGTCTTTTGGATTATATTATGCTATTTTGTTTATTTATATTTACTATATGAATAATATATTATAGATAATAATAGATTATAATTATAGCGTGATTACTTATTTATTATTTATTATATTTAATAATTTATGAATATTATTATATTATATTATATTAATATATCATATTTTTATTATTATTATTTTAATAATATTTTATATTAATAATATATTAGTATGCTTATATAGTATTTTATTATTTTAATAATAGATTATATTATATCATTTTATCTATTAAATTTTCTTTTATTATTTTATAAAATATTAATATCTATTTCAAAATGGAGACATCACACATGATGAAAACTTTCTGCAGGCAAAATATGGCTGAGCTGCTAATTTTTGGTAGATATATGTGTTGCTTGCCTGAAAGGAGAAGTCTAGAGATATTGAGTAAATGGGTCATGGTTTATACACAGCTCTATGAGTCTCCTTAATGAAGTCTACATAATGTTTATAAAACATTGTTATAGTTAGAGACAAGCACACCACATCGTTGCAAATTCGAAATTAGAAATGAGAACGTATTGAAGCCTACTGTAACCAATAAATTGTATTTGGACAGGCCGCATGAGTTGTAATTAATCTAGAGGGAGAGAATCATAAATCTAGGTCCTGATGTTTAGGCAAAATCAGGTATTTGTTTTCCTTCCTAGTTTCTACAACCTGTAGATGAGGCCTCTTAAATTTCTTTGTTAAAGTTTGAAGATATCCCTGGCCAAGCAGATCCCACTGTAAAGAGATAATGACTTCTATTTGAATCAAGATTTAAAGGTAAGCATTGGGTGTTTGAAAAAGAACAATTAAAGTAGCATTAGTTGTTGCCAAGCTCTTCCCACGGTATTTAGGGTATTATTAATCAAACAGCATTCAGCAGATTGACAGGTTTGGAAATCGCATTCTAGTGTCCTAAGGTTAAGATTCTTGGTCTGAATTCTTTTCTTATGGAGTTTTTTATCCTTTGATTTTGTAAGAATTGGGCTGGATAGAAGTTTGCATGGTGACTAATTTATGAAGGTTAGTTCAAAAGTTAATTGTGTTTTGGCCCCTTTGGGCTTTGCAACCTATGTTCTCAATGTGCAGGGTTATTGTTGTTAAGGTTTTATAATTCAATTTCATTGGGGATGTTGTGACCCTTGATATTTAAGAATTAGGTAGTAGTAATAATTTGTATAAGTACATTGGTGCTTTTGTTATCTGATCCTATACTAATATATTATGTATTAGCACTTTAAAATCTTGTCATGCAACTTGCAGAAGTACAATGAGTTTGCGATTTATGTTTCCCTGGATTGTGGCATTCATTCCTGTTATAAAATATTGTTTGGCACACTTTCATGTATCATAGTTTAAACTTCAAACAATTTGTGCATCACCATCTTTTTCAAATGATAGCAGGCCTACTCCTGCTCACAGAGTAAACTTTACATTTTATATATTCTTTATGATCAGATTGACAAATAGGTCGTTTGTAACTTTAAATAGCATATTATATCTAGCTAAGCAATGAAGTTTCCGAAGCTCCATTTTTTGGGTGCTAGACATTACAAATTAGGCTTTTTTTATAGATTGTGTGATTAGGCCTCTCTCCCATTACATTAAAATGCACCATAATTTAAAAAATGAATACATAAAAGTTCCTTAAGAAGAATACAGACTGCTTAGAAGCCAAACTGAAATACATATGTGGCTTGTAAAATTACCAAAATCTGTTTTTCTTACATACTGAGCACTGGCTACAATAACATGTACCTTAAGGCTGAACATCAAAAAAAAATCCAACCACTGACTTATATACTATGAACAAGACTTCTAGCAGAGACATACAGTAGAGATTGACACATGCTGCTGCTGTCAGGGTTGTATGTGCCATCCGCCTTCTTTGGATGAGCTCCATGCTTCACAAGGAACATATTGCCTTCTGCATTTTTAGGACATTGAAACACTCCTGGAACGGAGAGGATTTTTCAGGCCTGATCAGTTCAAGAACATCCCGTGTCACAAAATTAGGCTTTTGATATATGTAGATGTTTATTTCATTGGGAGATAAGCCATTTGCTCATAATGGGCCCTAAAATATTTTATGTTCTTGAAGGTTTGAGCTTGGTAGCAAAATGTACGTCATTGGCAATTTGAACGTATTAACCTTTTTGTCCTGAAATATAGAATGATAAATAAAGTTGGAACTTGACAAGGCTTTTGCTTGGTGTCCTGAAATATGTGCTTGGATGTTAGTACTACTGCTCTTGGTTTGCTTTTTTAAGAATCAGAAATCCAGGGTAACATTGCGTGCTGACTTCAAGGGCTACCTTTTTCTTATTAGAATTTTAGGATGGCACAGAATGTTGGCTTTATGGGCAAGCTTGACTTTTTCTATGACCATGGCTAACAGTAGGTTTCTATTATATGAAAAATTCTTTGAAGTTGTATGGTTAATTTTGTTCACGTGTATATTTCATGTAAGTTTTTACCTTTTTGTAATGTCTCACATAGTGGATGGAATTCCCAGTCAAGTTTTTCCTGTACAAATGATGGCAAGCATTTTTGAATGGCATTGTTGTGTCCTAATTTGTACTTGAAATGGGTTCTGCCTCTGCAGAGCAATGCTTATGATAGATCAAGTGCTCCAAAGCATTTCCGTATATTTGGGTGGCTTGGTCGCCTAGAAGGTATGAGCGAGGAAGCTTCACGAATGTTTCTGCTGGGAGAATTTACTTATGATCTTAAAAAAAGCAATGCGCAGACATTCAATCTGCCAATTGAGACTACAGGCAAACTTGTTAACACGATAAAGTTGGATGTACAATCAAATCATGGAAGTTCTTCCCATACTTGTATTTATCGCCTGAGGGTTCACGGTAAAGAGCCTGCGGTCCCTAGACTGGCAGAAATAGATGCTTAGGCATGAAGAAGTTTTTCCTTACACCACCCGTGAGAAGTGGGACAATTTTTAATGGTCCTTCATTCAAATGTGTTATCTAGAGATCAAATTATGAACTGTGCGGCATTTTTTGACCATTGGAAAGACTTTCTTGGTGTTGTCCTCATTTGTAAATTACATGTACAATTGGTTTTCCGGCTTTTCAATTTCGAGATTTGTATCTTCACCCAAATGAAGTTGGCAATGGTAATATGTAGGCAAATTCTGCACAACACATGATAGTTCTGTTGAAAGCAAAATATTTGTGCTTACAGCCAGTTTTATCTCTTAACTAAGCAAAAGCTGAATTGCCCAAGTTGGAATTTATGATAGCTCTCATGTATACATGTGTGGTGCTCTACACCTTTCAGAATATCTGGTAAGCACTTTTTAATCAAGCATTCCCTATTTTCAAAATTCATTCTGTTTTTATTAACTGAGATGAATATTGCCATTGTTTTTCATTTCTTGTTCAACTTTTGTGTGTAATCTGTCACACCGTTGTCAAATTTTGAATATATTGTTTGAAGCCTGATTGCTTTTGCAGAAGTAAATATTTTAGTAGATTTAAGTTCAAAGCATGTTAAATTCCATGGGCAGGATGCAACTGTTCTAATCAGATATGTTTTTATCAAACTCGGTCAACAATAATGTGCTCCCAAAATGAAATGTCAATATGGATTGCTGGAAAAGATGCTTAGATAGTATCACAAGCAGTACTAGTTACATTGCCATGGACCATTTGATTTGAGTACACAGCGTGATATGCATTGATGCCATATTTATAATAGTGCAAAGACATGGTCTGATTTTCTAGAATGCCACTTAAAAGCTTGATCTTCCTTGATGAGATTTTCTTATCTACATTTATGTTATGAGTTGTTATACACATAAAATTGCTTGGATGCAATAAAGCTTTTATGAATTCTTTACTGTAGGTTTTTGTAGTGATGTATATAGTATTGACCATAGATCAAATTATCGCAGACTTATCGCGATAAGCACTGGCCTGCGATAAATTCTGTCAAGTTATTGTAGGAACTTATCGCAGAGAAAAGTGGTGATAAGTTCCCAATTTATCGTGATATTTTAAATACTTATCGCCCACACGCCCAGAAATAGATTGTGATGGCCCAACAAAGTGCAAAAGTGATTTTTTTGTTTGCAAGAACTGATTTGGAGAGGAGAGAAAGGGTTTGGAGGAGAAATAAGGTCATTTGCAGCATTCTAGAGTGATTTCTTGTGGATTCATTTCCATCAGGCATATGAAGGATTAAGTAATTCAAGTGAAGGACTGCATAATCCAGAATATCCCATACAAGTACCAAATAAATTATAAGCAAAGCTACAAAACCATAATCAAACATATTAGGATGATACCACAACAAATATTACAATGCAAGGTCCCAAACCAACAATAAAAGTATAAAGCCAACACACGAAGTTTACAGACAAGGTGCCACTTCCAGCAAGGAAAAATCATTACTCTACTTTTGATGCAGCATACATATTGAGATTTATGTTGACAGGTCAACAATGATAACCCAAGCCCAGGTAATGTATGTGATATGTCCTTTGATAATGCAGTTCAAGTAAGACCAAATCAACATCAATACTCCTATCACAAACATTAACCGATTCAAAATAAACATTGATACCCCCAAGTATCTAAGTAATTTTCACAACAAAGGAAAGACAAAATAGTCTGACTTCTACAGCTAGACGCCTTCCCATTCCAGCAGTTTTTACTGGAGCTGCTAGTAGGTGGAAGAGGAAGATGTAGACTATTTTGATATTGTACTTGACACTTGTATTTGCTTTTAGTTTTGCAAAGACAATTCACTATTTTTAGTTTGCTTCAGAGTTTAGACTATTAGACTATGGCTACGAGCCATCAGTATTCCACGAGGATGCGATTTTGTATCCTATTTGCATTTATATATATTTAGATCAGCTTGTTTGGTTTGTTTACTCATTTATTAACTCATTAGATGCATCTCCTTATTGAATTTTGCAAAAAAAATGCATTTCTAATTAAATTTAAGCAAATTTGAAGTTCCCAATATTTTCCCGAGAAGTTTTCGACTTATCTCCGATATTTGCCGACATCTTTTTTTTTTTTTTTTCCCTCGGCAACAAGTTGCCGATAACAATATTTTGAACTATGGTATTGACTATAGTAAATCAAGAGATTGTTATAGCTAAAGTGTGATCTATGGCTATACCTTTTTCAGACACAAAATTCTCTTAAGAGTTTTTGTTCGTGAACAATACGGATTGACCTTTTGGATTTAAAGAAATTCCAAAATTTGTACATCTTTCAGATACTCTTTGTAATGTCCCCTCCTAAGTGAGGACTTAGTCATTACCAGTTTTAACTTAATTTAATATTCTTTCATGACTAAGCTAAACTGTTAATAAATCAACACTAATAATACAAGAAAATTGGTACTTTATTAATGACTTAAGAAATTGACTATCTTTGATCCATATTATAGGACTGATCTTATTATTACTTTAGTTCTCGAGAATGGAGAAGACATTGGAGGCAAACCAAAGCGCTTAGAGACCATTGATGGACTCCTTCAAAATTTACAGATCCAAGCCCTCCCTTGGGGCTTTTGGCATCAAGGATTAGAGGATCGTTGATCCCTACCCTGTTTTGGGAGCTATCCTATTAGATTTAGACTGCCCTTCTTTGGTAGCCTCAGCCCTTCCCCTCTCATATACCAAAGTAGCAATAAGATTTGAGTCTAAAATATGTTAGAATCTCATTAATACAAGGTTGCACGGGTACTTGGGTACTTTGGGTACGGGTACGACTACGGGTACATGTATTTTTCAAAGCAGGGGACGGGGGTATGGCTAATTTTTTTTTTAATATAATTTTAATATTTATAGGAAATTTGAAAAATATGAGTCACGAGTCATGGCATTGAGCTTTCAAAATAAGAAATCTGAAAATTTGAAATTGAATGTTTAATCTTTAGAATCTTAGATGCATAACAAAGAAGGCAAACTTTAAATATGAACAAGAAGATCATGAATCATATAAGTTATAACGACATATTGCAATAGATAAACTTCTAATTCTAACTTGAACAATGAAAATAAAAAAAAGTTTAGTAGTTTGTACTATTAATCGATATTGTATCAAAGTTTCAAATTGATGACATATTGAATTAAGCTTGATAAACAATAAGCTGATATGCAAATGAAAAATTGAAACAAAAATCAGACATCTTAATCTACTATCTAGTCTTCTGCGCCTTGTTCATCCATATTAAGGTCCTCATTTATTATGTTGTCCAAATAGTCATCGCTCTCGAGCTCAGGTTCCTCTGTTGGTAGAATAACAAGGGGAAAGTCAACAAGGCCATCTACTTCAACCTCTCCATCCACGAGGGCAGCAAGTTCTCTATCAAGTGAAATTTGATCCCATTTTGATGAAGGACCCCCATTGTATCCAAGGTCTATACGAGAGAGAAGACGAAGTGAGCTATGAATGTACACCAATTTCTCTGCTTTCTTTGACCTTAACTTGTTCCTCGTTAGTGAATGAATGAACCCATAAGTATTCCAATTTCTCTCACAAGATGAAGAGCTAGCTACTTGTGAGAGCAATCTTATTGCAAATGATTGCAATTCAGGAGCTTCACCTCCATGGTTCCACCACCACTCTATAGGGTTTTTCTTTTCTTTCACATCATATAAAGCTTCCACAGAACCAAAATTACCTTGCCCATGTGAAAACTTATTCCATTGACTTCTCAAAATTGAAGCATCCTCACCTCAGCATAAATCTTTTTTACGGCTGCCCAAAATCCTTTCGTTACCTCTCTATCTTGATGTGAAGCTCTCTTCCTAGTCAATTGTATATCATACCATTTAGGATTAAGAGCATATGCAACACAATGAAGAGGTGTGTTAAACTTATTCCATCTTCCATGTAATTTCTCCTCTACCAAAGGATATAGAGAAGGATCCTTTGCATCAGTTATTGTCTTGACTCTTTCACACATGGAATCTATTGCTTCATAGATTTCTCCCAAACATGCCTTATGTGAATCTGCAAATCTGATCAGCTCACATATGGGCTTAATAAAGTCCACAACAAATTTTACATCAGCCCAAAAATGCTCATCAAGAACCATACCTCTCACCTCAACTGCAATATCTGGTGTAGATTGTTTCGAAGATGCCCATGCATCACTAATAGTTGTGGAACACAAAGTGTAGTACCTCGCCCCTAGTCTGATTTTATAGATGTTATGATTACTTTAGGATGATAGATTATATGTTAGGAAATCATTGATGCAGTGTAAGGTCACTTGGGTGCCGGGATTTAGCAAGATTACCATGACAAAACTCAAGGGTTAGACGTACATGATGACATTTTCCTATGCATAGTCTAGTTATCTTACATGTGTCGGTTGCCTCTGGAATAGTGAGTCTTTTATGGTATTATTACTTTTCACCTTGAGTTAGAGAGCTTTCAGGATCCTTTCCTTTGCTTGTTCTGTTTTGTTTGTTATCCGAGTGGGATCTGTTGTTATCTCCTCAGCACGGTGGGAGTGGACTATTTAGGTTCACGAGGTCGGGTGGTAGTGATTTTTTTACCATTTGAGATTTCGACGTTCATGTACTAGTGCTGGATGATCCTTGTTGCAGTTGTTCCTTCTTGATCTTCATTGTTGGAAAGGTGTTCTTCATTTTGATCTTCTTCCTTGTGATCTTGTATCAGTTCTTCAAAGATGTCTTGTGTTCTTCATTTCTGTTATTGTATTACATACCTTGCGACATGTGCAGTGGATGTAGATTTATGGATACCTTATGGTACCGGTTGTATTTATGTCATCTTCTACGTGATATTACTTTTATCTTCCATTTGTTTATATGAGTTTTGTAAGTGTACCTAATCTAATTAATTAATTTTATATTCACTTAATCTTCGTCGAGGAACCCTTGAGAGTTGTAACCTGTGTTGGTTGCTTATTATAATGTGAGTAAATGGTAATTGCTTCCGCATTGATGTTTATCTTGTATGTTAACTTTAAAAAAAAAAATTATTTTGCAAATTTAGATGCATGTTTAGGTTAAGTTCTTCTGGGTTCCTTGATGGGGTATTACACTTGGTATCAGAGCACCGAGTTCTACATTGGGAACTCTGGGAAGTTGTGTGCCCATTAGATGTCTAAACTGTTTAAACTTGAAACCAAACATAGACATATAACTCTTTTGTGTTTGATAACCATTAAATTACATCTAAACATTTACGTTCTTACTTCTCTTAAATGTATTTGAGATATCACTTGCTTAGTGATTGTCATAGGTGATTGGACTGTTTATTGTGTATGGTTACCTTCTCTAATGCATCTAGGGTGAAGTACCTTTGGATGTCATGAAACGATTACTCCCTTGAGTGTGGCTACCACTAGTCACCTTGTTATGTGGATGTTTTTATGATTGATGATTTATTTTGGTTGATTTACGAATTGTTCGTGTTGTGTATGAGCTAACATTGAAATTTTTGAACTTTCTTATAATTGGAATAGTCACCTAACTCTCTTTTCGTTATCTATTTTGTGACGCTAGTCACACTTAATTTATTGTTGAAATGAAGATCTCCTATGATTTAATGTTGGATTTGTGATTCCCCCATTTGGGTTTTACCTATTGAATTTTGTGGTGGCTACTCCGAATGTTTGGTATTGTTGGCCCTGTTCTGTGATAAGTATTGTTTCTATCATGTTCATCTTGAACCTCTGATAGTATGTATAAGGGAGGGCATCACAGAGATGGTACCATATACGCTGTGTGATATTAGAATCGTTGTGTATCCTATATGTTTGCATAGGTGTTGTATTAACTGGATAGTTTTTCATGAACTTCTCAACTTATTATTTGTTATAAATATGGATGTGTTCTTTATGCAATCAATCCAAGATGTTTTCTATGATAATGTATAACAAAAAATTTAGATCTGTTATTCGAATTTATAATAAATGATTGATCAACGTGATATTTTCAGTTGCTCCTAAACTAGATATTATATTGTTCTTAATGACTGTATATTATGTTCTTACTTTATGACTTGTATTCAGATGTTATGGGGGGGTGCCCCCCCAAGTAAGAGCAATAAAAAAAACTTGTCCTTGTCTTGTCATTCTTCGAATTCCAACTTGAATCTCATTAGGACTGAGAATCTCTTGTTTGTTTTCTTGTCTCGTTGTTTACCAACTCTCCCCTCCCTTTCAAACTTGATTCTATACGTAACATGCCAACAAAGCCATAATCTACCTCCCACAATTCTAAGTTGCCCTCTGGGGGTAGTAGGCTGATGCCATAAGGTGGCCGGGAGGGTTCATTATAGAAGCCGGGTGTTTTGAGATAGCGGGGTGGTATTGGGCTAGAAGAGGGGAACCGTAGGAAGGGTGGAGCGGGGTGGGAGGATGGCCCTACCACATAGAATTTCTAGGGGCTATCTGATGGAAGGGTATCACTTATAGATGAACAGGTTTGTTTCGGAAAAAGAATTCCCAATGCAATTACGCACCCCCAATCACCCCCAATTCCTAGTTGTGCATATTGACTCCACAATGTTATGAGCTTTTCCTTCCATACCTAATTTTGCAAAAGTGTTCACAGTGGTTTAGGGAGAAAAAGGTAAGGGCTTCCCATATTCTATACGTAACATGCCAACTCTCAATTATCACTTAAGGGGCCCAACTATAGACCTATACAAACGAGCCTACTTAGCAGGAGGAGATCCACCAGGGTTCACCAGAAGCAAAGATAGGTGCAAGGGTGGGAGGAGATAAGTAGCGGTCGAGAACCCTAGCTTGTTTCGGATCCCCTTAGAATAGTAGGGCATTGGCCTACGCATCTCTTCCGGATCAAGATATAGAGCTTGGCGATCCTTGGCCTAGCGTCTGTTTTTGTTTTTAGTAAATGTTTCGTGGTTGGGGGATTCATATCCTCATTTGTTGTAGGCTTCCAAGAGTAAGCCTAATCCTAGGGGGGTGGATGTAGTACCTCGCCCCTAGTCTAATTTTATAAATGTTATGATTACTTTAGGATGATGGATTATATGTTAGGAAATCATTGATGTCGTGTAAGGTCACTTGGGTGTTGGGATCCAGCAAGATTACCAAGATAAAACTCAAGGGTTAGACGTACATGATGACACCTTCCTATGCATAGTCTAGTTATCCTACATGTGTCGGTTGCCTCTGGAATAGTGAGTCTTTCATGGTATTATTACTTTTCATCTTGAGTTAGAGAGCTTTCAAGATCCTTTCCTTTGCTTGTTCTGTTTTGTTTGTTATCCGAGTGAGATTTATTGTTATCTCCTCGGCACGGTGGGAGTGGACCATTTAGATTCATGAGGTCGGGTGGTAGTGATTCTTTTACCATTTGAGATTTCGACGTTCATGTACCAGTGCTGGATGATCCCTGTTGCAGTTGTTCCTTCTTGATCTTCATTGTTGGAGAGGTGTTCTTCTTCTTTTTGATTTTTTTTCCTTGTGATCTTGTATCTTTGTATTAGTTCTTCAGAGATGTCTTGTGTTTTTCATTTCTTTTATTGTATTACATACCCTGCGACATGTGCAGTGAATGTAGATTTATGGATACCTTATGGTACTAGTTGTATTTATGTCATCTTCTATGTGATGTTACTTTTATCTTCCATTTGTTTATATGAGTTTTGTAAGTGTACCTAATTTAATTAATTAATTTTATATTCACTTAATCTTCATCGAGGAACCCTCGAGAGTTGTAACTTGTGTTGGTTGCTTATTATAATGTGAGTAAATGGTAATTGCTTCTGCATTGATGTTTATCTTGTATGTTAACTTTAAAAAAAAAAAATATTTTGCAAACTTAGATGCATGTTTAGGTTAAGTTCTCCTGGGTTCCTTGACGGGGTATTACACAAAGCTCCTTTGACTTCACAAAGGCGGTCAAGAAGAATGAAGTAAGAAACAAAATGTGCATCAACAGGTTTGAGTAGCTCCTTGACAAATTTACGATAGATGGCTTGTGTCTGGTGGTGATTGCATTAAAAAATTGTATTTTCCTCCCCTTCTCTATGAGATCTGTAATCCATTGAAACTTGCCAATGTCTTTGAGAGCATTATTCAACGAATGCATAGAACACGGTGTCCAAAACATATGCTTGTACTTTTTTTGCACCAACAAACATGCTACTTTACAAACAAGGGCAACATCAGTAACAACTTGGACCACATGTGTAGCCCCCACCTCCTTAGTGCCCTCACATAGTTGGGTATGTAGAAATTTTGCATTCTTTTCTTGCCTTGAACAGTCTATTGCCTTCAAAAAATAAGTCCCTTTGCTGCATGTTACCATGATAGTAAGCAGTGGACGATTTCTAGCATCTATTCACCCATCCTCACAATACTGCAACCCTATGTAGGCCACACTCTTTTTATTGGTGTAGTTTGTTCATCTAATCATGTTTTTTCTTTATCGAGTAAAGTAGTGTGGAGCTTTTCATATTTAGGTGGTTTATACCCTGCTGGTGCATTATGGATAGCTTGGACCATTTCAGTGTAGAAAGGGGAGTGAGCAACATTAAATGCTATTCCATTTGCATAAAAAAATCGTGCAATTGCTGCATCAACTGCATCTCGACCTTGCACATCAAACAATCTTCCAATGGGGTTTGAGCTGCCAATGTTTGGTCTCTTGCGAGCATGTTCTGCTATTACATCTGTAGATGAGACATCCACATCTGAATCTCTATTTCGACTCTGATTAGGCCCTGTTGTTGAATCATGAGCTCCTTCTAGCAACTTTCACCTCAGCCCTTTTTTGTTCCCTCACAACATCATACCGTTCCACCTCATTTAAACAAGGCTCAACACCTACCCCACTTATGTGAAAGAAATGAGCTTTCACCCTTGTATAAGAACCTTTCCATCCCAACAGACAAAGCTTACATTTGACATCAGCTGATCCACCTTAACCTTTTGGCCCTGCAAAATGATCAACATACCTCCATAGCGAATACAACCCTTGCTTTCCTCCACCCGACATTCTAAGAATCTACATGGAAAAATAAAAAAATATTAGAGCATTAGTGTCAAACAGTAAACTAAATAGAGAGCATATTATATTTTTTAAATATGCAAAGAAAAAAAATTAAATAATTTTGTATTGCTGCTATTGCATAGTGGGTTCATACTTTATTAATTTCTCATTGTGTAATTTTTTTTTTAAATTTAAAAATATATGCATTATGCCTAAACTTGAAGTATTAAAAAAAAAATGCCTGCAACCGGAACTATTATGGAAATATTAAAAATTAAAATTAATTATAATATCAATATAAATTTTAAATTTTTATAATATATCCCAATATAAAATTAAAAATTTAAATAATAAATATTTATACTATATACTATATAGTATATCAATGTGCATTTTGTCTATTTCAATGATATTTTTAATTTTAAACACTTATAGTTTCTTGACAGCATATTTTATTATTTATATTTAATTTTATATCTAAACAATATATAATTAATAATTATATTTATAAAATTATATCTAAATAGTAAATAAACTAATAGTATATTTAAAATTTTAATATTATAAGTAATTAAAAAATGAAAATCATGACGTGCATTCAGAATTTTGATTTTGGAAGGGTGGCTTTCACATTCTAAGGCCTCTATTCTCAGAATTATCAAGCACTAGGGCTGGATTTTTGAAATTAGTGGAAGAAGTTCAGATTTGAAGGGACATCACATTCAGATTTTGTCATTTTGCAAGGCATAAACACTCAAATTTTGTTGGACAAGGCAAAGTTGGGCATCAAGATTCAGATTTTCATAGTGAGCGTGCAAAAATTCGGAAGGTTGAAAGGAAGATCCATCAAGTCAAGGGCATCTACATTCAGTTTTCTTTTCATAACCGAATTCCTTGACGAAAATCAGAGGATATGAGCGGCATTCTTTTACATCATTAGTAGCGACAGGAGCTTCACTTTGGCGGCAGTATACACCAGAATATCTTCATTTTTGGCAGCGATTTGAGTTGAAAGGGCAACGACTTGGCATTAGCAGTCCAGTTTGAGTTTAGAAGGCAGTTTGGAGGGGCAATCAAAGGCCCTAGGGCAGGGTTTCGATTGGAAGAAGGCAACGATTTCATCTCAGATCTATTGGTGGCCTCTTTCCACATGTTTAGACCTCCAAATTCAGATTTTTGAAGGCAAAATATTAGCATATTTAACCAAATCCAAAAATTGTGGATGGAAGAAAAATAGATTTGTTGAAAGGGTTTCAGAAAGTTTCAAGCGATTGCAATTGGCAGTTGTAAAGCCACGGTCTGCAGCCTGTGCCAGCATCCTCCCTGCCTGTCCCATAATGAAAGATTTTGATCAGGATAGAGAAAATGTGTAATAATCATTTACAAAGGAAAAAGGTCTTTCAACAGTGGCATATCAATTTAGGGTTGATTCATTTCAACCTAGATTCGGCAAATACTGCTGCAATTAATCATGGAAACTCCAATACTGAGGGAGGTGTTCACAAATCGGCCTCCGAGGAAATCAACATTGACGGGAAATTTACTAGCTATTGTTTCAACTGTTGGCTTTATGGCCACAAGCAGAAAGATTGCAGGGAAAAAAAAGTTTGACCCCATCCAAATTATGATCATCTAAAGGGTTTCATTGCTAAGCAAAAAGAAAGGAGTTTGAAGGAATCTAAGCTAATGGAACCCTCAGTAATTGGGGAGTTGGGCGATATTGCAAAGCCCTTGGCTGGGAATAGAAGCCAGACTTCGGCCACCAAGGGTTTTGCAAAAATACATGAGCATCCATTTCAGAAAGTCTTTTCCGTGGAAGCCCTAGATCGTCAGATCCAGATCTTCGCAAAGACTAAGTATGCAATTCAGAAATACATAGTACCCGAGACCATTAGAGCCCCGAGATCTAGGAGGAATCCGGTAGAACACTCCTATGATCCTCTGTCTGCAAAGGGGGGAGGAAGATCGACGGTGGCTCAGGTGCCTCTCGGTGTCAGAATTACCAGCAAGGAGATGTGGCAAACGATTAAGAAAAGGAAAGCGGTAAGATCTTTCTTAGATAAAAATAGTCCCAAAAAAATTGATCTGAAAAATTCTTTTGGTATTTTGGAAAAAATGAAAACACCAAAGAAAAAGAAAAATCAGGCATCCCTGTATTTGAACAATGGGGTTTTGAAAGGAGAAGTAACACAATGGGAGAAACCACATTCGGATTGTGAGCAATCGCAAATGGATTTGGGTTTTTCTCCCCTTCTCCTTGACAAAACCCTAGAGTTTAATACTGGGAAAATTAAATTGGTGAACAAAAAATTAGTAGATAGCTCTGCATTACAATTTGGTTATGATTCTATTCACAAGGCTCATAAGGCCTATACTCCTCACAAGAGGAAAAATAATAAATTCTTGAATGACCCTAACCCTATTTCGGGTAAGCTCAACAGGAATTGTAATGTACCTATGTCTAATCCCACTAATAATCTTTATTCTCCACCCCATAGGCGCGGCAACAATAAAGATTCAGACACTATCTGTGGATTTTCTGGGCAAAAATATCATAGGATTAATCTGGACAGTAAATGTATATTGCAAAAATAGAGTGTATGTGCAGAAACAGGTGTAATATGTAAATGGATGGGAACAGGGGCCTCCATTACTGATATAGCTGATGGACTAATTTCCCAACTCCCGACCAAGGTAAGTATTACTATTCTGGTAGAAAATTTCTTTTTTATAGAATGTAAATGCAGTAATCTTAAAAAGAAAATTCTGGAGAAGGATTTTTTAAAGTATAGAAAGATTTCTTTTTTTGTTTGTAATTGGTTTCTTTTTTTCAATCTTATGAAGGTAGTAGACTTCATGATAGAGAGAGCAATTGTACTAAGAAACTTACCATTGGAATTTAGCCAACCTGAGATTGTAAAAAATATTGGAAATAGGATTGGAGAATTCAAAATAATAATTAAAACTAAACATAATCATGCTGAGACAACCATTGTAGTTAAATTGAATTTTCATCAAAAAGTTATTCCTCCTTTCCAGCTATGCTTCAACTCGAATCATATTATTATTAATCCATTGATTATGGAAGATTTCATCGAAACTCGGGAGGCAAAAAAGTTGCCAACTTTTGACCTCAAATAGAATCTCATAGATTCCCCCTCATGCTCAGACATAAATGTCAAGTTAATCCTTAATAAGGACAAATGAGGTTTCTTTCTCCAAAACACAGAAAGAGAAAATTCAGCAGCTAGCCTCCCCCCTCTTGATAAAAATAGTTCCCCGGTAATTATCTATGATAATCCTCTTTTCTCAGATTCCCCTCCCCTTAAAGAAGATTTAGATATACTTAATATTAGAACTTCTGAGGTTTTAGCCTCGGAAGTTAAAATTACAAATGATAATAAAGTCATCACCTCACTATGAAAAGACATCATAGATAATAGGATAGATCTTAGAAAAGGAGATAAAAAATATGAATTATGTCCACAACATAAAGATAAATCTGATTTGGACAAAAGAGAGACTAACATGAGACCAGATCAGGCTGTTAAACCTGATTGTCCAAATACAACAACAGTAGCAGAACCTGATGATAAATTTAAAGAAGAAGCCAACACAATCATTGATGAGCTTATGGACATGTTCCTGGATGAAATCTGTGATTTAGATGAACTAAAATACCAAAATGAAACTTTGATTAAAATGATTCAAAACTGTATTTTAGTAGAGGTAGAGGAAGAGGGTGGTAGGTTACCTTCACCTACTCAACCAACCCTCTTTGAAATGGGAGTCTTGGATAAAGCCTCTCCGGATAAGAACTCAGAACCCTCAGATATTAATAATAAAGAAATAGATATAGACAGCTTTAAATCGATTCTGAGTAATGAGGACTTAACTCAAATAGAAAATATAGATAAAGAAAACATCAATAAAGAGGTCCCTATTCAGAATAAAGAGTTAGCCAATAATACAATCCAAAAGGGGAAGAAACCAACCACCTCAATTCCTATAGAGATGGATACTCTGAATTTGGATTTATCAGGTAGTATAGAAGATTTAATTGAGACATATGGCAAGGAAATCATTGATAAGGAGGACTCGCATATACATACAGATTCTGATCATCTCTCCTCTGAACAACAAAATAAAATCAACATTAAAAATAGTGTAAATTTAGCATGTGTAAAGGATTCTATTGATGGCCTCTTCGGGATTACTAATGAGGACAGACAGTTGGGTATAGCAATGAACAGAGGAAGTTTGAGTACCCCAAATATTAATAGAATAAAAAAGAAGAGAGGAAGGAAATCAGCTGTAGAACTTAGATCTATAGCAGGTAATGCAAGCAATCAAAAGAAGATTGCTGATATTCTATACACAGGGAAGGGGAAGAGCTTTCCCCAGGAGCAATGAAAGTCACTACTTGGAACGTTAGGGGATTAAATGCCCCTAACAAACAGAGATTGATGAAAAGATATTTAAATAACTTCGAATCAGAAATTATTTTACTACAGGAAACCAAGCTTAGCAAAGAGGAAAGCACTAAGTTTAGCAAAAAATTAAGAATATGGAAATCAGAGATAGTCACTTCAAAAGGCTCCTCCGGCAAGCTAGCAGTCTTATGGGACCCCAGGAAAATTTCAGCCCAACTTACATCTAAAAATGATAACTGGATGACCTTAGAATTTAAAAGTCTTAAATCCAATTTAAAATTTAATTTAATTAACGTTTATGAGCCTATTCCTAACAAGGAAAAAAAAAGAGTATGGCAGGAGATCCACCTCTTCTTGACAAATAGCATAGAGGGTTTTCACATTATTGGAGGAGACTTTAACGCCATCCTAGATCTTGAAGAAAAATTTGAGGGATCAAAATATATATCTCAAGCTCAAAAATATTTTAGCAAATGGGTTTTCGATAATCATTTGATCAATATCAATACAATCAATGGCATATATACATGGAACAATAGAAGAGCTGGTTTCAGCCATATTGCGGAAAAACTAGATAGGTTTTTTATAAAGACAAGTTCCGAAAGCATTAATCAGTTAATAAATGCGGAAATCCTCCCTGAGGCAGGATCTGACCACTTCCTAGTTAGGCTCTCTATTACTGAATGTACCAAACCATCCAGAAACCCTTTTAAATTTGAGTTTATGTGGTTTCAAAACTCGGAATTCATTAACCTTTTATAAGATTGGTGGAAACAAATCTCAATAAAAGGTTTTAGAATGTTTTGCTTAACGTCAAAATTAAAAATTATTAAAAATAAAGCTTTAGAATGGAATAAGAGTAATTTCAGTAACATATTTGAAGAAAAATATCAGATAGAACAAGATATCACAGACCTTAATAATATAGTAATAGAAAATGGTATGAACGAACAAAGCTATCACAAAGAAAAAGAGTTAATGGCTAAATACAATGCTATCCTCCTTAAAGAAGAGATTTTATGGAAACAGAAGTCAAGGGAGTCCTGGCTTAAGGAAGGAGATAACAACACAAATTTTTTTCACAATACCACCAATTTCAAAAGGAGCATTAATATAATATCTAAAATAAAGAATAACGAGGGTCATACCACTGAGGACCCGCTCTAGATATCAACCGTACTAACACAATTTTATCAATCTCTTCTCAACGATACTGAAGCAACCGACCTCAAAGCGCAAAATGAAATGCTGAAAGCCATCCCAAAGTTGATAATGGATGCAGACAACAAGATGATTAATAGTAAATTATCCATAGAGGAGGTCAAATCAGCGATTTTCCAACTTCATCCAAAGAAAGCCCTGGGCCCATATGGCTTTCAAGCTGGCTTTTTTCAAAAGTGCTGGCATTTTGTTGGGGAGGAGGTGTGGCAAGCGGTAGAAGCTACTAGAAACTCGGGATCATTGTTAAACGAAATTAACAATACCTTTTTTGCTCTAATACCAAAGAAAAATGAGTGCACGGACCCCGGAGATTTCAGACCTATATCTCTGTGCAATACTATCTATAAAATTCTATCAAAATGCCTAGCAAACAGACTTAAAACTCTTCTTCCCAATATAATCTCGGAAGAACAAACGGGTTTTGTAGCAAATAGATCGATCCTCGACGGGATAATTATAGCCCAAAAAATAGTTCACACTGCTCAATTAACAAAGGATCCTAGTATGCTTATTAAGGTAGACATCCAAAAAGCATACGACAAAGTAGACTGGAGATTTCTTTGTAAATGTATGGAAGCCTTTGAGTTTTCCAAACAATGGATTAATCTTATTTTCAGCTGCATATCTACCCCTAAGATTTTGATTCTTGTAAATGGTACCCCAGAAGGTTTCTTTAGTATTTCAAGAGGAATCAGGAAAGGAGACCCTCTGTCCCCTTTCCTCTACGTTATTATGGCAGAAGCATTAGGGAGATCAATGACAAAGAGACAAATGGAAGGTAAAATCATAGGCTTAAAGGCATTGAAGAATGTACCAAACATTACTCACCAACAGTTTGCGGATGACACAATTTTACCAGGCGCTGCCAACTGTCAAGAAGCTAAAGCTTTTAAAGTCATCCTTAATCTGTATGCGAAAGCCTCTGGTCAACGGGTTAACCCCTCTAAGTCAGAAATTTTCTTTATCAATACATCTACGAAAATAGAAATGAAAATTTTTAAATTGATGGGTTACAAAGTTGGTAAATTCCCTTGCAAATATCCGGGTATAGACCTAGATAAAGGTCTTTTATCCTCCAAACTCTGGCAACAAGTTCTCACCAAAATACAAAACAAGAAAAGTTCATGGAAAGGAAAATAGCTTACAAAAGCTGGTAGGACTACCATGATTAAGTCAGTCCTTTCAGCCATACCCACGTATCATATGTCAATTCTCCCCCTACCGACTAATGTTAAAAAGAGCCTAGACAAAATGTTTAGAGATTTTTACTTGCAAGGCCCTTCTGAAGACAAAAAATTAGCCCTTATTAAATGGGATATTTTATGCAAACCAATTAACAAGGGGGGCCTTGGTATCAAAAACCTACTATGGCAAAACCAAGCTCTTGGAGCTAAACTCATCTAGAGACTCTACAAGGAATCTAGTAGTAAATGGGCTTCGATTTTGTTGCACAAATATATCCCTAACGCGGATCCTATCAACATATTCAGGACCCAATCATATGTAAAAGGTTCCCAGATCTAGAACTTTATAAAGGACTGTCGAGGGATCATCAATAAATATCTATCATGGGATGTAGGTTCTGGGGACCAAGCCTTATTCTGGGATGACTCTTGGGAAGACCTTTCCCCCTTAAATAATTTAGGCTTCTCTCGAGAGTTTATGGAAGTCTGTAAAAATTCTATAGGTATTTACCTCAAGGATTATCTTTGCAAGGAAGTAGATTCTAAATGGATAGATTTAGAAGGCTTAGACTTGGATTGTCAGGAGAAACAGAAGCTCAAAGTTGTGTTAAAGGATAGAAAGATAGCTCACAAAACCAGATCAGATAGATTAATCTGGGCTAGAGCAAACAATGGTATTTACTCGGTTAAGGAGGGCTACAAGTCTATCATTCAAGATCAGAATATGGATAACATAGATATACCTCTGAACCTTTGCTGGAATAAATCTTGTCTTCCTAAAGCAGGCATGTTTTTATGGGCTGCGATGCAGAAGAAAATTCTAACAGCAGATAGATTTAATAAATTGGGTTTTGAGGGGCCATCTATATGTCCCTTGTGTGAGAATCACTCAGAGGATGTTAACCACATCCTTCTGAATTGTACCTTTTTCCAAAACTGCTGGAATTGGTTACACCATTGTCTAGGGTGGAAATCCGCTCTCCAACCAGATCTGTTAAGCGCACTCAAAGCTTGGCCATCTCTTTACAAAGATAACTTATACAAAGATATTTGGACTATATCCCCATCAATTTTAGTTTGAGAAATCTGGAAGGAACGTAATAGAAGGATCTTCATGGGTCAAAAATTATCATGGGAAACAATCACCACTAAAATAAAAACTTCAATTGTGGAGATTATTAACAGTAAACTTAGAGATTGTCTAAGCTATGAGGAATCCTTAAAAAACTGGGACAACAAAATCAGGACCAAGTGGCCAAAACTAGATATACCACCTTTATATGGCAAGGGGGGACAAAAAATAAAGGTAGATAGAACCTCGTGCAAATGGTCTCCTCCTAAGGAGGGTTGGTAAAAACTTAACTTTGATGGAGCGTCTAGAGGGAATCCTAGGGTAGCAGGTATTGGGGGCTTAATTAGAAATTAGAAGGCTGAAGTTATTGCCAAATTTTTTATGCCTATTAATCCTACCACGAACAATATGGCGGAATGTAAGGCTGCATTAGAAAGTTTAAGAATGTGTAAGAACATGAACTTACCTAAAGTAGTAATAGAAGGAGATTCACAAGTTGTTATCAATGCTATTCGATCTAAGAAAACACCTAACTGGGCCCTTAATTCGAAAATAGAGGAAATAAATCAAATTCTGGAAAGTATACCCAAATTCAAAATCGGACATACATATAGGGAAGGGAACGCAGAGGCATATCTGTTAGCAAACCAAGGCGCAAATGGAGTTTTTATAATGAATCAAAATGTATAAACTTAATACCAAATATTATCAATATTAATGTGCATGAAAATATAGCAACGATTTAATTAATCTTATTCAACCAATACATGATATGTAGAATAATAATATAGAGTAAAATGATAGGGGTTGTATACCAAATTGGTATAATCGAGCCTTTTTTTTAGCATCTTATTAACTGTTAGTACTCTTTAATATTTAGTAACAGCCTTTAATCTTTAGCCTTTATCAACTTTTCAGATTGATCCTTCTTTTAAAACTCACTGTCGCTTATAAATCAGCCTCTAAGCTTCCCTTTTTCTTTATAGATATTTCCTACTTTATTGCTTTAGTTCCCCCATCTTTTTAATCCTTCCGGCACAGATAGCAGCTTTTAGTATTTGCCTTCCTCCTTCAGATTTGTCTTGGCTTTTTGGATTTATCACAGGCCTTGTAAATATTAAATGTTGGTAAAGATCTTTAGCATATCGATGCATGATTGGGTTGGTTAAGAAATTATATCCCATTCAGCGAGATAGGTATCTTATAAATACAACTCTGGAAGAAGGTAATAATATTATTTTTAATTTTGGATCTCTTTCTTTTGTTCAATCTTAATTATAATGTAAGCCCTTAACTACACGATATGAAAAATTTCTGTTGTGGTTTTCAGGAGGATACTATCAAGCAGGCACCTAAATCACTTTGTCACTGAAGATTCTAGAATGGATATCTACAAAAATATCAACCTAATTGTATGAAACATAAAGTTGTATCCTTAAAATCAGCAATGCAATAGATGTATCATTAAAACCTCGATATTATCGAGCAGTGGGTACGCCCACTGAAAGTTTGTATTTCTAGATAATTACCGATTGTTTTAGAGACGTGGGAATGCCCGCGGGAACTATGTATTTAAACAAATCTCGACAATTGTTGAGTCGTGGGTATGCCCACGTAAATTTTGTATAAGTATAGGACCTATGGTCCCGGGCAAGGTTGGAGGTTTTCTCAACCCCGTTCTTTCTTACCAGCACCTGCAGCGAGCGGGGTCACATGTAAAAATAATTTTATATTAATAAAAAACTTTATAGGGCTTCGGCCTTTTACCGATAAAAAAAATAAAAAAATGAAAATCATAATAGACAGTATATTAAAAAATCATTAAACAATATATAACATAATAAAATTTAAAACAAAACGAAACAATAAATCATTTAAAAAATTAAAACGAAACTCAAACAATTAAAAAATTATTGCGAAACCAGAGCACAAAACAATGTAAAAAAATTCATAAAAAAAACTCGGCAAAGTATTGTAAATTATAAACATTATAGTTTATAACTTTAAACTTTAGGAAATCAGAAATCTTTATTTGATGAAATGCGAAGACAGGAAAATACCTTGTTTTTGTAGGCTCGGAATGACGTCGCCTCTGCAAACACTGCCTTCGTCTGTTGTGTCTCTTCCCTACGCAATTTACTTCTAGTTCCGTGTTGTTTTTTGCTTCTGCTAACAAGTTCTTCCTATCCTTCATGTGTCATTTACGGTTTTTCCCAACAAACACCACCTCTACCTTACGTGTTTTACAATGTATTTGATGCATTGTTTTGGTCAATGATTTATGGCATTAGGGTTTTTTACGCCAGTGTGACATTTTTTTCAACTTTTTGTCTATTTTTCCTGGACGACACTGATGTGCCGTTTCCAGCTAATGGAAATGTCCCCCAACAAGTATCCGGTATGGGATATGTGTCCCAATACTTGGTATGTGTACCAAGGGTCTGCGTACGCATACCCGTGCAACCTTGCATTAATGTAATTCAGATTTTATTCTTCTTAATATATGCTCACATGTATTTATATATAATTCTGATTTTTATTATTATTAACATACTTATATATAATCACAATCTCTTATATCTACTGTATATATAACATAACTTATATATGTAGATCTTCTGTCTGGTTTCACTGTTCTATATATATATATGATTACACTATTATTAATATATGTAATAATATGTATGTATCTATATATTTGTACATATATATTAGATCATAAAAAAACATTTCTTATTCATAATATATTCACTATAATAATAATATGTAATTCAGAATTGATAAGCTACAGTATTTCCATATACTGTCACATGATACTTACCAGTCTTTTATATATATATATATATATATATATATATATATATATATATATATATACTGCAAATCAATAGTAATGCATCGGCTTCAGTGTTCCACTGGCTGTCACTCCATTTAAATATAAATTTCATTCTCTTATATTATTTGATGTCTAATTTATATATTCTCTTTATTGATCTCCCGATGCCCCCATTGAATGACATTGATCCTCATTTTATATCCTCAAAATTGAAAGGATAGCGTCCCTTAGCAATAATGAGTCATTTCCTTTCATTGTCGCGCTTCCTCATGATGACCACTAATCTTATTAATACAAATTCATAACTGGTGTATACAAATCGCACCCTCTGACTAGTTAGTTGAAACTTAAAACGTTGATTTGAACAAACTGTTTGTTATATCTTTCATTAATCGTTGCTTACTTGCACCTATCGTACTTCCTCACAGAATATATGCTAATCATATTTCTAAACAAATACGTTTCCTCCATGTCAATCGATAATTATGCATTGCTCTTAATTCGACTTGTGCTCTTCTAATGACGACCAATTGTTATGTCCTCCGGCCTCCCTACTTATAAAGTCTCTTGATAAATTTGTTTGTGTATGTGTTAACGCTAACTGTTCATAATCGCAAACATGTATCTCCATCGTAGATGCTATATTTATTCTTGACCGACCTCCATCCATTTCGTATCCAATAGTCATATTGACCACGTTGAACCCCTACTTGATATGGAGTTTGTTACTTATATCGTCGCAGACTTCCAATATGAGTTGCTGAGATAGTCAATGGTTATATTCAATCCATATGTATTCTTCTCAGCGGTGGAAGCGATCCTTATTGTGTTCCTATGGAGTTACCGACCTCAAGTATCTTCCGCATACAATCCAGATATTTATATAAGTTTCAATCTTTAATTATAACTTATAAAATTGGTTACAGAATAGAGGGCATGAATTATATTATATTATATTTCTCATTATTTAATTATTTTTATATTCTTTTTTGGAAAGGGGGAATATCACACTCTTTCTAGGTGTGTAAGGTGATCTTGTTTCTTTAAGGAGACAATTTTATTGTATAGGTAGATGAAGACTATTTCATTAATTAAGCCCTTGAAGACTATATCCATGTCTTTTTGGAACGTTGTACCTATATTCCATACGCTAATTGGCATTCTTTGATAACCATGGTTCCCATTTTAGTTGTGAAGACAATTTTATAATGGGCATTATCATTTACCCTTGTATATTATACAAATCCATCTCACAAGGAAAACCTCTTTGATTTGGCATCAATTTTTAATGTTTGGTCCATAATTCAAGACCTCATGTGAGTACTTGCCAAAAAAGTGCCTAAATTTTTTTCAACAACTTGCACTTTTACGACAAAAACCTGGTCAGCATAAAAATATCAGTCTGCACTACTCTTTTGAGCATTTAGACCTTTTTAACATATTTGAGCATTGAAGAACTTTTTGTAAGTTCAGTAACTTGCATAGTTTTGAAGAATATATTACAAATTTATGTGCTTTTTAATGTTTGGATAAATTTCTGGTGTTTATTAACTATGATTTGGTCCATGGATTGGAGTGCATGGTAGTTTTCGAGTGAAAATTTATCAAGATCTCTAAATTCCACTCAAAACTTGATTCAGAATGTTTTTCCTTACTAAGATCAAATAGAATGTTTGATAGAGTAATTAATCTAAAGCTTCATCAACTCAGACAACTATTTTTCACTAATGACTCTTTTTCAGGGTTGAAATGCCTAGGAGTTTTCCTAATTGGCGTCATATTAGGAATAAGTACTATGATATGTTGTATAACATTTTGGGCATATCCGTTTATATCTTAATGTCTCCAAATTATGATTTTGAAATTTTGACATAATTCTACAAAACTATCATCTTCATTAGATGTACAAACTTTTCCATTCTGGAGGACATTGTAAGGAACCATTTCTATGTCTTTGTATTATTTTGTATTTACTATCATTTCCTTTTGCATTCTTGGATATGATCGTAAACACATACCATATTTTCAAGGATAGCCAATGCTTTTGGCAACTTGTCTTTAGTGAGATGCTCTCATGTCCATAAAACTTCCATTTTTTTGTTTGTAATTCTTCAGAAAATTCATCCATTTATTGTATGAAGTAGGCAGTCTACTGACCATTTTCAAAAAATTGTACTATAGGTCATTAGTAGGCACATGAGAACTAACAAAGTTCAATTTGTGAATTTGGAGAGGAGTACTCATCATTATTCTTCAGCCATGAGATTTTCTGAAAATAACTCTTGAAAGGAGTATTGATCATTATTCTTTAGCCATGAGATTTTCTGAAAATAACTCTTGAATTTCTATTGGTGAGTTTTTGGTGAGACTTAATGAGCATTGTGGTGAGTGTTCCTTGGGTACTTGTTGAGTTTGACCTTGGAACTTGTGTTGTGCATAAAAAATGTGGATTTGTTTCTTAAAAAAAATCTTGAGTTTCTATTGGTGAGACTTCACGAGCTTCGTGGTGAGTATTCCTTGGGTACCTAGGATGTTTGGCCTTGCAACTTGTATTGCACATAAAAAAGTGTGGATTAAATGTGTCATAAATGCCACTTTTTGGAATTCCAAGCATTACTTTTTGTTTTAAAAAAAATATGAATTTGGTGTGGCCCATTACGGTCTATACGGTATGGAAGGTTTTCATTTTGAGAATGTGTGGTTAGTGTGAATTGAATATATTAGCTTAGCTAGTTCATGTAGTGGGCCTTATTCACACATGTTCACAGGTTAAGTCTACTCAAGGTCGTAGTAATTGTTCTAAAAGTTTTAGTTGTCATGAGATTTACTTGATTTTATGTCATTTACTTTGTGTATCTTATGTCATTTAATTTTTTGTTTTTTTGTGTCCTAGGATTAAAACACTTGTCCAAATCTTGTCTACTCCTACTTCTCCCTTTGCCTATATAAGCAAAAGCTTCCTTGTACAATTTGCAATCATGCAATATGGGGATTAATTCATGATTGATCATTGGATCTATAATCACATAGTTAATCTTTTTGCTCTATTACCTTGTGGAAGGTTATTTTTATTTTGCAAGTGATCTTAGGCTATTGAAGTATTCATCATATTTGAGAGTTTCTAATTGTTGTTGAAGCTTGGCATCTTTGTAGTTTTAGAGATTTGTCATAGTTAATAATGAGTTTTTAATGAGCAGCAATATAAATAATGATTAGCTGCCAATTAGAAAAAAAACTAAGTTGACTGACTATAAGTTGGTTATGATCTAATAGAAAATAAAATGCTAACAATCCCATCATTACATCATATGTTGAAGAGAACAAACCAAGACGGTTCAAAAACCTTCAACCTCCACAATTACAAGAGATTTGGTGAATATGTTAGCACATTGGTCTTGAGTTGAACAAAAGTGGAGCCATGTATTCTATTGTTAAACATGCTCACCAGTAAAGTGACATTGAACCTCAATGTGTATGGTACACTCATGAAAAATAGGATTGTGAACAAGCATCAACACACTTTGGGATATCACACAAAAAAAGTAGTTGGATGTTTTAGGAACACCCATACTTTTTGTTGATGTGAGTTTTATTACCACATCATGCAAAATCAAGTACTTGACATTCTAAATGAAACACCAAATCTCCAATTCTCTCTTGAACAAGGAAGTTCATATGCTAAACGATGTATCGGGAATGTATGATCAAATGAGACAACCCCCAAGGTTCCTTCTAGTTGTGAACTTTCACTCAGTAGTAATGATGTGATAAGTTGGTATTACAAAGGGACTTATGCAGTTCATTCAACGGATATCAACTACTTCAACTACTTTTGTCCAAACAAATTGAAAAAAGACAAGGGTTTAGAAAACTATTCTACTATATGAATGCCTTTGTGACTCTACTAGTGTTGGTTTGGCCATCGACTTCAACCAAGCTAGTGCAATCTCCTAAGGTAAATATTGTATACACCTAAAAATGGTCATCTAGACTATTAGCCCCTTTTGCTAAATCATCAATTACTTGCTCTTGATCAAATCCTAGCTCTATCATTTATTCAATTATTTTCTATGGGCTAAGCATCTTATCCTAAGTTTTTATTTATTAAAAGGAATATTCCCTCCCCTTTTAATAAATAAAAAACCCCCACTTTTCCTCTTATCCTAAGTTGCACAAATAAAACATTATTCTTATTTTATAAAAAGGGAAAAAACACTTTTTGTCTCATATGGACACAAAAGTCAACTCTTATTTTCCTATTGGAGGATACTTGTGCACATGGATTGCTCCTCTTTTAAGCTCCACCGTTGATTAAATCTTTTGCCTCTTAATCTCCATGGTCCATTCCTTCTCATTTCCTTTAAAAGAAGAGCTCTCTTCTTCATTCTAGATCCCCAACTTTTTATGCTAACTTTATGCTACAGGATTTCTAGGTCACTTTGGAGCTTTTGAAAATTTGGAGCATTCTTAGCATCTACATCTCATTCTTGCATTCTTAGCTTAACTTCATATTTATGCTTTCTTAGATTAGCTTCATTTCTATGCTCTAGATTAGCTCACATAGATTAATTAGCTTGGATTGTAACACTTGTTCTTTCCTTTCATAGCTTAGTTGCATTGTTTTTTCATTTTCATAGTCTAGCTTGCATTGCATTGCATTTTCATTCTTGATTCTTGAGGATATTGGCATTCTTTCCCTTGTCTTCATTGAATCTCCCATTGCATGGTTTACTAGCAAGGTTATAGGCTAAATAGCTCTAGCTGAGAGCATTCTTAAAAACCCTTACACTCCATGCCTAGGGAGCTATGGATTGATTTGTGAGGGCTCATTCTTGAGTGTTCTTGAATGTAATGATTCATAGAAGTGTGACACATTTATAGCACACATTTTTGGCGCCCACCGTGGGGTAGAGTAGATAGACTTTGCCCTTTAGTTTCTTGCATTTTCATCATTTTTCGGATTATTTTTCAAAAATTTTGCAGGTTCTGGTTCTCTGTCTCAGAGTATCGCGCGATACTTCTCAGGTATATCACGCGATATACCTTACTATACACATGCGACACTTCGCGCCAGAGAAGAATCGCACGGCAGTATTGAGGTATATCGCCTGGTGTCGTGCGAAGTATCGCCCGCCTATTGTGTAGTATATCACCCGGACTGAGGTATATCGTCCGGCTATAGGAAACTGTGTCGCGCGATATTGATGAAGTCTGAGGTATATCGCCTGAACCTGACAGAGAGCTATTTTTGGGCTATTTTATCTATCTTGCAAGTTTTAGGTTCTTTGCTATCTTTTTGAAATTTTTTGAAATTTTCAACATTTTCAAATCCGTATGACATGTTTGATCACCTACCGTTTGCAAACTTGTCTTTTATCTACTATTACTGCTTGTCAAATTGAGAAATTGCACTATCCAACCTTTGAACTTGATCAAAATGCTTTAAAACTGAGAATTTTATGTTCACTGGTCAAAAAGTCATACAAATCTGCAACAGTATCGCACGCCTTACTGAGAAATATCGCGCGATAGTTCGTGCCCTGCTATTTTATCGTGCGCTTTGCTGAGGTATATCGCGTGATAGTTCGTGCCTTCTGGACTATCGCCCCACTAGCCTGGAGTCTATCGCCCAACCATACTGCAGTCTATCGCCTGGCTTAAGGCGAAGTATCGCCCAAACTGAGAAGTATCGCCCTATCTGCCTGGAAAGTATCGCCCAAAATCTTTTTGTTGTCCTGTCATTGCTGCAATTCGGAGTGGCTAAAATTGCACTTTAACCTGTCGTAGAGTGTCTTTTTCTGTTCTTACCTTAAACTAGTTTGTTACCTACATGCTTAGATTTGTTCTAGACTGAAACAAATGAGCTAAAACTATTGGGTTTGAGTTTAACGAATGCTACTCTTGATCACTTGTCGCATCACGGTTACCTCTCTAGCTACTTGCTTATTGAGCTTCTTGCTCGTTGCTCAGCTTTAGTCAATTAATTGCTGTAAGTGCTTGAGCACTTTTGACGAGCCATCTCTCTATTGTTCTACTTTGACAAGTGATCTTTATTAGCTTTTCTTATCTCAAATCTAAGAAACTTTGTCTCATTCTATTAGTCAACCAACATCTCTTTTCATGCCGGTTACAACTCGGTCTCAATTTGAGCAGGAGAGTCATCCTCCGTTCAATTATACACAGTTACCTTCTCCAACTAGACGTTCAAAAGCACCCATTAGCAACAGCAGTTCTAGTTCTGACCAATCTAAGAATTCTAAGGCTACACCGTGGTATAAAGGAGGTTTCCTCTTTTCCGCATTCAAGACCCCCAAAAACACAGACAATGTCTCACTCACTTTGACTGAACAAGAAAAGTTTCAACTCTTGCAAGAACACTTTGAGCGTAAGAATAATCAAGGGCGCTTAGACAAAGAACACAATCAACAAAGGATGGATGCTGCTAGGCGCATGGCTTATAGAGGGACATTTCATGAGCAACCTGAGACTAGTAATCATGAGCATAGACCTCTTTTTAACAATGGCAACAATGACAACAACACGCCACCAAGATCTCCTCCAAGGCCAACTTTTTCTATGCCTTCTTCACCACCTAGACCTCCTCCCTCTCAACATGAGGCAGAGGCTAATGATGAGATTTCTAGTGAGGATCTTATGAGATGTGAACAAGATGTGGATTTCCAACGAATGATGCATAAGCTTTTAGAGCGTAATGGCGATCAATATTTTCAATATATGACTTCTAGAGGATACAAGCTTCCTCCCGGCTATGATGTCAGACAAATTGTCCAACAAAGAGTACCAACTGAATTGGAAGTCCTTCAAGAAGAATTACGTCGGACAAATCAACGCCTTACCCAAATGGCATTAGAAAGAGAGCCTCCAAAGGTCTCTTTTGTAGAATCAATTTGTGCTCTTCCTTTTGATAAAGATCTATACATGGTCCCGTTTCCTAAGGATATTGAGGTTCCTAAATATGACAAGTATGATAGAAATGGTGACCCTCATGACCATGTGCGTCATTTTTATGCTCTTAGTATGGAATTTCTTCATGAAGACACATATCTTCTACGCTTATTCCCTCGAAGCTTAAGAGGCCAAGCTTTGGAATGGTTTGCGAAATTGACACCACCGCTTAAGACTTTTGATGAGTTAGCTCAACGATTTACCCAGCAGTACTCTTACAACATCCAACAACCTGTCACTGTGATAGATCTCGGTAATCTAAGACAACATCAAGGTGGGCCATTTGCAACTTACTTACAACGTTGGAGGTCATTGTATTCTTGATATCCTCGTCAGCTACCTGAAAGAGAAAAGATTGACATTTTCGTCAACACACTTGTGCCTGAGCTATTTTATGATCTAAGGAAGCAACTGTTCTCCTCCTTCCATGACATGGTTGAAAGTGCATATCGGATTGAGGATGTAGCTATAAGAAAAGGGGATATTGTTATTAATAAAGATGCTAAAGGCAATGGTAAAGATAAGAAGAAACCTTGGAATAAGAACAAGTATGTTGTTAATGATGGGGTTGTTGATGCTCCTAAAGTTAAAGAGCCCGCTTTCAATCTCTCCAACGCTATCTATGCAGCAAAACAACAAGAAGCTAGCAACACTCACAATGCACCTAAACCTCAATATGCAGATAAGCCTAAGAAGTCATTTCGAAAGCGAGTCTATACCAAGTTGGCAGAACCTTACGATGTGATCCTTAAGACTTTGGTTGATAATGGATATCTTACGCTTCCTGATAAACCTGGTAATTGGGATCCGATAAATAAGCCTGATTGGTGGAGAGAGGATCATTACTGCCATTATCACAGAAACAAGGGACATCCAACAGGCTTAAGGATGATATTCAGGATCTTATTGAGAACGGCACAATCTCCACTGATGGCTTAACTAAAAATTCTGATCACACAGCTTTCAAAGATCCTCTACCTAAGCATGATAAGGGGGAAACCTCTCAAACACATAAGAAGAATCATGATGCAAAGATCAATTACACGTATCCTTCTAATACACTTGTGATTAACATGGTAGAGCCCGTTGAGAGTGTTCTAATGATGAGGTCTCAAGATGATAATAACACCAATCATGGTAAGCCAAAGTTAGTCTTGCAAAAACGTGGTAGTTCATCTTCTCGAAGTGCGACACTGAATGTTGTTACTAGGGGGCAAGCCAAGATTGTCCTTAAAACTGCGCAAGATCCCAAGAAAGCTTTGCCTTCCAAACAAGTGGCTCCTTCAGCCACCCCTAGCTATGATCTTGTCCAACATTTGCAAAAGACACCAGCACAGATATCTATCCTTGAGTTGCTTCGATTATCCCCTTCGCATAGAGAGATTCTTGATGAGGCTCTACATACAATATGTGTTCCCAATGACATTGATCCAGATCAATTTCAGGCTATGGTCAACCACATTTCATCTCCGCTATCTCTCTCTTTTTCTGCAGAAGATGATATATCTATTGCTCACCCACATAATCTAGCTTTACACATTGAAGTTCTAGTCTACAATACCCGAGTCCGCCGAGTCCTGATAGACAATGGTGCAGGGTTAAATATTGTTTCTTTCAATGTCATACAACAATTGAGTTTGTCAGAATTGGCTATGGATTCCAAGAAGAAGATTACTATAAAAGCTTATGATGAAGTGGAAAGATCTTCCAAAGGTCTTGTCACGCTGCCTGTCCGAGTGGGCCCTCTCACGAAAGATATTAGCTTCCAAGTATTGGACATCCCACTCGCATATAACATTCTTTTGGGTCGTCCTTGGATCCATGACATGCAGGCTATTCCTTCCACTTATCATCAGTGCGTCAAATTTCCGTACAATGGCACTGAAGTTGTGATTCCTGGAGACCATACTATTGCTATTAATGCTCTTGTTGCTGCTGAAAAATTTGTTCCTCCGAATGAACCTTCTGTTGATCCTAGTACGTCTCTAGTTGCTGCTGAGAAAACACTTAAGATGATGAGCCTTGGTATGGGTGAATATACGCTGGATTCCTTTTCTTCTATACCTGTTTCTCCTAGGTCATATGGGAGACCTTCTGATCACATGAAGCCTTCCACTTCTGCTATGGTGATCTTTGATACTTTTGTTCCTTCATCCATTCCTTTAGAAGCAGATAGAGAAGAACAAGCTATTCAAGAGTGGATCTATAGAGAGGATTCTAGAAATACTCCCATACTCAGTAATTCAGACACAGATACAGATGAGTCACCGCTACACACTATGGCTCAAATGGGAGATGATCTTCCTTCTACTTTACTCCTTTGGGGAGAAGAGTGTATATCTACTGATACTATGGCTGAGGCCTCTATGTCTAGGACATATGTGCCTAAAGAATCATTGCACTATGATAGACAACGTCACAACATTGCACGACTGCTACAAAGAGGTGATCTCTCACATAATGACATGAGTATCTCTACTTCTCGGCATCTTAAGCCTCTTCCAGAAGGTCCTCCCATGACAGATATGGATGTTGATGTGGTTCATACCTCTCGTAACCCACCTGACGTGGTTGATGGGTCTTGTGTGGGGTCTGATGAGTTTGTTCCTCGTATTGCCTTAGTGGACCACGCTGGTTCTTCTATGAAAAATCTAGATCTAGCTACTTTTGGAACTTACCCTATAGGCTCGACCTCTCTTGTTACCAGAGATGACACCCCTCGCATAAATGCTATTGAACCGGTCACTTCATTTCACCTCGCATCAACACCTGTTACTTCTTCCACCAGTGAACTAGCAACTAAAAAGATTGAATCAGCAATCAAGTATCACAGTCATCAAGTAAAAAAAAAGAGAGAGCAATGGTCGGATGGAGAAAACCACATTGTGGTGGTATCTGAACCTAAGAAAAGTAAAAATAAAAATATGCTCAAAAATAATGATTCTCAAATAAAAGATGACAAGTTGATTCTCTACAAAAAAATGATGCACTACTTCAAGCATGATCTCATATCTATTATACTTCAGCCCATTCCTAGAGCTGAGAACAAATTTGCTAATGCCTTGGTTAATTCAACATCCATCTTACAAATGAAAAAGCATAAATTTCACTTCAAGTTCCTGGTGGATGAATTACGCTATCCTGCTAAAAAATCTTACAATCCTACCATCTTTTCATATCTTCCACCTCATATTCCTCTTGCAAATCCACCACGCCATTCCTTCCGCCATCCCTTACACTTTGCCTTTGTCTCTGGTGACTTGTATAGGAAGGGTCTAGATGTAACTCTCCTTAAGTGTCTAGAAATAGAAGAGTCAGAAAAAGTGCTAGCTGAAATCCATGATGGCATATGTGGATCACATTCTAACGATCCTCCGCTAGCTCAGACATTGCTTAGGGCTGGTTATTATTGGTCGAACTGGTTGAGATCTCCTATTGTCACAGCTGTAGCATTCGGGCCTGGGGCCTATCAGTTCTCTACATCAAAGGAAGCAGATTCTTGATGCCCATTTCTGTCTGGGGCATTCTTTGTACATATTTTATGATCTTGAAAAAAATTCCAAAAAAATTGATATATGATGCTGAAAAAAATTCTAAAAAACATAAAAAGTACTGAAAAAATGAGCATCCTAGTGAAAACCTAGCAATAGGCGCTTTGATGTCTCACCAAAAAAATAAAAAAAAATAAAAAAAATAAAAAAAATTGAAAAAGAGCCTTGGTGAAAACCTGGAAACAGGCGCCTTGGTAGCAAAAATACAAAAAAATTATAAAAAGTCATGAAAAATTTGCAATAAATCTATCAAGTGGTGAAAACCTGGAAACAGGCGCTACTTAAGACTCTTTGCACCTATGTCTATCAGTCTTGCGTGGCGCTCATTCACTCCACTTCTCGCTTTGCCTCTCCTAGCCTGGAATTGACTCTTGTCTTAGTCTAGGGGGCATACATTGTTTTAAGCTTATCTTGGGTCTCTTTGTGCATCTGGGTTTCTTAGACACCTCACAAACAGTGTTTTTTCAACACCACCTCAACTGTGTTTTTCAACACTACCCTAGCGTCGAGTGTTTCTCAACACTTATTAGATGTCCTACCCGCAGTCTAGATGATGCAATATTTCTCACTGGCAAATGCGATACTCAAAGTTTGACTCTATGACCTACACACACGCACTTGACTTGCTGAGATTTGTTTGACTTTATTTCTTTGTGTGCTGTCTATGATGATTTCTTTGCTGAGTGTTCTTCCCCTATGATAATTTTCGATGATGCATAGCTAGAAGACTGAGGGAATGAGAACATGTTTCATTTCTTTATCTGCTTGTGGGTATATTTTGTTGGTCCTCATTGTCATGCGTATTTATGCTGGTCTTACTTGCCACTATGGACCTACAAGGTATTATCCTTGACTATTTCGCAAGTGCATGCTTATAGTCATCTTGACTTTCTTGTGTCTTGATGCGAGCATAATCTTGCTATATCAAATTTAGGTAATATCACTGCACTAGTCATCTTGACCTGCATGTCTTTGATGCTTAGGTGGGATTTCCACATTTCTATCTGATATAGATCATATTCAAATCCACATAGTTAGGATAGTGTGCATTGTATGATCTTCTGACGCTACCAATAACGCTCAATGATGAATATTAGATGTCTATTGGCTTTGTAACCTTGCAAGTAAACCACTTTTCATGTAGCTTGCATTGTTAGGTTCATGTTAGTTTAGTTTTGCATCTTGCATATGGAGAGAGCTTTCCTTTCATCTTTCATGGACTTGTTAATCAACTGCGCTCACCTTTCGCTTCTTCCTGATCATGTCTTTCACTTCTTGTCTTTCATATCACATCATTTTCTATTCATTTCGGGATCCAAACCAAAATCCGAGTTCACTTAGATCACCCAAATTGCCTTTCTCCTTCTTCTACGTAGTTGGCTGACCTTTTGAGGCCTGATCCTTTGATCTTTGCTGGGGCATTCTTCACCTCTTCATCTCCATCTCTTTCAAACTTCTAGTCTTTCATTCACTTTCCATCCCAAGTTCCAATCCCCTCTTCGTGGTGTTTACGGGTTGAGGGACCGATAGGTTCATGCCCCGTGTCCCATGTGTGAGGCATATCTTCACTGCTTGATGGTTATTCTATTCTCTTTCTTTGATTATGATTTCTAGTGATTTGATCATGTTGCTCTTGCTTCTACATTCCCTCCACCTGAATTTCGCTTTCGATCCCGAGGGGGAAGACATATCATATCTTATTGGCTATCTCTTTCCTAAGTGTTCAGTACTGTCACTACCAGGATGACCATGCAGGATTTGCTATCTCTCTGCACTTCATTCTTTGGAGTCAGATCGCTATTGCTTGCCTTCTTGGCTATCTCTTACCTTCTTGGCTGATCTGAGTTGCTTTGTGATCCCAAATCGATCTCACATTTCAACTTCACTCTTTGACTACATGTGTTCCCAGATCGATCACACATTAGTCAAAGAGGGGCAAATGTATACACCTAAAAATGGTCATCTAGACTATTAGCCCCTTTTGCTAAATCATCAATTACTTGCTCTTGATCAAATCCTAGCTCTATCATTTATTCAATTATTTTCTATGGGCTAACCATCTTATCCTAAGTCTTTATTTATTAAAAGGAATATTCCCTCCCCTTTTAATAAATAAAAAGCCCCCACTTTTCCTCTTATCCTAAGTTGCACAAATAAAGCATTATTCTTATTTTATAAAAAGGGAAAAAACACTTTTTGTCTCATATGGACACAAAAGTCAACTCTTATTTTCATATTGGAGGATACTTGTGCACATGGATTGCTCCTCTTTTAAGCTCCACCGTTGATTAAATCTTTTGCCTCTTAATCTCCATGATCCATTCATTCTCATTTCCTTTAAAAGAAGAGCTCTCTTCTTCATTCTAGATCCCCAACTTTTTATGCTAACTTTATGCTGCAGGATTTCTAGGTCACTTTGGAGCTTTTGAAGATTTGGAGCATTCTTAGCATCTACATCTCATTCTTGCATTCTACATCTCATTCTTGCATTCTTAGCTTAGCTTCATATTTATGCTTTCTTAGATTAGCTTCATTTCTATGCTCTAGATTAGCTCACATAGATTAATTAGCTTGGATTGTAACACTTGTTCTTTCCTTTCATAGCTTAGTTGCATTGTTCTTTCATTTTCATAGTCTAGCTTGCATTGCATTGCATTTTCATTCTTGATTCTTGAGGATATTGTCATTCTTTACCTTGTCTTCATTGAATCTCACATTGCATGGTTTACTAGCAAGGTTATAGGCTAAATAGCTCTAGCTGAGAGCATTCTTAAAAACCCTTGCACTCCATGCCTAGGGAGCTATGGATCGCTTTGTGAGGGCTCATTTTTGAGTGTTCTTGAATGTAATGATTCATAGAAGTGTGACACATTTATAGCACACAAATATAAGATGTTCAAACTATTACCATTACTTTAATACCATCAATGGATGCATATCAATGGGCAAACAATAATCGAAGTAGAGCTTATTAAACTTTCAATTGACTACATAAGACAAACTTACAATCAGCAAATTGCGGGTGGTATGGATATAACGAGGTTTAAAAAGATGCATCCAAAATATCTTCCATTCAAATAAACACTATTTCTAATGAACACAAGTAAATTTTACTCTAAGTGAGGAAATGTAGAAACCATGCAAGACTCCAAAATAATACAAATGATTCACCATGAAGACTAACAATGAATCTACAATTACTTTGCAAGCATTATAACAACAATTTTAACAGGTCTATCCTTTACAAATGATTTGAGTTGCCCTTTTTATAGAGGCTTCAAGTACAATGAAGGGTTTTGATCAATTCAAGATCAAGAGCCAAGATTATGCCAACATAGCCTGAGTATAACTAACTGCTACAAGTATTAAATGCTTATCTAATTACATGAAGACACCACCTCTTGGGCTAATAAAAAACTTACATTGACCAATGAGAAAATAGGTTAGGTAGAAGCATATAGAAAAATCACCAATTAGTGGGCCAATGATAAAATGCCACATGGGCTTACAAAAAATCTTCCTTTGGAAGTTTTTTCTTTGACCTTTTCTCCTTTTGGCAAATTCAATGAATCTGGACATAATTTTGTTGAGCTCTTCTATGGGAACACTTGGTATAATCTAATTGATTGGAGATGAATGAGTGCCACCTCAGTAGGCTTATCTTATAGACTTGATCAATCCTTTGGTGATGAGAACATATCTCTTGATACTCAATATTATCAAGTTTTTGAACAATTGTGATGGTTCATATTCTCAAATCTTAATCTTTGTGAAGTCTTTTGTCATTTTAAACTCTTCACCTTGAAAACTTCTTATTGTCATGACCTTGAACTTTTACTTGAAATCTAGATGTCATCTTGATGTCCTAACCTTGGTCGTACATTTGCATAAGTGATGTAAGTTGGATCTTTCAATTGAACTCGAATTTTGGGAGGAAATTCAAGTTTGTAATGACTTTTATCTTTGACTTGTAGACTTGATCATGATGTTGCACTTTCTATCTGAGTTTCACTTTGATGTCTTGAACTTTGATCTCAGATTTACACCTTGACTTGGTCTTCATCTTGGAGGCACCTTGCTTGCACTTGAACCATTCCACTCCTTGTCGCCTTGCAAAACAACATCATTTTATTAAACCTTGAATTTCATATTGTTTATAATCAAGTTAAAGGTTGGTATTTAAGAAATTAGAATTCAAGATGACGACAATTTAAACTTCAAGGTCTGATTTATCTACTTACTGCTAGTTGAATTTAACATAAATGAATCATATATTAACAAATTCAAGTCTCATATGTCAAAATGCACCTTTACAAATGCCTTTAATGCCTTCATAGCAATGAAAATTCTAAGTTTCGATGCCTAAATGTGGAAGTGTTTCAAATTTTGGAAGGCTGATTTATTTCTAGATTTAATAAATTTCAATATACATTTGCTATTCGAATGCTTAGGCTTGATTTATTGTGATGAAATCTGAATTTGTGCTAATGATTGGTCTAGACTTTGTTGTTGAATACCTTTCAAAACTTGGATTGTCTCTATCCAATTTGTTGCCTTGCTGAAGGAATTCAATTTGTACTTGTTATAATTCAATTTTCTCATATAATTGAGTTTGAGTTGGGCTTTGAAATGATTTCAACACCCAACTTATATATGCAATAATGGCAAGGGGATGTGTCTCTTTATGTAGGTCAACTTCGCCTTTCCAAACAAATAGCTTTCTAATTTGCACCTCTTTATCATGATAAGTAGGTCGACTTCCTTAAATAATTATTTGTAATCAATTTAATGATTATATGTATCGACATTAAATGGTTCAATTTTCTCCCATAGTTGACTTAGCCTCTTTTCATCGAAATTGTATGTCTTTTGGGAGTGGTGGAAATCCATGGTCAATGTGTCATGTCGACATGGTGCCTTTTCGATTTGGCAATATAATGGGGCAAACAACTATAAAGGCAAATCGAAATTCCAATGCTTATATGGCAAAGTGCCAAAATGTTATCAGAAATCATATGCTCATGTGGCAAGTTCAAATGAAGACTTTCAAATTTGGCAAGGTCATGTGGTAGGGCCTATGATCATTTTTGGAAATCAAGAAGTTATGTGGCAAGCAACATGAGGTCAAGTCGAAAGTCACAAGCCCATGTGGCAAGGTAAGTCAATTTGGCATGAGGATGTGGCAAGGGCCTAATATGCTTTCAGATTTAGCATGTTCATGTGGCAAGTGTCTCATGAAAATTTTAGAGATGACAAGCTCATGTGACATGTCTATGATCATTTTCAAAAATCAAGGGGCTATGTGGAAAGCGACATAAGGTCAAGTTGTAAATCACAAGCCCATATGGCAAAGTAAGTTAGAATCGACATGAGGATGTGGCAAGGGCCCAATATGTTTTTGGATTTAGCATGATCATGTGGCAAGAGTCTCATGAAGATTTTGGAAATGACAAGCTGATATGGAAAAGTGCCCTCAAGGTCTTCAGATTTGGCATAAAGATGCGGTAAACTACATAAGGTCAAGTTGGAATTGGCAAAAGGATGTGGCAAAGTCCCTTAAGGATTTTCAGAAATCACCCTTTCATGGGGCAAAACACAATGCATTTCATGGTACTTGCCAAGTTCCTTAGGCCCAAACTTGATCTTTTCCAATTGGAATTAGGCTTTTTGTTGACTGAATTTTGACATTTGATATGGAAATTGACTAAGTTTGAGGCTTAATGTATCAAATTAGTTAAGTTTGTCAAAGCCATGGGCTTGACTTGCACATTCCTAAAATGGCTTAGTTAAGTTTCAACTCTAGTCTTCACTCAAACTTTACAAACTTCATGTTCTTCCCTTGATCATCTACATCAACTTGATAAAAAATTCATTGCTCGTGATAATGCTTGGATCAATATTGAGTTTCAATTGATATTTGTCAAGCCCTCTCTTGCTTGAGCCAATTTACCTCTTTGCCTACGTTTCTCAATCTCAACTTTGTTCATTCTTTTCCAAGACTTGCCCACCACATATTGTCTAAGGCTTTGCCTTGATGATCAAACTTGAATACTCCCTACTACCTCAAGACTTAGGCCAACCTAAGACTTAGAATTTTCAAAATGTTGCAAATCTACTCCTAAACCAGCACCTACTGACAACAAAAGAAAAAAGAGGGGGTCCCCATTTGCAATGGGCGATGGTGTGAAAATGTCACACTACTTCTCAAATTGTGATGTAACCATATTTTCATAAATAAACCTGTCTATGACATGATATTTGATCTTTGTGCAAGAACAAGTAACAATGGTTTACTTTTTTCTCTTCAATATTTCACACTAAATACCAAAATAAATAAAGCCTAAAGTTGATTAAACTAGTACTCCACTCAACTTGCATAGTCTACATGTATGCATCCACACTAAGAAAATCTACATTCTTCTTGTATTCCAAGTCACATGCTACTTTAGCAGATGTATCTCAAAAACATGCTTTGCTTAGGTTCTTGCATAAATCTAGAAAGATAGTTGATAACATAGTCGATATCCAGTTTGGTATAAGTCGAGTAGATGAGGCTTCATTTAATTTGTGATAAAGAATGACATTCACTTGAGGTGATGGATCATGTAAACAAAACTACAAACTTGTCTCCACGGGTGTTAACACGGGTTTGCAATCTTTCATTCTAAATTTTTTGAGTAGCATCTTGTAAAATTTCATCAAAGAAGAAGATATGATTCTTTTTTGACACAATTCCAAGCCAAAGACACTAATGCAAGAGTTCAAGATCTGTCATGTCAAACAATCATTTGAGATAATTCTTTGTACCATCAATCATTTGTGGAGAACTCAATATGATGACTAGATTGTCAATATATACAATTCCTCCCTTGCTCCTTGAGGTAGAAATTTCTTGGAATAAAATCTCAATAGAACACATAAAATATGCACACAACATAGGTACTATTACTCAGATCAAGCAACTAGACACTAAAGAAACAAATAGAGGCGAAAGCCAACTTTTTATTGTTTTCACAAATGATGTTTACAAAATCTTTCAATCTTAGATTACAAAATATTTTTCTACAACTATCTAGAGTTGTTGTACATAGCTATTTTTTGCAACAATCTAAATTACATGTTCTCTTTATCGGTAGCTACTTGTTGGTGCATTGCATTTCTTACACTTCTATTCTTTGTTCTTCTTAGTCACAACTATGTTGTTGCAGTAAGGTTCCCTTGTATGCTCATTGCATTTAAAAAACTAACTGATGTACTCTTCACAGTTGCACACACATTTTCCCCCTTTTTTCTATTGATTTTTATAATAAAAGCAACAAAACAAGGGTGTTGTCCCTTACAAAACCACAATCCAAAGGAGTAGAAACCAAAGTAACTATTCACAATAAGGTGAAGAATCAACCATTGACAATAAACTAGCAACACGACTAGTAACTCACATCAAGAATGAGTAGATAAGTAACCCACAACAAAGGGAGGAGAATGAAGGATTGCAAAGTGATTCTTCCTTCATTGATGAACAATTGTCTAGGTGATACTTTCAAAAGGGTCCCCACCTCAAAGGGAAGGTGGTGGAACCCGCAAAGAAAGAGAATTAGCACCAACACTAGGAACACTACCAATATTGAACCTCCACAACAATAGGTTGAAGCAAATCAAGAGGATCAACAATCGAAGAAGGGTCCACACTGCTAGAGGGGACCGTATCAACAATAAGAGGTGGAGACAAATCCACCAATATAGAGGAGGTCAAAACAGCAGGAGCACCCTAGAGGGAGACATCAACAGCCTATAAAGAGTCATTTGAGGAAGATTCAAAAGCTAGAACAGTCAAATGATCATCATTTGCATCCTTCCACCAAGTGGCAACACCTTTATGACATGAGAGAGAACAATTTTAGCTAGAAGACTAATAGAGAAGCACCACCTACATTAAAAGGGGAGCCTCAAAATGAAATGATTAAGTCCATGGCATGTCCCTGACCATGAAAATTGCATCCCCCGAAAGGGGTGTAGAGATGTCAATGTTGGAGATTTGCCAGCAAGCCAATGTTGACTGTATGTTTGTCATTGATGACAACATATGGTAAGTAGCATGCGTGGAAGACTTATGCAGTAAGCTTTAAGTATATGTAGCATGAACATGTTATCATCATGATATCATGGACGCAGAGGTTAACTGTTAGTACATATAGTTATATAGCAGCTTGTGTCAGCAGTGTTCCTGATAGAGTAACATGCAGTGTTCTGTGAATGATTGTCCGTACAGTTATCATGGAGCCTTGCGTGTTTGGATATGTGATGGAGACATGTTAGTGATGTTACATTCATGGACGCAGAGTCTAATGTTCAGTAGAAATGAAGTTATGCAGTCACTATTTACTAGTAGCAGTTTCCTGTGTTTATTCAGAAGAGCAGACATAGATTATATTGGTTCAGGAGTTGCGCCTATCATTTCGGTATGCGCCCTTGGATTAGTGCTTGGAGAAGAGTTAGTAATGTTTGGTTAAGAGTGCATGATGTAATTTAACTTGAGGAGAAAGATCCAGTTATTTTGATAGAGCCGACAGTGTGTAGTGTGCGTCTACAATTATCATTATTGGACAGGTCCCAGAATGTGTTGTATGCTTAGTAGAGCCAACTGAATAATTATTGGAGTTTGTTATGGCTTCTCTAATATGATTTCAAGGTGGTTCTAATAGGTCAACTTGATTATATCATTTAGAGGAAAGATATTTATAGGCAGTCATTTGTGATTGCTAGAGTGTGGTTCATAGTTGATTGTGAAGAGCAGAGCAGAGTGTGCGAAGTGTTGAGCCATCAGAAGAAGGTCTATGTGACCAAGTAAAGTATTTGTGCTATACATTGGAACTGATCCTAACAGTAGGTCAAAACACAGCTCACCAAGATCCAGATATAGTGTGTATCTGTTATTCAGAAGGTTGTAGCCTTCACCCATTTGAGCAGTGTGCTCTCGGATAGTGCGTCCTCACCCCTAACAGGGTTAATTGTAAAAGACTCCTAATAGGATCTGACCCTTGACAAGGTCTACTGTACTAAATACATTGTAAAGCAACTCCTAACAGGGTTAAAGATCTTCTAACAAGGATCATAATACACTAGTGCAGATTATTAGTGGGTGTCAATTCCCACCGGGGTTTTTACCTATTTGGGTTTCCCCGTAAGAAAATATTGGTGTTGTGTTCAAGTGTTCTTTCATTGTGTTTATGCTTTATGTTTAAGTATACTTAATTGGATAAAGAATTAAAACTTGTAGATAATTGATTCACCCCCCAGCCCCCTCTCAGTTATCTCTTGGGACTATTCCTAGCAATTGGTATCAGAGCCAAGTGCCTCAAAGAGAAAGTTTAACAGCTTGAGGTTGATCAGATGACATACTTTAGAAAAGACAATCCTAAGTTTGATGGAGAGAATTATCTTGACTAGAAGAACAAGATGATGACACATTTACAATGCATTGCCTTTGAAGTTTTTGAAGTGGCTATCAAAGAAGTTCAGATCCCCTCTCTAGCAGATCTTGCAAAGGAAGATGCTACTAGCCAACAGAAGGATTTGTTCCATCAGAATGCAATAGCAAAAGACAACACCCTATTTGATAGTGAATTCTCAGAGATAAAGAAAGTAGACACAACCCACAAGATATGGAAGCACCTAGAAGACATGTTTGAAGGAGATAAACAAGCAAAGAATGCGCATAGAAAGTCATGGAAGACAAGGTATAATACATTGGAGATGCTACCTGAGGAAAACATAAGAGCCTACAATCAAAGGATTAAAGAAGCAGTTGTTGGAATCAGAAATAATGGTGGAGAAATTTCAGAAGAAGACATCATGGATAAACTGATGAGTACATTAACACCAGAATATGAAAACAAGATAAACATCCTTGATGAGACTATGCAATTTTCAGAAAACTTTAAAAGAGAAACTTTAATCAGCAAGATTGCTGCATTTGAGATATCAAGTTTGAAGACTGAGCCTAAAATTGAGACAGCCTTCAAAGCTTTGGTCCATGGTAATAAATCTGTAAACACTTTTGGTAATTTTGATGATGATGATGAAGAGAAAACACTAGATGATTTCATTGCTGTGAATGTTAAAAGAGAAAAGAAAGGAAAAGGGAAATATGAAGGTCAATTGTCATTTAAATGCTTTTCATGTAACAAGATTGGTCACTTTGCATCGGAGTGTCCTACAAGAGTTAAGAAGTACAAAAATAACTACAAGCCTAAGTATACAAAGGAATGCTACTATGTTGGAGATGGAGTATCGGATGAAGAATCAACAGAATATGAAATAGGATTCATTGCTCTTGAAGATGAAAAGAATTCACAAGAGTTAGCACTGATTTCACAAGCTGACATCGGGACAGATTGGATCATTGATAGTGGTTGCTCACATCACATGACAGGAGACAAAGATAGATTTATTCATTTGGACAAATACAAAGGAGGCATGGTTAGATTTGGAGATAACACTCCTAAACCCATCATTGGAAGAGGAGCCATCACCTTGGATGGAAAGAATAGTACTGATGATGTTCTTTATGTTGATGGTTTGAAACATAACCTACTAAGTGTTGGGCAGTTACTTGACAAAGGTTACAGGTTGGAATTCAATGGAAACAAGTGCATCATTAACAACAAAGAAGGAGAAATAATTACATCAGGATCAAAGACCAAAGGTAATGTTTTTCAGCTTAACCCAGAAGCAAGTTGTTTTGTTGCTAAAGTAGATGATAGTTGGTTGTGGCACAAAAGACTATGTCATATCAATTTTGATAACATAGTAAAGATCAGTAATGTTAAGGAAGTAAGAGATCTACCTAGCATAGAAAAACCAGTTGATACTATCTATAGGGAATGTGTTATGGGAAAGCATGTGAGGAATTCATTCAGGAGCAAGTATAATTCAACAGAGAACAAGCTGGATCTGATTCATACAGACCTATGTGGACCAACTCAAACAAGATCATACTATGGTGAAAGGTATTTCATTTTGTTTGTAGATGATTATTCTAGAATGATGTGGGTTGCATTCTTAAAGGATAAGTCAGAAGCATTTGAGAAGTTCAAAATATTCAAAGCTAAGGTTGAGAATGAATTTGGACTAAAGATAAAATGTCTAAGATCAGATAGAGGAGGAGAATTCACATTTGACAGATTCTATGAGTATTGTAAAGAATATGGCATAAAAAGATAGTTGAGTGCACCTAGAGCCCCTCAGTGGAATGGGATTGCAGAGAGGAGGAATAGAATCATCCTTGATACATCACACACCATCATGATTGAAGGAAAAGTTGCACACACCTTTTGGAGAGATGCAGTTAATACAACAGTCTATACAATCAATAGAATACAATTGAGGTCTGGCGCGGACAAGACACCTTATGAGATATGGTTTGGTAATGTTCCCATAGTAAAATACTTTAGAATCTTTGGAAGCAAGTGCTACATCAAGAGGGATGAAGCAATAGGCAAGTTTGATGCAATAAGTGATGAATGCATTTTTCCTGGTTACTCTACTAAAAATAAAGCTTATAGATGTTTTAACTTGAGATTAAAGATAATTGAAAGTGCCCATGTTAAGATTGATGAAAAGTTTATGGTTCAAGAAAGATATCATGATTACTCACCTATGATTGAAGAAGAACCTAGACCTTCCACTAGTGGGACAATTGTTGAAGAGATGTTTGACAGTATTAATGTATTATTCAATGACCCTGAAACAAGTGAAGAAGAAACTCAGAAGGAAGATGAGTCTATATACCCTAAAGTTCCAAAGTATACATCTAGATATCATTCTAAGGATCACATCATTGGAGATCAGAGCAACAAAGTGACAACAAGATCAAAAGCTAAGAGTTCTGCAGGCAATGAGGCAATATGTTTACTATCTTAGATTGAACCCTTAAGTGTTGAAGATGCATGCAATGATTCATATTTGCATGATGCTATGAAAGAAGAACTAGATCAGATTATCAAGAATGATACTTGGGAACTGGTCCCAAGACCTAGTGATAAGAATGTGATTGGAACAAAGTGGATATTTAGAAACAAGAAATGAAGATGGTACAGTAGTGAGGAATAAAGCAAGGTTGGTATGTAAGGGATATGCACAAAGAGAAGGTATTGATTATTCATACACTTTTGCACCAGTAAGTAGGTTAGAAGCTATTAAGTTGTTTTTAGTTTTTGCAACATTCAAAAACTTTAAAGTTTATTAGATGGATGTTAAGTCAACATTCTTGAATGGAGAGCTAAAAGAAGAAGTGTACATTGAGCAGCCAGAAGGATTCACCCTATCAGACATATATGGTATGTAGATTGAAGAAAGCCCTCTATGGACTTAAGCAAGCCCCTAGAGCATGGTATGAGAGACTTGATGGATATCTAACAAACATTGGATTCAAGAAAGGAGCAACAGATTGTAATCTATTTATAAGAGAGACATCTGAAGGACTACTACTTGTAGCTATATTTGTTGATGACATCATCTTTGGGGGTAATGACAAACTAAGTCCATAATTTGCTAAAGAAATGCAGAGTGAGTTTGAGATGAGCATGATTGGTCCTATCAAATACTTTTTGGGACTAAATGTGCAGTAGACAGAGAAAGGTATTTTCATTAATCAGTCCAAGTATGTGAAAGAGATACTAAATAAATTCAAGATGGATGATTGCAAGCCAGTAGGCACACCTATGACAACAGGATGCAAGCTTACAAAAAAAGATGATTCTCCAGCAGTAGATACAACATTGTACAAGTCTATGATTGGTAAACTCATATATCTTACTCAAACTAGACCTGATATTTCCAATGCAGTTGGCATAGATGGAAGATTTGTAACAGAGCCTAAACAAAGTCACCTCATGCTAGTAAAGAGACTATTTAGATATTTGCAGGGCACTATAGATTATGGTCTATGGTATCCTAATTTAGAAAATGTTGAGCTTCATGTATATACTGATGTTGATTGGGCAGGATGCGTTGATGATAGGAAGAGTACATTAGGAGGAGCAGTGTTTCTTGGTAATAGACTGGTCACTTGGACAAGAAAGAAGAAAAATTGTATCTCTCAGTCAACAATAGAAGCGGAGTATGTTGCAACGGCCTTGAATTGTTCTACAATTGTTTGGATCAAGCAAATGATAAAAGATTTTGGAATTCAGATTGATTATCCTATTGTTATTCATTGTGATAACACTAGTACTATTAACATGTCGAAGAACCCTTTGATGCATGCAAAGACAAAGCACATTGAGATCAAGTATCACTTCCTAAGAGAGAAAGTGGTAGAGAAAGAAGTCAAGTTGGACTATGTGAGTACTAAAGATCAATTGGCAAACATATTCACAAAGCCCTTGCCAAAAGATACATTTGAGTATCTCAGGGAGAAGTTGGGAGTAATTCCCTTCCCTGATTCTGCTTAGAAGAAAGAAGAAAGAGCATCAATCCTTAGGGACTAATGGATGGTTGACTACTCTACTTCAGGAGTAGTATCGGTGCTTAAACTGATTGGCATGCTTTTCCATTGATGTCAAAGGGGGAGTAGTATACAGATATGAAAAATAGTACTAAAGAAGGAGTAATATACTAAGGGGGAGTAACATTCAGTCATGAAAGCAGTTCGGTTGAGGAAATGGAGAATATTGGAGAATATTACAGCGGATGGAGGATTCATCTTTGGGGGAGCTTTTGATGAGGAAATAGAGAATGTTATAAAAGAATCGTCATTTGGATTGGTGGTGTTTTTCATTCCATATGTTGCCATCAATGCCAAAGGGGGAAATTGTTGGAGATTTGCCAGCAAGCTAGTGCTGACTGTATGTTTGTCATTGATGACAACATATGGTAAGTAGCATGCGTGGAAGACTTATACAGTAAGCTTTAAGTATATGTAGCATGAACATGTTATCAACATGATATCATGGACACAGAGGTTAACTATTAGTACAGATACTTATATAGCAGCTTGTGTGAGCAGTGTTCCTGACAGAGTAACAGGCAGTGTTCTGTGAATGATTGTCTGTACAGTTATCATGGAGCCTTGCACGTTTGGATATGTGATGGAGACATGTTAGTGATGTTACATTCATGGACGTAGAATCTGATGTTCAGTAGAAGTGAAGTTATGTAGTCCCTATTCACCAGTAGCTGTTTCCTGTGTTTATTCAGAAGAGTAGACATAGATTATATTGGTTCAGGAGTTGCGCCTATCATTTTGGTATGCACCCTTGGATTAGTGTTTGGAGAAGAGTTATTAATTTTCAGTTAAGAGTGCATGATGTAATTCATCTTGAGGAGAAAGATCTAGTTATTTTGATAGAGCCGACAGTGTGTAGTGTGCGTCTACAATTATCATTATTGGACAAGTCCCAGAATGTGTTGCGTGCTTAGTAGAGCCGACTGAATTATTATTGGAGTTTGTTATGGCTTCTCTAATATGATTTCAAGGTGGTTCTAATAGGCCGACTTGATTATATCATTTAGAGGAAAGATATTTATAGGCAGTCATTTGTGATTGCTAGAGTGTGGTTCATAGTTGATTGTGAAGAGCAGAGCAGAGTGTGCGAAGTGTTGAGCCATCAGAAGAAGGTCTATGTGACCAAGTAAAGTATTTGTGCTATACATTGGAACTGATCCTGATAGTAGGTCAAAGCGTAGTTCACCAAGATCCAGATATAGTGCATATCTGTTATTCAGAAGGTTGTAGCCTTCACCCATTTGAGCAGTGTGCTCTCGGACAATGTGTCCTCACCCCTAACAGGGTTAATTGTAAAAGACTCCTAATAGGGTCTGACCCTTGACAAGGTCTACTGTACTAAATACATTGTAAAGAAACTCCTAACAGGGTTAAGGATCTTCTAACAAGGATCGTAATACACTAGTGCAGATTATTAGTGGGTGTCAATTCTCATTGGGGTTTTTACCTATTTGGGTTTCCCTGTAACCAAATATTGGTGTTGTGTTCAAGTTTTCTTTCATTGTGTTTATGCTTTATGTTTAAGTATACTTAATTGGATAAAGAATTGAAACTTGTAGATAACTGATTCACCCCCCCTCCCCCCCTCTCAGTTATCTCTTGGGACTATTCCTAACAGTCAATGTCAACCAAAATACGAGAAAAGGTAGACTTACCACAATCGTAGCCTCATTCACATTTAAGAATGACCAATAGAGTTTCCTATGGTCTCAAAGTAAGAATGTTCCCAAAAATGAAGGCGGAGATTGGGGAGATGAACCACACTAGATGCACACTGAGCAGTTCTATAAGAGGGTTAAAGGAGACTATCCAGGGTTTGGTCAAGAGAAAGTGGTTCTCCCACACCCACAGTTTTCTCAATATCAAATCATGTTCTTCACCAGAAGTAAAAGCATCAATAAAAAACCTTTTGCACAAGGGAAAATCTCAATATTACTAGAGACACATGATCTCCAAGAATTCAACACCCAACAATGCAGATCTAGAAGAAAGGGCTAGAAACTAGTAAATCTACAAAGAAAACCATATTGTTGGTAAAAATCCACACTTTCCACCACATATAGGTCACACATCACCATAGGGGATGTCTTGACACATGCAATGGGATGATATTTTGCCTCTGGAGGAGTAATGACAACACATTTGGCATCACAAGCATAGATCTGCTGATTAGTAATAATAGCATTATGGGTGAGAGCCCCAACCCTAACAACCTCAATAATGGAAACCCCACCTTTGCCCAAACCAGGAAGAGTCTTCGAGATCCCACAAGCAGGGGACTTGGAACACCCAAACCAAGGAGGGGTGAGTTTGAAGCAAATTCATCCACCGTAGCCTATGAAAGGGCGGAGGAAGTCCCCACTGAAGCCACCAACCTAGGGGCAACCGAAACAATTGCAAGAGAATTTTTTTGCAGCGTGGATAGGGAAAATGACATAGGCAAATTCAAACTTTTCATCGAGCAAGAAACAATAGTGGCAACAGACATTGTTTCTACTAAGATTCCCCCCCTTTTATTTTATATTATTATCTATCCATTCATAATTCAAATTCACCAACCTGTAATAAATAGTGAAACCTGGGGAAATGTTCCCCCCTTATACCCTCGTGTTTCTTAGATGAGGGTGTCTCAAGGACTTGTGGATGGGGAAGAGGCACCCTTTTTCCCTCCTGCCACTGCCACTGGGACAACAAAAGACAACTAGGAGTCTCCAGGGCATCTCAGGGACTCCCAAGAGTCCCTTGAGCATCTCGAGGACTTCCTAAAGTCTCCTATATCCTCAGACATCTCAAAAGTGTATTTTTTAGTTTTCTTTATAAGAAAATCATATTTATACACATATTTTGGGCTATTTGAAGGACATTTTTAAATCATTTGCAAACCTAATATGAACAATTTATGAGGGTTTGTATCTGCTATTGCATACATTATTGTTGATTATGCTAGTTATCCTAAATAAAAATCAGATTTGGCATTTCTATGTTGGTTTTTCCATGTTTGCAATTCATGTGGTGCTACTATCATATTTATCCAACAATTCATTGTCTAAATCCATTTGCATGTATGGTTAATTTTAATGTGTAAGGGGGACAATTTGTGAGGGTTTGTAGTTACTATTGCATACATTATTGTGGATTATGCTGGCTACCCTAAATAAAAATTAGAACTGGGGTTTCTATGCTGGTTTTTTTGTGTTTTTAGTTCATGTGGTGCTACTATCAAATTATCCAGAAATTCATTATGTTATTCCTAACTAGTATACTGAGAGGGGGGTGAATTGGTATATTCAATTTCTATTCCTCCTTTGCACAATTAGATATTCTTGTTAATATTGAAATCAAAACAATATTTTAACAATCATAAACAAAAATTAAATGCACAGGTCAACACATAATTTATACGTGAAAACCCTCGGTTAGAAGGGAAAAATCATGGTGGGATAGAACCCACGAAACTCCACTACTGTGATAATAAAGTTGCCCTATTAGAGGCTTACAAAGCACTGGGGAGAGTGCTACCCGGTTAAAGGATTTAATAAAAGACTTGTTAGGATCTTGACCTTGTGAGGAGTCGCCTTATTAGAAGACTTAAAACACCAACAAAGATGTTACCCGGTAAAGACATTTATACAATAGAACCTGTTAGGGTTCACCCTGATTGAGGGATTTAAATATGTTTCACAAAAAAAGCAATGACCTTATGATGACACTATATTTGTTGATTCAGATCATACCTCTTCACTCTTTCCTCTACTTGGCTGTTGAATCTTTCTCTCTCCCTTTCACTTTCTATGACCGTGTTTCATCTCATAAGATTCTTCTCTTCTACTCTTTCTCACTCTATGCTCTTGATTTTCAACAACTTTCTCATGTCTTATGACCTGTATTTAAAATAAATTATATTATTAAAAATACATCTAGCAGTTTCGGCAAGTTGCAAACTCTCCCAAAAATCACGCATGCAAAACTCTTGATCAAAAAAAGCTTGCAAACTGATCTTTAGTTTACCTCGATTGCTCACAAATAAAACAAAGGTAACTCCACTTCAACTAAAAATGATAACTCCACTTTCACTGGAAAAATTCTCTGCATAATCCTGTTCAGATTATCAAGCACTTCAGCGGTGTGTGATATATATCCGGGTAGTCATTTGCACCCTGTGTGTTTGCTGAGACCAGTTGGACAAAACTTGGACCGGTATAAGCATGAACGGTTAAGGTACACTGCTCGCTCATTCTATCAGTTCACAATCATTACCTATCATGAGTATCGATGTGATGTACCAGTGTGATTGATGTTTACCAAAGACTTTGCCAATGACAACTATCTTTATGTCAACAATCTTCCCCTTTGGCATTGGTGGCAAAACACATCACCACATCACCTGTAGACTTCCCCTGTAGATCTGCTCCTCTACTTGTATCCTATTGACTTGCTCAACTTGTCTGAATGAACTCACCCTGAATGAATTCTCCCTTTTGCTGCTTCATTTTCCCCATTGCTTCTCTTCTCTCTGCAGTTATATCTTCCCCTTTTTGCCTCCAAGAGACAAAGGGTGTTTACTCTTCATATTTGTAACTTGTTGAAGATATCTTTATAGATCTTCTTTGTAGAGTCTATAAATGGTTTCCATATACCTGTTACATTATTTGCTTCTCTTCTCTCTACAGTTATATCTTCCCCTTTTTGCCTCCAAGGGACAAAGGGTATTTACTCTTCATATTTGTAACTTGTTGAAGATATCTTTATAGATCTTCTTTGTAGAGTCTAGAAATGGTTTCCAGATACCTGTTACATTATCCAAAGTATTCTTTATAGCTTGCAGTGAGACAATGAGATTTTCCATATCTTCTATTGTCTTGTAATCAGGCTCACTGAGAAGTCTTTCAGCATCATTGGTTGTTTTTTGCATCAGATCAAATGTAGGCACAATGAATAACTGAAATCCAATGAGATCTTGGATTCTTTTAGTGTTTTCTTCTGATGCCTTCCTCAATGTGAAAGCTAAACTTGTCAGCTCACAATTGTACTCTATTGTAGAAGAGGTCTTAGCATCAAATTTCGATGTTATCTCCTTTAACTCTCTTGTTGGCCTTTTTGTTCTCTTGGTTAAGTCCTTCACAAAATCTTCAAAGTTAGAAGTTCTTGTGATTAACCTTCCAGCTTCTTGTACTTTTTGTTGTAGCTCACCGGTGTTGGTAGCCACAGTGGCTTTAAGTTCTTCGACCTTTCCATCTAGAATATTTACCCTTTTCTTCTCATAATGATCAATAGAAATTATTTATGGGTTAGTGATATCTTCCCCAATCGCTTATGCTAGTATCTCTAATTGATCAATCACAGGTACTTCTTCATCCATATCAGCATTTGGTACAAAATTGTACAAGATATTCTTTACGCTTGTGAGAACCATATCTTGTTTCCTATTAGTAATTTGCTTCAACTGCCTAGTTGACATTTTTCTTATGTCAACTATAGTGTCACTAGTTGGAGATGCACTTACTTTTCCTCTTTTAGATTCAGGATCTATAGCAAAAGATAGCTTTCTCTTTGATGATGAAGCACTTGGAATATCTACTGGTTCCTTCTGCCTAATTTCCTTTGCAGATTTTTCTTTGGCATGCTTCTCTTGTTCCTCTACATCAGACACTTCTTCTTGTTGAGGTGTTTCTTGTTGTAGTACCTCCTATGGATGCTCTTCTATTTCCGGTGGTTATTTTTTTTCTTGTTGCTCTTCAGCAACCTGTTGATCACTTAAAGTAGTTTCAACTTTCTTTGTTTCTTTGTCTTCAGTCATCTTAGCTGATGACTCCCCCAATTCTTGTTCTGCTGGTCTTATTGGTGTATCTTGTACACCCATTTCAACCTCTTCACCTAGGTTAACCTGTTCACTGGCTATGAACTTTTCACCAGTATCTTCTTGTTCACCGATTGTTCCCTGATTACCTATTGAGACTTGTTCACCAATTGTGAACTGTTCAGGTGGTACCATCTCCTTTTCGAGTTCATCTTGTGAGATGTCTTGAGGACCTATAGGCTTAAGTGTTTCCTTTGAAACTTTTTCAACTGTGACTCTTTTCCTTTCTTAAGAGTGTTGAAGTTATAGTTCTTCCAAAGTTCAAGTGTGTCTTCATACACTTCTTTATCGTGACCATTTATAATTTTGGCCACACTGTCCCTTATATCCATGTTGAGTGACTCAGCCTCCAATAGAGTCTTGACTACCTCATCATCAAGATCTGGTTTTATTTTCACCAAAGTTTCCCTTAAGATTTTGCTATTTTGTGATAGATCGGCTCTCCATTTGGTCATTAGCCTCTTATTCAATTATGCAAGGAAGTGGGGTCTGTAGTCTCTAGGACCTCTGTTGAAATCTAGAAAGCTCTCTAACAAAACAATTTCTATTTTCTCTTTATCATCAATGCCCAAAGCACTGAACTGTTAGATTAGGTGAAATACTAATCTCCCAAGAACACCTGCATGCATAACCCTGTCACATGGAAGAAGCAAAGAACAGAAGCAAGAAAAATCTATGGAGGCCAAAAAGCCAGAGACATCTTATGGACATGCAAAGAGAAATTTCTATTATGATCCAATAAGTGAATGAATGAAATACAAAGAGGGAATCCTTATAAAAGGATACCAAAACCCTAAAGGTGAAAACCCTAAAGAATAATGAGATGCCTATGTCTAACTTAAGTGTAGAGAATAATAGACTAATAATTAAATAAATTAATTATTAGCTATAATATGACTACTCTAACACCCCCCCTTAAGTGTAACTTAGGGAGAAGCTAAACAACTAAGGACTAAAAGATGCATGAAAACAAAAATGCATGAAAGAGCAATGGGTCCCGGCAACAAGGCCTGATCAGGTACCCAAGTACAATAAAATAAACTAGATGAAGGAAACAAAGCCTCCAATCTAGGGAATGTCCCAAAGAAAGGAACAAGAAAGAGCATGAAGCATCTCCGAAGCATGAAGCTGCAAACACTGTCAGAAGAATACTTCTGGAACCTCCACTGAAATAGTGCATGACCAGGTAGAGAAGACAAAGTCTGAAGAGCTGATCAATCAAAGAGGTGACCTCCAAAATAGGAATGAATGAGTGTCTATATAGTAGATGAACCATCTCACCGAAATGCATAGGTGCCTAGCCACTGCATCCGCCTAGTACATAGGAACAAAAACTGAATACGTAGATCACTCAACCGAACCAAGGAAGCAATAGAGCCAACAGGTGAACCCCCCCATAATGCTGAACGGGGTGACAGGAACACTGAAATGCAATGCCAGAAACATCTGCAAGAAGAAGAAACAGGAACACCTATGTGCAAAAGAAGGTACAAGCACAGGATAAAGGGTGGTGTCATAAACACAAACTACATGAGGCTAATGTCGAAAAAGGACAAAGGTGGATGAGCACTAAATGGCAAAACATCATAACCCCCCATGGCACTTTATAACTGAGTGCGAGTACAAACAAACACAAGGAGTACAAGATCCCAGATATGCAAAAGTAGGCACTTTATCTCAGTGCGTTTACAGAAAAAAGAATGCAACAGAAGAGAAGCATACAATGCTCAAAAGACAGAAAGAAGAGTGAGCTATGAACTTAGAAGAAGAGATCTCCGGACCTGTAGAACCAAGCACTCCACCAGAGGGCATAAACTGCCAAACGCGGAGGAGATAAAACCTGGAGTAGAATCTAGAAAAATAACCTCAACCACTGAATAGCACACTGAACCAGCTTTCCGACGATATCTTGTTTGTCAAAAAAGGAGTCCGAATGAGCCAAATATGACTCCCAGAAGGCAAAAAGAGATATCAGGCTTCAACAGCAAAAAACATTGTTGAAACGGTGGAACCAAAAACCCTAACCTCCACCATCGAAAAGTTCTCGGAAAGAGCTTTCCGACGGTATATGGAAGTCCAAAAAAGACCTCCGTATGCTCCAGATAGAGCAAAAAAGGCCCAAGTACCCTTTAAAAGCTCCAAAAAGGATTTTTAAGCCCCTGGGGCTAGAAAAAATTGAGCCCCTGGGCGCATGGCGCGCACAGGGGGCTGGAGATAGAGCTCCCGGTCACCCATGTGACCGCCGCTAGGGCCCGCAGGGCTTAAAAACCCGCCGGGCGGAGCCGCAGGCGGAGCGGAGAGCTGGTGGCGGGGCCGCGCGGGCGGCTGAGCAGCGGCTGGGCGGAGCGGGGCTGGCGAAGGAGGCCAGCGGGGTGGCGGAGGAGCCGGTGGTGGCTCTGCAGCGGAGCGGGGGCCACGGATGGGCGCGGCGTGGCCGGTCGGTGGTACACTGGTGGCCGCTCGGTGGCGCCTTTTGAAAAAACAAAGGCTGCGTTATATTTAACGCAAAAAATTATTAAAAAATGATTTTTTTTTAAAAAAAATTTTTGATTTTCGAGCCGTACAGCCCTAGGAGGGCAAAAATTTTCTCCCAGAAGTCACTGTGGCCAAAAAATGCAAATTTTATATGATTTTTGACTCTCCCAGGCCTTCTGAGTGCAATAGCGGCATCCGTTTTTGCTCAAAATACCCCAAAAATTTTTTTTTTCTTTTTTGCAAGCAAAAAAGAAACAAAAAATAACGTCCAGCAGAGAATACCAGAACTGAATTTTTTTTGAAACCTTCCTACTTCTGAATCACTTCAACAAAACACGAACAGCGAGCAGCAAGATGGCTCTGATACCATGTTAGATTAGGTGAAATACTAATCTCCCAGGAACACTTGCATGCATAACCCTGTCACATGGAAGAAGCAAAGAACAGAAGCAAGAAAAATCTATGGAGGCCAAAAAGCCAGAGACATCTTATGGACATGCAAAGAGAAATTTCTATTATGATCCAATAAGTGAATGAATGAAATACAAAGAGGGAATCCTTATAAAAGGATACCAAAACCCTAAAGGTGAAAACCCTAAAGAATAATGAGATGCCTATGTCTAACTTAAGTGTAGAGAATAATAGACTAATAATTAAATAAATTAATTATTAGCTATAATATGACTACACTTTGTAGCATTCAACACTTTACCAAAATCCATAATTTCATCAACTATGTCATCGATAGTTAAGGTTTGAGCTTTACCTTTTTCCTGAAATGCAAGGATGGTTGGAGGAGTTAGATCACCACTCATGTCTCCAGTGATGTCTATAATGACTGGTTCAGTTGCAAGCTTTTCTTGGACCGGTGTCTTGACTCCCAGAATGCCCTTTCCTTTTTTAGTGTCCTTTGCTAGTGGCACTGTGGTCTGTTGGCATTCGGCTTCGGCTTCATGTTGCTGCTTCAGAACAATTGACCATATGACGACCCCTTCATCGTGAATTGCATCCACTTGTCCTATCAGGACTTGACCAATCCTTTTTCTGGTGTTGAAACTCTGTTTGTACAGGTTAGCTTGATTTTTTTCCTCTGGCAGACTAAGATGATTTTGTACTTCCAATAGTGCCCTTATCCTCAGCTCTCTTTCCTTATTTATGGAAGATTTCCACCTACCTTCAATTATCTCAAGTAGATCTTCAGGTATGGTATTATGAAGTTTAGTGGGTGTTAATTTGAACTTGTGAAGACAATATACTACAACCTCTTCTATCTTTCTCCTATCTTCTTCATTGGCAAGCTCATATCTTCTTCCAACTACACCCATTCTACCTGATTCATTTACCCCTTCAACCATTTCATCTATGGTTGGTTTTCTTCCTTTAGGTACATCCTCCTTTACCGATTTCTTGGTTTTCCTTTTTCTAAGATAAGTGGGGGTCTCTTTTATTTTTGTTTCCTCCAAATCCTCACCTTGTGAAGGTTCGGTGGATGTTGGTTGTGCCTTCTTCCTTTGAATCTTTGGTTCCTCTACAACTGGCTTCCTTTTCCTAGGAGTGGGAGACCGTTTCACATAAACCTTCGTAGGTGCCTTAAAAGATGCATTCTTTTTCAAATTTTCTTTAATCTCCTCATAAGTGCCAAACCGGTTGGCAGAGAGATCTAAGTTACTTTCTTGTAGCGCATCCACATAAGCTTTGGCATTTTTTGTTGTGATCTCGTAGATAAGCTCTGGTGCATACTGTAATGTCCCAATTTTAAGATAGAATTTTAATAATAATTAGATAACAAAATATTTTTAAAATTAGTAATGATAGTAAAATTATATATTAATATTAATATTAAAAAAAAAGAAAAAAAAATAATAATAAAATATTATTATTATAATATAAATAATAACATATATATAATCTACTATAAAAAAAATAAGATTTAAAATAATTAAATAATAATAAAATTACAATGAATGAATAAATAAATAAAATTCACTACAAGGGAGAATATTGTAGAAAGTATGTTGCCTTTCTAAATAGGATTTAATAATAAATGATAATAAACATAAAATAAATAAGTAAATAAATAGTATAATATAGATTAATATAAATTAACTAAATCTAATGAAAAGTCAAGAGATATGTAATAAAGAGATGTGACTCCTTCAAATTAAGATATAAAAGAGAGGAGAGTTCATTTGAAAGAGAAGAAAAGAAGAGGAGAGAATAGGAGTTAAAGAAAGATTAATGAAATAAGAAAGGAAATGAAAGGAAAAGAGAGTTACACAAGGTAATAAAGATATAAAACATAGTTAGTGAAAAACATATGGTATTTATTACTTCAGTATATCATTTCATATTAATTCTTTATTAATTATCATATATATATATATATATATATATATATATATATATATATATATATATATATATATATATATATATATATATATATATATATATATATATATATATATATATCTGTGTGTGTGTGTGTGTAATGAATGTATATTCTTAATCAATGCATTCTTAAGTAATTCTGGATTTCTTTTATGAATAAATCTAAAAATAATGATTATATAATCAATATTAAGGTTTATACATTTTTATGTCCACAATAGATGATGCTATGGATTCTATATAAAATGAATCTTATATTCATTAGAGATGGATCCCCATATCTGGAGGTGGCTACAGAAAATTTTTATAGTTTCCCTAGTCTTGAGATTGTTTTAATCTCACGTAGGTAGTATATAGACTGATGATAGTCATATGCATATGCATAGGCTTGGATCACATTTATTGCTTTCAAGAGATTCTTATGGGTAGTGCTCTATGGGATGACGTGTCGATAGTTCAGTTGCGTAGAGTGGATCTTATATCCCTCAAGCCAAGAATCGAGAATTCTGTGAAGCCCGACCTAGAGGCAGCCTTAAGAATCAAATCTCCCATTACTAACTTAGAGTAGAGTATGAGTCATAAATATTGTGTAATATTTTTTACTAACATCGGTTTTGTAGGAAGTTAAAAAAGGAGAATAAAAAGGGACATTACACATACTCAGTCCTAGGTTCAACAGCCTGGATGATGTAGTGATCAGTGCTCATGAGAAAGCACATTTCTTCCTTGTATTCTTCTACAATGGTTGAGGGAATTTTTTTCCCTATTATGCATTCTTAACTAATAAGCCTCAAAATAATCTGTCATTACCTTATTGAATTGGTTTCCCAAGTTATTAACTATCTCTCCTAAGCCATTACCAGTTTATCTTCCAACCAAGTATCCTTACCTATTCTAGGAAAGAAATTATGATAATAGAAAAAGAGACATACCAGCAAAGTCCTGTATTTCAGAAACTTCTTTTTGACCATACCAAACTTCTTCAAATTTTCAAATATCTGGCTCCTCAGTATAGCGCAAATGTCATATTGGGCATTATCGTGCATTATCCTATGTGCAACATGAATCACACCACCGAGTGTGCTATTTAGGTTGCTTGACTGGTACACTTTGTAGTCGATGAATGCAGAAGAAAACCAAACACCGTTGTTTGCAATGTCATTCACAGTTATCATTCAACTGTCATATTTGGACTTGGTGAGCCATGTGACTTCGGTGTTAGCCATCGTCCTTAGGGTTAGAGCTTCCCCTATGGCATTGTACTCAATTACTCTATACAAATCTTCTTTTGTAATAGGAGTAACAACGTCTTTTGCTAGCCACATCCCTAGATCATGAACCCTGTTAAGCATCAACCTAATCCAGTCAGGTCAAAACACAATTAGATATTTGACTTTGTTGATTAAATTGGATGCTTCCAACTTTGCATATTTTGTCTGAAGCTTTTATTTATCGCAAAGTGCGAGGTATTGACTTTGAATATATGTTTCACCCAATTCCTCCTATTTGATGTGGATAAAAGCTGTTGCATCCTCAATCAGCTAAACATTGTCAGGATGGATGATAGGGCACCAGGCATATCATTCACCCTATTCTATACCTCCATTATATCATATACAGGTCTATCAAATTTATTGGCATCAATGTGGCTCACTATGGAAGATGAAGATGCCATTTCGCTTGACAGATAAACATAGAAAATTCTCGACAAGATTTACGGAATTCGCAAAGAAAAGATCACAAATCACAACAAGAAAGATTACTCGGTCTATTCAAAATAATAATCACAAAGCTCTATATAAAGTGATGCAGGAGCATCCTGGGTGTAAGAGCAATCTTGCATCACCCAAAAATATTTCTGTTTTTATATTCAATAAGGGTTATTTTGTGCAGAGCTACTATTTATGGAAAGTTACTATTTTTGGTAATTTTTGTATGTTCTCAGAATGATCTGATTTCTTTCTTGGAGGTTCATTTTGGTCATATAAGTCTGCCAGTAAAGTTTCATTGCCAGATCAAGTGTATATTGGAAGATATTGAAGATTTTCGGTATTGGCAGCAGGGTACAGAAACTTTGAACTCAGTTTTGAAGGCTTTAGAGGCCCCGGATGAGGTCGAAAATTTGGGTGACAGGTGCTTGCATGGGTCAAGCCTGTAGAGCACTTCGTGGCGTTTCCGAAATGGGGTTATAATAGCCGAGCGGGTCAACGGGTGATGACTTATGGTCTTCGGAAGTTGGGCCACCTGAAATGGCGAAAAATAATTTTCTTCAAAATTTCTGTTCGGGTTTCAAAGGTTATCTTGAGCCGACTGTGATGTAATAAAATGTAAAATAAAATAATTCTAAGTTTGGTCGGCCTTATTGGCTAAAAATTCTGGAACCTTCCCAGGTGGTGGAAAATTGCCTATATAAGGAAGGCTGTATTATTGTCTTAGGCAGTTCAAAATAGTTCTGGGTAGTAGATCTGGGTAATAGTTCGAGGCTTTGTCCTATAGAATATTGTAAGGGAATGCCCATGTGGCTTTGCATATTGTAATTTTGAAAGTTTGTAATTCCACATTTGTGGAGATAATAAGAAGCCAATTTTCTGTTCTTGCATATTGTTGTTGTTTCTCTATTTCTGTTATGTGTTTGTGGTATTAAGGGGAGCACCCTTCATCATAAAGTGAAATGAGTAATTGGGTTCTCCTTTTATACACTTAGGTCACAACGGTAATTTAGCAAACAACAACATTTGTTAATGGTTATTGTATTAATTACCCTTACCTAATCTTTCTTTCAACAATCGGTTCATCGACTATTTACCTATTTACAAATCCTTGGTGAGACATCCACCTTGCTACGTTAGCAACTCTATCATACTGGTTATAATGTTAGACTGGTGGCTTCTTCCTGGTTCTAGTCCTTGACTGAGTGAGAACATAACTCACCAGTTCCTTTGGGAACAGTAGCTTCGCTACCTGTTCCTCTTAAGCCCTTAGGCTTAATTTGCGGAAGAGATATCATCATCGACAGATGATGAGCTTACCTCAGATATCTCCTCATCGGAAATCTTTGTCCCCTTTTTTGACCAAGTCTTCTTGACTTCCCTTCTGGTTTCTTTGTCCTTTGAGTTGGGGGACACATGCTTCTTAACCAGTTTAGCCGGTCCTTTTCCTTTGTTTATTGACTGGTTTATACAGTCCTTGGCTAGATGCCCAATTTTATTAGAGTTGTAACAAGTCATACCTATTCCTCTCCATGGATTGACCCTTCTTTCCTTGTCCATGGGTTCATGACATTCAACGTTCCTATGCACCGATGGTCCACAGGTAACACATTTTGATGTGCTCCAGTTTACATTCCTATTATGGAATCCTGGTCTTGGTGGAGATTTGAATGTCATGGTTTTAGACCTACATTCTTTTGCCTTGTGTCCAAATTTATTGCAAGCATAGTAGTATCCTTTAAAGCTTCCCCCGCTTCCACTAGACACACTATTGGAACGAGACCTACATTCAAAGGTCTTGTGACCATACTTATAATAGTTGTTGCAGTAACTGTTAATGGTGAACAGTCTCACCGATGCATTCTTGCAGTCATTGGAGTTATGACCCAGTTTGCCATAATGTTTGCAAGAGGATTTGAAGAGATTTTTACCTTTGTCTTTTGTAGGTTCCTTCTTTTCCTTCTTGCCTTGCTTGACTCTAGAGGGCTCACTGGTTTCATTGTTGCTTTGACAGATGTACCCAAGTCCTATGGGATCCTTATGCTTCCTTTGAGCTATCAGTTTCTCATCAAGCTTCTCAGAACTTTCATTATACCTTCTGAGTTTCTCATTCTTCTCCTTAAGAGTTTTCAGTTGTTCCTTTAGTTTTTCAACTTCAACTCTCATTTCTTTGCATGCCTCATCTTTATCATGCAAGTGCTCATGCATGATTGCATTCTCCTAATTTATACCATGCATGTTTGCATGCAGTTGTAGTATGAGAGCATCATTCTCTCTTAATGCATCTTCAGTCAAATTTCTTGCCTTGTTAGCAATCGACTTTGCTTCTATGACACTATTCTTCTCATCTTTAGCTTTTCTTTTCACTTCAATGAGTTCAGTCATTCTCACGGTATGACTTTCCTGTTCTCTTTCCAAGTTGGATATTTGATCGGTTAGGTTCAAATTCTTCTCGATGAGATCAATGATTGTTTCCTCAACTTCATCAGAGTCACTTACCAGAGAGTTCCTCAATGGTTTCTTGACTTTCACTCAGTTGTAGAGCCAACTCTTTTCTCTTGGCAAGAGACCTTCTCAGTCTATTCTCAAGAGAGGTAATCATTTCATTGGCTTCTTCCACTTGATTTTGATACCTATAACCCTCCATGATCTTTTCTCAAGCGGTTAAGCTTACTATTTCTGAGAACCTTAGCTCTGATACCAATTGTTATTCCTAACTAGTATACTGAGAGGGGGGGTGAATCAGTATATTCAATTTCTATTCCTCCTTTGCACAATTAGATGTTCTTGTTAATTTTGAAATCAAAATAATATTTTAACAATCATAAACAAAAATTAAATGCACAGGTCAACACAAAATTTATATGTCGAAACCTTCAGTTAGAAGGAAAAAACCACGATGGGACATAACTCCCAAAACTCCACTAATGCAGTAATAAAGTTGCCTTGTTAGAGGCTTACAAAGTACTGGTGAGAGTGCTACCCGATTAAGGGATTTAATAAAATGTCTGATAGGATCTTGACCCTATGAGGAGTCTCCTTATCAGAGGACTTAAAAAACCAACAAAGATGTTACCCGGTAAAGGGATTTATACAATAGAACCTGTTAGGGTTCACCCTGATTGAGGGATTTAACTATGCTTTACAACAAAATCAATGATCTTATGATGAAACTATATCTATTGATTCAGATCATACCTGTTCACTTTTTCCTCTACTTGGCTGTTGAATCTTTCTCTCTCCCTTTCACCTTTTGTGACTGTGTTTCATCTGTGAAGATTCTGTTCTTCTGCTCTTTCTCGCTCTATGCTCTAGATTTTCAACAACTTTCTCATGTCTTATGACCTATATTTATAAGAAATTATCTTATTAAAAATACATCTAACAGTTTCGGCAAGCTACAAACTCTCCCAAAAATCATGCATGCAAAACTCTTGATAAAAAAATGCTTGCAAACTGATCTTTAGTTTACCTCGAAACACTCACAGAAAAAACTCTGATTTCACTGAAAAATGCTCTGCATAATCCGGTTTGGATTATCAAGCACTTAATCGGTGTGTGATATATATTCGGTTAGTCATCTACACCCCAAGACTGGTTGGACAAAACTTGGACCGGTATAAGTGTGACCGGTTAAGGTACACTGCTCACTTGCTCATTCTATCGATTCGCAATCATTACCTATCATGAGTAGCGATGTGATGTACCGGTGTTCTAGTGTGATTAATGTTTACCAAAGACTTTTCTAATGACAACTATCTTTATGTCAACACATTATCCAATTCCATTTTCATATATGGTTAAATTCAATGTGTAAGGGGGAAAATTTATGAGGGTTTGTAGCTGCTTTTACATCATTATTGTTGATTATGTTGGCTAACCTAAATAAAAAATAGAATTGGGGTTTCTATTTTGGTTTTTTCATGTTTGCAATTCACGTGGTTCTACTATCATATTTATCCAACAATTCATTATGCAATTCCATTTTCACATGTGGTTAATTTCAATGTGTAAGGGTTTCATATAACTAGTGGTAAATGACAGTATTAGTGTACATTAAATATCAGTCGTAATAAACATTCATATTTGAAAACAATTCATATTTTAGTATTTAGTATTTGCAATTTTGTTATTTTACTAATTTAGCAAAGTTTCATTTAAAATGTAATTCTTTTACGTATTTTCATAACTAGTTTTCCTAGTACTATATGTATGTCAGCACCACCCCCTGCCATCCCCCCTTTTTTGTCCCTCAACTGTACCCAAACTTAGGCCCTTTGTCCCCCTCTCTCCAAAACCCACCCCATTCCTATCCCTAATGGGCAGTGCAACACTGTTAATAAATTTCCCTACAAATTTAAATTACCGATCAATTTTTTTTATTGATTGCTAGAAACAAAGCCTCAAAAAATAAGTGTTGGTTGGTGGTTGTAGAGAGAATGTTGAGGGAAAGATCCAAGAAACCTTTGTTTGGATTGACATGATTAATTCCTTGATGCAAGATTAACAAATTTGAAGCTATGCTCATTCTACAAATTTGAAACTATGACCATCAAATCAAAAGTTGTCTAGATCTCATTATATATGACTTTTGAAGCTACTTCAGAGGATCTAGAGATGTTTACATTGAATCAATGATGCCAAAATTACTTCTCAAATGATTAAGACCATCTCTAGTGAGTATGTTTATGAAAATATTTGCAAGCTGTTGCTTGAACTTACAATACTTGGCTTCTATTTTACCAATTTCCTTATGAAGTGATATCATTTTTCTATATGCTTTCTTCATCTATGAAAGACTATATTTTTTTGTCAAATTTATTGATTATACAATATTACAAGTTATAGTTGTATTAGCCTTTTGTTGTTCTTTTCAAGTCAACTAGGATTTTTAATAACTAAATAATGTAACATTCTATTGTATTTATTTCTAAATACTTGACTTCAATTGTGGAAGGAGAGGCAATGGATTGTTTATTGGAAGCCCATGAAATACCTTAAACCTTAATGGACCACATATCTTGATATGCTCTTCCTATCATCTACACTTCTTACCAATCATTATCTTTGTATCTGACCAACTCAAAATCATTTGTTTCACTATACAAAATATCATATCATTTTGTACCATTAGCATACCTCATGATTCTCTTTCTTGCTTACCAATGTGTATCGACCTTTGGTCTCTCTCTATATATGGAAAACATGATTTTATACATTATATCAAACCTAGTTGTTAAATATATCAAAATTACAACCAAAATTATGTCTGAAGTTGGATTCACATTATTGTTTCAATCTTCTTTAATTAAAAATTTGTGGTTGGAGATTGTGTAAGCTTGTTATTTTGCATTTTAACCCTCAAAATCTAAGTTGCATACTTTTCTTAAGAGATAACAAATACAAGACCTATTATACCATTCTCATGGTGCTTGTTTTTGTACCATGCTCATGGTGCCTTTTTTTGTTCATAACTATTTTTTTAAAGGAAATTAATGTAGTGAAACAACTTCCTATGTAATGCCCTACCAGGGAACCTAGGAGATATTAACCTAAAACATAATACTAAGTTTGCAGAATAATTTTTTTCTTCAATGTTTACAACCAATGATGAATAAACAAGCAGAAGTAAAACATAAAGTCCATAAGAACAAAAACATAAATATACTCTCCAAAGTAGATTACACATCTCAAGGGTTCCTTGATGTAGAAACTATGAAATACAATTACAACCATAAATTACATATTACATCATAATTACAACTGAATGATAAAATACACATACTCCTCAACATCCACTGCACATGTCACAGGGTGTGTGATTACAATAAATTACAAGATCAAGAATAGAACTCCAAGAGGATAGGAAAGGAAGTAATTGCAACCAGGATCATCCAGCACTGGAACAAGGATGTCAGAGTCTCAAATGTTAAAAGAATCACTACCTCTCGACCTCATGGAAACTTGTGGTTCCACTCCTACCGTGTTGAGGAGATAACATCAAATCCCATACGAATAACAATATCATACTATCAGGTAGACTAAACAAGGATCCTAGAAGCTCCTATCTCAAGGGTACAAACTCATAAGTCAAAGGTACACATAATAACCTAGAGGCAACCAACACATGTAGGAAACCTAGAATGAAATCAGGGAAGTGTCATCACATGAGTCAACTCTAAGGTCACCTAGTAGTCTCTCTAGACTCCATCCCCTAGTGAGTCTATGTGGATCAATAGTCCTTTTTGTTAATATTTTTTGATTTCTACCTTGGGTTTGCAATCTATAGGTGCTCTTTCAAAACTAAAACATAATAAGGTAAAGACATGAAGAGATAGTACCTGGTTTATGTTGTCCAATTCTCCTTGTTTTTGTCCTCAATGATCATCAAGTAGACTACTCCAAATTTCCTTCTCTAATGAATTTGAAATGATTGAATTCATATGTAATGTATGACTGCAGCAAATCAAGTCTGAATAGGTTTGTTGTAGGTGTGAATTTTCTTTAACATGTTATGTCTTCTATATCTTGGATAATTCACACCTCATGTCTCATTTATATATGTGAGAAGACATCATTAATAGCCATGTAAGGAGTCGACTAGAATCTGCTGGAGATATTTCCCATTAACTTTAACACAAGTCATCCCTTGTGTGCAATATGAAGTCATCTTTCAAGGACAAAATGGAGTTGTCCCTCTAGGACAATACCAAGCTATTTCTTATCTTTCATTTAGAGTTTAATATAACAATTTATGTTGATCTTTCTAAAAAATGCCACAAATATTAACACTCCCTCTTGGTCTCGAGGGAAGATTAAAATAAATCTCATAATATAATCACAAGATCCTCAATAGATATCTAAGTGATCTCAATAAATATGGAACCATCGAAGAAAACATAATATATTTATAATGTATTCATATCTGATGTAATTAATGTGATTAACCATCCTCAAGATGTCCCAACCTTTGTAATAGCATTTACTACAAGATGTAAGGTTGTTCAAACATCGTTCACATATAATGAGAGGTAAGAAGCATGATGTAAACAATAATCACATACATATCTCAATCTTTATGTATAGCATTATCTTAATAATAGATCTCAAATCTATGTAATTAGAAAATAGATCTCTAAACAATAGATCTCAAATCTATGTAATCAGAAAATAAACAATAGATCTTAAATCTATGTAACAATACGATCTTTGTAATTATAAGAAGCATCATCAAAACTTTAATCAATAGGTCTATACAAATAAGATAAAAAAATAATGGAAGCATCTTCACAAGATGCAAATTCAAATAAAACACTACCCTGAGTGTAAATCTCCTCCTAATGAGATCTCATCCACAAGCTCTCAGAAGTCACATCCATAAGTTCTCTGAAAGATACTTTTCATTGGTTATTCTATCCAATAGCCTAAATCACTCTAATATTTAAGTCTCAGTGCTCAAATATGCAGGAGCCTCAACACTCAAATATGTAATAGCCTCATCGCTCAAATATACAAGGGCCTCATCACTCAAGAGCCTCAATGCTCAAATATGTAAGAGCCTCAACGCTCAGGAGCCTCAATGCTCAAATATCAAGAGCCTCAACGCTCAAATATCCTGCAAATATGTTAATATAACAAAATACTAACATAATAATTTGATCATTACTTTAACATAATGAAGAATTAGATTCTCAATGGCAAGTAACAAGTGATGTTAAAATCTAACAAAGAATTAGAAAGAGTTTATAACATGACTTTTAAGTTCATGAACGCCCATATCTAAACTCCCTCTCGATGTGAAGTCTAAAAGACAAGGCGTTTAGATTCTGTTTCTTTTACTTGTGCAATAGAGGTTTAATGATTATTTTGTTCAGGACAATTTTCTGCCTTGTGATCAAATTTGTCACATCCATAGTATTGTACCTTAGAGAGATCTCTCTTTTTAAATTTGTTATTTTGATAGTCTCTCCCTCTCCATCCATTATTGTGAGAGTTACCTTCTTGCTTGCAACTCTTCTCGATATACAGATTTCTAGTGTTAAGTATTAGCATCCTTTCCAAAGTCCAACTTACTGAAGTTATACTTTATTAAGTTAATTTTGTCTTTAATTATTCTGCAATGAGTATTCCAAGTTGATCAATTATGGTGCAAAAATGGCTCTATGAATGTATAAAAGGTTTTATACAAGTTGTATTAGTAATTTTCTAAGATGACTCAAGAGCAGCGATTTCAAGTTTCTTTCTCCTTTGTCTTTATGATAATCACAACTCTTTAAGATGACAAAGTATTGCACTTCTTAGTTGTCAACTTCTCTTAGTGATTATTATTATCTCACACTAATGTATGCAAATATGACAAAATGCTACCAATAGGATTCACAACCACCATCTTTCTCAATCTAATAGTTAATCTTCTAATTAATGGGTTGTTGATTATAACACACACTTTCAATTGATTAGTAATGTTAAAATAACTAGTAAAGTGATTTGTTGACTTAACTAATCCTATATGTATAGTGTCCATCATAATTGATGTTTATGCTAAACACATTCGTTAGTATTATTCCCACATGAATTAATATGTCAACTATCCTTCTTCCCTGTAATGGCACAATACTCATCTACCATGTTTTGTTGTCGCTAACCATAGCCAGTAATAATTATCATCACTAATATATCAAGCGATGTTGATATTCCATTAATCACTGTTATGTGCCACTGTTCCTTGTCACTGAGTTATCGTTGCTGATTATTGGTTATATTATATCCAATACTTCTTTGTCCCAATCAAATTAATAATTTTGCAATGTTTGTTTTGATTGTTAGAATTGATTTCTCCCATAGTCTCTTTCATTCGTCTAGTATGTCATGTATATACTTGATAAAATAAGATCTCTATATTTGGCTTATTTGATACATTCTCTTGTTTACTGGTTGTCCCTCCTAGGGTTATCAAACTCATATGTCTTACCCTTGTTGCCAACTTGACGTGGATCTTGCTACATACTCACTTGATTTTGTATATATTGCAGTCCTGAATTTATATTATTTGCATGCCTAGGTGTAATTTGATCAGACCTAGATTATATGTACTTAGATCACCATGAAGCTACCCAGATTTGTAAATATTAGATAAATCACTTGCATATGATATTCATTTCCCTCTATAAGATGTTTGTAGCCTTACCAAATGTACCTTGCTAGTGTATTAACAAAGCCTTGAATTAGATTTAATTTGAAGAAATCATGGAGTAGTTTACATGAGATGATTGTAGATGTAATAACCATAGGCCCAATTCAGAGGTTTTTTAAAAGATAAGGTTGAATCCCTTAAATTTGAATCTTTTTCCCACCATGGCTTTGATACCATATTAATATTTTCATATTTATACCTAGGGTTTGCAATCTATAGGTGTTATTTTCAAAACCAAAACATAATAAGGTAAATACATGAAGAGATAGTACCTGGCTTATGTTGTCCAATTCTCCTTGTTTTTGTCCTCAATGATCATCCAGTAGACTACTCCAAATTTCCTTCTATAATGAATTTGAAATGATTAAATTCATATGATGACTATTGGAAATTAGGTCTGAATAGGTCTGTTGTAGGTGCAAATTTTCCTTGACATGTTATGTCTTCTATATCTTGGATAATTCACACCTCAATTTTCATTTATATATGTGAGAAGACATCATTAATAGCCATGAAAGGAGCCGACCATAATCGATTGGAGATTTTCCCATTAACTTTAACACAAGTTGTCCTTTATGTGCAATATGAAGTCTTCCTTCAAAAACAAAATGGAGTCATCTCTCTAGGACAATACCAAGTTGTTTCTTTTCTTTTATTTAGAGTCTAATATAACAATTTATGTTGATCTTTCTGAAAAGGACACAAATATTAACACTTTCATGCAGACAAGGAAAACCAACTATGCCAGATTCACCATCTCTATAGGACAAGCAAACATCTTCTCCCACTCCCATCCTTAGTCTATACTAACACTCAAGGCATGGCCAATGAATCATTATCTTATTAATTCATTTCAATCATCGTGTAATTTAATATTATCACTTGATTAAGTAACCTACTAAGGATACCTAGGTAGCCACTTCTGAGCTCCGGCACCTCCAAAGTAAGACACTTCCCTTCTAACACCTAGATAACCTACCTTAGGTTTAATAATCTCAAATCATGACTCTAAGTCAAACATAGTCTCATAATATCCAAAACTAGTTCAAAGAAGTAACAGGAACACATAATACAATTTCTACCATAAAATCAAGTCCATAACGTTGGGTCACATTTGATCAAATATCATTCAAGTATGCAAGACAAACAAACATAAATAATAATTTCTAATCTTGCCTCTAGTAACAGTCCTACTAGGTTGAAATACAAATCCTCTTTAAACCCAAACACAGAAGACAAATAATAGAATTTAATACAATAAACTAATTTGTAAATTTCATCACGAAATTAATTTACTCAATAATTACTAACATACTATCATTACATTAAAACAACTAAATTCTAACCCTACAAATCAATTTATAACATTAACAAAATAAATTGATTTTAAGAATTAAAATTACTAACCCAATATAATTTTATAGTTTAAATAAATTAATTGATAAGTAAACAAATTGCATGACAACTTCATTAAATAATTCAGCTAATTGGAATAAATAAACAACAAATTAAAAAAATAAAATGCTCATTTAGAAATATATACACATGCTAGAAAATATATTTTCCTATTTAAATATATACATCCAAATATATATGCATTAAACGGTTAATTACTATTCTAAATAAAATAACCTTTATTTATTTATATCTTGTTATTTTAGTTTACTATTAATATTTTATAATAATATATATATATATATATATATATATATATATATATATATATATATATATATATATATATATATATATTTTACCTTTTTAAAATTTAATATTAAATATTTTTAAATAATTAAAAAATTTAAATTAAAGTAAAAACCAATGCAACAGAGGGGGAAACCGCAGGCCCCATCCCTCAAGCCGACCTCACAGCAGGGGGAGTTTGGGGTGGCCCCTACCTCCTCTCCCATATTTATTAATTTAAAAAAAAAATCTTTTTTTATAATATATTTTTAAATTGACACCAGTAAAAATACTGTACCCAAACAGTGACCATACAAAAATATATATTTTTTATAAAAGAATACATATGTTATATTTTTAATTCCAGTATATAAATTTTCAATTATATACATACATACATACATACATACATGCATACATGTATGTATGTATGTATGTGTATGTGTGTGTGTGTGTGTATATATATATATATATATATATGTATATATATATATATATATATATATATATATATATATATGTATATATATATATATATATATATGTATATACATATATATATATATGTATATGTATATACATATATATATATATGTATATATATATATATATATATACATATATACATATATATATATATATATATATATATATATATATATATATATATATATATATATATATATATATATATATATATATGGGCAAATTGAGAGCCTCAATTGCATAATCAATGTGAGAATTTTCTAAAATGTTTTCTAGGGTTTTAATAGAAATTTTCTTTTCAAATCTAATGCTATATCTAAGTTTGTTTTCCTCCAAATAAATATATTGTGAAATTGAACCTAGGGTTTTCAAACAAATATTCTTTCACAGAATTTCAACGATCATTAATTTCTATCAATTCCATAAATTCAAACCCTAATAGAAAATCAAACAAGAATTTAAACCCCAAGGATTGCATGCATGCTAAAATTTCCAACAATCAATATTTCAGAAACTCAACATGAAAGAGAAATCACATAAACAATCCGAAACATCTAGATCTGATAGGCACGAAGAAAACACTCTTAAAAATACAGAAATACAATCACAAGGGTTATCAAACCCTACCTCAAACACCAAAATGATGAATTTGATGATGACTAGAAAGGAAGACAAATTCAAGCTCTCAGAAATTTGCACCAAATTGAAATCCTTCACCCAAAAATTCTCCAAACCTGTTGTCGAGAATAATGGGCAAACCTTCACAATATAGGAAATTGAATTCCACATGCAAAGGTTGGAACTCAACACCACTTAGATCCTTGTTTCCATCAATTCCTAATTTCCTATAATTTCAGTTCTGAACTCGAGCCTGATTTTCTAATTACTTGTGTTAAAACTACTTAACTCAAAATTGACTAATTCTTTTAATCTAATTTATTTCAATTTTGATTGAGCAACTTAAAGCATTCTAATTAATTTAAATAATAACATCTAGTCTACTTTAATTTTCCACATATTATTTAATTTCTCAATTAATAAATACCTTTTATTTGAAAACTTAAAATTACAACTAATTAAATCTAAAGTGAATGTATTTAATTATTTTTCATTAATTAAATATCTTTATTTTCACAATAAGCTATTTAATTAAAAATCATTAAATTTAATAAATGTATTTAATTAATTTTAATTAATTAAATACTCTTACATTTAAATAGATAAAAATAGCAAAAATCTAATTTATTTAAATTACATAATTAATCATTGCAATCACACAAATAACCAAAAATCAACTTAACTTAAAAAACCATAACCATGCTCAAGGAATGGACTATAAACTCATGTCACCTGGGTGAGTTTGGAAAAGGTAAAATATCATATTCTTGTCCAATATTTCAGGACAATAGAATGACTTCAGTTGAGATTTGGATTTGAATATTATATCACCTCTTTTACCATTGAGACTTGCGATAGGGCACATTCATCCTGACAATTCAGGGAAGTCGATGTTTGGTACCTACAAACCTGCATAAAATACCATCATGTACATACATGTATATAAAACAAGAAATGGTGGGGATTGGGACATCGTGTGGATCCTGCAAGTAGATAACTACGACTTCGTCCCTCAACCTTATCAAACACATCAAACGGGAAAGTAAAAGTATAAATGATAACCATACACATGCAAGTATGGGATAAGTATAATCATAATCGTAAGCATCATTTAAAAACATGTAAATCATCATCATGAAATAACTAACATCATCTAATTGTATCAATATAACACCATAGTTATTAATTTATTAAAATCGCCATGTAGTGTCATACATCCAAAACCATATAATAATTGAAATATCAATGCACACATAAAAGTGGCCTAAAAGACTTTGGCAATATAAAACTGAAAAGAAAACTATGGGTGGGCACTACATCTGCCCCCCTAGAAGTAGACTTACTCCTGGAAGCCTACAAATAAATAGGGATATAAGTCTCATAATCTCATTGCATCCTCCTGAGTTGTAAAAGACTCAACTTTTAGGTTCCATTGGACCCTTCCCTACTCTATGGGATGAACTCAGTGGATCATTCCCAGCTGCAAACACCTTGTGGGTGTGTGTGTATGCTAAACACCTTCATGAAATTAGGATATTTAACTAAGAATTGAAACTAAAATACATGACATCTCATGGTTCTCTAATTAGATGTGGTAAGTAGAACTCTCAACTTAATTTCCACTAGTGACACTTCTAAAATGAGAAAATATGATGCTACAATGCTTAATCTAGAATCCATTATGCAATGATAAATTGAAATGCTAATGCTAAATACTCTCAATTGCTATCAAATGCTCATAAAATACCTATAATAACAATGCTTTTGCTCTCCAGTTCTCTTCTATATTATTGCTCATAAAATGACTCCTATTTATAGTAAATTCCTAAAGATAGGGGGTAGAGTGAATTAACCATGATTTACCTTTGGTTGAGTTAAAAACTTTGCAATGTTTTTAAATGGGGGGACGATTTAAATGTTTGTTTCAAAGCTTTGGACAAAACAACAAAATTGAATGGTTGACATTGAAAGATTGGAATGTGTGATTGAGATTCATTCTTTTTGAGTGATTTGTGTCTCTTTGTCCTCAATTCTCATTGGTTGCTCAATTTTGTTGAAAGTTATTAGGATTAATTAAATTCAATTAATTAATTAAATTTAGCCATGTAAGGGAATAGGTTCATTTTAATTTTTGATTTAACAACTATACAATTAATTGATTAAAATCAATTATATAATATTTTTCACCCCTTTAAGCTTTGATTTAATTATTTAATGTCATTATTTGATTTTTCCTTTGATTTAATGATTTTGTCCAATTTGATTTAATAAATGTCCATTTTATTTGATTTGATCCTTTTTTGATAAAAATTAGTGCATTTTATTAAGATTTTGCAATTTTGTGATTTTAAAAGCACTTGTCCATTTTTTAGTGTCTACAAATGCCCCTCTTTGAATTAATGTGCGAAGAACATTGATTCAAAGATTCCTTAGTCTTGATCGCTTTTAGGTCCTGATTTGTTGATATGCCATTGATATGAAAAATTTGATATGTTGCCTGATATGATATGCCTCTGATTTGATTTGATAAAATGATATGTGCCTCATTGATATGATTCAAAAATTTCCATGCCCCAGATTTCGATGATGTTTGATGCCAATTTGATACTTTGATGCCCCCTCAAAAATAAAACATATTAATTGCTTGATTTGAAAAATTTGATTGATTGATTGATCCAATATGTTTTCATTTCTGAAAAATATTGATGATATGCCATGATTCACAATTTGCCCCGGTTCGATTGATATGTCCAAGATAGATATGTCTGTTGTAGTTAAGTGAAACAAGTAATTAGGATATCAGGATAATGGTACCAATGAATGTTTGATTTGTCAATTTAATAGAATAGTAAAACTGATACGGGATAAATGATAGGTAGGTCACTGATAGGATTAATACTAATCATATTGGTCCCGCCTCACGATCAAGAGTTGGGAAACAATAAGTTGGTACTGATTGATTGACGTAAGATGATTTACTAATATAGAATATTGATATGATTCCCTTGATTTGTAAAATAGGTACATTTCTGTAAGTTATACATACAGACCCTAGCTTCTTGGATATTAGATTTATGGATCTTCCTTGTTGATTTTGAATCATGTTGATGTTTTATTGATCAGGACTTGATGTATCATTTTGTCATTGATATTGTATCTTGATATACAGATTGTTGGATCTTTGATGTTATGAACATTGATATGATGATATGGACTTTTCCTTGATTTCCCCTTTTTGATTGATCAAGATTGATAACTAAACCCCCTTTTCCCTTGTAAAAATAATTACAAACCAGTGCACTTAATCTAACATGAAAATGTAATGCAATGCAACTAAGTGTCACTAGCTTTTAGCAAAGAAATGCCATAGAGATAAATTTTCATCATTGAGCATTGTGGGACCGAAAAGAAAGTACAACCATCACTAACCACATCATGATGATATGAATACCACTTTTTTTATCACTTTTGGTAACCTCTTTGGAAACTAGTACAACCCTCACTAGTTGAATGACCAACTATGGGAGTATGAATACTGATTTCAACGGATTCAATGTTGCAATTGGATTTTGATAAACAAACAAAGGTCAACCCTCCATCCTATATGAAAGTCCTCGATGGTTCTTTGATGACCATGTCATTAGACCAATTCCCATAAGTTAGTGGATCTCCCTCAAGATAGTCACTGAAAGGCAAGAAAAATATCATGTCTCCATCATTGCCAATCTAGTTGAAACATCATTGATTGGCTAAAAAGATGTGATAAAAATCAATTCAATAAAGATCATCAAAAGCTTCAAGTGTTTTGCAATGTATCAATATTTTCAAAGGAATTTCCAACCATTCTGATCTTGTAAGTGTTGTCAAATTTTAATCCTGGATAATAAAGTCAATGAAGGTTCAAGGATCAAGTTGTAGGATCAAAATACTTGGTTGTGAACAATGATATCCATCAAAGGTTCAACAAAAAATCTCTCTACTGAAGCTCTGATAAGTCTCTCTTTGATGTGACTGAAAGTAGCACTATTGAATCCATTTGAGTTTAATGCATTGCTTCATGTGAATTGATGCCTGTTTGTTGAAATCCGTTGATTAAGATCAAATGCCCCTAGTTGGATAGGAAAAATGTTGGACTTGGACAAACTTCCAAAATATTACAAAAGCTCGGTTTATGCAAGATGCAACTCAAAGAACTTTATGTAAACATTTTTTTTTTTGGATTTTTACCAGCTCTCAAACAAGATCACATTGGTTTTCCCCCAATGTCTAGCAAGATATAGGACATGAATGATGGATTAGAGATAGAAAGGCCATAATGGATGAAGCATGCGAATGTGACCCGTAAGACCATCTCCTCAAGATTACCCAAGCTAAAGAAAAATGATATAGCAATGTGAAGCACATTTTTGGATAAGCCATGGAAGCCAATGATGTAGTGCTAGATAGCCTATATAATAATGATTTACTGTCATGAAAATGAGGGATCCAAAATAGTGGACATGTCAAGAAGTTCTTGATAACAAATTTTATACTTTAAGTTCTTCATTTTGATCAAAACCAAGGGGTCAATTTGGGTAAGATGTGGATAAGATAACACAATCAGGATAAAGGGGTGATGGAGTCTATGAAGGGATGTTTTGGGATTATGGAAAGACTATCAAGGAATAATGAAGGTGAATTTGGAATAAGCAAGATCATGATAGGGTAACATGGATGCAACAAGTAAATAAGCTGATAGAAAGGATAACGGATGTCAAGATCTACTTAATTCTCATGGATGTGTTCAACCTTGTCATGATTAAAGGTGAGATAGGGAATATGGATGTAAGTGAGATAAATGATAGGAAGATGGAGGATAGCATGGATGAAACTTGCCCTCAAGTGTAAAGTGCAAGGAGGAATTACGCATGATGCATGTTTGCCAGGTTTTCATCATGGTATACAGATTTGTTTCTCTTTACTTTTTCCACCAAGGTGCCTATTGCTAGGTTTTCACCATGGCACTTTTTTTTCTCTCTTTTTTTTTTCTCTTTTTTTTTCTCTTTTTTTTTTGTATTTTTCAATATTTTCCCAACATCAGAATCTTTGGACAATGCTCCTCTGAAAGATATGCTATAATAAACCATGGGTATGACTAGGATGCTCAAATATATTCATAAGAGGGATGGAAGTATGGAAATTATGCATTGGAAAATGAATGTGAGGATAAGAAGAAGGTATGTTGCAGATGGGAATGTTGGCAAGATCAACTTTGACACACACTTTGAAGTGTGGTGGAATGATGGAGGAACAATAGATGAAGGAGGTAAGAATCTTTTTGAGGTAGTGGATTTTGGGATATAGGAACCCAAATTAGACTTGGAAAGTGGAAGAAGTTTGGAAGGAGATGGAATGGAAGCCTTTGGAACCTTGAGTGTCAATTTTGATTTTTATTTTGTGTGCAAGTCTTTCAAAAGTGACTTGGGAATCCACATAGTCTTTGATTTTTCTTTCTTTTGGGATGCCTTTGAATGCATTTCTTCAATGAGGGATTTAGGAACCCACATTTTATTTTTTTTCTTTTTGCTTGGTGGACCTTTGCGGCCTTTTGGATATTTAATTTTTCTTTTCATTCCCATGTTGATTAGATGGGACATTGTGATTTTTATACAAATATGGATTCTTGGATTTATGATTTTATGTTGCACATAAACATTGCTTCCAAAAGACTTAGGAATTGTGGATGAATAAGAATAATATGGAGGGTTCATATGGATGGGTGTTTAGACATTCTTCAAGTATGTGTGCCTTCATTGATCTTGATACATGGTAGGGTAAGTGAGTGGAGAGCTAGGGATCATAGGAATGGAGGATGGAGGAATATATGGACCTAATATGGATGGAAGGAATGAAGACTTTTGTTTTGGGACATATGAACCCAAAATGGATTTGGAGGATAGTGAAGGCATATGGTTGCATTTGAATGGAGGGATATAAGGTGTGAAAGAGATATCAATATCTTTGGAAGGAGCTACATTGCCAAAGTTCACATCTTTAAGATTTATCTTTATACCAATAGTCTCATGAGTCACTTTGATAGGAACACATTTGATAGGATCAACTGAAGCTTGAAGGGATTTATTATCATGCAAGGGATTTGGAAGAATGATGATTTCTTGAGGCGAACATGGAGGAATACAACAAGGAAATGATGGGATACTTTGATCTTGACAAGGATCTTTGAAGGGTATAGAGAGGGTATTTTGCTCTTGATTTTCAATATGCTCATTGGAAATTGTGGAAGGGATATCTTGATCTTGCTTGGGAAATAGAGAAAATATGAAACTTGGTGGGGCACTTTGTTCTTGGAATGGAAGGATCTCGTCTTGGAAGACATGAAAGGATGCAAGGGGGTCATCACAAGGTTCTATGTATATGGGACCTTCATCAAATATGGGAGGGGATTACATATAATCTTGATCTTGATCAATATTTGTTTCTTTTCTTTTTGGATTATCCTCTTGACATGGAGCCACTTCTAAGGACAAGGTAGATGTTTGGAAGAATGATGTAGGATCCTTTTGAATGGGTATAATAGGAATTGAAGCACATGAAGCTTTGGGGTCCAAGATCTTTGAAGCATGGAAATGATTTGCAGCAAGATGTAAGTTAGTTTGGGTTTCTTTTATAGGTAGCCCTTGAGGGTAAACATAGTCAATGTTAAAAGGGTCATCATTAGGCTCATTCTTTGATGGAGGAATTTTGGATAGTGGTGGAGCTTTGGGAGATGAATTAAAGATGAAAGGAGTACCAGCTATGGGAGAAGCCTTGCTAGATAGAGGTTCGTGAGATGGACGAAGGATGAAAGGTGTACAAGCTATGGCAGAAACCTTGCTAGGTAGAGGTTCATGTGATGGATGAAGGATGAAAGGCGTACAAGCTATGGGAGAAACCTTTCTAGGTAGAGGTTTGTGCATTAGATCTTGCTTGAGAGTGGTACCTTTCTCTTCATACTCTTTATTATCTTGATCACAAATAGATTCATCATGAAATTTCCCTTGATCCAAGATAGGTTTGTTGCTCTTAAATGTTTCTTTTTGTGAGGAAGATGAAGATACAGATGGCCCATCATTATAAAGAAAAGGACACATTGATCTTAATGATGGATTTTTAGATGATGTATCTTTTTGTTTTTCCTCATTCTCCCTCAAGGTTGATGTGTCAAAATTACAAGGAAGCTTAGCTCCTAATTGAGATAACTTCATGAAGTATGCTTCTTTATTCCTCTTCAAAACTAATCCCATTGTTTCCATAAATATGGGATCTTGGATTTCTTCTGAAACTTCATCTTTAGACACTTCATCATTTTGATTCCAATGGATATTTTGATCTTGATTTCGATAATTATGCACCATAATAGGATTGATTTGTTTCTCAAATAGACTCATCATTATAAATGTTTTTCAAGGATATGATCTATTTGTTGCACTAATGAAGAATATCTCTGAAAAGGGTATCCAAAAATGACTTCAAAATTTTTCCAAACCCTCGGGAAATGTCCACTGTTTTCCCTTCTTTATTTCTGCACATCACTTGCTAGTGTGTAGGTGTGACTTAAAATTTGATACGCGGTGATTGGAAATTGCCTAAGCGGTGCTCTTCATGACAGTAGACAACTTTTCTTTGTTGATAGGCGTGATTTAAATTTTTCCACGCGTCACTTAAACTATTACAGGCATGAGTTCATTGTTTTCAAGCTTCTTTTTACAAATCATAGGCGTAATTTCACTGTGCACAGGTGGCACTTTGTAGACCAAGTTGTAATTTTCAAAAAAATTTAAAATTTTAAGATCAGGTCTATGGGATATTCTTTCTTGAAAATGAAATACAAAATCAACACACACGCCAGATTGTATCATGTCCCTAAAACCACACTAAAAGTGTATGTTCTCGGTCATTTTTCATAAGTATTGAACAAGAAGGTCTTCCGAGCAGTCTACCTATAGTCAAATTTGGCTTTTAACATTGTTGGCTCTATAACGTAGCTTACTACTTATCAGGATTTTAGTGAACACCTCCGTTCAAAACTATGCCAAGTTCTTTTTCCCACTTGTGGGCTTCCCACACACACAAAAGCATGATTTGGCGCAATCTCGAAAGACTGCTAGAGGAAGTGAAGAAACTTGCACACAATCTAGCCACTTCCCTTTTAAGGAAAAGTGTATTTTATTTTAGAGTGGGTTGGATAGTACTGCGGCAAAGGCAGTTGTCTCCCACTTGGGTCATTCCCTCTCACCGTCCTTGTAAGGAAAATCTTGGGAGGCAGGCCCTCTATTGTTCTAGCATGTTCATGTTAAAGAAAGGAAATGGAATTAAGAACAAGTTTTTGGGAATTTGGTTCACCAAAAAGTGAAGAGCATATCCCTAACTTTTCCTTAATTTCCCAAACACAATAAACAATGTTCAATTTCTTTCACCCACTAATTATAGGGATTTGAGTATTTCTATTCTCTTCCACAAACAAAGGGGCTTTGATTTTATGTGTTTGATCCCTCAACCTTTCTTATTAATAAAAAATTTCAACACCTTTGGCATTTTGATTCACTAGAAGAAGTGAAGAGCATAGGCCTAAATACTAAACTTTCCAAACAAAGAGAAGTTGTTTTGTAATTACTAGATTTAGAAATGCTCCAATGCCACAATTTAAGGGAAACTATTGACTAGTTTAAGGCTTACCTCTCCTTGTAGCTAGCATAAGCTAGGGGCATTTTTGAGTGATTTTTATCATTTTTATCATTACCTTGGAAATAGCTCCTTTCCAAATGTGCTAATTTTCTTCTTCTTGTGACTCCTCGAGAACCGCTTTGATGTGAGAAAAGTTTCCTTCTTGATCTTCCTAGCCAAAGCCTTTCCTTCGTGGTTAACTTTCTCTCTAGCTTTTGAACCTTTCTGTGTTTGCTCATCTGCAGTAAAAAAATACAGACAGAAAGTAAGACAACTGAATTTATTAATCTAACAGTAAACTAAAGCAAAAGACAGTAAGCGTCATTGTTTAGTTAATACATGTGATTAAACTGTTAGCAAGCGTAACTTTAACAATAGCAAGCGTCACTTTCCAGTGGCTTAGGCGACTTTTAAAGTTAATCAGGCATAACAATTTATTTACTAAGCATAAAAAGTAATGCAAACTGTGTAAGATGAGCTATTTAAAGCGGTAATTCAAAAAAATTAGGCCTTAGTTAGAAGATACTAGGCATGATAGATTGCAGTAAATTGCATCGTAAAGCTTGTCACAGGTGGTAAAAGTTAGCTAACATGCGGTACTTCTCTAGTCATAGGCATTGCTTTGCACTCCCGAGCATGACAATTTATCTCATAGGCGTCAGTTAACTGGTGTTAAGCGTTAGAGTAGTAATCGCAGGCATCATTTGATTCTTCATACGCATCACTTCTCCTATTTTCTGTAGCAAATTCACGTAAAAGTGAAGATACAAACACACAAAATATGATGAAAATGTTAGAAATGAGGCTTACTACCCCATGGTGGGTGCCATTTGTGTGTGTATGCTAAACACCTTCATTAAATTAGGATATTTAACTAACAATTTAAAGCAAATACAATGCAAATTTAACTAAGAATTGAAACTAAAATGCATGACATCTCATGGTTCTCTGATTAGATGTGGTAAGTAGAGCTCTCAACTTAATCTCCACTAGTGACACTTCTAAAATGAGAAAATATGATGCTACAATGCTTAATCTAGCTCACAATGATCCATTATGCAATGATAAATTGAAATTCTAATGCTAAATGCTCTCAATTGCTATCAAATGCTCATAAAATGCCTATAATAACAATGCTTTTGCTCTCCAATTCTCTTCTATATTATTGCTCATAAAATGACTCTTATTTATAGTAAATTCCTAAGGGTAGGGGGTAGAGTGAATTAACCATGATTTACCTTTGGTTGAGTCAAAAACTTTACAATGTTTTTAAATGGGGGAAAATTTAAATGTTTGTCTCAAAGCTTTGGACAAAATGACAAAATTGAGTGGTTGAGATTGAAAGATTGGAATGTGTGATTGAGATTCATTCTTTTTGAGTGATTTGTGTCTCTTTGTCCTCAATTCTCATTGGTTGCTCAACTTTGTTGAAAGATATTAGGATTAATTAAATTTAATTAATTAATTAAATTTAGCCATGTAAGGGAATAGGTTCATTTTGATTTTTGATTTAACAACTATACAATTAATTGATTAAAATCAATTATATAATGTTTTTCACCCCTTTAAGCTTTGATTTAATTATTTAATGTCATTATTTAATTTTTCATTTGATTTAATGATTTTGTCCAATTTGATTTAATAAATGTCCATTTTATTTTATTTGATCCTTTTTTTATAAGGATTAGTGCATTTTATTAAGATTTTGTGATTTTGTGATTTTAAAAGCACTTGTCCATTTTTTAGTGTCTACAGTGGGATCTACCAACATCCCTAACTATAGGCTCGGAGGTTGCATGTCTCTGTCCTAAAAACTATGTTGAACAATGAGGAAAATTGACAGCAATGTGGCCATGCTTCTCACAATAGAAATAATCCCCTCTACTAACACCTCTCCCAGCCAAAGGTGCACTAGATTGCTAGAAACTATCTCCACTAAGATCCTAATGTGAACTTTGAGCTAGCTAGTTTTTCTAATTGCACATATTATGTTGCCAGTTGCGCGGGTTCCTTGATTGAGAACCATCATTCTGCGTTGGATGGTTCGTGTCCTTTTGTTGCTGACTACGAAAATAGGGGGGTTTCTTGAAGTTTCATGCACCTTGATTTTGATTTATTTTAAAGCATGAAGATGAAGGAACTCTTGTCTGAACCTCTATCTATCCACCATGTCCTGAGGCCAAATTTGTGTTAATCAAAGTAGCCTTAATAATTGCTTCCTTGAGGGTCTTGGGTTTGAAAACCATAACCCCTTCGATAATGTGACCATTGAGTCCTCTGATGAAATGTTGTAGCAAGAGTGGTGACTGGTCATTGTATCCTGCATAGGGCCTGAGCCCAAAGAAATGTCACTCGTACTTCTGAGCAGTCATAGACATCTGTAGTAGATTATGGAACTCATATGCATGTTATCGATGCCATTGTTCTGATAGAAATCGTTCACAAAATTTTTCAAGGAAAAGCTCCCAAGTAATAGTCTCCATAGTAAGTCCAATTTTTTGCTCCTCTATTTTCCACCATGACACTGCAAAGCCCTCAAGACTCATAACGACACATCTTGCCTTAACATTAGTGTCAAATTGTTGCATGATGAAACAATGATCCAAAGCAATGAGCCAAGTCTCTACCTCAAAATCGGAGCCAATACCATTAAAAGGAGGTGGACGTGATCTTAGAAGGTCTCTCATCTAGTTAGCCTTTACAGCTCCCTGACTGAGAGTAGTGTCCCTCCTTTTCAAACTCCTAGATCTCTATCTCTCCTCATTATTAGAATGATGTGATGCTTCATGATCGGCCTTGTTCTGGACAAGTAGGCACTCTAAAATAGTCTAGAGAATCTGCATGGCATTAAGTTCTCTTGAGTCACCATGTTGTTCTCTACCATCATCTTCCATGCTCTCCTCAACTCTCTAACTAACAAGGAGGCTAGGAAGTCTTCTTCTTCCACGTCCCTTACTACGGACTCTAGCCACAGATCTAGTCTCAGTGACCATCTTTCCTACAATATAAAATCAAGGACAAAAATAAATCAAACATGATAAGATTGCAAAAATAATGGTCTGAAATACAAGAGTGTTATATGTCTAAGTTTTATTTTCAAGTTTTGACCACTAGACAAAAAATGGGCATACAATATTCCTAGAGCTCCTAGTGTTTGAAACATGGGCTATGATACCAAGCGTAATGCCCCGCCAAAGAACCCAAGAGATATTAACCTAAAACGTAATACTAAGTTTGCAGAATAATTTTTTTCTTAAATGTTTACAAACAATGATGAAAAAATAAGCAGAAGTAAAACATAAAGTCCATAAGAACATAAACATAAATATAATCTCCAAAGTAGATTACACATCTCAAGGGTTCCTTACCGTAGAAACTATAAAATACAATTACAACCATAAATTACATATTACATCATAATTACAACTGAATGATAAAATACACATACTCATCAACATCCATTCCATATGTCGTAGGGTATGTGATTACAATAAATTACAAAGTAAAAATAGAGAAGTACAAGATCAAGAATATAACTCCAAGAAGATATGAAGGAAAATAATTACAACCAGGATCATCTAGCACTAGAACACGGATGTTATAGTGTCAAATGGTAAAAGAATCACTACCTCTTGACCTCATGGAAACCTGTGGTTCCACTCCCACCGTGTTGAGGAGATAACATCAAATCCCACATGGATAACAATACCATACAATCAGGTAGACTAGGAAAGGATCCTAGAAGCTCCTATCTCAAGGGTACAAACTCATAAGTCAA